>CM039673.1:580057925-580657925 GCA_022496015.1 Hordeum marinum
TACTGTTTTCTGCATGTCAAGTATATGTTCCTATGACCATGAGATCATGCAACTCACGGATATCGGAGGAGTGCCTTGTGTGTATCAAACGTCGCAACGTAACTGGGTGACTATAAAGGTGCTCTACAGGTATCTCCGATGGTGTTTGTTGAGTTGGCATGGATCGAGACTGGGATTTGTTACTCCGTGTGACGGAGAGGTATCTCAGGGCCCACTCGGTAATACAACATCACAACAAGCCTTGCAAGCAATGTGGCTAAGTGTTAGTCACGGGATCTTGTATTACGGAACGAGTAAAGAGACTTGCCAGTAACGAGGTTGAACTAGGTATGGAGATACCGACGATCGAATCTCGGGCAAGTAACATACCGAAGAACAAAGGGGACGTTATACGGGATTAACTAAATCCTTGACATAGAGGTTCGACCGAAAAAGATCTTCGTAGAATATGTAGGAACCAATGTGGATGTCCAGGTCCCGCCATTGGTTATTGACCGTAGAGGTGTCTCGGTCATGTCTACATAGTTCTCGAACCCGCAGGGTCTGCACACTTAAGGTTCGGTGACGTTTCGGTAGTGTAGAGTTATGTATGGTGGTGACCGAAGTTTGTTCGGAGTCCCGGATGAGATCCCGGACATCACGAGGAGCTCCGGAATGGTCCGGAGGTAAAGATTCATATATAGGAAGTCCCAGTTTGGTTTCCGGAAAAGTTTCGGGCTCATCGGTAGTGTACCGGGAGTGCCGGTAGTGTACCGGGAGTGCCGGTAGTGTACCGGGAGGCCTCCGGGAGGGGTATTTCGACCCCAAGAGGTCCATGGGCTGTGGGAGAATAATAACCAGCCCTTAGTGGGCTGGGAAAACAGCCACAAAGGCCCATGGCGCAGGAGAGAAAGTCCTAAAGCAAAAAGTGGAAAAT
The DNA here is from genome assembly GCA_022496015.1 of Hordeum marinum. Taxonomy (NCBI): domain Eukaryota; kingdom Viridiplantae; phylum Streptophyta; class Magnoliopsida; order Poales; family Poaceae; genus Hordeum; species Hordeum marinum. The sequence continues at coordinate 580,058,842 of CM039673.1, forward strand.
CAGCCAATAGGAGGCAATCCTACTCCAACTAGGATTGGAGGTGAAGTAGGATTTCTTCCCACCTCCTATTTCGGCCGACCCAAAGGCCTTGGCTGCCTCTCCTCTCCTCTCCTCCTATATATACTAGTGGATTGGGTGGTTTTTGGACAGAATTTCCGGCCACGTGCTACCCGTTTCACCGGTGCACAGTTTCTCCTCTAGATCGGTTTTCCGCAGCGCTTAGGCGAAGCCCTGCCGGAATTGCTCCACCACCATCACCGGAGCGCCGTCACGCTGCCGGTGAACTCTCTCTCCTATCCACCTCCTCTTGCTGGATCAAGACGGTGGAGATCGTCATCAAGCTGCACGTGTGCTGAACGCGGAGGTGCCGTCCGTTCGGCGCTAGATCGGAAGGACCGTGATCGAGATCGCGAGACGGTTCGTGATGAGATCGTGGAACGGATCGTGATGAGTTCGCGGGACAGATCGTGATCAAGATCGTGAGACGGATCGTGATGAGATCGCGGGACGGATCGTGATGAGTTCACGGGACGTATCGTGATTGGATCGCGGGACGGATCGTGATGAGATCGCGGGACGCTCGGCGATTTGGATCGCGAAGATGTTCGACTACACCAACCGCGTTTCTTAACGCTTCCCGCTTAGCGATCTACAAGGGTATGTAGATCCACTCTCCCTCTCGTAGATGCTCATCACCATGGATAGGTTTGCGTGTGCGTAGGAAAATTTTTGTTTCCCATGCGACGTTCCCCAACAGTGGCATCATGAGCTAGGTTGATGGTTCGATGAGATCTCGAGTAGAACACAAAAGGTTTGTGGGCGTTGATGCTTAGATTGCTTCCTCCCTTGGTCGTATTTTGGTTCAGCGGGATTGTGAGATGAAGCGGCCCGGACCAACATTACTCGTACGCTTACGAGAGACCGGTTCCCTCGACGCAACTTGTTGCCTAGATGGCTTGCGGGTGACAGTTTCTCTCACTTTAGTTGGATCGGATTCGACAAAGGCGGTCCTTGAGAAGGTTGAAAAGCAAACTAGTGTATCACCGTTGTGGTTTATGCGTAGGTGAGAATCGTTCTTGCTAGATACCCATAGCAGCCACGTAAAACATGCAACAACAATTAGAGGACGTCTAACTTGTTTTTGCAGGGTATGTTGTGATGTGATATGGCCAATTACATGATGAGATATATGTGATGTATGAGATGATCATGTGATGTATAGAATTTCACGACTTGCATGTCGTTGAGTACGGCAACCGGCAGGAGCCATAGGGTTGTCTTTAATTATTGTATGACCTGCGTGTCAATCATTAAGCGCTATGTAATGCTTTACTTTATCGCTAAGCAGTAGCAATAGAAGTAGAAGCAGGGCTGGCGCCACAACCCCAATGGCAACACATTGATGGAGATCAAGATGATGGAGATCATGGTGTTGTGCCGGTGACGATGGAGATCATGCCGGTGTTTCGAAGATGGAGATCTTAAACACAAGTTCATGGCCATATCATGTCACTTATGAATTGCATGAGATGTTAATCCTTTTATGCACCTTGTTTTGCTTAGTACGGCGGTAGCATTATAAGGTGATCCCTCACTTGAATTTCAAGATGAACTGTGTTCTCCCCGAGTGTGCACCGTTGCGAAAGTTCGTCGTGTTGAGACACCACGTGATGATCGGGTGTGATAGACTCTACGTTCACATACAACGGGTGCAAGCCAGATTTGCACGCGCAGAACACTCGGGTTAAACTTGACGAGCCTAGCATGTACAGACATGGCCTCGGAACACGAGAGACCGAAAGGTCGAACATGAGTCATATAGTAGATATGATCAACATAATGATGTTCACCATTGCAGCCACCTCAACTCACGTGATGATCGGACTTGAGTTGGTGAATTTGGATCATGTATCACTCGAATGATCGGAGGGATGTCAATTTGAGTGGGAGTTCTTAAATAATATGATTAATTGAACTCATTATCATGAACATAGTCAAAGTGTCTTTGCAAATTATGTTGTAGATTACTAGCTCGCGTTGTGGCTCCCTTGTATTTTTATATGTTCCTAGAGAAATAGAATTGAAAGATGTTGGTAGCAATATTGCGGACTGGGTCCGTGATCTGAGGATTGTCCTCATTGCTGCACAGAAGGCTTATGTCCTTAATGCACCGCTCGGTGCGCCACCCCCTCTAGCGTCGTCTATAGATGTTGTGAACATCTGACAGGCACGTTTCGATGACTACTTGATAGTTTTGTGCGTCATGCATTACGGCTTAGAATTGAGGCTCCGAAACGTTTTGAACGTCACGGAACATATGAGATGTTCTAGGGGCAGAGATTGTGATCTCAGGCTTGTGCCTGTGTTGCGAGATATGAGATCTCCAACAAGATTCTTTGCCTGTAAGATGAAGGAGAATAGCTCAATCGTTGAGCATGTACTCAGATTGTCTGGGTACTACAATCGCTTGAATCAAGTGGGAGTTGATCTTCCAGATAAGATAGTGATTGATATAGTTCTCCAAGTCACTGTCACTAAAGCTACTAGAACTTAAGTGATGAACTATAATACACCAGGGATAGAAGTATTGATCCCTGAGCTGTTCGCGATGTTTGACACCGCGAAGGTAGAAATCAAGAAGGAGCGTCAAGTGTTGATGGTTAATCAAACCACTAGTTTCGAAAAGGGCAAGATCAAGGAGGGAAACTTCATGGATAGCAAGTCAGTTGCTGCTCCAGTGAAGCAACCCAAAGTTGAACTCAAACCCGAGACTAAGTGCTTCTATTATGAGGTGAGAGGTCGCTGAAGCGGAACAACCCTAGATACTTGGTAGATAAGAAGGCTGGCAACATTGATAGAAGTATATTTGATATACGAGTTACTAATGTGTACCTTGCTAGTACTCTTAGTAGCACCTGGGTATTGGATACCGGTTCGGTTGCTAAATGTTAGTAACTCGAAATAAAAGCTACGGAATAAACGGAGAACTAGCTAAGGGTGAGGTGACGATATGTGTTGGAAGTGTTTCCAAGGTTGATGTGATCAAAATCGCACGCTCTCTCTACCTTCAGGATTAGTGACGAACCTAAATAAATGTTATTTGGTGTTTTGCGTTGAGCATGAACATGATTAGATCATGTTTATTGCAATACGGTTATTCATTTAAGTTAGAGAATAATGGTTATTCTGTTTACATGAATAATACCTTCAATGGTCATGCACCCAGTGAGAATGGTTTGTTGAAATCTTGATCGTAGTATTACACATGTTCATAACATTGATGTCAAAAGATACAAAGTTAATAATGATAGTACCACATACTTGTGGCACTGCCGCTAAATGTCATATTGGTATAAAGCGCATGTAGAAACTCCATGCTGATGGATATTTGGACTCATTCGATTTCGAATCGGTTGAGACATGCGAACCATGCCTCTTGGGCAAGATGACTAAAGGACCCCGTTGGATGGAGCGGGCAAGTGATTCATTGGAAATGATACATGTTGATGTATGCAATCTAGTGAGTCTTGTAGTGTGCAGTGGATATCATTATTTTCTTACCTTCACTGATGATTTGAGTAGATATAGTGTATATTTACTTAATGAAACACAAGTCTGAATCGTTTGAAAGGTTCAAGCAAATTCAGAGTGAAGTTTAAAGATCATCGTGACAAGAAGATAAAAATGACTGCGATATGATCGTGGAGGTGAATATCTGAGTCACGAGTTTGGCATACAACTTAAGACAATGTGAAAGTTGTTTCACAACTAAACGCCACCTGGAACACCATAGTGTGATGGTGTGTCCGAACATCATAGTTATGCTCTATTGGACATGGTGCGTGCTATGATGTCTCTTGTCGTTTTACTACTATAATTTTGGGGTTATGCATTAGAGACAACTACATTCACTTTAAATAGGGCACCATCTAAATCCGTTGAGATGACACCATATGAATTATGGTTTGATAGAAACCTAAGCTGTCGTTTCTTAATACTTGGGGCTGCGGCACTTGTGTGAAAAATGTTTTCACCTAATGAGGTCGAACCCAAGGCGGACAAATGCATCTTCATAGAATACCCTAAGATCAGTTGGGTGAACCTTCTATCTCAGATCCGAGTGCAAAGTGGTTGTTACTAAAACGGATCCTTTCTCGAGGAAAGGTTTCTCTCGAAAGAATTGAGTGGGAGGAAGATAGAACTTGATGAGGTTGTTAAACCTTTGTTCAACCAAAGAGTAGCGCAGCGCAGAAAGATGTTTCTGTGAAGCCTACGTTAGTTGAAGAGGAAGTTAATGATGATGATCATGAAGCTTCAGGATCAAGTTACTATCGAACTTCGTGGGTCGACAAGGATGTGTACTGCTCCTAAGCGGTACGACAACCCTGTCTTCGAGGTCATGTTGTTGGACAGCGATGAACCTACGAGCTATGGAGAAGCGATGATGGGCCCGGATTCCGACAAATGGTTAGAGACCATGAAATCCGAGATAGGATCCATTCATGAAAACCAAGTATAGACTTTGGTAGACTTGCTCGTTAGACGGCAGGTCGTTGAGTACAAATGGACCTTTAGAATGAAGACAGACACTGATGGTAAATGTCACCATTTGTAAAGCTCGACTTGTTGCAAAGTTGTTTGTGACAAGTTCAAGGGGTTGACTGCGAGGAGGCTTTCTCACTCGTAGCGATGCTAAAAGTCTGTTGGAATTATGTTAGCAGTTGCTGCATTTTCAATTACGAAATCTGGCAGATGGATGTCAAAACGTCGTTTCCTTAACGGTTTACTTAAGGAAAGGTTGTATGTGATACAACCAGAAGGTTTTGTCAGTCCTAAGGATGCTAAAAGATGAGAGAGCTTCAGTGATCCTTCTATGGACTGAAGCAAGCATCTCGGAGTTGGAATATACACTTTGATGAGGTGATCAAAGTTTTTGTAGTTTATACAAAGTTTACGAGAAACTTGTATTTGCAATAAAGTGAATGGGAGCACTATAGAGTTTCTGATAAGTATATGTGGTTGACATATTGTTGATCGGAAATAATGTAGAATTTCTGGAAGGCATAAAAGGTTGTTTGAAAAGTGTTTTTCAAATGAAGACCTGGATAAAGCTACCTAATTGTTGAGCATCAAAATCTATAGAGATAGATCAAGATGCTTGATGAGACTTTCAATGAGTGCATACCTTGACAAGATTTTGAAAGAGTTCAAAATGGATCAGCCAGAGAAATAGTTCTCGTCTGATTTGTAAGGTGTGAAGTTGAGTGAGACTCAAAGCTCGACAACGGCAGAAGAAAGAGAAAGGATGAATGTCGTCCCCTATGCCTTAGCCATAGGCTCTATATTATGCCATGCTGTGTACCGCACCTATGTGTGCCTTGCCACGAGTCTGTCAGGGGGTACAAGAGTGGTCCAGGAGTGGATCACTGGACAGCGGTCGGAATTATCCTTAGTAACCAGAGGACTAAGGAAATGTTTCTTGATTATGGAGGTGATAAAGAGTTCGTCGTAAAGAGTTACGTCGATGCAAGCTTTAACACCTATCCAGATGACTAGTAGTAGCAATCTGGATACGTATAGTGGAGCAGCCATTTGGAAATAGTACCAAGTGGAGTGTGGTAGCAGTGTTTACGGTTTGACATAGAGATTTGCAAAGTACACACGGATCTGAATATCGCAGACCCGTTGACTATAAGACCTCTCTCACATGCAAAGCATGATCGAGCCCCAAAACTCATTGGGTGTTAGATTCATAACAATGCGAATCACATGGTGATGTGAACTAGATTATTGACTCTAGTGCAAGTGGGAGACTGTTGGAAATATGCCCTAGAGGCAATAATAAATTAGTTATTATCATATTTCCTTGTTCATGATAATCGTTTATTATCCATGCTATAATTGTATTGATCGGAGACTTAAATGCATGTGTGGATACATAGACAAAACCATGTCCCTAGTATGCCTCTAATGGACTAGCTCGTTGATCAAAGGATGGTTAAGGTTTCCTAGCCATGGACATGAGATGTCATTTGATAACGGGATCACATCATTAGGAGAATGATGTGATGGATAAGACCCAAACTACAAACATAGCATATGATCGTGTCAGTTTATTGCTACTGTTTTCTGCATGTCAAGTATATGTTCCTATGACCATGAGATCATGCAACTCACGGATATCGGAGGAGTGCCTTGTGTGTATCAAACGTCGCAACGTAACTGGGTGACTATAAAGGTGCTCTACAGGTATCTCCGATGGTGTTTGTTGAGTTGGCATGGATCGAGACTGGGATTTGTTACTCCGTGTGACGGAGAGGTATCTCAGGGCCCACTCGGTAATACAACATCACAACAAGCCTTGCAAGCAATGTGGCTAAGTGTTACTCACGGGATCTTGTATTACGGAACGAGTAAAGAGACTTGCCAGTAACGAGGTTGAACTAGGTATGGAGATACCGACGATCGAATCTCGGGCAAGTAACATACCGAAGAACAAAGGGGACGTTATACGGGATTAACTAAATCCTTGACATAGAGGTTCGACCGAAAAAGATCTTCGTAGAATATGTAGGAACCAATGTGGATGTCCAGGTCCCGCCATTGGTTATTGACCGTAGAGGTGTCTCGGTCATGTCTACATAGTTCTCGAACCCGCAGGGTCTGCACACTTAAGGTTCGGTGACGTTTCGGTAGTGTAGAGTTATGTATGGTGGTGACCGAAGTTTGTTCGGAGTCCCGGATGAGATCCCGGACATCACGAGGAGCTCCGGAATGGTCCGGAGGTAAAGATTCATATATAGGAAGTCCCAGTTTGGTTTCCGGAAAAGTTTCGGGCTCATCGGTAGTGTACCGGGAGTGCCGGTAGTGTACCGGGAGTGCCGGTAGTGTACCGGGAGGCCTCCGGGAGGGGTATTTCGACCCCAAGAGGTCCATGGGCTGTGGGAGAATAATAACCAGCCCTTAGTGGGCTGGGAAAACAGCCACAAAGGCCCATGGCGCAGGAGAGAAAGTCCTAAAGCAAAAAGTGGAAAATCAGCCAATAGGAGGCAATCCTACTCCAACTAGGATTGGAGGTGAAGTAGGATTTCTTCCCACCTCCTATTTCGGCCGACCCAAAGGCCTTGGCTGCCTCTCCTCTCCTCTCCTCCTATATATACTAGTGGATTGGGTGGTTTTTGGACAGAATTTCCGGCCACGTGCTACCCGTTTCACCGGTGCACAGTTTCTCCTCTAGATCGGTTTTCCGCAGCGCTTAGGCGAAGCCCTGCCGGAATTGCTCCACCACCATCACCGGAGCGCCGTCACGCTGCCGGTGAACTCTCTCTCCTATCCACCTCCTCTTGCTGGATCAAGACGGTGGAGATCGTCATCAAGCTGCACGTGTGCTGAACGCGGAGGTGCCGTCCGTTCGGCGCTAGATCGGAAGGACCGTGATCGAGATCGCGAGACGGTTCGTGATGAGATCGTGGAACGGATCGTGATGAGTTCGCGGGACAGATCGTGATCAAGATCGTGAGACGGATCGTGATGAGATCGCGGGACGGATCGTGATGAGTTCACGGGACGTATCGTGATTGGATCGCGGGACGGATCGTGATGAGATCGCGGGACGCTCGGCGATTTGGATCGCGAAGATGTTCGACTACACCAACCGCGTTTCTTAACGCTTCCCGCTTAGCGATCTACAAGGGTATGTAGATCCACTCTCCCTCTCGTAGATGCTCATCACCATGGATAGGTTTGCGTGTGCGTAGGAAAATTTTTGTTTCCCATGCGACGTTCCCCAACAAATTCGGCCAGCAGTTCACAATTCGATGTGATCCTTAGAAAAAGGCCCAAACCCACGTCCTTTAAACCTGCAGAGGAAATCATTAAATTTCAGGTTCACCCGACGGACCCCAAGAAGACAACGTCCATCGGAACCCAGCTCGATCCTATAGTGGACAAAGCACTGCAGACATTTTTATGGGAAAACTAGGACATCTTTGCCTGGCATCCCTCCGATATGCCTGTAATCCCACGGCGGCTATGAGAACATAGTCTGAACATCATCGCAGGCTTCAAGACGGTTAAGCAGACTCCTCGCCGCTTTTCCGAGCCCAAACGACAAGCTATGGGTGAAGAATTAGCTAAACTACTAGAGGCTAGATTCATTCGGGACATTAAGGACCCTGAATGGTTGGCAAACCTGGTGATGGTACCAAAGAAAGACAAGTTCTGGTGGTTGTGCGTCAACTTTAAAGACCTCAACAAGGCCTGCCCCAAGGGCCCTTTCCCCTTACGGCAAGTAGACTAGATTATTGACGCCACAACCGGACACGACTCGTTGTGTTTCCTCGATGCTTATTCTGGATACCATCAGATTAAAATGATGGAAGCCGACCAAGCGGCAACCGCATTCATCACCCCCTATGGGCCATTCTGCTTCAACATGATGCCCTTTGGGCTATAAAACGCTGGGGCTACATACCAGCGCATGATCCAGACTTGTCTTGCAAAACAAGTCGGTAAAATAGTCGAGGCGTATGTGGACAATGTGGTAATTAAAACCAAACACATCAGCCAGTTGATCGATGACCTAAGGCAAACCTTTGCCAGCCTATGTGAGTATGACATATGACTCAGTCCAGAGAAATGTGTATTCGGAGTTCCCTCTGGTAAACTGCTCGGATTCATCGTCTGCCATAGAGGAATAGAAGTGAATCCGGCCAAGATCTGTGCTCTATCAGAACTTGCAATCCCCACAGAGCTAAAGCATGCCCAGAGGTTGGCTTGTTGCGTAGCGGTGCTAAGACGCTTTATCTCCCGCTTCGGGGAAAAGGCTTTACCGCTCAATAAACTGCTGAAACGGACCAAAAATTTCAAGTGGACCAACGAAGCAGCGGTTGCGTTAGCAGAAATTAAAACACTGCTGGCAAGTAATCCCATACTCACAACACCAGGTGCAGGTGAACCTATGTTATTGTACATATCGTCTACCAACCAAGTCGTTAGCGCGCAATCGTCGTCAAACGAGAGGAGGAGGGACACAAATTCCGGATGTAGAAACCGGTCTATTACATGACATAAGTACTAACGCAGTGCAAGTCCAGATACGCGCACTACCAGAAGATAGCCTATTCGGTATTCATGACATCATGAAAACTCATACGCTACTTCCAAGAGTGTTCGGTTATGGTGGCATCCGAAGTACCCCTGCACGATTGAAAGAACAATATAATTCATGACAACATACATTGTCTCTTGGACTAACACCTCTATCTAGTATATTTTAGATGATGGTCCATGAAGATCTGAATTGCCAAAAAGGTTGAGGAGATTGTGGAATTACCCAAGATGCAAGGAAATAGGTTGGCGAAGCATCAAGCAAGAGGACTCTACATTTTGTATTCGTGAGAAATCACTCTGAGTCTATAGGAAATCCAATACTATTAAAAGGGGGTAAAGTTTTGATGGTGAACAATATGCTCAAACGTGCACAAGTGACAGTCACCAAAACATCCACCTACTCTCCCACCAAAGTTTGTCCTAAGCCAAACATACCAAATCGGTGCAACCAACTTTACTATCCCGGTGCCACCGAGTTCCAAACCCTAGACAGACTCAGCCAAACCCTAACACTTTGGTGCAACCGACACTGCACTCGGTGCCACCGAGTTGGGTTGCCAACTTCCTGTTACGCAAATTCTCATTTTCGCTTCGACCGAGAATGGTGAATCGGCGTCACTGAGTTTGGTAATTCTGACCGTTGGTCACCTTGTCGGTGCAACCGAGAGTTATATATCGGTCCATCCGAGATTCAAAAGTTGCCACTTTTTGTGACTTTGGTACCATCGAGTTTTACACATCGGTGTCACCGAGTCTGACTTATTGTGTGTAACGGTTGGATTTTTGGGGATGCCTATATATACCTCTTCACCACCACCCACTCGAAAGAGAAGCACTCAGAACTATTCCATACCTATCCTACTCAGTTTTCTGAGAGAGAACCACCTACCCTTGTGTTGAGGTCAAGATCTTCCACTCCAACCATATAGTTCTTTGTTTCTAGCCTCCCCAAGTTGCTTTCCACCAGTACCATCTCTTCTACAATGCCAACCCTGTGAGAGAGAGATTGTGTGTTGAGGATTCTATCATCTTGAAGCACAAGAGCAAGGAGTTTATCATCATTACCGAGCCTATTACCTTTTGGAGGGTGGTGCCTCCTAGATTGGTTAGGTGTCGCTTGGGAGCCTCCTAGTTCGTGTTGTGGAATGAACCAAGAAGTTTGTAAGGGCAAGGAGATCGCCTACTTCGTGAAGATCTACCCATAGTGAGGCTAGTCCTTCATGGACGGAAGCCGCATGGAATAGTCAAGGTTGCTTCTTCGTGGAACCCTTCGTGGGTAGAGTCCGTGGACTCTCGCGACCATTACCCTCTATGGGTTGAAGACTCCATGAACGTGGACGTACGATAGCACCACCTATCGGAACCACGAGAAAAATCCTTGCGTCTCCTATTGTGTTTGATCTTTCTAACCCATCTCTTTACTTACATATGCAATGTCTTTACTTTCCGCTGCCATACTTGTAGACATGCATGTGTAGGTCTGTTTGACTATCTAGATTTGCTAAAAGTATTAAAATCTACCAACCAATCAACTTGGGAAAAGGTTAGGTTTTAAATTTCTGCTAGTAGTCTATTCACCCCCTCTAGACACGCCTCTCTCGATCCTACAACGATATAATCAACAACAGGGATGCCACCGGCCGCATAGCCAAGTGGGCTATTGAGCTCCTTCCCTTTGAAATTACCTACAAGTCGCAACGGGCTATAAAGTCCCAGGTACTGGCAGACTTCCTTATCGAGTGGACAGAGGCCAAACTCCCTAAGGAGTACAATACATACTCCCATTGGACGATGCACTTCGATGGATATAAAACTTTGGCCAGACTAGGGGCTGGAGTTATCCTCACATCCCCCATGGGCGACAACGTTCGATACATGTTGGAGATCATGTATGCCGATTCTAACAACGTAGCCGAATACGAAACAATCTTGCATGGTCCTTGGATGGTAGTATCAACGGGCATACGACGGTTGGAGGTACGGGGAGACTCCGACTTGGCCATCTCCCAAATCAACGACGAATTCGACGCTAAAAATCCGAAGATTGCGGCATACAGAAACACTATCCTCAAGATATCCGCACAGTTCGAGGGGCTGGAATTTCACCACGTCGCTCAAGACAACAACCAAGCCGCCGACGTACTAGCCCGCATGGGGGCTAAACACGACCCTATCCAAAAAACACTTTCCTGGAACGGTTCTTCAAGCCATCCATGGTTTGGCAGGACGATCATAAGGGCGTCGGTCTAAATACTGCGGAAGAGGTGGTCCCCCTTATAAATGAACGAGACGACCAAATTATTGGTGGCCCCGTAATGGATGAAACGCCTTCGGCTCACGAGGTCATGTCAGTAATCGCGCCATGGACCGAGCCCTTCGTCGCCTACCTTCTTCGCAAAGAACACCCCGACAATCAGACGGAGGCACGACGCATAATTCGGCGATCCAAAGCCTACAAAGTACACGAGGGTGAGTTATACAAGAAAAGCACCACTGGAATATTACAACGGTGCATATCTGAGGAAGAAGGACGACAACTCTTAGTTGAAGTCCACGCAGGGATGGGCGGCCACCACGCCACAGCAAGAGCCTTACTTAGCAAGGCCTTCCGAGCTGGTTTCTTTTGGCCAAAAGCTCGAGTGGACGCCGAGTCACTCGTCAAATACTGCGTAGGGTGTCAACTTTTTGCAAATCAAAGCCATATGCCCCCAACAGCTCTTCGGACTATTCCGATTACCCGACCTTTCGCGGTCTGGGGGCTGGATATGGTCAGACCCCTTAAAGGGGGGACCAAGAAGAATAAATACCTGCTAGTCATGGTTGACAAGTTCACCAAATGGATAGAGGCAAAACCTATCAAATCAGCCAAGTATGAACCAATAATTAACTTTATCTCTAGAGTGGTACACCGTTATGGTATCCCGCATAGTATAATAATGAACAATGGATCCAACTTCACGGCCCAAGAGGTCAAAAACTGGTGCGCAAAAATGGGCATCAAGCTCGATTACGCATCGGTGTATCGTCCAGAGACCAATGGACAAGTCTAACAAGCAAACGGCCTCATCAAGAGCGGCATTAAGCCACGTTTGGTCCAATCTCTTCACGAGTCCGACTGTCATTGGGTGGAGGAGCTAGACTCCGTTCTATGGGGCCTGAGCACCACCCCGAACAGATCAATGGGATACACACCGTTCTTCATGGTCTATGAGGCAGAAGCAGTCCTCCCTTGTGACATTATTCACGATGCACCAAGGGTGCGCATGTACGAGGAAAAGGAAGCCGAGTTAGATCAGCATGATGACCCGTACGCCTTAGAAGGAGAGCGCGAAATAGCTCGGGCTCGTTCTACCTTTTATCAATAGCAGGCCGGACGTTACCAGAGCAGGGAGGTCAGGGCTAAAGCGTATAATATGGGTGAACTCGTCTTGCAGCTCCTGGAGAAGCAGAAGCATAAATTCAACCCCAAATGGGAGGGGCCCTTCATAATCGATGAATTACTCGCGGGAGGGGCTTACCATCTTTCGAACCCGTCGGACAACCGCCTTGAACCAAACCCATGGAACGCAGCTCGTCTTCGGCGCTTCTACGGATAAACCGGTGTCGTCACATTTTTTACCCTTTACCTCCTTTTTCCTTCCCCTCCCACCTTGATGTTTGGTAGATTTGATTTTTTTCCTTTTCTTCCCAAATCTATGTTCTGTTCAAATGATCTTGTACTCAGATTTTTGGCTTACACCCTTAAGTGTTAAATCCGAACACAACACCCGGGGGCTTCTTTCCAAAGCCAATGCTTTTATATTATAAGCACTTATATTGTGTACGCATGTTTCCCTTGTCGCGCTTAAGCCATCATATGCATCAATTCGAACTAAGACTTTGCCAAGCTGGGTTGCCTCCTTCTTGTGCTTACCCTCTACGTACCTGATTGTTCGGCTAGAGGGTAAAGGGAGCACCTTTAGTATTGTTACGACCGGGTTATCCGGATACGTACCTCAGATGGGTGAAGCCAAAAGCTAGCTATCTTCAGTATAGACAAGCAATCTTCTTGCAAGAGACGAGCGGCGGGTATCACCTGGTCGTATACCAAGTGAAGCGGCACTTCCTGCCCATCTGATCCTACCGGCCCAACGTGGGCCATACGCTCAGGGTTAAGGCCGGTATAACGGGTCTTGATCATTGCCCATGCCTCTCGTGCTCCCTCTCGACAAGCCGATGTCTTCCGTAGCTCAAACCTATTTCGGGCTCCCTTGAATCGATCAACCAGTTCGGTCATCTCCTCCGGAGTTTTCTTGGCAGGCCACAACGCTTTCGCCATGCTCTTGATGGCCTTTCGAACCCGCTCATGAAAGGCGGAGAACTCCTTCAGAAGGTTTCCGTGGTAAGATCCGATCTCTTCTTCAGGCCACCCGGATAGGAGACCTGTACATGAGGCAAGGCATGATCATTATACCTCATACATAAGAGGTACTAGCTAGTGTTAGAATCACACTTAGCAAACATGCCCCTCTGCAATTTCTGGTTCTCTTCTTGGGCCTGGGCCAATTGAATCTTTAAGCTCTCAATTTCTTCGGCCTGCCGTTTGTTTTCCGGCTGAAGGCGGTTCTTCTCCTCAATATTTTGTTGCAGAATATGGCAGCCAGCCTTATGCTGAGATTCGGCGTACCGCTGAGACTCTCGAGCTATTTCTAAATCTCTTTCCAACTGCCCTATCGATTCAGCTGCTACAAAGTACCCATGCGTCAGCATGGGAATATATACTAAGGACAGTGGAACAGGCATACTCACCATGTGCCTCCCGGGTAAAGCTCTTCATTTGCTCCAATTCGGCCTTCGCGGTTTCCACCTATGTTCGGCTTGTCTCAAGTCCCTTGGCCAGTGGTTCGCCATGCTGCCTCGAGGCCTACATTAGCAATAAAACATTGTGATGACCCTTAATTCGGTCTTTCCGACCAATTTAATGTTCGGAGGCTAATGGGTTTAAACGAGTGATCGGACTCTTATAGCCGAATCCACCTCGGGCAGCTCTGATGTGTGCTTCCATCGAGCGTAGAGCATTGAACTCCTATTCGGAGAGCGTTGGGCGGCGTAGGGCTTCTCGTCGCCGCTGATGATGCATAGCGCTCTCTACCTCGGACTTGGTAAGTGACATCACCTCCCTAGAGTCTTAAGGAGCTGGATTGACCGTAGGGACCTCTGTAGTGGATTCGGCACGAGCCGAAGCTCTGTAATCTAGAGCGCCGCCGGACACCCTGGCAAACTCCTCGGCAAAAGAAGGCTGAACTCTTTGCCTATGTGTTATGACATAAGGTCTCTTGTGAGGCTCTATTAGTTGCGATAATAAAATACAATAGCCGAACATAGTACCATGGAGTTGAGCGGATGGGTGGGCTTGTCCCCATGACTGGATCATGCGGCGAATCCCTATTACTCTCCGGTTCGGGCATTGACGCCATAGCTGATGCATGTTGCATAGACCGACGACGCTTGGGAAGAGGAACTGGTGTGTTTGGATCGTTGGGGGATACTTGACTTTTGTGGGACGAGTGTTTCTTCTTCTTGCTTATCGCAGGGGAAGGGAATGATCCAGGATAATCAACTATAATAGCCACCTTGGAGCTATTGAGGCTCTCCCGGTAAAAAAAACATCATCGAGCTCGATCATCAGATCCAGGTTATCATGAAAGCCCGGATCGTCATCACGGGAATAGTCCTCGGGCTGGAGGGGGCAGGCAGTTAAGAGTCTCGATAAAGCTCCTCCATTCCTGTTCACATAAAGTTAAAAGCTTCGGTCATAAAGGGATAAAATAGTAACCCGATTTATGTTCACGGAGTTGAAAGGCTCACCCATTCGATGGGATTGTGGCTCGAGTATCCCTCCTTGGTCGACCGCTGAATAAAATCTTCTTGCTCCCATTTTTACAGGTCAACTTGTGATGGGCTAGTACCCTCACCTGGGCTGCAAGGCGTTGCACTTCGATGTTGTCTTCTTGGGACGAACTCTTCGATCGCTAGTTGTACCTTTTCTTTAAAGGGGCGTCGGAGTATTCGAGCAAACCCCTGCGAGCTGGATCAAATAGGGGGACGTCCTCGATGTAAAACTATTCCGAGGACCATTCTTCGAACTCCTTCGGAGTTCCTACTGGATACCCCGTCCCTGCTATGCGGCATACTTCAGCTGCTCCGACCTCCAAGATTGTCTTGTCCCGAGTTCGAGGGATGAGGCAGAAATTCTTCCTCCGTAGTTCAAAATGTGCCTCGCAGCCCAGGAACATCTTGCAAAGGGCGACGAAGCCCGAGATGTGCAGGATAGACCCTGGGGTGAGGTGATGAAGCTGGATCCCATAGAACTCCAATAATCCCCTCAATAATGGATGAATGGGGAACCCGAGACCTTGCAAAAGGAAGGGCACGAAACATACATGCTTCCCCTTTTGTGGATGGGGGAAATTTTCCGCGAAGGCTTCGCTGTTGAATGAAGATAAGCCAGCATAGACAACCACCAGATCCGAGGAGGAAAGGTACCCTTGGGTCTCGAGGTTGCGTAGTCGAAGAAGGGATCCCCAAGATGGGAGCCAGAAGGGCGCGAAGAAGAGCTGGGGGAGCTCGCCATGTTTTTATGGTGAACTTTGACTAGAAGTTTTCTCTGATGGGGAGGAAGAGGATGTGGCCCAGACAATGATTCTATTTATTTAAATGGGTGGTGCCTCTGTTGCGCAGGGGTAGTCTTGTAAAAACACACTGAACCGCTCGTCTCCCCACGACACGCGAAAATCAAGAAACGCTGATGGTTGTTACAATGGACCTGGCAAGCTCATGACGCATGGGATTTTGCCGATGACTAGTCGGTTGCCGAACAAGAAGAGATAGAGGGACTCGCCTTGCAAGCCGAAGACTTCGGCACACAAAGATTGTTCGGGAATTCCTCAGTGTTGAAGGCTGGTCCAGGGGCTACTTAGAGTGTACTGGTTTAAGGGGTCCTTGGATAGCCGACCTGTTTCTCATGGGCCGGACCATGTGGGCCGCTGGATGAGCATTGGATGATCAAAGGCCCCACTGCCAGGATGGAAGTTTAAGGAGTCATGGTGTGTCCTCCAAGTTTTCAACAGTAGATAGGTATGTTTTCCCTTCGATGTGTAACCGACCATGTGTAAACCCTAGGCATCCTCGGCGTCTATATAAGCCGGAGGGTTTTAGGTTATAGGCCGGAGAACAACTCATCTAGGGTTTTAGCTATTCGATCTCGAGGTAGATCAACTATGTAACCTTCATATGATCAATATAATCAAGCAGGACGTACAGTTTTACCTCCATAGGAGGGCCCGAACCTGGGTAAAACAATGTTCCCTTCGTCTCTTGTTACCATTGATCCTAGTCTCACAGCTCTGGACCCCCTACCCCAGATCCGCCGGTTTTGACACCGACAGGGGGTGAATAGACTACTTGCATAAATTAAAACCTAGCCTTTTCCCAAAGTTAATGGTTGGCAGATTTTAGCAATTCTAACAAGTCTAACACACCCTACACAGGCAAGTCAACAAGTATGGGAGCGGAAAGTAAAGACATTGCACATGTAAATAAGGAGTTGAGATAAGAAGATCAAACACATCGAGGGACATGAAAATATTTCCCGTGGTTCCGATAGGTGGTGCTATTGTACGTCCATGTTTATAGAGACTTCAACCCATGGAGGGCAATGGCCACGAGAGTCCCCGGAGGGCTCCACCCACAAGGGGTCCATGAATAAGCAACCTTGTCTATTCTACAGAGGGTAACGGTAGTGTGCTATTTTCTTGAGAGAAGCCACTAGTGAAATCTACGGCCCTGGGTCTATCTTTTAACATAATGCTTTCCGATCTATCCTTTTCCGCATTTGTTTTCAGATCTATTATTCCAAAAACCCAAAAATACCTTGCTGCACTTTTTATTTGCATCTTTTATTTTGTGTTCTTGTGCGATCTATTTATCGAGTCTCATACAAACCAATCTATCTTTTACCATGGAGAGATTGACAACCTCTCTTACGCGTCGGGTTGCAAGTATTTGTTCTTTGTGTTGTGCAGGTACCGTTTACATAGTGTTGCTTGGTTCTCCTAATGGTTCAATAACTTTTGTTTCATAACTAAGTTAAATACTTACCGTTGTTGTGCTGCATCATCCCTTCCTCTTTGGGGAAATACCGGCACAGTCTTAAGCTACATCAAATGAATTTCTGGCGCCGTTCCCGGGGAGACACAATCAACATATATCAGGTTCCAAATCACAAATCTCATCTTCTCGCAATTTACATTATTTGCCATTTGCCTCTCATTTTCATCTCCGCCACTTCACAAAATTTGTCGTTTTATTCGCGCTCTTTTTCGTTTCCCTTTTTCTCATCATATGTTTTGTTTGCTTGCAATCTTGTTTGCATAGTCACGATGATTCAACAAAATACCAAATTATGCGATTTTTTCCAATACCAATAACAATGATTTTATTCCTACTCCGATCGCTCCACCCGCCACTAGTGCGGAGTCTTGTGATATTAATGCCTCTTTGTTGAATCTTGTCATGAAAGATCAATTTTTCCGTACTCCTAACGAGGATGTCGCGTCCCACCTAAACACATTAATTCATAGAATTGTGTGATACGTAAAAGAAAAAAGATGTGGACAATGATATAGTGAAGTTGAAATTATTTCCTTTCTCCTTACGGAATCATGCAAAAATTTGGTTTTCTTCTTTGCCTCGCAATAGTATCGATTCTTGGGATAAGTGCAAGGATGCTTTTATTACTAAGTATTTTCCGCCCACGAAAATAATTTCCCTTAGAACTCAAATCATGAATTTTAAGCAACATGAACATGAACATGTTGCACAATCTTGGGAAATAATGAAATTGATGCTAAGAAATTGTCCTACTCATGGTTTAAATCTTTGGATGATCATACAATTTTTTTATACGGGATTGAATTTTGTCTCTAGAAATCTTTTAGATTCCGCCGCGGGTGGTACTTTTATGGAAATTACTTTGGGTGAATCTACTAAATTGCTAGATAATATTATGGAAAATTATTCACAGTGGCATACTGAAAGAGCACCTACTAGTCAAAAAGTTAATTCGGTAGAAGAAATTAGTACTTTGAGTGAAAAAGTTGACGCACTTATGAAGTTGGTTGCTAGTAAAAATGCTCCTATTGATCTTAATGATGTGCCTTTGTCTACTTTGATTGAGTAAAATAGTGATTTCGTAGATGTGAATTTCATCTCGCAAAACAATTCTAATAACCATGCGTATAGAGGTAATTTTAATCCTAGGCCTTTTCCTAGAAATTCCTATCATAATTATGGTAATACCTATGGTAATTCTTGTTACAATAATAATAGGAACCCCTCTTATTTTTAGATTAATATTAAAGAATTTATGAATGCTCAAAAAGTTTCAATACTATGATAGAACAAAAGTTGAATAAGATTGATGATATGTCTAGAAGCATTGATAGAATTTCCCATGATGTAGAAAATCTCAAGTTGAAAGCTTTTCCACCTGAGATTAATGAATCAATTAAAGCTTTATATGTTGCTATGGATGAAAGTAAGAAAAGAACCGCTATGCTTAGAGCTAAAAGTGAATATTTAGAAAAGGCAGTTTCTAGTGATTGCTTTCATAAAAATGATGAAGATCTGAAAGTGATTGGTGTTTATTCTATTGATTCCTTGTTTAGTAATATTAAAATTGATGATAAAGGGACCGAAGAAGAGTCAACTTTAGCTAGAAGGCTTCCCAATGATTTGGAGGGTGAAAATCTTGATGAAAGTGGGTTTGGAGAGGTCAAACTTTAACTAGTGATGTGCCCACTATTTTGGATTACAAAGACTTTAATTATGACATATTGTTGATGCCATGATCAAAACTTTAGAAGAAAAATTGGAATTAGAGATTTCAATTCCTCAAAAATTACATGATGAGTGGTAACATACCATTAAAGTCAAGATAAAAAATTATGAGTGTTTTGTTTTATGTTATTTGGGTGCTAGTGTGTCCACAATTCCGAAATCTCTATGTGATGTGCTTGGTCTTACCAATATTGAAGAATTTTCTCTTAATTTGCAATTGGCGGATTCTACTATTAAAAAGCCTTTGGGAAGAATTAATGATGTTATTAGTCTTGCAAATAGGAACTATGTTCCCATAGATTTTATTGTTCTTGATATTGATTGCAATCCGTCTTGTCCCATTATACTTGGTAGACCATTTTTACGCACTATAGGTGTCGTGATTGATATGAAAGAAGGGAATATTAAATTTCAAGATCCAATATGAAAGGGCATGGAACACTTCCATAGAACAAGAATTAAGACACCAAATGAATCATGAGGGCATCCTATGGAGCAAAAACTAAAGATGACAACACTTGAATCTATGCATTATGCCTAGCTAGGGGCATAAAACGATAGTGCTTGTTGGGAGGCAACCCAATGAATAAAATTTATTTTTACATTTTTCTTTCAGTTATTGAATTTTTTACACAAGTATGCTACTGTTATAATTGTGTTTTTATGTTTTAGTTAGTGTTTGTGCCAAGTAAAACCTTTAGGATCATGTTGGATGATAGTTGATTTGATCTTGTTGAAAAAACGGAACTTCTATTTCCAGTAGAAAAAATTTCAAAAATCACGGAAGTGACGGAAAATTCTTAAATTTTTACACAAGATTTATATACCGATTTCCTAAGTTTTTCTAATGTTTTATAAATTTTGGAGTTACACAAGTATGGTTAGAGTACAGATTACTACAGACTGTTCTGTTTTTGACTGATTCTGTTTTTGTTGCATTTTGTGCTTATTTTGATGAATCTATCATTTGTATTGGAGGGTAATATATCATTTTTATTGGAGGTTATAAGCCATGGTACAGTTAGTATACAATATATATAATGCAATAATAAAATAGGAATGGGTTTTCAACAGTACTTAGAGTGGTGATTTGCTTTATTATACTAACGGATCTCACGAAGGTTTTGTTAAGTTTTGTGTGATTGAAGTTTCCAAGTTTTGGGTGAGATCACAATGGATGATGGAATAGGGAGTGAAAAGATCCTAAGATTAGGGATGCTATGGCACCCCAAGATAATATCCAAGTAGAAATAAGCAAGTAAGCTTGGGGATGCCCCGAGTGGCACCCCCTGTTTCTTCTAACGACCATCGGTTTCTTACTTGGATCTATATTTTTATTTGTCACATATCATGAGTTTTTCTTGGAGAGTCTTGTATTATATGAGTCTTTGTTTGATTTTCTTTTTAGTTTGTCATAAGTATCCTTGCTGCAAACACCTATTTGAGAGAGCCAAAATTATGCTATGATTTGTTAGATTTGCTCTAGTGCTTCACTTATATCTTTTTGAGTACGGTGTGCTTTAATTTTTTGAAGAAATACTCTCGTGATTCACTTAGATTAATTTGAGAGTTACTAAATTTTGAAGAAATTCTCTCATGCTTCACTTATATTGTTTTGAGGGATGAAATTTTTATGCTTATGTTCTTCACTTAAATTTATTTGAGCTTGTCAAAAGTAATGGCAATATATGAAACTAGTCCCAAAGTGATAGATATTCAAGAGGGATATAATAATAAGTTTCATGAAGATCATTGGACAAATTAAAATTGATTCCTTGTAATAGTTTTGAGACATGATGATAGCAATATGTGAGTCATGTTGGTGAGTAATTATGCTTTAGTAAGAATATTGGTGTTAAGGTTTGTGATTCCCTATGCAAGCACGAAAGTCAATTGTTATGCAATGAAATTAAATCCTAATTGTGGTGCATTATTCGGTGCTAGTTATGCTTAATGCCCGTTTATGAGAAATTTCATTTCTTGGTTGGTTGATTCTCAATCTATTTGCTACCCTCCACTTGTACTAAGTAGAAATACTACTTGTGCATCCAAAATCCTTAAACCCAGTTTTGCCATATGAGTCCACCATACCTACCTATATGCAGTATTTCCATGTCGTTCCAAGAAAATTTGTATGTGCCATCTGTAATTGTCAAAATGAATTTCCTTTTTGTGTGATCGCACCGCACATGAAGCGAAAGGGAGTGGCCGATATTTTTCCATGCTAGATGTGTTATTCTCAAGATGAGTGTTTATTCACTTGTCATTGCACGATAATACATCAGTAATAGGGATGCCTAGTCCCGAAATGAAAAATAAATTTACTTTATGATGTGAAATAGTAAATTCTTTGGAAAGTGTTGGTATGGAAGGCACCCGTGGATACGGTTAGCCATGAATTGTGAAAGAATGGTGGAAAAAGGAATAAACTTTATTTTCTGTTTGAGAACCTCCTATGACATACTGTATCTAGTATGGAAAGTATTGAAAATTCTCAGTTGTTTTCGTTGACAGGAAAGGCATGCCACCCAAAATATTTTTCTCTCTCAATTTAAGCTTTGAGCTCTGGCACCTCTACAAATCCCTACTTCCCAATGCAAAGGGCCTATCTATTTACTTTATGCAATTATTACTTTTATTTGAGTCGCCATGTTCTCTTATAAAGCACCTACTAGGGGGTAGTATGATCATACTTGTGCATTGGGTGTAGGTAATGTTCGAGTGTGTTTCATGAATGGATTAATGATTGAGCATGATGGGCTAGGGATAACTTTCTTTAGTGTTGATATTTTGAAAGACATGGTTGCTTGTTGGTATGCTTGAGTATCAAAGTCTTCATGTCAAAACTAGACTATTGCTTTGAACGATCTAAAATCCCAAATGTTCATGCTACAAAAGGAAATAATATGTGATGAACATGTTAGGCAACATTCCACACCAAAAATTCTATTCTATTATCATTTACCTACTTGAGGATGAGCATGAATTAAGCTTGGGGATGCTGATATGTCCCCAACATATCTATAATTTTTGAATATTACATGGTATTATATTATTATTCTTGGATATTTTATAATCATTTTATAGAAACTTTATATCATTTTTTGGGACTAACCTATTGACATATTGCCTAGCGCCAATTGTTGTTTTTTGCTTGTTTTTACTTTGCAGAATATCGGTACCAAATGAAGTCAAAATGCCACAAAAAATTTTGGAGATTTTATTGGACCAGAAGACAAGTTGGGAACTAAGGAAGCACCCGGGGGCCGGGGGAGGTCCGTGGGGCCCACAAGACACCAGGACACGCCAGAGGCCCCTTGAGCGTCCTAGTGGGTTGTGGGGCCCACAGGGGTCTCCTCCATCACCTCTAAGCTCTATAAATATCCAAATATTCCAGAAACCCTAGAGGAGTTGACGAAACACAATTCCAGCTGCGGCAAGTTCAAGAACCACAAGATCGAATCTAACACCATCACGGAGGGGTTCATCATCCTCATGGGTGCCTCTCTGATGATGCGTGAGTAGTCCACCATAGACATACGGGTCCGAGGTAGTTGCTAGATGCCTTCCTCTCTCTCTTGTGATTCTCGATACAATGGTCTCTTGGATATCTAGTTGATGTAATGACTTTTTGTGGTGTCTTTGTTGGGATCCGATGAAGTTTCATTTCATGATCAGTTTCTATCCATGAATATTACTTAAGTCTTCTTTGATCTCTTATATGCATGATTATTTATAGTCTCATATTTATTCCATGAATCTTTGGTTTAGTTAGGCCAACTAGATCGAGTTTTGTTGCCATGGGAAGAGGTGCTTTGTGATGTGTTCGATATTGCGGTGTCCTCTCCCAGTGACAAAAGGGGCAGTGAGGCACGCATGTATCGTTGCAATTAAGGATACCAAGATGAGGTCTATTCCTACATGAATAGATGTTGTCTACATTATGTCATCATTCTTATTGCATTACTTCGTTTCTCCATGAACTTAATACACTAGATGAATACTGGATAGCGGTCGATGTGTGGAGTAATAGTAGTAGATGCAGAATAGATGTTGGGGAACGTCGCATGGGAAACAAAAAATTTCCTACGCACACGCAAACCTATCCATGGTGATGAGCATCTACGAGAGGGAGAGTGGATCTACGTACCCTTGTAGATCGCTAAGCGGGAAGCGTTAAGAAACGCGGTTGGTGTAGTCGAACTTCTTCGCGATACAAATCGCCGAGCGTCCCGCGATCCAATCATGAACCGTCCCACGAACACATCATGATCCATCCCGTGAACTCATCCCGATCCGTCTCACGATCTTGATCACGATTTGTCCCGCGAACTCATCACGATCCGTCTCGCGATCTCGATCACGGTCCTTCCGATCTAGCGCCGAACGGACGGCACCTCCGCGTTCAGCACACGTGCAGCTTGATGACGATCTCCACCGTCTCGATACAGAGAGAGGAGGTGGAGAGGACAGAGATTTCACCGGCAGCGTGACGGCGCTCCGGAGATGGTGGTGGTGCAATTCCGGCAGGGCTTCGCCTAAGCGCTGCAGAAAACCGATCTAGAGGAGAAACTATGCACCGGTGGAACGGTTAGCATGTGGCCGGAAATTCTGTCCAAAAACCACCCAATCCACTAGTATATATTGGAGGAGAGGAGAGGATAGGCAGACAAGGCCTTTGGGTCGGATACATGCCAACTCAAGAGACACCATCGGAGATACCTGTAGAGCACCTTTATAGTCACCCAGTTACGTTGCGATGTTTGATACACACAAGGCACTCCTCCGATATCTGTGAGTTGCATGATCTCATGGTCATAGGAACACATACTTGACATGCGGAAAACAGTAGCAATAAACTGACACGATCATATGCTACGTTTGCAGTTTGGGTCTTGTCCATCACATCATTCTCCTAATGATGTGACCCCGTTATCAAATGACATCTCATGTCCATGGCTAGGAAACCTTAACCATCTTTTGATCAATGAGCTAGTCTATTAGAGGCATACTAGGGACATGGTTTTGTCTATGTATCCACACATGCATCTAAGTCTCCGATCAATACAATTATAGCATGGATAATAAACGATTATCTTGAACAAGGAAATATGATAATAACTAATTTATTATTGCCTCCAGGGCATATTTCCAACAGTCTCCCACTTGCACTAGAGTCAATAATCTAGTTCACATCACCATGTGATTCACATTGTTATGAATCTAACACCCAACGAGTTCTGGGGCTTGATCATGCTTTGCATGTGAGAGAGGTCTTATAGTCAACGGGTCTGTAACATTCAGATCCGTGTGCACTTTTCAAATACCTATGTCAAACTATAAACACTGCTACCACACTCCGCTTGGTACTATTTCCAAATGGCTGCTCCACTATACGTATCCAGATTGCTACTACTAGTCATCCGAATAGGTGTTAAAGCTTGCATCGACGTAACTCTTTATCGACGAACTCTTTATCACCTCCATAATCAAGAAACATTTCCTTAGTCCTCTGGTTACTAAGGATAATTCTGACCGTTGTCTAGTGATCCACTCCTAGACCACTCTTGTACCCCTTGACAGACTCATGGCAAGGCACACACAGGTGCGGTACACAACATGGCATAATATAGAGCCTATGGCTAAGGCATAGGGGACGACGTTCGTCCTTTCTCTTTCTTCTGCCGTTGTCGAGCTTTGAGTCTCACTCAACTTCACACCTTACAAATCAGACGAGAACTATTTCTCTGGATAATCCATTTTGAACTCTTTCAAAATCTTGTCAAGGTATGCACTCATTGAAAGTCTCATCAAGCATCTTGATCTATCTCTGTAGATTTTGATGCTCAACAATTAGGTAGCTTTATCCAGGTCTTCCTTTGAAAAACACTTTTCAAACAACCGTTTCATGCTTTCCAGAAACTCTACATTATTTCTGATCAACAATATGTCATCCACATATACTTATCAGAAATTCTATAGTGGTCCCACTCACTTTATTGCAAATACAAGTTTCTCGTAAACTTTGTATAAACATCAAAAATTTGGTCACCTCATTATAGCGTATATTCCAACTCCGAGATGCTTGCTTCAGTCCATGGAAGGATCACCGAAGCTTGCACACCTTTTAGCATCCTTAGGCCTGACAAAACCTTCTGGTTGTATCACATACAACCTTTCCTCAGGTAAACCATTAAGGAAACGATGTTTTGACATCCATCTGCCAGATTTCATAATTGAAAACACAGCAACTGCTAACATAATTCCAACAGACTTTAGCACCACTACGAGTGAGAAATTCTCATCGTAGTCAACTCCTTGAACTTGTCACAAACATCTTTGCAACAAGTCGAGCTTTACAAATAGTAACATTCACCATCAGTGTCTGTCTTCATTTTAAAGATCCATTTGTACTCAACGACCAGCCGTCCAACGAGCAAGTCTACCAAAGTCTATACTTGGTTTTCATACATGGATCCTATCTCGGATTTCATGGCCTCCAACTATTTTTCGGAATCCGGGCCCATCATCGCTTCTCCATAGCTCGTAGGTTCATCGTTGTCCAACAACATGACCTCCAAGACAGGGTTGTCGTACCACTTAGGAGCAGTACACATCCTTGTCGACCTATGATGTTTGACAGTAACTTGATCCTGAAGCTTCATGATCATCATCATTAACTTCCTCTTCAACTAACGTAGGCTTCACAGAAACATCTTTCTGCGCTGCGCTACTCTCTGGTTGAACAAACGTTTAACAACCTCATCAAGTTCTATCTTCCTCCCACTCAATTTTTTCGAGAGAAACATTTCCTCGAGAAAGGATCCGTTTAAGAAACAAACACTTTGCACTAGGATCTGAGATAGAAGGTTCACCCAACTGATGTTAGAGTACTCTATGAAGATGCATTTGTCCGCCTTGGGTTCGACCTCATTAGGCGAAAACATTTTGCACACAAGTGTCGTGGCCCCAAATATTAAGAAACGACAGCTTAGGTTTCTATCAAACCATAATTTACATGGTGTCATCTCAACGGATTTAGATGGTGCCCTATTTAAAGTGAATGTAGTTGTCTCTAATGCATAACCCCAAAATTATAGTAGTAAAATGACAAGAGACATCATAGCACGCACCATGTCCAATAGAGCATAACTATGATGTTCGGACACACCATCACACTATGGTGTTCTAGGTGGCGTTTAGTTGTGAAACAACTTTCACATTGTCTTAAGTTGTATGCCAAACTCGTGACTCAGATATTCACCTCCATGATCATATCGCAGTCATTTTTATCTTCTTGTCACGATAATCTTTAAACTTCACTATGAATTTGCTTGAACCTTTCAAATGATTCATACTTGTGTTTCATTAAGTAAATATACACTATATCTACTCAAATCATCAGTGAAGGTAAGAAAATAACGATATCCACTGCATGCTACAAGACTCACTAGATTGTATACATCAACATGTATCATTTCCAATGAATCACTTGCCCGCTCCATCCAACGAGGTCCTCTAGTCATCTTGCCCAAGAGGCATGGTTCGCATGTCTCAACCGATTCGAAATCGAATGAGTCCAAATATCCATCACCATGGAGTTTCTTCATGCGCTTTATACCAAAATGACATTTTGCGGCAGTGCCACAAGTATGTGGTACTATCATTATTTAACTTTGTATCTTTTGACATCAATGTTATGAACATGCGTATCACTACGATCAAGATTTCAACAAACCATTCTCACTGGGTGCATGACCATTGAAGGTATTATTCATGTAAATAGAATGACCATTATTCTCTGACTTAAATGAATAACCGTATTGCAACAAACATGATCTAATCATGTTCATGCTCAACGCAAAACACCAAATAACATTTATTCACGTTCGTCACTAATCCTGAAGGTAGAGAGAGCGTGCGATGTTGATCACATCAACCTTGGAAACATTTCCAACACACATCGTCACCTCACCCTTAGCTAGTTCTCCGTTTATTCCGTAGCTTTTATTTCGAGTTACTAACATTTAGCAATCGAACCGGTATCCAATACCCATGTGCTAATAGGAGTACTAGCAAGGTACACATCAATAACTCGTATATCAAATATACTTCTGTCGATGTTGCCAGCCTTCTTATCTACCAAGTATCTAGGGTTGTTCCGGTTCAGCGACCTCTCACCTCATAATAGAAGCACTTAGTCTCGGGATTGAGTTCAACTTTGGGTTGCTTCACTGGAGCAGCAACTGACTTGCTATCCATGAAGTTTCCCTCCTTGCTCTTGCCCTTTTCGAAACTAGTGGTTTGATTAACCATCAACACTTGACGCTCCTTCTTGATTTCTACCTTCGCGGTGTCAAACATCGCGAATAGCTCAGGGATCAATACTTCTATCCCTGGTGTATTATAGCTCATCACTAAGTTCTAGTAGCTTTAGTGACAGTGACTTGGAGAACTATATCAATCACTATCTTATATGGAAGATCAACTCCCACTTGATTCAAGCGATTGTAGTACCCAGACAATCTGAGTACATGCTCAACGATTGAGCTATTCTCCTTCATCTTACAGGCAAAGAATCTTGTTGGAGATCTCATATCTCGCAACACAGGCACGAGCCTGAGATCTCATATGTTCCGTGATGTTCAAAAGGTTTCGGAGCCTCAATTCTAAGCCGTAATGCATGACGCACTAAACTATCAAGTAGTCATCAAAACGTGATTGTCAGATGTTCACAACATCTATAGACGACGCTAGAGGGGGTGGTGCACCGAGCGGTGCATTAAGGACATCAGCCTTCTGTGCAGCAATGAGGACAATCCTCAGATCACGGACCCAGTCCGCAATATTGATACCAACATCTTTCAACTCTATTTCTCTAGGAACATATAAAAATTTAGAGCTACAGCGCGAGCTAGTAATCTACAACATAATTTGCAAAGACACTTTGACTATGTTCATGATAATGAGTTCAATTAATCATATTACTTAAGCACTCCCACTCAAATTGACATCCCTCCGATCATTCGAGTCATACATGATCCAAATTCACCAACTCAAGTCCGATCATCACGTGAGTTGAGGTGGCTGCAATGGTGAACATCATTATGTTGATCATATCTACTATATGACTCATGTTCGACCATTCGGTCTCTCGTGTCCTGAGGCCATGTCTGTACATGCTAGGCTCGTCAAGTTTAACCCGAGTATTCTGCGCGTGCAAATCTGGCTTGCACCCGTTGTATGTGAACATAGAGTCTATCACACCCGATCATCACGTGGTGTCTCAACACGACGAACTTTCGCGACGGTGCACACTCGGGGAGAACACAGTTCATCTTGAAATTCAAGTGAGGGATCACCTTATAATTCTACCGCCGTACTAAGCAAAACAAGGTGCATAAAAGGATTAACATCTCATGCAATTCATAAGTGACATGATATGGCCATGAACTTGTGTTTAAGATCTCCATCTTCGAAACACCGGCATGATCTCCATCATCACCGGCACAACACATGATCTCCATCATCTTGATCTCCATCAATGTGTTGCCATTGGGGTTGTGGCACCAGCCCTACTTCTACTTCTATTGCTACCGCTTAGCGATAAAGTAAAGCATTACATAGCGCTTAATGATTGACACGCAGGTCATACAATAATTAAAGACAACCCTATGGCTCCTGCCGGTTGCCGTACTCAACGACATGCAAGTCGTGAAATTCTATACATCACATGATCATCTCATACATCACATATATCTCATCATGTAATTGGCCATATCACATCACAACATACCCTGCAAAAACAAGTTAGACATCCTCTAATTGTTGTTGCATGTTTTACGTGGCTGCTACGGGTATCTAGCAAGAACGATTCTCACCTATGCATAAACGACAACGGTGATACATAGATTGCTTTTCAACCTTCTCAAGGCCCGCCTTTGTTGGATCCGATCCAACTAAAGTGAGAGAAACTGTCACCCGCAAGCCATCTAAGCAACAAGCTGCGTCGAGGGAACCGGTCTCTCGTAAGCGTACGAGTAATGTTGGTCCAGGCTGCTTCATTTCACAATCCCGCTGAACCAAAATCCGACCAAAGGAGGAAGCAATCTAAGCATCAACGCCCACAAACCTTTTGTGTTCTACTCGAGATCTCATCGAACCATCAACCTAGCTCATGATGCCACTGTTGGGGAACGTCGCATGGGAAACAAAAAATTTCCTACGCACACGCAAACCTATCCATGGTGATGAGCATCTACGAGAGGGAGAGTGGATCTATGTACCCTTGTAGATAGCTAAGCGGGAAGCGTTAAGAAACGCGGTTGGTGTAGTCGAACTTCTTCGCGATCCAAATCGCCGAGCGTCCCGCGATCCAATCATGAACCGTCCCGCGAACACATCATGATCCATCCCGCGAACTCATCACGATCTGTCTCACGATCTTGATCACGATCTGTCCCGCGAACTCAGCACGATCCGTTTCGTGATCACAACACGAACCGTCTCGTGATCTCGATCACGGTCCTTCCGATCTAGCGCCGAACGGACGGCACCTCCGCGTTTAGCACACGTGCAGCTTGATGACGATCTCCACCGTCTCGATCCAGCGAGAGGAGGTGGAGAGGAGAGAGAGTTCACCGGCAGCGTGACGGCGCTCCGGTGATGGTGGTGGTGCAATTCCGGCAGGGCTTCGCCTAAGCGCTGCAGAAAACCGATCTAGAGGAGAAACTATGCACCGGTGGAACGGGTAGCACGTGGCTGGAAATTCTGTCCAAAAACGACCCAATCCACTAGTATATATAGGAGGAGAGGAGAGGAGAGGCAGACAGGGCCTTTGGGTCGGCCGAAATAGGAGGTGGGAAGCAATCGTACTTCACCTCCAATCCTAGTTGGAGTAGGATTGCCTCCTATTGGCTGATTTTCCACTTTTTGCTTTAGGACTTTCTCTCCTACGCCATGGGCCTTTGTGGCTGTTTTCCCAGCCCACTAAGGGCTGGTTATTATTCTCCCACAGCCCATGGAACTCTTGGGGTCGAAATACCCCTCCCGGAGGCCTCCCAGTACACTAACGGCACTCCCGGTACACTACCGGCACTCCCGGTACATTACCGATGAGCCCGAACCTTTTCCGGAAACCAAACTGGGACTTCCTATATATTAATATTTACCTCCGGACCATTCCGGATCTCCTCGTGACGTCCGGGATCTCATCCGGGTCTCCGAACAAACTTCGGTCACCACCATACATAACTCTACACTACCGAAACGTCACCGAACCTTAAGTGTGCAGACCCTGCGGGTTCGAGAACTATGTAGACATGACCGAGACACCTCTACGGTCAATAACCAATGGCGGGACCTGGACGTCCACATTGGTTCCTACATATTCTACGAAGATCTTTATCGGTCGAACCTCTATGTCAAGGATTCAGTTAATCCCGTATAACGTTCCCTTTGTTCTTCGGTATGTTACTTGCCCGAGATTCGATCGTCGGTATCTCCATACCTAGTTCAACCTCGTTACCGGCAAGTCTCTTTACTCATTCCGTAATACAAGATCTCGCAACTAACAATTAGTCACATTGCTTGCAAGGCTTATTGTGATGTTGCATTACCGAGTGGGCCCCGAGATACCTCTTCGTCACACGGAGTAACAAATCCCAGTCTCGATCCATGCCAACTCAACAGACACCATCGGAGATAACTGTAGAGCACCTTTACAGTCACCCAGTTACGTTGCGATGTTTTATACACACAAGGCACTCCTCCGATATCTATGAGTTGCATGATCTCATGGTCATAGGAACACATACTTGACATGCGGAAAACAGTAGCAATAAACTGACACGATCATATGCTACGTTTGCAGTTTGGGTCTTGTCCATCACATCATTCTCCTAATGATGTGACCCCGTTATCAAATGACATCTCATGTCCATGGCTAGGAAACCTTAACCATCTTTTGATCAACGAGGTAGTCTATTAGAGGCACACTAGGGACATGGTTTTGTCTATGTATCCACACATGCATCTAAGTCTCCGATCAATAAAATTATAGCATGGATAATAAACGATTATCATGAACAAGGAAATATGATAATAACTAATTTATTATTGCCTCTAGGGCATATTTCCAACAATGTCATCATTCTTATTGCATTACTTCGTTTCTCCATGAACTTAATACACTAGATGAATGTTGGATAGCGGTCGATGTGTGGAGTAATAGTAGTAGATGCAGAATCATTTCGGTCTACTAATCTTCGATGTGATGCCTATATATTGATCATTGCCTTGGAAATATGCCCTAGAGGCAATAATAAAATGGTTATTATTATATTTCCTTGTACATGATAATCTTTTATTATCCATGCTAGAATTGTATTGATCGGAAACTCAAATACATGTGTGGGTATATAGACAAACATTGTGTCCCTAGTAAGCCTCTAGTTGACTAGCTTGTCGATCAAAGATGGTCAAGGTTTCCTGGAGAATGATGTGATGGACAATACCCAAACTATAAACGTAGCTTGTGATCGTGTCAGTTTATTGCTACTGTTTTGTTCATGTAAACTATTTGTTTCTATGACCATGAGATCATGCAAATCACTGACACCGGATGAGTACCTTGTGTGTTTCAAACGTCGCAATGTAATTGGGTGACTATAAAGGTGCTCTATAGGTATCTCTGAGAGTGCCTATTGGGTTGGCATGGATCGAGACTTGGATTTGTCACTCCGTATGACTGAGAGGTATCTCTGGGCCCACTCGGTAATACAACATCACAAGAAGCTTGCAAGAAATGTGAGTAAGTAGTTACTCACGGGATCTTGTATTACGGAACGAACAAAGAGACTTGCCGGTAACTAGATTGAACTAGGTATGGAGACACCGACGATCGAATCTTGGATTAGTAACATACCGATAGACAAAGGGAACAACGTACTGGATTATCTAAATCCTTGACATAGAGGTTCATCCGATAAAGATCTTCGTAGAATATGTAGGAACCAATATTGGCATCCAGGTCCCGCTATTGGTTATTAACCGAAGAGTGTCTCGGTCATGTCTGCATAGTTCTCGAACCTGCAGGGTTTGCACACTTAACGTTCGGCGACGAATTGGTATAGTAGATTTATGTATGTTGGTGACCGAAGGTTGTTCGGAGTCCCTTATAAGATCCCGGATGTCACGAGGAGTTCTGGAATTGTCTGGAGATGACTATTGATATATAGGAAAGAGGTATTCGGCTTCTGCAAAAGTTTCGGGCGTTACTAGTATTGTACCGGAGTGCCGAAAGGGTACCGAGGGTCCACCGGGAGGGGCCCACCCCTACCGAAGGGCTACATGGGCCTGATAGGTGGCGCGCCAGCCCTGGTGGGCTGGGCGGACAGCCCCTAAAGGGCCCATGCGCCAAGTGGTAGGTGGGAGGAGTCCCAAAGGAGGGGGACTCCACACTAGGCGCCCCACCTCCCTTGGGCGGTAGAAAGGCCCTAAGGGGAACCCTAGGGCGCCCCACATACCCCCTTCCTCCTATATATAGTGGAGGGGAGAGAGGGAAGTAGCACCCCAAGCCAAGGTGCATCCCTCTCTCCCTCCCTCTACTTCGCCTCTCCTCTAGATCAGTTCGACAGTGCACGACGAAGCCCTGTCGGATTGTCACATCCCTAGTTAGCCTTGCTCTGGTCGGCATGTGTGTGCATCATGTTTTGGTTTGCATCAACATGAAATATGGATTAACAGAAACCCTAGCACCTCACCTAAATCAAACCAATTCAAAAGATGTGAAAAAATCAACAAATCCAAAATACCCATAAAAAATGCCCACTATGTTTGATAAATGTTGACATCAATATATCAGGGGACATTCTAATTTTTAGAATATATATGGCATTTCAAAAATAAATATTAAAGCTAGTGAAAATGTCAAATAAAGCATTATGAATATTTTAGTCATTCAAAAATATTGAAACTTTTTGTGTGGGTTTGAAATATTCAAACTATGCCAGCAAAAATATCCCAATATATTTTTAACTAGGTGTGAGGCCCTGACAAAAATAAAACAAATGTTAGAAAAGAAAAAGAAAAGGGAGCTGACCTGAGGCCAGCTCCAGGCCGGCCCATCTGGCCCAGGGAGGTCTTCGTCCTCCTGGCGGCCAGGAGGCCAGGCGTGTGTCCGTCCCGCCCGCACGGGCGTGCCGCCACGCCGGCAGCTACCTGCCTGCCTCCTCCTCGCCAGCGCAATGGGGATAAGCTTGCAGAGCCGTCCCATCTCTCTCCCTCTTGCAGCCGCTCTCTCCTCTCTCCTCTCCCTCTACTCCCCCATGGTCGCCACTTCCTCGTCGTCGTAGCCGCCGTTCCAGTCACTCCCCCTCGCCCCCGAGCCGCTCATTAGCTCCGCCTCCACCTGCTGTTGCACCCTGCCGAGCCAAGCATCACAGGAGGCCCCCCAACGACTCCCCCGTCCTCTTATTCAACCTTCGGCCGCCGTAGTCGTCGATGTCTATTCGCCGGAAGCAGAGCGTCCCCGAGCCCTCTTTCAACGACCTCGTGATCGCAGTGAGCTCCCGGTTCCATTCCCCCTCTTCCCCTGGTCGATCCCTAGACCTATCCCTTGATTTCATCAGCTCCCGATGAGCTCCGCCACACGAGCTCGACACCGGCGCCGCTCTGGTGTCCACGTGGTTCCTCTGAGGCCACCTTTGAGTTCGTGTGGACTTGTAGAAGCCATAGGAGGCAAGCCCCGCTTCTTTTGTGCTCTGGATCGACAAGCACATGCTCGCCCGAGCTCCGGCAGCCGCCGAGCTTATCGCCGGTGTCGATTCCGTCCATCTCAACCCCTGTGGTGTGTTGGGATGGATGCGGGCTTGCACGTAGGTTAGATTGGTGCCTTCCGCCGACGAAAAGATCGCCGGAGGAGGAAACCCGACCCCCTCTGTCATCTCTGGAGTCGCTGGCAGCTCAAAGCCGGTGAGCGTGGCCAGTTTGACGACGGGTTTGACCCCCTCAGTCACTGGCAGGTGGGGTGAGCCTCCTTAAATTTTTAGATTAGGTTAAATTTAAAAAATTAATTTAATTAACTTAATCACCCACTGACATGTGGGCCCATTTCTAATAATTAGTAATTAGTAGGTTAATTTACCTCGGTTAGTGTCTCGGTCACTGATCAGTGGACCCCACTTGTTAGGTTTGACCTGGCAACAGCTAGTTGACCTGCTGAATTCATGCTGACCTCATGCTGATGCATTAATGGAATTTCTAAATTAATTTAATTCCATAAAAATGTTAAAAACTTTAGAAAATCATATAAATTAATCTGTAACTCAGATTAAAATAATTTATATATGAAAATTTATTAGAAAAAAATCCATGAATCCAATGGTACTATTATCATGCATGTTAGAGCAACTTATGTAGATGAACATTGACATTTCGCAATAAGTCATTATATAGAATATCAAATGGAGAACGATTTTGAACCTATATTCAAATCCACTCAATCTAACACAAATGATAGGTGCATTAGCTCATCCAATCATGTTGCCATGTCATGATCATGCATCATATTGCTGCACTTGCCGTGTATTGATTGTTACATATTTGTATTGCAGTAGGTCCTACTTCCGAGGATACCCTTGAGTATTCCCTCGAAGGAGGGTACCTTCCCGCTCCCCAGCAAGGCAAGCAACCCCATTGATCATTCTGAGATCATCCCATTCTCTCGCTCCTGCTCTTGTTTATTGCATTAGGAAAAACGTTCAATTGTCTGTCATTTGCGGTAGTTGAACCCATTCCTCTACATGACCTGTCATTGTCACAGTAAATAGCTAAACCTTGCAACCTAGCATACCATGGTAGATGCTTGGGACATGATGTGTTTTACCTGCTTTGCTTGCTATGCTTTCTATGCTTAGAGTTGTGTCAGGTCTAATTCATCTGGGTGATGAACTAAAGTGAAATAGTGTTGTTCTGATGTGATCAACTAAATGATGAACCCGACTTGATAAAGGTAGCGATGAGAGGCTATGTAGGAGCACATAGCTGATTCTCTCATTGGGACCGTTCTTAGGAACTGAGTTCCGTGTTTGTGATCCAAGATTAGTTACTACCACACATTGGGTTCTGGTAACTCAACCCCTCTCGACTTATCAACCGCTTAGTCCTTAATCCAGGAGTTGCAAGTAGTTCCTAGTGTTTATAGCTATGATGGAGGCCATGCATAGCGTTGACCCTAAGTGTGGGCTATGACGAAGTAGGCAGTGGCACGGTGTACCAAGGGTCACCCGAATGGTGGGCTTGGGAACCCTGCGCACATCGTTTGGGACCGTAGCGGAAACTTCGGCCGCACTTGTGTGCGGGTTCAGTCTCAAATAGGCGATAGCCTGGACTAGAGGTCTTGTGTGATTGACGGTCATGGCCGAGTCCCTCGCTGGGGTTCGGCTTGAAGGTTGCCGAGGTGCCTTGTTTTATGAGCACACAGCGATAAGTGGCGACAGCGTGTGTGAAGGAGTACACCCCTGCAGGGTATGGATCAGCTTGAACAACCGCGTCCTCGGATATGGACTACTTGGAGAACTTATGTTGTTCATAGATAACTTGATGGTTACTCATAAAAATATCAAGACAAGTGTGAGTACCGTGGATGGCTTTGTCGTAGGTGACGAAAGTGTATCCCTGGTGGTGTATTGATGTGGTGTTAGTGGACTCGTGTGCGATGTATAAAATTTCTTATAAAGAATTAATATGTGTAGTGTAGGATAGCCAAGAGTCAAAGTTGGCATTGCTACATTAACTCCACCACTCCCCTTGTTGATACATGAGCATAAATAGACTAGATCTGTTTAAAGACTTGTTGAATACGTTTGTACTCATGTTTTCTTAAAAAATGTTGCAGATGAGACTCAGGACCCCTCAGGTGGGTTCTACCTAGATGTCGACAATGACAAGTAGCTGGTACCTCAGCTACGATCAGATGTCGGACATTAGATAGTCAAGCCATGTGCCTTTTTACCCTTTTCATCTGTCTGTACCCAGACATCTTATGCTTCTACTTGGTTTGTATGAACTTGCTTGTATGACTTGAGTGTTGGGTCATGTGACCCCTACCTGTAAGAACATATTATGCAAGGCTCCTTTGAGCCTACTAAATAAAAGTTTTGTTGTTGTATGGTTATGTTGTGATGCCATAGTTGTATCTATGCATATCAGGCATGTCGTCCGTACATGTGACGTGCAACGGTATGTATGGGATCCGACACCTAGCCATGTGCCTTTAGTAGTACTCTTTACGGGGAACTGCCTCTTTGTGCTTCCATAGAGCCCTAGTAGCTTGCTACTACTCAAGACACATTGATTGACCGTCATGTATCCTTCTTTGCTGCTGTGTCTGTCCCTTCGGGGAAATGTCTCGCGGTATAATGGAGTCCCTATAGCCTGCTACGACTCGTCTATGTGCAATGATGACATCTATGTCCCACGGCGTAATGGAGTCCTTGTGGCTTGTTACGACTCGTCTACACACGCTTGAGGCCGACACCTACATTGCTGGGTTATGTATGCCTGTTCCCGTACGGATGCGCCACTTGGGTTCTATGACTAGTCATGTCGGCCCGGGTTCTCTGTCGTTTCAATGCTAGCAACATATTCACATACGTGAGCCAAAAGACGCAAACAGTCCAAACTAAGGTAAGGCTGCAACCATCGAGTTTACTGTGCATGAGGCCGCAAAGTGATGTGACATGTTACATGCTGGATTCCTATTACTTAGGATCGGGGTGCCAACAGCATTGGTATCAGAGCCTGACTGACTGTAGGACTACTATGCCAAACTGGTCGAAGTTAAGTCATAGAAACACTATCGAAATGTAAGAGAATTGATTGTCGAAGGGAACGTAAGGCTCTTTTTACTCCTCTTCCTGAGTTATTCTATTATGAGTCACCCTCCTCTTTTTCTACGGGGTTAAGAGCTAGTCTTCTCATCTATTTCTTAGGATGACGAGTTACTAACCATGGACTACTAGCTAGCTTGCTTGAAAGTGAACTCCGGTACTCAAGTATTGTTGGTGTGACAATCTGTTGGATTAGAAATTTGATATTAGAAAGTTGAGTGCTTATGCTATCCAATCTTTTGCAATTGTCTCAAAATCTTTTTTAGCAATTACAACCATTATGTTGTCCAATTTCTGCTAGGATCTCTAATGCCTTAGCATCTTTCTCTGTTTCAGATGCCCCCTCATCCTTCTCGTCAGGTGGTCCGTCTGACTAGGTGCATCGATTTACCGGGTCACATGGCCATGTTGGTTAGAGTTATGATGGAGACTGGATATCATTGGTACCCAAAGTATACAGTGAAGGAGCAGTATCGAGATTTCAACCAGAGTCAGTACCTGTGTACTGTTAGGATATATCCATCATATCCCAGAGCTGCAGAGCCGCTCCATTGGACATATGGATTAGGTGTCACCATAGACATGGTAGTTCAGGAGGCCGCCTACACCATGCTAACTATTATGAGATCTCACCATGGACTGCTTCAGAACACCGAGTTATGTTATGTTCCAGCTACTCTAGGAGGAGAGGATGGTTATCTTAGTGCAGCCTATTATGATCATTCTCAGGAGGACCCTAGCCTTCAGGTGACTGCTCAGATGTTGGAGAACATGGATCGTGATGCATGTGCTCTTCGTATCGAGCTCTATGCTACACGTGCACGTCTCTGGACAGCCTTGACACAGCTAGCACATGTCGTGCAGACAGGCTATGGTGATTTGGAGATGTTGAACCCATCACGGACTCATCTACCAGCTCGTGTAGACTGGCCCGATGTTGGAGGCGTTGCTCCTCTTCAAGGACCGTTGCTGCCACCACCCAGGGGACCGAGACCACATCCGTGTCCTTACGGTTTCTAGGGATCGCAGGCCAGGGTATTTCCAAATCCTCAGGTTCAGCTCCCGGGTTACAGGGGTAACCTATATGAGGTGTTCTACGGTGATGCTTGAGTGTGTGTATGTTAGCATTAGTATCGTAGTAGTCATACTGCCACAGTCCTGCGTCTCTTGTGGGATATGACTGACATGTGAGTTGAGTTCTGGAGGTGTAGATAGATGATGTATAGGAAGCTTGTAATGCCTCCGATGAGTTGTATCATCTTGCAGTAGTTTGTCTAGTACATTCCTCATTTCATATCTTAGAGTTGATGCCTTCCTTGTCTAAGCTGTGGGTTTGTTTTCCCAGGATGGTGACAACTAGGAATAACCCCGCGCCTGCCTTTGAGCAGGGCGAGGGAAGCCAGGCCAGGCAAGAGAACCTGTCGCAGCTACCCTCTCTGGCGGAGGTGATGCTCAAAGCTAGCAGAATAAAAGGGAGTCCAACAGGTTGTTGGTGCGTATTGAGCAGAACACAGCATGTCCTTCCCGCAATGAGCACAATGATGGCGTGTCCCTTAATGACTTCGTCAAGTTGTGCCCACCTAAGTTTCATCCCTCTGTTGACCCGCTGGACACTGATGACTGGCTGACCAGCATGACCCGCAAAATCCGAGATGCTAATGTATCTGAGGCCAATAAGGTGATCTTTGTTGCATACTTTTTGGAAGGACCCGCCAACCTGTGGTGGGAAAATTATGAATCCATGCATCTTGCAGGACCTGCAGCAACCTGGGCAGATTTTAGTGAGGCGTTCCGTACCCATCACATCCCGGAAGGGCTGATGGATCGCAAAAGAGAGGAGTTTTGTGCCTTTAGTCAGGGTAGGCTGACAGTTGATGCCTATAGTCGTGAGTTCGGCAACCTTGCTCGTTATGCACCCAAGGAAGTGTCGACCGATGCCAAGAAACAATCTAGGTTCCATAAAGGACTTAGTCCTGAGCTACGTCGAGACCTGCGTCTGCATGAGTGCGCTACCTTCCAGGCACTCATCAACAAGGCTATCAACGCCGAAACCGGACAGACGGACTACGAGGCAAATAAGAAGCACACCCGTGACTTCAGCCCTGCATCTAACTAAAACTCCAACAAACGCCAGGTGTGGGTGCCCAATACAGCTCTTCCACAAAGGTACACCGCGAGGCCATCCTATCAGGTGCCTTGCCCAGCTCAGCCCAACCCTCCAACCAGGACATTTGGAGGTCCCGTTGCCAATGTTGCTCCCCGTGCCACTGTCGTCTGCTATAAGTGTGGAGAACCAAGGCACTATTTGTTGGGGAACGTTGCATGGGAAACAAAAAAATTCCTACGCACACGCAAGATCTATCCATTGGGATGAGCATCTACGAGAGGGAGAGTGCATCTACATACCCTTATAGATCGCTAAGCGAGAAGCGTTAAGAAACGTGGATGGTGTAGTCGAATGTCTTCGCGATCCAAATCGCCGAGCATCCCGCGGTCTCATCACGATCCGTCCCGTGATCCAAGCACGATCCATCCCGCGAACTCATCACGATCCGTCCCGCGATCTCATCACGATTTGTCTCGCGATCTTGATCACGGTCCTTCCGATCTAGCGCTGAACGGACGGCACCTCCGTGTTCAGCACACGTACAGCTCGATGACGATCTCCGCCTTCTTGATCCAGCAAGAGGGAGCGGAGAGGTAGAGGAGTTCTCCGGCAGTGCGACAGTGTTGCGGCGATGGTGGTGGAGCTATTCCATCAGGGCTTCGCCTAAGCACCGCCGAAAACCGATCTAGAGGAGAAACTACGATCTAGAGGAGAGGTAGCACGTGGCTATTAGGGTTAGCTTTTTCCCACCCCTAGCCGCATGGGATTTAGTGGGGGCTTAGTCCAGCCCACCAGGGGCTGGTTTGACTCCTCCCACAGCCCTGAGGTCTTTTGGGTCGAGACACCCCTCCCAATGGTCCACCGGCACCCTCCCGGCACTCCCGATACACTACTGATTAGCCCGAAACTTTTCCGGTGACCAAAACAGGACTTCCTATATATCCATCTTTACCTCCGGAGCACCTCGTGATGTCCAGGATCTCATCCGGGACTCTTAACAACCTTTGGTCACCACCATACATAACTCTATACTATCAAAACGTCACCGAACCATAAGTGTGCAGACCCTGCGGGTTCGAGAACTATGTAGACATGACCGAGACACCTCTACGGTCAATAACCAATAGCGGGACCTGGATGCCCATGTTGGTTCCTACATATTCTACAAAGATCTTTATCGGTCGAACCTCTATGTCAAGGATTCAGTTAATCCCGTATGATGTTCCCTTTGTTCTTCGGTATGTTACTTGCCCGAGATTCGATCGTCGGTATCTCCATACCTAGTTCAACCTCGTTACTAGCAAGTCTATTTAATCGTTCCGTAATACAAGATCTTGTAACTAACACTTAGTCACATTGCTTGCAAGGATTATTGTGATGTCGTATTACCGAGTGGGCCCTGAGATACCTCTCCGTCACACGGAGTAACAAATCCCAGTCTTGATCCATGCCAACCCAACAGACACCCTCGGAGATACCTGTAGAGCACCTTTATAGTCACCCAGTTACGTTGCGACGTTTGATACACACAAGGTACTCCTTCGGTGTTAGTGAGTTGCATGATCTCATGGTCATAGGAACAAATACTTGACATGCAGAAAACATTAGCAATAAACAGACACGATCATATGCTACGTTTGTAGTTTGGGTCTTGTCCATCACATCATTCTCCTAATGACACGATCGCGTTATCAAATGACATCTCATGTCCATGACTAGGAAACCATAGCCATCTTTGACCAATGGGCTAGTCTATTAGAGGCATACTAGGGCCATGGTGTTGTCTATGTATCCACACATGTATCTGGGTTTCGATCAACACAATTATAGCATGGATAATAAATGATTATCATGAACAAGGAAATATGATAATAACCAATTTATTATTGCCTCTAGGGCATATTTCCAACAGTCTCCCACTTGCACTAGAGTCAATAATCTAGTTCACATCACCGTGTGATTCGCATTGTTATGAATCTAACACCCAATGAGTTCTGGGGCTCGATCATGCTTTGCATGTGAGAGAGGTCTGCAACATTTAGATCCGTGTGTACTTTGCAAATCTCTATGTCAAACTGTAAACACTGCTACCACACTCCACTTGGAGCTATTCCAAATGGCTGCTCTACTATACGTATCCGGATTGCTACTAAGAGTCATCCGGATTGGTGTCAAAGCTTGCATCTACGTAACTCTTTACAGCGAACTCTTTCTTACCTCCATAATCGAGAAACATTTCCTTAGTCTTTTAGTTAATAAGGATGATCTTGACCACTGTCTAGTGATACACTCCTGGATCACTCTTGTATCCCTTGACAAACTCATGGCAAGGCACACACAGGTGCGGTACACAGCATGGCATACTATACAGAGCCTATGGCTAAGGCATAGGGGGCGACATTCGTCCTTTCTCTTTCTTCTGTCGTGGTCGAGCTTTGAGTCTCACTCAACTTCACACCTTACAAAGAAGGCGAGAACACTTCTCTCTGACTAATCCGTTTTGAACTCTTTCAAAATATTGTCAAGGTATGTACTCATTCAAAGTCTCATCAAGCATCTTGATCTATCTCTCTAGATCTTGATGCTCAATAATTAGGTAGCTTTATCCAGGTCTTCCATTGAAAAACTCCTTTCAAACAACCCTTTATGCTTTCCAGAAATTCTACATCATTTCTGATCAACAATATGTCAACCACATATGCTTATCAAAAACTCTATAGTGCTCTCACTCACTTTATTGTAAATCCAAGTTTCTCATAAACTTTGTATAGACTGAAAAACTTTGATCACCTTTCAAAGTGTATATTCCAACTCCGAGATGCTTACTTCAGTCCATAGAAGGATCATTGAAGCTTGCTCACCTTTTAGCATCCTTAGGACAGACAAAACCTTCTGGTTGTATCACATACAACTTTTCCTCAAGTAAACTGTTAAGGAAACGGTGTTTTGTCATCCATCTGCCAGATTTCATAATTGAAAAATGTAGCAACTGCCAACATAATTCCAACAGACTTTAGCATCGCTACGAGTGAGAAAGTCTCATCGCGGTCAACTCTTTGAACTTGTCGGAAACTTCTTTGTGACAAGTCGAGCTTTATAAATGGTGACATTTACCATCAGCGTCTGTCTTCATCTCAAAGGTCCATTTGTACTCGATGACCTGCCGTCCAACGAGCAAGTCTACCAAAGTCTATACTTGGTTTTCATACATGGATCCTTTCTCGGATTTCATGGCCTCTAACCATTTTTCGGAATCCGGGCCCATCATCGCTTCTCCATATCTCTTTGGTTCATCGTTGTCCAACAACATGACCTCCAAGACAGGGTTGTCGTACCACTCAGGAGCAGTACGCATCCTTGTCGACCTACGAGGTTCGATACTAACTTGATCCTAAGCTTCTTGATCATCATCATTTACTTCCTCTTCAACTGACGTAGGTTCCATAGAAACATCTTTCTGCGCTGCGCTACTCTCTGGTTGAAATAAAGGTTCAACAACCTCATGAAGTTCTATCTTCCTCCCACTCAATTCTTTTGAGAGAAACTTTTTCTCGGGAAAGGACCCGTTTTAGCAACAAACACTTTATGCTTGGATCTGAGATAGAAGGTTCACCCAACTGTTCTTAGGGTAATCTATGAAGATGCATTTGTCCGCTTTGGGTTCGAGCTCATTAGGTGAAAACATTTTTCGACACAAGCATCGTAGCCCCAAACATTAAGAAATGACAGCTTAGGTTTCTATCAAACCATAATTCACATGGTGTCATCTCAACGGATTTAGATGGTGCCCTATTTAAAGTGAATGTAGTTGTCTCTAATGCATAACCCCAAAACTATAGTAGCAAAATGATAAGAGACATCATAGCCTGGACCATATCCAATAGAGCACGACTATGACGTTCGGACACACCATCCCACTATGGTGTTCCAGGTGGCGTGAGTTGTGAAACGACTTTCGCATTGTCTAAAGTTGTATGCCAAACACGTAACTCAGATATTCACCTCCACGATCATATCGCAAACATTTTTATCTTCTTGTCATGATGATCTTAAACTTCACTCTGAATTTTCTTGAACTTTTCAAACAATTGAGACTTGTGTTTCATTAAGTAAACATACACTATATCTACTCAAATCATTAGTGAAGGTAAGAAAATAACGATATCCACCGCACGCTACAAGACTCATTGGATTGCATACATCAACATGTATCATTTCCTATAAATCACTTGCCCGCTCCATCATTCCAGAAAACGGGGTCCTTAGTCATCTTGCCCAAGAGACATGGTTCGCATGTCTCAACCGATTCAAAATCGATGAGTCCAAAGATCCACCAACATTGAGTTTCTTCATGCGCTTTATACCAATATGACATTTAGCGGCAGTGCCACAAGTATGTGGTACTATCATTATTAACTTTGTATCTTTTGGCATCAATGTTATGAACATGTGCATTACTATGACCAAGATTCAACAAATCAGTCTCACTGGGTGCATGACCATTGAAGGTATTATTCATGTAAACAGAATAACAATTATTCTCTAACTTAAATGAATAACCCAGTTGCAATAAACACGATCTAATCACGTTCATGCTCAATGCACAACACCAAATAACATTTATTTAGGTTTGTCACTAATCCCGAAGGTAGAGAGAGCGTGCGATGTCGATCCCATCAACCTTGGAAACATTTCCAACACACATCGTCACCTCACCCTTAGCTAGTCTCTGTTTATTCCGTAGCTTTTACTTCGAGTTACTAATATTTAGCAACTGAACTGGTATCCAATACACAGGTGCTATTAGGAGTATTAGCAAGGTACACATCAATAACACGTATATCAAATACACTTGTGTCGATGTTGCCAGCCTTCTTATCTACCAAGTATTTAGGTTTGTTCCGCTTCAGCGACCAATCACCTCATAATAGAAGCACTTAGTCTTGGGTTTGGGTTCAACTTTGGGTTGCTTCACTAGAGCAGCAACTGACTTGCCATCCATGAAGTTTCCCTCCTTGCCCTTGCCCTTCTCAAAACTAGTGGTTTTACTAACCATCAACAGTTGATGTTCCTTCTTGATTTCTACCTTCGCAGTGTCAAACATCGCAAACAACTCAGGGATCATTATTTCTATCCCTGGCATTTTATAGTTCATCACCAAGTTC
Source organism: Hordeum marinum (assembly GCA_022496015.1). Classification (NCBI taxonomy): domain Eukaryota; kingdom Viridiplantae; phylum Streptophyta; class Magnoliopsida; order Poales; family Poaceae; genus Hordeum; species Hordeum marinum. The sequence goes on from CM039673.1 coordinate 580,102,995, forward strand.
TAGTAGCTTAGTGACAGTGACTTGGAGAACTATATCAATCACTATCTTATCTTGAAGATCAACTCCCACTCGATTCAAGTGATTGTAGCACCCAGACAATCTGAGCACAGGCTTAACGATTGAGCTATTCTCCTTCATCTTGCAGGCAAAGAATCTTTTTGGAGATCTCATATCTCACAACATGGGCACGAGCCTGAGATCCCAATTTCAGCTCTTAGAACATCTCATATGTTCCATGACATTCAAAACATTTTGGAGCCTCAATTCTAAGTCGTAATGCATGACACCATGATCTCCATCATCGTGATCTCCATCAACGTGTCACCATCGGGGTTGTCACGCTCACCATGCTACTACAACTATTGCTACCGTTTAGCGATAAAGTAAAGCATTACATAGCGCTTAATGATTGACACGCAGGTCATACAATAATTAAAGACAACCCTATGGCTCCTGCCGGTTTCCATACTCATCGACATGCAAGTCGTGATATTCTATACAACACATGATCATCTCATACATCACATATATCTCATCATGTAATTGGCCATATCACATCACAACATACCCTACAAAAACAAGTTAGCAAGAACAATTCTCACCTACGCATAAACCACAACAGAGATACATAAGTTGCTTTTCAACCTTATCAAGGACCTCCTTAGTCGAATCCGATCCAACTAAAGTAAGAGAAACAGACACCCGCCAGCCATCTTTGTGCAACGAAGTTACACGCCAGTCGATGGAACCGGTCTCTCGTAAGCGTACGAGTAAGGTTGGTCTGGGCCGCTTCATCCCACAATACCGCTAAACCAAAACATGACCAAGGGAGGAAGCAATCTAAGCATCAATGCCCACAAACTCTCTGTGTTCTACTCGAGATCTCATCAACACATAGACCTAGCTCATGATGAGACTGTTGGGGAACGTTGCATGGGAAACAAAAAATTTCCTACGCACACGCAAGATCTATCCATGGTGATGAGCATCACCGAGAGGGAGAGTGGACCTACATACCCTTGTAGATCGCTAAGCGGGAAGCATTAAGAAACACGGTTGGTGTAGTCGAACGTCTTCGCGATCCAAATTGCCGAGCATCCCATGATCTCATCACGATCCATCCCGCGATCCAATCATGATCCATCCCGCGAACTCATCACGATCCGTCCCGCGATCTCATCCGTCTCGTGATCTTGATCACGGTCCTTCAGATCTAGCGCCGAACGGACGGCACCTCCGCATTCAGCACACGGATAGCTCAATGACGATCTCTGCCTTCTTGATCCAGCAAGAGGGAGCGGAGTGGTAGAGGAGTTCTTTAGCAGCACGACAGCATTGCGGCGATGGTGGTGGAGCTATTCCAGCAGGGCTTCGCCTAAGCACCGCTAAAAACCAATCTAGAGGAGAAACTGCGATCTAGAGGAGAGGTAGCACGTGGCTATTAGGGTTAGCTTTTTCCTCTAAATCATCTAGTATATATAGGAGGTACGGAGGAGAGGAGGCAGCCTCAAACCCTCAAGGTTTGGTCGAAATTGGAGGTGGAGGAGTCCTACTCCAATCCTATTAGGAGTAGGATTCCTCCTTTCCACTTGAAAACTCTTTCCACCTCTCCACCTTTTGGGTTTTTCCCACCCCTAGCCGCATGGGCCTTAGTGGGGGCTTAGTACAGCCCACCAGGGGCTGGTTTGACTCCTCCCACAGCCCATGAGGTCTTTTGGGTCGAGACACCCCTCCCGATGGTCCCCCTGCACCCTCCCGGCACTCCCGATACACTACCGATTAGCCCGAAACTTTTCCGGTGACCAAAACAGGACTTCCTATATATCAATCTTTACCTATGGACCATTCTAGAGCCCCTCGTGATGTCCAGGATCTCATTCGGGACTCCGAACAACCTTCGTTCACCACCATACATAACTGTATACCACTGAAACGTCACCGAACATTAAGTGTGCAGACCCTACGGGTTCGAGAACTATGTAGACATGACCGAGACACCTCTACGGTCAATAACCAATAGAGGGACCTGGATGCCCATATTGGTTCCTACATATTCTACAAAGATCTTTATCGGTCAAACCTCTATGTCAAGGATTCAGTTAATCCCGTATGATGTTCCCTTTGTTCTTCGGTATGTTACTTGCCCGAGATTCGATCGTCGGTATCTTCATACCTAGTTCAACCTCGTTACCGGCAAGTCTATTTACTCGTTCCGTAATACAAGACCCCGTGACTAACACTTAGTCACATTGCTTGCAAGGCTTATTGTGATGTCGTATTACCGAGTGGGCCCTGAGATACCTCTCCATCACACGGAGTAACAAATCCCAGTCTTGATCCATGCCAACCCAACAGACACCCTCGGAGATACCTGTAGAGCACCTTTATAGTCACCCAGTTACGTTGCGACGTTTGATACACACAAGGTACTCCTCCGGTGGCAGTGAGTTGCATGATCTCATGGTCATAGGAACAAATACTTGACATGTAGAAAACAGTAGCAATAAACTGACACGATCATATGCTACGTTTGTAGTTTGGGTCTTATCCATCACATCATTCTCCTAATGACGTGATCCCGTTATCAAATGACATCTCATGTCCATGACTAGGAAACCATAGCCATCTTTCATCGACGATCTAGTCTATTAGAGGCATACTAGGGACATGGTGTTGTCTATGTATCCACACATGTATCTGGGTTTTCCGATCAACACAATTATAGCATGGATAATAAACGATTTTCATGAACAAGGAAATATGATAATAACCAATTTATTATTGCCTCTAGGGCATATTTCCAACACTATTCCCATGAGTGCCCCCAGAACAATGTCAAGCCGACTGGACGAGGAAAGCCGGGAAAAGCCTTCTATGTGAAGCCAGCTCCTACTCGTGGACGTGTGAATCACATCTCTGGTGAAGAAACCCTTGAGGATCCCGATGTCATCCTAGGTACGCTCCTTGTTAATAATCATCCATCATCTGTTCTGTTTGATACTGGAGATCTCATTCATTCATCTCAGAAAGTTACGCACAGTTGCATAACATGTCTTTTTGTGATATGCCTACTCCTTTAGTAGTTCAGACTCCTGGTTCAAAATGGCAAACCACTAGAGTGAGCCATGACAATGAAATCCTTGTGGATAGGCTAGTGTTTCTAGCATCCTTAATAGCTCTCAAGTCCTCGGACATCAGTATCATCTTAGGCATGGACTGGATAAAAGCCCATTATGCTAAGACTGATACTCATACTAGGAATGTTCAGCTTACACATCCATCGGGTGAGATAGTTAATGTCTCAACTCGAGCTGCCAAGCGCCAACTATATTCCCCCAATGTTAGCCCTCTTCCAGAAATAGAAGACATTCCGGTAGTCCATGACTTTCCGGATGTTTTTTCAGAGGAACTGCAAGGAATTCCACCTGTCAGAGATGTAGAGTTTGTGATAGAACTCATTCCAGGGACTGTCCCAATAGCCAGAAGACCCTATAAGATTGCACCCTTAGAACTAGCCGAACTTAAGAAACAACTCGATGAGGCTTTGTAGAAAGGTTTCATCCGTCCTAGTTCTTCTACTTGGGCTTGCCCCGTCCTCTTCGTCAAGAAGAAGGATGGATCGGACCGGATTGTTGTAGATTATCGGCCAGTGAACCTAGTCACCATAAAGAACAAGTATCCGCTCCCCAGGATCAACGACTTGTATGATCAACTCGCCGGATCCTCAGTCTTTTCCAAAATGGATTTGAGGTTGGGATACCATCAAAACAGAATTAGAAACGGGGACATTCCAAAAATGGCTTTTGTTACTCGTTATGACCAATACGAGTACACCGTCATGTCCTTCGGTTTAACCAATGCCCCAGCCACTTTCTCTCGCTTAATGAATTCGATCTTCATGGATAAATTTGTCATGGTTTACCTCGACGATATACTCATCTACTCAAAGAACTAACAGGAACATGCCGAGCATCTAAGGCCGGTGTTGACGAAACTTCGAGAGCATCGTTTGTATGCCAAATTCTCGAAGTGTGAATTTTGGTTACCAGAAGTGACCTATCTAGGCCACGTGATCTCTGGTAAAGGTATTGTTGTCAATCCCGAGAGATTTCAGGCCATCCTGGATTGGACTCAACCTGAATCGGTTAAGCAAGTTCGGAGTTTCCTTGGCTTAGCGATCTATTGTCGCCGTTTTGTCGAGAATTTCTCCAAGGTTGCGAAACCTCTGACTGAACTCATCAAGAAAGATAAGAAGTTTGAGTGGACTCCACAATGCGAGCACAATTTTCAGTAACTGAAAAGACGCCTGACCTCTGCTCCCGTTCTGGTGCCACCAGATTTCTCAAAGGACTTTGTTATCTATTGCGACGCCTCGCGACAAGGATTAGGTTGCATTATCATGCAAGATCGTCATGTGATTGCATACGCATCTCGACATTTGCGTCCACATGAGGATAATTATCCAACACATGATCTTGAACTTGCATCTATAGTCCATGCACTAAAAACCTGGCGACATTACCTTCTGGGTAATCGTTGCAAAATATACACCGATCACCGAAGTCTGAAATATATCTTCACCCAGCCGGATTTGAATCTCAGGCAAAGACGGTGGGTCGAGTTGATTACGGATTACGACTTAGGGATAACTTACACCCCAGGGAAATCCAAGGTGATGGCTGATGCACTAAGTCGTAAGTCAGCTAACTTACACCCCTGTTCAGGAGAGTATAACTGCTAGCCAGCTAGCGGAGTTATATGTTTCTCGAATAGTTTCACTTCATGGTGTTCCTTTGGAGATCAACTCAGACCATGGAAGTACCTTTACTTCCCGTTTTTGGGAAAGCTTCCAAAATGCTATGGGGACCCATCTATCTTTTAGCATTGCTTTCCATCCGCAGTCAAGTGGTCAAGTAGAGTGAGTCAATCAAATTCTGGAAGACATGCTCAGAGCTTGTGTTATATCCTTCGGTATGAATTGGGAGAAATGTCTTACATTCGCCGAATTTTCTTATAACAATAGTTATTAGTCAAGCTTGGCAAAGCCCCTTTTGAAGGTCTCGATGGACGAAGGAGTCGAACACCTCTTAACTGGTGAGAAACCGGAGAGAGGCAACTCTTTGGTCCGGATATGATCCAGGATGCAGAGGAGCAAGTTTGCATTATTCGTGAAAAGTTGAAAACAGCCCAATCTCGTAAAAAGAGCCAATATGATCGCCATCATAAGGCTGTGACCTATGAGGTTGATGATAAGGCTTATCTTCGGGTTACACCTCTGAAGGGTACCCAAGGTTTCGGTATAAAAGGCAAGTTGGCTCCTCGTTACATTGGTCCTTTTCGCATTCTCCCCAAACAAGGAGAAGTTGCCTACCAATTGGAACTTCCAACACATCTTTCCAAGGTTCATGATGTCTTCCACATCTCGCAACTCAGGTGTTACTTCTCGAACCCTGTCCGCGAAGTAGACCACAAAACGCTTGATCTCCAAGATAATCTTACATATCAATAATACCATGTTCGTATTCTTGATCAAGCTGAGCGTACCACTCGACGTCAAAACATCAAGTTTCTCAGGGTTCAGCGGTCACACCATTCCAAGAAAGAAGCCACATGGGAAAGAGCGGATCGTCTTCGACTAGAGTACCTCGCGCTCTTCCCGACGACTTCCAAATTTTGGGACGAGATTCTTTTGTGTGGGGGTGAGTTGTCACATCCCTAGTTAGCCTTGCTCTCGTTGGCATGTGTGTGCATCATGTTTTGGTTTTGCATCAACATGGAATGGGGATTAACAAAAAACCCAACACCTCACCTCAATCAAACCAATTCAAAAGATGTGAAAAATCAACACATCCAAAATGCCCATAAAAAATGCCCCCTATGTGTGATAAGTGTTGACATCAATATATATCAGGGGACATTCTAATTTTCAGAATATATATGGAATTTCAAAAATAAATATTAAAGCTACTGAAAATATCAAATAAAGCATTATGAATATTTTAGTCATTCAAAAATATTGAAACTTTTTGTGTGGGTTTGAAATATTCAAACTATGCCAGCAAAAATATCCCAATATGTTTTGAACTAGGTGTGAGGCCCTAACAAAAATAAAACAAATGTCAGAAAAGAAAAAGGAACCAAAAATGAAAAAAAGGGGAGCTGACCTGAGGCGAGCTCCAGGCCGGCCCATCTGGCCCAGGGAGGTCTTCATCCTCCTAGCGGCCAGGAGGCCAGGCGTGTGGCCGCCGCGCGCGCACGGTCGTGCCGTCACGCCACCAGCTGCCTGCCTGCCTCCTCCTCGCCAGTGCGACGGGGATAAGCTCGCAGAGCCGTACCCATCTCTCTCTCCCTCTCGCAGTCGCTCTCTCCTCTCTCCTCTCCCTCTGCTCCACCATGGTTGCCGCTTCCTCGTTGTCGTAGCCGTCGTTCCAGCTGCTCCCCTCGCCCCCGAGCCGCTCATTAGCTCCGCCTCGACCTGCTGCTGCTCCCCGCCGAGCCAAGCATCGCCGGAGGCCCCCCAGCGATGCCCCCATCCTCTTGTTCAACCTTAGGCCGCCGCAGTCATCGCCGTTGATTCGCCGGGAGCAGAGCGTCCCCGAGCCCGCTTTCAACGACCTCATGATCATAGTGAGCTCCTGGTTCCATTCCCCCTCTTCCCTTGGTCGATCCCTAGCCATAGCCCTCGATTTCATCAGCTCCCGATGAGCTCCGCCGCACGAGCTCGACACCGGCGCCGCTCTGGTGTACATGTGGTTCCTTCGAGGCCACCTTCGAGTTCATGGGGACTTGTAGAAGTCGTAGGATCCAAGCCCCGGTTCTTTTGCGCCCTGGATTGAAGAGCCCTTACTTGCCCGAGCTCCGGCAGCCGCCAAGCTCGTAGTCGGCGTCGATTCCGGCCATCTCAGCCCCTGAGGTGTGTCAGGATGGATGCGGGCATGCACGTAGGTTAGATTGGTGCCTTCCGCCGGCGAAATGGTCGCCGGAGGAGGAAACCCGACCCCCTCCGCCATGTGTGGAGTCGCCGGCGGCTCAACGCCGGTGAGCCTGGCCGGTTTGACCACGGGGTTTGACCCCCTGAGTCACTGGCAGGTGTGGCCAGCCTGTTTAAATTTTTAGATTATGTTAAATTTAAATAATTAATTTAATTAACTTAATCACCCACTCACATGTGGGCCATTTCTAATAATTAGTAATTAGTAGGTTAATTTAACTCTGTTAGTGTCTGGGTCACTAACCAGTGGACCCACTGGTCAGGTTTGACCTGACAACGGCCAGTTGACCTGCTGACTTCATGCTGACGTCATGCTGATGTATTAATTGAATTTGTAAATTAATTTAATTCCAAAAAATGTTAAAAACTTTAGAAAATCATAGAAATTAATCTGTAACTCACATTAAAATAATTTATATATGAAAATTTATCAGAAAAATTCAGAGAATCCAATGGCGTTATTATCATGCATGTTAGAGAAACCTATGTAGATGAACATTGACATTTAGCAATAAGTCATTATATAGAATATCAAATGGAGAACGATTTTGAACCTATATTCAAATCCACTTCATCTAACACTAATGATAGTTGCATTACCTCATCCGATCATGTTGCCATATCATGATCATGCATCATATTGCTGCAATTGTCGTGTATTGATTGTTACATATCTGTATTGCGGTAGGTCCTGCTTCCGAGGATACCCCTGAATATTCTATCGAAGGAGGGTACCTTCCCGCTCCCCAGTAAGGAAAGCAACCCCATTGATCATTCTGATATCATCCCATTCTCTCACTCCTGCTCCTGTGTATTGCATTAGGTCAAACGTTCAATTGTGTATTATTTGCGGTAGTTGAACCCATTCCTCTACATGACCTGTCATTGTCACAGTAAATAGCTAAACCTTGTAACCTAGCATACCATGGTAGATGCTTGGGCCATGATGTGTTTTACCTACTTTGCTTGTTATGCTTAGAGTTGTGTCAGGTCTGATTCATCTGGGTGATGAACTAGAGTGAAACAGTGTTGTTCTGATGAGATGAACTAAATGATGAACCCGACTTCGTAAAGGTAGCGATGAGAGGCTATGTAGGAGTACATCGCGGATTGTCTCATTGGGACCGTTATTAGGAACTGAGTTCCGTGTTTGTGATCCAAGATTAGTTACTACCACACATTGGGTTCCGGTAACTCGACCCCTCTCGACTTATCAACCGCTTAGTCCTTAGTCCAGGAGTTGCAAGTAGTTTTTGGTGTTTATAGCTATGCTGGAGGCCGTGCGTCGCGCTGACCCTAGGGGTGGGATACGACGCGGTAGGCAGTGGCACGGTGTATCAAGGGTCAACCGAATGGTGGGTTTGGGAACCCTCCGCACATCGTTTGGGACCGTAGCGGAAACTTCGGCCGGACTTCCGTGTGAGTTCAGTCTCAAATAGGCGATAGCCCGGACTAGAGGTCTTGTGTGATTAACGGTCATGGCCGACTCCCTCGTTGGGCTTCCGCTTGAAGGTTGCCGAGGTGCCTTGTTTTATGAGCACACAACGATAAGTGGCGAGAGCGTGTGTGAAGGAGTACACCCCTGCAGGGCATGAATCTATTCGAATAACCGTGTCCTCGAATATGGACTACTTGAAGAACTTATGTTGTTCATAGATAACTTGATGGTTACTCATAAAAATATCAAGACAAGTGTGAGTATCGTGGATGGCACTCTCGTAGGTGAAGGAAGTGAATCCATGGTGGTGTATTGATGTGGTGTTAGTGGACTCATGTGCGATGTATAAAATTTCAACTAAAGAATTAATATGTGTAGTGTAGGATAGCCAAGAGTCAAAGCTGACATTGTTGTATTAACTCCACCACTCCCCTTGTTGATACATGAGCATAAATAGACTAGATATGTTTAAAAACTTGTTGAGTGCGTTTATACTCATGTTTGCTTAATAAATGTTACAGATGAGACTCATGACTCCTCAGGTGGGTTCTATCTAGATGTCGACGATGACGAGTAGATGGTACCTTAGCTACGATCCGATGTCGGATTGTGCAGATGATGGTGGGAGCAGCGACACCCGGGAGCTACGGGCCGATGGCATGACGGTGCTGCATCCCAGAGGGGAAAAAGCTTCAAGCGACACGCGGAGGGCGCAGCTGTTGTGTGGGTAGATCCGGTGATGAGGGCGGCGACCGATGACGAGGACGGCCATCAAGGGTGCCAACCGGTGTGGAGAACAGCTGGCCAGGGCGTTGACCGGCGTCGAGGACGATGCGGTGGTGGTTCAAGCACGAGAAAGGATGTCGACGGTGCCCGGGGCGCTGACTCGCGAGAAGGACGATGTGGTGGGCAGATCTGATGGTCTTTAATCGTTGCATCGAACGGCTGGGACTAGACGATCCAACTGTTGAGCCGGCGCTCCGGCGCCTAGCATTGCCCTTGACGGAGAGGCACGCAGGCCGCCGCCGGATAGCTGTTTCCTTTTCCTTTCTTTGCGAACAATAACAAGTGGCCGAGTCGGAACTGGGATATACTTATAGAAACGTAATGTCGCGAGGTCGGTCCGGCCTGGTCTCCGTCCTCTGCTTGAACTCGAAGACTCGCATCCAATCAAATCAAAAAGAACTCGAAGACTCGCCGAGAGCCCAGAAGCCATAAATCATCCGGGTTCAAACTGACCTAAAGCAGACAGGATCGATCGAGTAGGTTATTTGCAAGAAAGATAACTTAACCCTAGGCGGCGGCGGAAATAGAGAGCGCCAAAAGATGGAGCTTGACAGGGGATCGATCCCGTCGGAGAATAAAGATATGGTAGAGGCTCTTCGTCGCCACCGTGAGATCCTGAGGTGGGAGACCGATTTGCTGAGGACTGGGGTCACGTCCCGGGATCTGGCGACGATCACCGGAAAGAAGGCCTATCTAGAGCGTCATGATGCCGATGGCGACGGGAGATCAATATCGCCTCAGTTGGTTGAGCAGATGTCCCCTCGAGACGGTCAAAGAAATCAAACCGGTGAGTTTGCCCTACCTCGTTGATAATCACGAGGAGGCCCTCGATCTGCTCTTGCACGAGACACACAAGTTGGCCTACCGGATCCAGTCCCTGAGGAATGAATTCGGCGCCACCATCCCCTTGGAGAAGCTCAGATTATTCCATCTACTCTCGCAAGAATGTTTGAGGATTTCCAAAACCATAGCCACGCATGGATCGCCAATCTGTTCTGAATCTTCCGAGGATGCTGAAATTTCTCTTTTCAAAGAGCGTCGTACCGGCTGGGAATCTACTTGGGGCAGTCCGGTGTTTAGGTGTGGCAGCTACAATGATATAAGTAAGAGTTCATCTACACCTCTAACTTCATCTTGCTACTCAGCTTTGCTCCCCTTTTCTCTCTTTCTTAATTAACGTGCATGCCTCAATCAATGCAATCATATCTCTTAATTGCTGCTTTGCTTCTTCTTGTACAGTGAAAAATATTATAGTTCCTTGATTTACTGATTTCTGGATTTATGTAACACTACCTACATTGATGCTGCAGCCACACTGTCTCCTATGTACTCTACGCACTCTCCACCTCGTGTCATCGAATCCTACGTCACCAATGCCTTGCAGATCTACTCCTTCAAAATCGTTGACCTAAATGACAACTTGAAGTGGCCACTGTATGTGTACGGCGTGGTGGCTGTTCGAGACGATGTGGACTGTAACCGCAACCTTCTCTTCTTGTGCTCCAGGGCTAACTGCCAAGTAGTCACTGAAAAGGTATGCAATGTTTTTTCCCCTTCCTCTTGCATGCATGTGGTCTTTTGTAATTATACTAGCAAACATAGAAACATAATATGTCTTAAGTAAGAAAAGCATAGCTTGATTATTATTACTCTTGGCTGAAAACTACTTGATCGAAGCAATAGATTTCTTTTATCTGGTTGCTACGTTTCACAATTGTACCTTCTGTAATATTGAACAGATTTCCTTCCTTCCTCCTAAAAATCACATGGCCGCCTTCAGGTGATTGTCCATGCACATCTATATAGATGCAAACAGTTAGATATTTGTTGCCTTTGTAGTTTGTACCACAATGATGCAACTTGAATGTTCGATTCGGTAACTTTATTGTGTGAACATGTCTTGCGGGACAAAACCTGTATACCCTATAGTTTGTTTACTGAAAAAGGGAGCTTGTGTTCCATTTACGAGAAACAAAAAAGTCATTGCGTTTGGAAAGCAGTGATTCGGTGCCCAGACTCATCTGCACCTGCGACGACGAAAGAATTCAAAACAAATACTTGCAAAATTCAAAAACTTCTAATTTTTTTACATGGTAGATAATTTGGTGTATGAAGTTCGCTCCAAACTTCAGATCATTTCGACATATGAGTAGCTCTTGGCAAAATACATGAATTTGGGGTATGTAAAAATGTTTATTATTCATGTATTGTTTTGATTCAATTTGTCTTTCCTTCGTATAACCAAATTGTCTGAAATTTGGAGCGAACCTCAAGCATCAAATTATCTATCATGCAAAAAAATATAAGATTTTATGAATTTGTTTTGTATTTTCTGTGATTTTTTTTGAGGGTATTGCGAATTATTTCTTGAACAGATGCAGATGAGATGGGCTCAGAAATAGATATTTTTTTAGTTTGTTCCTAAGAGAAGTTGTGGTGGTCTATTTAATTTTACACCTTTGTAATACTTTCCATACTATCTCATATTATATGTTCATCGGTTTCAGTTAAGCATTAGTAATGATAATAATGGTGATGATGTTTGTAGGATCTTTTTTGCACTTGACTGGCCCTTCTCGTGCAATTGTGGCTCAGGAACCAGTTGACTTTGAAGTCGAACTAAAGATAAAATGTGGAACAGATCAGTCCCAAGATAAAGCATTGATCAGTGCTACTAACCACTACAGTTCTGGAGGTGATGTTGCTTTTTTCTGGGGCCGCTCGTGTTCTGCAGAGTTGAGCCTTGAGACACTTCCTAGAGCGGTCCAGGCAGTTATATTGTCTGTTCGTGTGGTTGGAGTGTCTCTTTTTGAATTTGGTGGCCGAATTGCAAGTTGTGTTGACCCCACATGTCAGCAAGTTGTGTTGTTTGAGTCTGCCGAAAAAATTCCTGAGGATGGCGGTTACCTTACACTGTCAAGGAAGGTTGTTTCAGTAGGATTACAAGGAGGATTGAAGGTTAACATACAAGCCTATGGGGGATCTGGTCGACCTTCCGTATCCGGTTTCCTTTACTTCCCTTCCAAGTATTGCAGGGTAAGTCGGCGCTCATGTCTTGTTGGTGGCTCTGAGGTGGAGGTAACAGTTGCTTGGTCCTGGCTTGTACAGGACAAGATGGATATCCTGTAGTTAAAATGTTGGAATTATTTGTATGTCGGCCAGATATGCGAGTAGGATGATGTCCCAACTGTTTGTGTATCAACAAGAGAGGATTTTCTACAATGCAAGGGACCTCCCGTGCATGCATCCATCATTGTTGTATGGGACCTTACATCATGTGCATAGTGTTTTCTCTCTCATGTAACATGCAATCTCATATTACGAAAATCCATTTCTGAGCCCAGGCTCATCTACACCTACTGACGAAAAAAACAAAAACAAATACTAGAAAAAATTTAAAAATTCAATTTCTTTTTGTGTGGTACATATTTTGATGCGTGAGGTACGCTCCAAATTTCAACTTCTTTGGACATCCGAGCAGCTCTCGACAAAAAGGACAAATCGGGTCAAAAAATTGGTGAACAGTAAACTTTTTTTTAGACCCCGATTTGTCTTTTTTTTCTGAGAGCTCCTCAGATGTCCAAATAAGTTGAAATTTGAAGCGGATCTCACGCATCAAAATATGTACCACACAAAAAAATTGGAATTTTTTGAATTTTTCTAATATTTGTTTTGATTTTTTCCATGAGCGCGGGTGCAGATGCACCCGAGAGCCGAAACGCCGCTCATTATCCCTACTCACTTATTTTCATTCAGATAAATAGATGTCTAATATATTTTGAAATACAAGTTTGATTTACACTATCGTTCTAAAATTGTGTGTATTTTATGACAAAATCTTTACGACAAGACCAATATTCAATATATTTATAGAAATTATTTTGTTGACAACTAAATCACCATGGTTCACAATTTGAAATTTGAAATTTATTTACATATATTCAAGAATGGTCTTGTTTTAAAGTGACCATACCAAATCAACATAAGGTGGTAACTGCAGGGTGCAAGTCTACTTCTTAGGAGGAAAAAATAATTTAGAGGGTCCTCGAGAGTTTTTCTTTTTCTTTTCTTTTTTGTTGGGGAGATGGCTGGAGTTCTCAATTCACGGAACACAATCGAACCAAAGATATTATAATGGACACGGTCATTCTATAGTTCAAGCAGCTCAACATAACTTTTTTTGGCAACTTCAAATTTATTACTCAAAGACAAGTCACTAAGGGCATCTCTGATCCTCAATAAAATGTTAGAGGATAAATACGATTCTCCTCCTCTAATGAGGAACTAACCCAACCCCAAAAACGGTAGTCAAGGAAAACTTTTGCTCCGCGGCAGCCGCTACTCTTAAATACACTTGACCAACGAACCTCCTCCCCCTCCTCCTCGCATGTCGCCCCCGCGTAGAGACGGGGAGGAACCCTAGCCCACCGCCACCAACAACCCCCTCCCCTGCTGCCTTCTCCCCCATCATTGCCAGAGGACGCAGTCTGGCAAAGCCCGGCCGGCGTCGGTCGCGCCCGGGCATCCTCGTCTCCCTGCTCGGTTCTCACGGTGTGGCGGAGCCCCCTGGGTAGGGGTGCGGCATTGGCTCGGGGCATGGCGGCACTGTTGCGTGTTGGCTAATCGGTGACGGAGCAATCCGATAGGCTGAGTGGTGGAGGGGTGTGTCGGGTGGGGCGGTGACCTGTGGGCGCGGCAGCACCGGATCTACGTCCAGTGGCGGCCTGCTCTGCACAGTGGCGGCATGGGCTGTGGGCAGCTTTGGCCGCGGGCGGCCGCCCTGTAGTGATAGGTGGTAGGGTGGGGTCTGCTCGGCCTTGATCTGGCTCTACCAGTGTAGGGCTCCGGGATATTCTCCTCCTTTGTTCGTTGGGTGGATCGATCCGGCAATTGCTCTCCCATTTACACCTCGCCTTTGATGAAGTTGTAGTTTTGATAGTTTAACTGGTAAAACACCAGAAGAGTAAGACTCGTGAAAATCGTCGGGTCCACACGGATTAAGGGAGGCATAGGTTCAACCCATCAGGGCATCTTAGAAACATATACCACAAAGTTCAAGAGTAATTAACACATGCTTGACCACAGAGCATGGCTGGCGAAATCATAGGATACAACTTATCAGAGGGAGAAGACACACTTTACCAATGGCATCATGTATCAGGGGAAGAACATCACAATACTTTTGAATGTGAAGGATGCTATCAGATAATATCCCAACCCTGGGTCTGGCGGTTCACAAAGGACCTGATGTGAGTATCGGTACTCAATCAAAGGGAGAAAGAATGCAAGGCATCGGGTCATAGAACATCCAAATAATTTTATGGTTAAATAACCAAGGACTTAAGATTTCCAAATTGGTGTATCGGAAATCGATGTTCCGATCAAATAGAAGTAAGATGAAAGGACTTAGATGGCCAATCAATCAAAGTTGAATTGTCAAGAATCAACTCGTGTTTGGAAAGACGTCTGAGCCGAACGAATAATTTATGATAAACAATTGGTGACTGCGTGCATCCACATGCATGTTGAATCAATAAATTCCAATGAAAATCACAGAGGGTTTTAAATGGATATTGCTTGACATATGGAATTAACCACCATGTAAGCAGGTGAGAAAGTTCAAGAGCAATAGGCTGCTCAGAATTTCGGAAAATTGGATAGCGTTTCAAAGAATCTTGTGAAAGACAAGAACAACAAGGGACGATTGAATACTTGATAAGGATGAAGAGTTATCCGCAAGGGTTGGCGATGGAAGGAAATCGCAAAATCGACGAGCACAAGTTCTCAGGAGAACATCAGAGAGTATCTTCGGATTCTCCTGATGAATCGAGCCATCATCTGGAATGAGGGCCTCTCCGGGGGAAATAGTTATGGAAACCTAGAGTTAGAGTTAATAACATCTTTAACCCGAAAGAGAAGAGAGATCAGCACCCAGAGTATAGACGAGGAATAAAAGATCATAATACCACCCGATTGAGATGTGGGCCCGTAAGCCACACAACAATGTTAGTAAAAGTTTTTCAAGTACTAGACTCAACTTCGGCCAAGGAGTTGGAAAGGGGGCTACCTACAGGCAGTCGACTCTGATACCAACTTGTGATGCCCCCAATTTTGACCGTACGCTAAACATACATGCAATGCGTACGATCAAGATCAGGGACTCACTAATCAATATCACAACACAACTCTAGACACAAATTAAAGTCATGCAGCTTCATATTACAAGCCAGGGGCCTCGAGGGCTCGAATACAAAGCTTGACAAGCACGAGTCAGCGGAAGCAAATAATATCTGAGTACAGACATAAGTTAAACAAGTTTTGCCTTAAGAAAGCTAGCACAAACATGATAACGGATCGAAAGAGGCGAGGCCTCATGTCTGGGAACCTCCTAAACTAATCCTCGGCGTCGGCACTCTCCGTAGTAGAAGGCTCCAGCGGTGGTGTAGTAGTCGTCTCCGGCGTACTCCATCTCCTGGGCTCCATCGTATGAACGCAGCAATCGAATCGAGGGGGAAAGAGAAAGCAAAGCACCGGTGAGTACTCATTCAAAGTACTCGCAAGACTGACATCAGAACTATGCTAAGTATGCATCATTATCAAGGGGTGGGGTTATATCTGGGCTGACTACAGAAAGCAAGAATAAGGGGGAAGGCCTAGTCCTATCGAAGACTAGCATCTTCAGCATCTTGCAGCATTAGAAGAGAGTAGACTGGTATCTCATATATAGTCATATTATTGTAGCAATTTTATTAAGTAACCACGCCCAGAGATTCTCCCTCGACTCCCTGCGAGGAAGCAATCCCGTAGCCAACATTCCTTTCAAATTAAATCACAATTATAGTTGTATAAGGTCAAGGTACAACTCCAAGTCGTCCTATTACCGTGGACACGACTATTCGAATAGATGAATTCATCCCTGCAAGAGTGCATCGCATTTCCAACACGCTTGATCACCTCCCGCCGGACACACTTTCCTGGGTAATGCCTGGCCTCGGAATCCAAAACGTCGTCGCCCCACCTAGGCTCAACGAAGAGGCCAGCCCGCCGGTCTAAATCCTAAGCACGCAGGGTCATGGGCACACTTGCCCTTGCACTCCTACACGATGCGTAGGCGGCCGGAAGCGAACTTAATACACTCAGTCCGAGAGCTATACCTTCCAGCCCAATCCGGTGCACGCCGCTCCATTGCTGACGTCCGAAGAGCTTCGGTTGATACAACGACGCTAACTACCCATAACTTCTCCCACATGAAGGTTTAGTGCGAAAAAGGTCAAATGACCAACTCAGATCAAATACCCAACCTATTAGCATTTTATTAATGCGGGGCAAGCGCGGCGCATAAAGTGCGGTCCTGTCACCCCGCCTCGAGGATGTGTGGCAAAGGCCTCTCTCGCCAGTCCATGCCTCAGCATCACCCTTTTGGATGCCTTACCGGCGCATCCCACCACATCTTACACACGGGTACCCTTGGGGCCGACCCGTCTCAAGAATGTCAGGAACTCAGATCCACCTCAACCAGGGTGGTACCGCCTGTCCCTCCCGTCCCGTCTTTCACATGTAAACAAGGTCAAGTTGAAGTAACTGTGTGTTTATACACCAAGTGGATATCCGAGGAATCACCCTCGATGGATCCCACTCTAGGTATGTGTATGACAAGAGTCGCTATCGATAAATGGGAAGGAGGAATCACCCGCGATACCCACGATCGATTAGCTACAGAATTAACACCGGGAGTGCTAAGTGAGGTATCACCCTCGACACTCGGTAGTAGCTCTGTAGTGCCATATTAAAGGGGTGTGCGGTTATGTGAGGGGCATGGCTCATCGGTCGGTTGACCGAGTCTTCGGGTCTTCGAGTTGTCGAGTCGTCGGGTCGTCGGTGAAGAAGCAGGGCCAACTGGGACTAAGGGGTCACTGGGGATTCGTTGATCAACATATACTAAGCAGTTGGTATGATTGCAAATATAGTAGCAGTTTATCAAAAACAGGCTATGGATCAGAATAGGAGCTAATTAAAACAGTAGCAAAATCTAATGCAAGAATAAGAGGGAAAAGGAATGGGCGATATCGGAATGCTCAAGGGGGGTTGCTTGCCTTGCTGCTCTACAGAAAAAAAGGCTGATCGTCGACGGTGTAGTCGTACCTAGCAGCACCATCAGTCTCGGGGTCTACCAGTAAGAAGAAGGGGGACAAACAATAAATATAAAGCAAACAGATGCACCATGATGCATGACATGGCAATATGCAGAGTTAGGTATGCACTAACGCAGTACTACACGTATCAGACGGAGCGGGAGAATATCTCACGATATTTCCCAGGTCTTTGGATTTATCAGACAAACGATCCGGAGGGGAAAGTTCCATGTTCAACATGCTAGGAGCATGTGACAGATGAATGGAGGGCATAATCAGATTCGTGGGATTTTTCTGATCAACTTTCATATATAAATAATTTTCATCCGAGCTATGGTTTAAAACATATGATTTTCTAAAGTTTTATAGAATTTCTGTAATTATTTTAATTAAATAAATCAACATTATCCAGAACAGTGAACGATGATGTCAGCATGAGGTCATCATTGCATCAACAGTCCACAGTGGGGCTGACCAGGTCAAACCTGACCAGTGGGCCTCGCCTGTCATAGACACAGGTCTATTTCAGTTTATTAAATTAAACTAAACAGAGTTAACTAACAGGTGGGTCCACATGTCAGTGAGAGATTAGGCTAATTTGATTATTTTTATTGGCCCAATTAGTTAATTAGACACCTGACAGGGGGCCATATGTCATAGACACAGGGGGAGGGGCCCCACCAGTGAGTTACTCGGCGGTGCCCAGTGAGCCAGTTGACCAAGTCAACTGGTCAACTGGGGCTGGCCTGGCCCACTGGCAGTGGCACTGGGGGTGGCCCCAGCCCAGCCACTTCGGCGGTGGCTGGCGATTGGCCGCCGGCGATGCTCCGGCGAGCTCCCGAATCGAGCCAGGCCTCGGAAATGGTGCTCCGGCCAGCATTTCGCGTGTCGCGACCACCTACGAGCAGCTGGTGCTCGCGCGCGTCGATCTGGGCCATTAGCGGCACCAGGGGTGGTTGGTAGGGGCACCGGCGACGAGCAGAGGCGGCAACTGTGCGGGAGCTCAAAGGGATCGGCGCTACGGTGAACTATCGAATGTTTGGAAGCGACGGGGAGATCCTATGCGACGGGCCGAAGCGAACGGGCACTAGCCCGAGACCATATGGACATCGGGGCCTTGTAGGCGACGATCTCGAGCGGAGCCGAGCGTTAGGCATAGAGGGAAAGGGGGGCTACGGGGCCGGAGCTAACGCGAGAGGGAAAGGGGAAGAATCAGGGGCTCACAGCGGTCCTGTAGAGGGGCTTAGCGGGCTCGGGGGAGGCTCGACAGCGCCGGAATCGTTGCCAGAGTGTGGCGGCGATCCGAGGAAGAAGATGCTCGTGGCCGTCGTTGTAGGGGCTCCGGGGCTTGGTCCAGCGGTCGAGGAGGACGGGGTGGTCGGTGCAGAGCTTCTAGGCACGACGGCAAGGCGCGGGAGGCACGGTGGGCACGACTAGCCGGCGGCCATGGCGGTGATGGCGCTCGGGGTGGAGAGCGGCGGTGCGAGGAGGAAGAGCGAGGGGGGTAGTGGCGAGCTAGGCTTCGGGGGGGGGGCAGGTGAGGTACCTCGGTGGCGGCCTTATCCCCACAGCCGTCGCCGGCGAGCCGGTCCGGCAGAGACGCGCGCGCGCGCCTCGGTCGCCCCACTATAGTGAGGTGGGAGATGACCGAGGGAGCTGCTGGGCCGGCCTGGGCCTACCATTGTGGCCTAAGGCCCAGGGCAGAGGGAGGGGGCTTTGTTTCTGTTTTTTGTTTTTTTTATAAGTTTCTGGTTTATTTATTTTTTTGCATTGATTTCCTTTAGCAAAAATGTGTGACAAAGTCCAATTAATATCTTGCAATATTTTCAATGGCCACACCAAGTTTGGGCATTTTTGAAATCTGTTCTAATTATCCAAGGTATTTAAAGGGTATTTTAAATGCAATTTTGGCTCTGTTTTGGATGGTTGGGTCCACACCCACATCAAGGTGATGTTGTTTTCCTTAACAACATTAGTTTTGAGATTTTTAACAAGTGTGCAGCATTTCTCTTATGTTGTTTGCAACTTTATTTTATCACAATAAAGTTCAAGGCATTTGAGGTGGAATTTGAAATGAGATATGACTCCATTGTGATCATGCACTATTTAGCAAAATTGATTTGCTTAAACTTGGCCATTACTGTAGCTTAATTACAAGGATTACTGTAGCACTGACGCCAGGGTGTTACAGCTGTGGGCAGCTTTGGCCGCGGTCGGCCACCCTGTAGTGATAGGTGGTAGGGGTGGGGTCTGCTCGGCCTTGATCTGGCTCTACCAGAGTAGGGCTCCGGGATATTCTCCTCCTTTGTTCGTTGGGTGGATCGATCCGGTGGTTGGAGGCGAGCTCCGTCTGTTGGTGGTTGTGGTTGATGTTCGGGCATCTTCGGCGACTCGGAGGTGGTGGGGGCGAACTGAAGAGGGAGACAAGGGGCCTCCTGGCCGTACTGTTGTTAAAACCTGAAGAGGGAGACAAGGGGCCTCCAGGTCTTCGGTGGTTGATGTTGGGTGGCTGCACTTGGCGGCCGTCATCCTCTTCCCCTACTCGTTCGGACCGGCCGAGCCCTCTTGTTGCCAAGGAGGTTGTTTTCGTGAAGCTAGGTGATGCCTTCTGCTCCTTCACATGTTGTTGATGTTCGGGCGTGTTGGCGATGACACAGGGGAGATGTGGGATGCCAGGGCGGCGGCTCTGGTGTGTGTGTTGGGGGGGGGGGGGATGCCGTGCTCGCAGGCAGAGCTTGCGGCTTTGGTGTGGACCGGCAAACATGGGTGTGTGGGCGGCGTGGTCGTCCGTGTTCGACCATCGTTTGTGGTTTTGGAGGCGGGGAGGCGGGCCGGGGTCTAATTCCTGCCTGGCTTGGATTAGACCGATGGCGACGACGTCCGAGGATGTCGTCCCCTTCATGGAGGCTTCATCGCAGCTACTCTCCTTCTTCGAATCACTCCAGGTGAAATCCATGATCCTTTGGATCGAGCAACGGCGGTGCTTCGGTGCCCTTACATTCCTGAAGGCGTCATTTTGGAGTCAACCGCCCGTCGGACGCAACGCTAGGACTATATGTTAGTATGGGGTTGAGTTGTATACGCCGAGTTGTGTGGTCATTGCTTATATATATATATATATATATATATATATATATATATATATATATATATATATATATATATATATATATATATATATATATATATGGAAAATACATCCTACGACCGGGTGTAGTTACTCTCATGTCTCATATACTATCATGTGGTAGTATATATACTATCTTATTATTTTTAGTATGTTCATATATTATATTTAAGATATTTCAAAGTGAATTCTATGAAAAAAATTGCAAGTTGACTCTTATTTTTATTATATTTATAAAATATGTACATATTTATATTTGTACGTAAAAAAGTATATGCTCAAAATATAAGACATACTACCAAAAAATTTGTATATATACTACTTAAATATTCTTATATAGTACATATTACGTGTACATACATTTTAAAATGATAGATACTACCTATAGCATACGAAACAAAAATGAGAGTAACTACACCCGGTTGTACCAAATATTTGTCATATATATATATATATATATATAACGAGACGAGAGTCTTTTTCGTCAAATACACTTGACGGATCATTCACAGAGTATCCATGCAGCCGCACAAGCATCCACTCTGGTGTCAGATCGCGACCGATAATGGTCGGATTCAGTATCGCCCGAGCTTGTGGCCACAACAGTTCGCCCTCCTCCTGCGTGGGTGCTAGTTCTTCCTCCGCCCGCATCCCCGGTCTGCCGCCGCCGCCGCCGACGCAACGGCAATACATCGGCGTGTTGCAGCGCCGGTGCGGGACGTGGGTCATGACACCGCCGGATTTGGGTTGGCTCCTTCCACTCCGTGGTGTACACGGCGTGCGAATAGGACATCATGTTAGTCTGCCTCCACGCACCAACGCCCGGCGCAACTTCCTTGATGACTTGTGCTGGCGGAGCCGGTCAACCCCGGGTGGCCACCGAACGGGGGATGCGGGAAGACCGGGAGACCCACGAGCGTCTCGAGGAGTAGCATGCCTACGAGGCCTACATGACGGAGCTCCCCCACCTCTACACAGAGTGCACCGAGGCGAAGTGCTGGTTGTATGAGCAATACACGCCCGGGGTGAGAAATCATCGACCTATCTCTAGCACCTCCAACACAGACGACGATGGCTGTGTCAACGGAGTGGGACAAGGCGATACCGGTGACTAGGGCCATGGCCAACCGATCGGAGGGCTTACCGAATCAGGAGTGGGAGCGCTTGGAGAACGACAGCGGGAGCGAGTAAATTTTAGTAAGCTTTTATGCAATATAGTCTACATTTTGTTTGATGTAAGAGCATCTCTAGCAGACCGATTATACGGTTTTGGACCGTTTTTTCTACCAGAGCAGACACCGTAAACACAGCCCGACCCGTAAAACTTTTGCGCTGGTCCGAAAACGCACCCCCTCGACCACTACATGTGCGGGTTCAGCTGATGGATACGGATCCGAACCCTATCCCTTCGTTGTCGCGAAAATCCCCCACCCCTCACCGCTGGCGCCTCAGATCCGCCGCGCGCGCCTCCAATCCGTGGCCCCGCCTCTCCAATCAACTGCCTGCGATGGCCAACTCCGTCCGCCGTGGCAACGACGACCCCGAGCGGGCGCATTGCGTAAGATCCGACGCGGCGCGGAAGCGTGCCCCCTTGCGGTACTCGTGCCACGGGCGGTCGCCACCGCCGTTGCTCCTCCGTCGCGAGACGGACGAGTACAACCGCACGCGCAGGCGCCTTTTCTCTGGCACCGGCAGCTCCTCCAAGGCGTCCAACTCCCGGGCCTCTCTCACTCAGGTGAAGAGGGAGCCGGAGGCCGAGGCAGGGCCGGAGCAACGTGCCAGTGGACTCGTCGGGGCGAAGGACTTCCTCCCCCCGGCAAAGGCGAAAGCCATTTTTCCCGTGCTACTAGCGCGCAGTGCGCATGAGGAGGAAGCGGAGCGGTAGCGCTGCTGGAGGGACGAGGAGATCGACACCGTGTTCTATGAGCAGGGAGTCACGTCCGCCCTCGCTTTTTGCGACAAGGAGGAGGAGTGGTGCCGCGAAGCCGCTGAGAAGGAGCGCATCTTCGTTGACCTCACCTCCGACTCCGACTCCGACTGAGCGCTGCCACTGGTCAGCTACCACACGAGCTCCGGTGAGCTCTATTTTGTCTAGTGCTAGGGTAGCGTAGCTCCGGCGAGCAATTATGTAATATATCTATGCTCTGTAATGAATGATCAATGCTCCGGCGATCTTTTGCGATAAATTTCTCGTGCAAAACATGGTTTTCAAATTTTACGGTTCGCGATACAGTTTCTGCTCTGTCGCGGCGATTTTCAGCCCGTATGGACCCCCCTGCACGAACTGTAAACTGTGTTTATAGTTTTGCAGAACGAGGGTCTTGTCGTGGATTTATCACGGCAGATGTCCGGGTCAACGGACTTAGGTTCGGGGCGAGACGCAACTACATGGCGGCTTGAAGGGGGTGATCGGAATCGAGAAGACACGGAGTTTTATCCAGGTTCGGCCCCTCCGATGGAGGTAAAAAGCCTACGTCCTGCTTGTCTGGTATTGATGATGATGAAGATCTCGCGGTTACAAGGGTGCTAATTGCTACCTCTAATATCTTGTGCCTCTAATCTCTTGTGTTGTCTAAACTTATAGACTTGTGTCTCTTGAGAACTTCTCCTTCTAGGGGTGCTCTACCCCTCCTTATATAAGTGGAGAGGGTAGGCTAACAAATAGAGTCCTACTAGGAGTAGGATTAGGACTAGTCTCTCACGAATCCTACTCCGGGTCTTATTTCCTTTCCTTCTCTCTTGTGGGCCTTCTCCTGTGGGCCTTCTCTTGTGAGCCGGCTCACCCGTCGGGTATTAGGCTTGGTCATCATGTGATCCACTTGTCGGGTCATAAATTCGATGTTATGTCTTTAACGGGTCTCCTGTGAGTTGCCTGGCTGGGTCATTAATAAGATGTCATGTCTTCGGCCGGGTCTCCTGTGAGTCGCCAGGCCGGGTCATACCATGGGGTATATCCCCGTCATTAGCCCCCAGGTTAGCTTGAATTTATTCATGGTAAGCTCCTGAAATGAGAGTAACAAATATGTTAAGTGGTGGGCTTGCTCCTTTGGCCGGCTTATAAAATGGCTTCTCATAAATCCGGGTCTTTTTTCCATATGAATGAGTCGTCTTGATGATCATCTTGCTTGTCAATATCTTTTGAAATATATTGAGAATAGAACACCCATATGCCATTGAGTCGGCTTCCAATACTCTTGGCGGGTCATCTCCGCCGAGTCATAATGATTGATGATGCCGGGTCATTATCGTTGGTGACTCCGGGTTAAATAACTAGAATCCTACTGACTTGATAAATATTGGGATGAAAATCCATCTGATGTAGAACCAGACTTCCATTATTTGTGAAGCAGGGCGGCTTATATAAACTCTGGCGGGTTATGATCTTTTGACGACGTCGGGTCATAAATGTTGGTGACGCCGGGTCTAACAACTGAACTCCATATTTAACATTTTGAAAATTCTCCTCAAAGTTTTTGATATGTCCATATTACCTGTAGCCCCCAAGCTCCGAGATTATCCATGATAACTTGGTGCTTTGCAATAATATTTTGGGTTGTGTAGCCCCCAAGTGCCGGGTTGTCCTGCCTGCAGCAACCTGGGACTTATAATTGCTTTATACCTTATAATGCTTCGGCGGGTGTAGCCCCCAAGGGCCGGCTCATCAGAAAGCTTCGGCGGGTGTAGCCCCCAAGGGCCGGCTCATCAGAAAGCTTCGGCGGGTGTAGCCCCTCAAGCGCCGGCTCATCAGAACGCTTCGACGGGTGTAGCCCCCAAGGGCCGGCTCATCAGAATGTGATGTGTCGGGTCATCAATTTGACTCTCTTAATATGTTGAAACAGCTGAATATTGTAGTCCCCAAGTGCCGAGTCGCCCGCCTGCGGTGACTTGGGACTTTTTAGAAAGTTTAATCTGAGTAGTCCCCAAGTGTCGGGTCAGTAAGAATTTACTGGGCTGGGACTTATAAAAATATAGAAAGGCCGGCTTATCTCCTTGAGATAATAAGGTCTTGCTGACAATGTAATAGTTTGAAAACCGGCTTGCATTAGCCCCCAAGTGTCGTGGTGCATGCTTGCAGCGACACGAGACTTGCATAATTGATATAAACTTGGACTTGGATAATGTAGCCCCCAAGTGCCGGGTCGTCTGCCTGTGGCGACTCGGGACTATGTGAGAATAATACGTCTCACCATAATTTGTTGAATGAATCTTTGACCGTGGTCGTAATATAACCCGGAATGAATATCCTGGAATAATTCCTTTGTCTTTGACATAAATTCCTGCTCGTGGTTGCGGTGCAATCCGGCAAATATAAATGAGAGAAATCGGTGAGTGTTGTAGATTACTACAGAACACAATTAAAGAAATCCGAGAACCGGCCAATTAGATGACACGACATTATATCTAATAGGGCGGCTCTTGAAAGATAATAATTTCTCCGAACTAGTTTGAAAAAATCTCAATCATTTATTACTGGTTATGATAAACCATGAAGATCCAGCCATATTGGCTATTAAAAAATTCATTTGCTTTTGCGGAATACTTTAAGCTCATCTTAAGAGATAAAACCTGCAAAAATGAACAAGACAGAATATATTCTATACTGTTGTAAGGGCGGCTTTGACAAAGCACAACCCGGAGATGTTATAACATTGCTCCTTCTTTTATAACATTGCTTTGACCCGGCTTGATAAGCCGGTATGACATGTGAATATGATGCAATGTATGATGCAATATGTGATGTAATGCATGATGATCTTGCTTTTCCTCTAAAAACTCATATGATGGTTCTTCTTGGTGGACTCGATGCTTGAACTCACACCAGTTCAGGGTCTCTTAACGAGATTGACCGTCAATTCCTTTGAGCGGTTCAGGGTCTCTAGGCGAGATTGGCCGTCAATTTCTTGAACCGGCTCAGGGTCTCTAGGCGAGATTGGCCGTCAATTTCTTGAACCGGCTCAGGGTCTCTAGGCGAGATTGGCCGTCAATTTCTTGAACTGGCTCAGGGTCTCTAGGCGAGATTGGTCGTCAATTTCTTGAACCGGCTCAGGGTCTCTAGGTGAGATTGACCGTCAATTTCTTGAACCGGCTCAGGGTCTCTAGGCGAGATTGGCCGTCAATTTCTTGAACCGGCTCAGGGTCTCTAGGAGAGATTGACAGGTAAGAGTTCAGCGGGTCACCTCAATCTTAGCTGGTACAGGGTCTCTATCGAGATTGGCCGTCAATTTCTTTGAACCGGCTCAAGGTCTCTAGGCAAGATTAACCGGTAAGGCAGGCGGGTCACATAGCAGAGCAGCATCAATCTTGTAAGCCGTCATCTTGTATGAAGAAACGACAGAAGCTCCAAGTGTCTTTATGATGATCCAATGATCTGGGCACCCATGTTTGAATGGTGCATCACGGCGGTCCGTCCTCTTCGGAAATTTTTAATCATCCACCAATAATGTAGTAGCCCTCGGGATTGGGTTTTCTCTTACAAAGACCCGGGGTTCTCGTTAAAAACGACCAAATGTGTCTCGCCATGTCTGTAGCCCCCGAGTCTTAAGTTGACTCGAAGAGGCGGCTTGAGAATCTTCACTGGAAGTTTTGAGGTTGGCCGTGGCGGGTTATAAATGATCCCATATGAATTGCTTCAATGATCCGGTCGATGGTTCGTTCCGGCTGTTTGTTAAAGTGAACCAAATTGTAGTGCTGGCGACTCGTGTGCCTGTCCGTCGGGTGGCTCATATCAATGAGCATTGCACCGATATATTGATGTAGATTAAATTGTGGGTGATGTCTTGCACGCATCCGTTGAGCGGCTCGTACAGGCGAGCACTGCACCGATATGTTGATGTAGATCACAGTGTGGGTGGCGTCTTGCACACGCCCGTTGGGCGGCTCGTACAGGCGAGCACTGCACCGATATGTTGATGTAGACGTAGAAAACGGCCGCGACATTGTAAACTGGTGATGCTGTAAGAGACGCCACGGCGTTGTAAGCCGGCGCGGATGATGAGAGACGACCATGGCATTGTAAGTCGGCGCGGGAGGCGAGAATCGGTCGCGTTGTGAGTCGGCACGACGGCGAGAGACGGCCATAGCGTTGTAAGCCGGCGCGATGGCGAGAGACGGCCACGGCGTTATAAGCCGGCATAGATAGGTGAGTCAGCAGTGGCGTTGAAAGCCGGCGAGAACAACGAGTCGGCCATGGCGTGGTTGGTGAAGACCATATCGCGAATGCGGCGGCTTGCCGCGTCCATTGGGCGGCTCCTACTGGCAGGTGAGAGTGCGCAGAACTGACGAGTCGATGTAGACCGTTCGCGGGGGCGGCGACTCACGTGCGTCCAGCGAGTAACACGCCTCCGATGAGCACCAGTACAAAACGATGTTGTTGTGTGCTCCATCTCCGTGGTACAATGCCACTTGAATATCTGTCATGTATATAAAAAATATTACAAAGATGAAGTAATTGTTCTTCGAAGGAAAAAATGTATAGATAAAACAAATTGGGTGGATAGCACCTGTTTTTGTCTCGACGACCAGCTGAGTCATATACATCGTTCGTGGATGTAAGGCCAGGGGCGAGGAGGATCCAGCAAGCAGAGTAGAGGCGGCTTGCTGGAGCAGAGGCGGAGGAGAGGGCCGGCGCGCCTGCGCCGCAAGGCCAGCCAGGGGCGGCTCGGCTGTGGCGGAGGGCGTGGAGGCGGAGGCTGGGTCATAGGCGGATGTAGGTGAGAGCGAGACCGAGCCGGCCATGGCAACGCGGGCGAGACGAGACCGAGCCGGCCTCGACGCCGCGGTCTAGGCGAGGTGAAGTGCGGCAGCAGCACAGCAGCTGCCGCTCGGAGGCGGCGCAATCGAACAATGAATTTTTCAATTTCGCCTAAAGTTGTATCATGCTGTGTGATCCTGTTTGATTGAACCAGGCTCTTCTTCATCCGACTAATCATGAATTTCTTGATCCCTAAAGATATCCCTTCAAAAACACAAACCGCAGTGTGCAGCCCCACAGTGGGCGCCAACTGTCGTGGATTTGTCACGACAGAGATCCGGGTCAACGGATTTAGGTTCGGAGCGAGACGCAACTACATGGCAGCTTGAAGGAGTTGATCGGAATCGAGAAGACACGGAGTTTTACCCAGGTTCGGTCCCTCCGATGGAGGTAAAAAGCTTACGTCCTGCTTGTCTGGTATTGATGATGATGAAGATCTCTCGGTTACAAGGGTGCTAATTGCTACCTCTAATCTTTTGTGCCTCTAATCTCTTGTGTTGTCTAAACTTGTAGACTTGTGTCTCTTGAGAACTTCTCCCTCTAGGGGTGCTTTACCCCTCCTTATATAAGTGGAGAGGGTAGGCTTACAAATAGAGTCCTACTAGGAGTAGGAGTAGGACTAGTCTCTCACGAATCCTACTCCGGGTCTTATTTTTTTTAAGGGAATCTTCTCTCTTGTGGGCCTTCTCCTGTGGGTCTTCTCTTGTGAGCCGCCTGACGCCGGCTCACCCGCCGGGTCTTGGGCTTGGTCATCCTGTGATCCATTTGCCGGGCCATAAATAAGATGTCATGTCTTTAACGGGTCTCCTGTGAGTTGCTTGGCCGGGTCATTAATAGATGTCATGTCTTCGGCCGGGTCTCATATGAGTCGTCAGGCCGGGTCATACTATGGGGTATATCCCCGACAGGTCTGCTAGGGATGCTCTAAGTTATCTAAATATTCGGGATTTGTGTAGGAGTTTTATGCAAGTTTGATGTAGTACTTTGAACCAAATTTGTGTTGCATGTTTTTACTCCGTTAAGTATTGGGGATCGGTAAGAAATGGTATTTTTTAGTAGAGCAGAGACACTCCTCTAAAGGATAGTTTTGGGGATCGGTTAGTGATGCCGTAACATCTATGTGCAAGGTTGCACATTCAGGGCTTTTACAGGGCAAGTAGAAGAAGACTGCCTTGATTGGAGACAACTATGCAGGCATGAGCATACATCCTTATAGTCTTATGGAGAGTTGGAGACCAAGCATCATGAGCCTATGTAACGAGCTAGCTTCTTGTTCTCCCTTTTGATTTTGAAGATTCGGGTAACACGGAAGATAGTGATACAGATTGGGTCTGATTTTTCCATGCGTTTTCATGGTATGACCTTAACATTGGTTTATCATCATCATCATTAAGACAATCTACACAGCAAGATGAGGTCATACACGCGTAAATGCTATTCAAAGGTAGATTCGGTAATGCTAATAGATTTGATCCATGAATCACCTACACTCTCTGTTTTCTCATAGTAGGAAAAAAAATATCCAAAAAGAACTAGATCAGGAAGAGGGTCAAGGTGAGCTTGCTCTTGGATGATTAAGCCTTAATCAACTGATCAGTCACACCGGGGATGCAAATTGCAATGCCAGGAAGCTGGAGAGTAGCATCATCATCACAAGCATTAGTGGAGAGGAGATGCTCCTGCCGTAGCCGCTGCAGACGAGCCGGCTGTTGCGGTACGAACACACCGATTGTTTCCTGGAACAACAGAATGTACAATACCAAACGGTTAGCAGGAGCAAAGAAGATTCATTTAAGTGTCTGTCATTCAGAGATAAGTTCCATGTAAACTGGCACAGACATATCAATTCAGAATGGCACTATATATTCAGAAATTACTGGCATGTGTGAGATGATTGCTATAGTGTCATTCAATCTCTAGACAGCTTGCAGATTGCGTGAAGAATCGGACGCTTTGACGTTTGTGACCACAAGCTTTTCAGAGACATGGAGGAATTACATTTCAGAAAAGATAAGAAGTACGTACATGTTGGTGGAGCAGAAGGTGATGGTGTAGTCGGGCGACTGGGCGCAGGTGAAGATGGAGGAGGGGTCGTCGTAGGCGTAGCTGTAGGCGGCGGGGCACGCCGACTTGAACTTCTTGGAGTAGAAGGTCGGCTGGCAGGCCACCGGGTTGGCGAACTGCCCGCGGCAGCAGTACTGGTCGGTGCCGAACACGTCGCACGCGCTCCGGCACGCCACCACCTTCCCGCCGTCGCCCTTCACGGCCAGCTCCGACGGGCATCCCCGGCGCAGGTCGCCGTCGCACCCGGCCGGCGCGCAGCCCGTCCAGTTGGCGCTCGACGGGGTCGGGGTCACCACCACGGGGAGGTTGAACCCGTCGACCAGGCTCACGTCGTAGTAATCAGTCGACGCCAGCGTGAACTCCGCCAGCGTCGCCGGAGCGGCCCCAGACGCCGACGCGCACTGCAGCGACGTCCCGCACCCGCCCGTCTCGCACGTGCCGTTGCCGGCCGAGTCGAACGCGCAGCCGGTGCGGCCCCACACGCGGCCCGACCACCCCACGGGCGCGGTGAAGACCACCGACTCGCCCGGGCCGAGCGCGTACCCGCCGCCCCCGAAGCTCTCGCCCGGCGTCACCGCCGGCCACACCTCCGTCTTGCACTGGTTGATGAGCGTGAACTCCCGGGACGACTCCGCCCCTGCCACAACAATAAAAGGAACAATTTTTTTTGTTCAGTTAATACTCCTAACAACAGTAAAAAGTGAGAGGAGATGAAGAAATTTGATTGTAAAGAGTGGCACCTGAGAAGAAGCAGAGGAGAAACAGAGGCAGAAGCAGGGCACTCCCCCTCCTTGGCCCTGGGGACCTACCCATTGCAGATTCAGGTTCAGACACAACTGCGAAAAAAACTCAGCTGATGTGTATGGGTGTACATAGGTATGCAGATATACTGCTGGTAGCAACACAGCAGATGAGATAATTTTTTAGAGTAAGTTAACACAAAGAGAGAATACGTGAGAGGGAGGTTCAGGTGAGGCATGCCAGCAATGGACAAAAACCTTGCTTGCCATGGCTTCCTTGCTTCCTCTTGCCATTTCTCCTCTGATTCTCCAGCCAGCCAGCAAGGCAGAACCTCCTTTTCCTGTGTTGCAAGACATGGGAACATGCCACTTGTGACTGTGACATTGTGTCCATTCATGGGAACAAAAGGCAGACACATGGTTCCCTCCTGCTTCAAGCAACGACATACCTTCGGGACCAACATAAAACATCTCAAGCTAGCAGCACAACTGCTAGACAGGACTACCTATCCAATAAGCAAGTTTCAACCAATATAGGAGACGAAACAATGACCGGCGAGTGACGAACGCACCCCCCCCCCCTCCCCACCCTGTGTTGCTCCCATGAGGGGGGGGGGGATCCCTAGCCGCTGCCGCACCTAGCTTTCACTCCTCCACCACTTTCTTCGTCGAAGCCGGAGCTCACTGACGGGCAAAGCCCGGCCGACTGTGGCAGGGGCGGGGCCTCCTCTCCTCTCTGAGCACTAGTGAGCGACGCGGGACGACCTCCTCATTCCGGGACGCGGCGATTTGAGGGGCCTGATGGCGTTGATGGCTGATGTCCCGGCATGGAGTTGCCGGTGGAGATGTTTGTACCCTTAATTTACGGTCAATAGTACTCAGCGAGATGAGGTTTTTGACCATGCCTGGTATGTGTCTCACATCTGTCAACGTGTGTATCATTGCGATCACGTGTCCTGATCTGAACAGAACCGGTTCTCACAATCTTACGCGGGTTTGTCATCACCCATATGCACAACATCACCACTTTGCAGAAACTCATAAGTACTGAAACAATCTTTGTTACAGCATATATGAAACGAAGATGCAGAATCAAGTATCCATTCATCATGACATGAAACACAACCAGCAAAAACAACTAGCATCATCTGAATCAGACTTATTAGTAGACGTAACATTGACCTTATCATCACCTTCAGATATGTTTTTAGGTTTCCAGGTATTGTCTCTTTTCTCCTTATTTTCGAACATCCAGTAGTCATCAATGAGGTTACCCCCTTTCTTACAGTACCTGCAAAATTGGTTCTTTCCGGATCCTCTGGACATCGAACGGCCTCTATCGCTCTTACTTTTATCTTTGTTGTTGGTGTAGTATTTTTTTTCCACTCGGGCTTGTCTCATACCTGCAAAGCTTCTTCTTTGGAGACGATTCCTCATATTTCAACATATATGTCATCTTTTACTTTTGTTAAAGGTCCTCATGTACTTCTGCAACAGTGACAAGTTGGTCACGGCTATATAATATGATGTCCAGAAATTTTGCAAAGGAACTGGGCAGCGAACATGAGAGTCGAAGACCTAAATATTCATCATCATACTTTACCTCCATAGACTGTAAGTGAGAAACGATCTCTTTGAAGATCAATAAGTGAACAACTTCATCTTCAGGTGCATCTTACTGGTCAGATCATTGGACATGCAAGTCGATTCCAGTTTGAGCCAAAGGGATGTTGCACTTTATTCCTCCAGCACTCCGTGCAAAATATTGTAGATAGATGAAGATGAATCATAGACATATCCTTACGATTTTATGGTTCTCAATATCGGACCATGCCTTCTGTTATTTACCACTGAACCCATCGAGCGCCTCATCCAGGTCGGGATGCACTAGCACTGTCCTAATCTTCACTAGCCATAGGGAAAACCTTGTGTCGTAATCCAGCAGCTGAAGATCGAATTTCATTGATGACATCTCGTCAAAACCCTAGACAAAAATAAGGCTTTTGATGCCACTTGTTAGAGATACGACACACAAATCAAACGACAAAGAACGAAATCAATACAGGAGACACGAGATTTTTGTCTCCATAAGATTTTTGTCAAGCTATCTATTGTCCCTACAATCCATAGCAACTCACTCTAATGATGATCATCTGAAAGGAAAAAGGCCCACTTCAATTATGTTTCTCTCTTACATTTCACACATGCAATAATGCATCCAGCGACCTAGTTCCTTGGACACCCCCAACCACTGGGCATGTAAAACTAAATACAGATGAATCCATTTTGAATGGGGTTGCAGGAACTTGTATGATGCTCCATGAGCACACCGACGCCATTATCTTCAGCTCTCACATGCATCTCTTTTTCCTGTGATGATGTTTTGGAGGCTTTGATTTTAGCAATTTGGCAGGGATTTATGCTAGCTCTACAGTGGAGCGGTCTATTAATTAATATTGAAAGCGATGGTTTGGAACTAGTGAACATGGTGAAAAGTGGAGATATATCAAAAATATGTCCTTCTTATTAGAGCTATTAAAGATAATATGTCCGGACGTAGTTCTTGTATTACTTATGCTCGTCGAAGTTGTTATGATTCTAGTCATGTTATGGCAAACTTTGGGGGGGACTGAAGGTCGAGCTGGAGGCCGTTTTGGACGCTTTTAAGCATGACCGTACCCATGTTTTGATTGAGTAATACAAGAATTGTTCCGGGAGAAATGGCCCATCCCAGCTGAAATTCTAAAGGCCAGTGTGTTTAGGATTACTCGTGCGATGGGAGTCCACAGAAGAGTTATATGTGGGCTCATGAGCTTGCATCTGCAATCTGACGCAAGGCCGCCGGACAGGCATGTTGTATGAGACATAAATATGGCTCAGCTGACTAAGCTGGCCTAGGTGCATATATACAACAATGCGTGCAACATATACGTGACCCAGGAGGTTACCTCATCTTTTCTTGAAGTATCGCCTTAAGTGATTCAAGCACCAGCTCTCGCTGAAGCTTATTATCCGCTCGCGACGTATTCGGCCAACCCAATTACAAGCACATATTCGTAAAAATAAACTGCGAGAAGGGGGGGGGGGGGGTCGATCTCTGGTCTTCACGTCGAAGACGCGCTGCAATAGCCACTTCACCCAACATTTTTTCGTCAAGGGGCGTCACATACTCGAGGATACTCGAGCCGTTTTCTTCGGTATTTTCTTTCTTATTATATTCTATTTTATTTCCTTTCTTTTTTATTCTTAGTTTTTCTTTGGTTTTATGTATTCTACATTTTATTTCTCTTCATTTCTTTTGATTATTTTTTTCTTCTCTATTTTTCATTCTTTTTTGCATTCTGTTTATTTGTTCTTTTATTTTCTTTTTTCTTCTCTGTTTTTCATTCCTTTTTGCATTTTGTTTCTTTTTTTTTATTTTCTTTATCCTGTTTCTAATTTAGGTTGTCCTTCATCTTTTTCTTATTATTTTACACTATTGTATATGTCAACAATATTTTTTATATACATGCCTAACAGTTCTTCTCCATATTATGTTTTTTTTGTATTTATGTTTGTTTTCGTTTCCATACCACATTTTTGTATATGTTAAAAACATTTTTTAATAAGTGATCAGTATTATTTTGTATACACGTTCAACATTGTCCGAACGTTTACTCAATATTTTTCGAATACGTGTTCAACATTTCTAAAATATATGTTCCACATTTTTTAATTAACCGTTTAACATTTTGTAATACTTATTAAAAAACTAAATATTTGTTGAATATTTAAAATAATTATTTAATATTTTGAAATACTTGTTCAACATTTTTCAAATACCCGTTGAACAATTTTTAGTAGCTATTCCACATTTTTCAAATACTTGTTCAATATTTTATACTTATTCAAAAAAAAGATTATTTGTGCAACATTTTTCAAAATGTGTTTTGAAGATTGTTTTTGGTATACATAATTATAACCCCAATGTCATCTGCTGCCACGTGTACATGCTGGACATCACACGGCCTCGTCACTTTTGCCCCATGCGAGACGCAACTCGGCTCGATCGCTGCACCCGCGCCTCCCTCGGCTCTTTTTCGTGCGTAGACTCGTAGGCTAAGCACGGCTCGGCTCCTTGCCTCTACAACGGCTCAGTTCGCACACAGAATAGAGCATTCGATCCCAACTCTCTAACCCTACATCGCCACGATTCAGCCCCGCCGCCGCCGTAGCCGAGAATCGCCTCGTCGTCGCTGCCTCCGCAGGGAATCGCCTCGCCGTTGCCGCCTCCGACGAGATTCAGCCCCGCCGCCGTAGCCGGGAATCGCCTCGCCGTCGCTGCCTCCGCAGGGAATCGCCTCGTCGTTGCCGCCTCCGTCGAGAATCGCCCCGCCGTAGCCGAGAATCGCCTCGCCGTCGCTGCCTCCGCAGGGAATCGCCTCGCCGTTGCGGCCTCCGCCGAGAATTGCCTCGCCGCCGCCGGTAGTTGCCTTCGTGCTGTCGCTGGGAGTCGCCCCCGCCGGTCCCTGGAGTCGCATCCGCCAATTGCCCCCGTGACCCAAACTTGCGTCCGCAAAAGGTATTTTGCCGGCCAGCTCTCCTCCTTACATACAGTGCTTTGCTAATTCTTGCTCTTAAACTACCCTGTAGTTAGGTGAGATGGCTGAATGAATATACCTATCACAGATCATCAGGGATGGCTGTATCCAGGGAGGTAAAAGAGCTGAATGCTTCTTTCACTGCTGATTGCATCGGAAGAGAAGCAAATGGATTGGTACATCTTTGTGCCAAGCAACCTAGTAGTACTAGACGTATATGCCCTTGGATGAACTTTGTTCCAAAAAAAATTATCCGAAGCTTTATAGTTTGATTCTAATCCTGATTAATGATTAATAAATCTATTCGAGCTGACAAAAAAGAGATAGAGTATCAGTCCCTCACTGAGTACCTAGTTATCAATTGATAGTGAAATCATGTGTCGCCTTTGTGACATGATGATTTACATGTACTGAATTGTTTTTTCAACCTCACCTTCTATGGATAACTGCTAATGCATTGTCTTGGACTTGTGATTAATCCAGCTAGCATTATCTCTTTGCTACGAGCTGAAGAAGTGGACGGCTAGAAAACCAAAGCTTATGCACTATGTGTACAAGACTAGAGTCAATTGGATTGATGTTGGGAGAGTGTTATAGTAAAACATTAAAAAGGCATAAGCTTCTCCCCCTGCATGCTTGAAGAGCTTCAGTCAAGATGACGCTGCACAACATTGATGCTTCGGACAAGGATGATGCCTTGTCCAGGTATGCAAGATGGCGCTGCTCAACATTGGTGCTGCAAGATGTCTAGAATCTGAATCAAAATAAAAAGTTGTGGTGGGCATCAACATGAGGGAACGAAGAGCAAACTGGGGGCCACCTACTCGCGCAAAGACCCTCAAGTATACCGTCCACCGTCGTCCTTCTATCCAAAGACCCTCAAGTATACTGCCGAAACAACACAACTGCTGGAAAAAACATTGAAGAAGATGCAATGGTTGCTGATGGAGTAGACTTAGACTAGGAATGTCAATCTTCCAGATTTGATGTTGATTTATGACAACTTTGTACTAACCTATAGCTGATTGTCCACCCTGACAATGTACTGTACTAATTAGTATACAATGTATCTTTTTATTTCAAATATATATGGATAATAGAAAATCTTCATTTTGATGGATGTGTTACAAAATATGTGAATGTTTCTCCAGTTTCTCTGATTTGCTATACACTGCAGCGAAGCTGCTATATTTTGTAGTCATTAAGTAGGCCTAAACTTCAGTGTATGGCTATTTTTTTACTATGAAATATGACAACCATTTAGACTGACAATTTGAAAAATACTTATATTCTAATACACCAGTTCATAAAATTCTATAACTTCTTTAGCAGCATGGCGTACAAACTCATCAAAACCTTGCAAGTGGCATGATACTCAAACATTGTAAATGATGACAAAATCAAGTGTGCTATAGTATATCAATTATAATTAATGGGTACACCAAATTACATCGAAAGGATCATACTCCTTATAGCTTGCGCCAAATACTATTCATCAAAATGTAACTTTTTAGCAGACGAGGACAATGTGGCATCTTGATGAACTCCAAGCAACAGACTTGTAAATTCGCCTTGGGTGAAAGGAGCATAGATGTTTGAAGGTTGCCCGTAGGCCTCATTTACAAAGGTTGGAATTGCGGCATTTGTAAATCCGTCTTGGATCAATGGAGCAGCCATGGACGAAGACTGCCCATACACCTCATTTGGGAAGTTTGGTACTGTACTAGAAACGTCCAAGCTACCAGTAGTAACATCTTGTGTCATATAATATGAAATTGTTCATACAAATATGTAAAAAAATATGAAAAGGTAATACTGAGTCCAAGTCATATGATTTACCATAAATTCTTGTGGATGAATGCCATCATCCCTATTTCCTACTGCATTTTTTGGATCCTCTCCTATTTTCAGACAAGATTTTAAAAGATAAATTAAACACTAACTATAGAAGTATATAATAGAAAAAACTTGCTAGGGTGTGTTGGACCAGTACCTCTCTTTTTGCTTTTAGTACTATTATTTTTCTTCCCTTTCTTCTTCTCGAGGGAGATTTTTGACCGTTTACTCTTTGCACCTTTTACCACCGGAGGAACTCTAATTGATATTTTACCTTTTAGTGTGTCGGTAGAAAAGTCATTCGAAACTAGCAGAACCTCATTTGATTTTTCCTCGATCTTGCTGAGAGAGTTGTCTGCTTGTACGTCAAACTTATCTATAATTTTCTCAAAATCAATAAGGAGCTCCTTTGATCATGTACACTTCAATGCAACAGACGTGGCCTTCCGTGAGATACGTGCAGCATGCGTTTTTAAACTTTCCTCCTCGGTACCTTGTTTGTCAACATAATATCCTCTCTTTGCATATTTTGTCCATCTTTTTAGTATATAGTGTGATGGCAAAATGAAAACATCATTCACATTGAAAACTTTGAAAGCATGCTTGCACAATATACCTGTAAAATATGGATGCTATATTTCATCAATTTGTGTTAGAAACTACTATATTGCAAATTAAATAGAGCATACATACCTACGGATTCGTACTTTCTGCAACAACATGTAGTGATACTATCCGCATTATTGAATATAACTTTTGTTCCATACTCACTCTTCATATGTGTAACCATGTATGCCAATACTGACCTCTCAGTTTCTAACAATTTACAAGACATTGAAAATTGTCCTGTAAATTCTTCCTCGAACTCTGTATACATCCTCCTTGTATATGATTCAAATGCGGTCTTCAGCAAAGGCAACTTAGATGAGTAGGTAATTGGATTCTTTCGGCGTAAGTCATACGCCTGTGATGGCTTCATCCCGGCTTTCCGTATTTGGCCAATTAGATGTATGTCCGCTTCTATAACACGTCGTTGGGACCTTAGCTTGTGCACCTTATTGGGACTAGCAAGATAATGGTTATGATCGGTTACAACCTTTTGCACTGTCCAAACACCACTACTAGCAAAAGGCTTGCTAGTGGCATACCTGTTTTGGCTACTAATGACGCACTACAGGTGCGCCACTAGCATCACGCCATTAGAATTTTTTACTAATGGCGCATCCCAGGTGTGTCATTAGTATCTGGTATACTAATGACGCACCATGCAGTGCGCCATTAGTATGCCTCCCAGGGGCCATATTTACCCATGTGCTCTGGCTTACTAATGCGCATTAATGGAGGATGCGCCACTAGTGTGCTTTTTGCAGTGCGCCACTAATGTGCTGAGTGGTGCGTCACTAGTATGAATATTAGGTATTATTTTCTTTTCTTTTCTGATATTTGCACATGTTACAAAACATATTACTGCACAGCCTCTAAAATTTTCATGTTTTAAGTATCTACAGAACAGCCTCTAAAATTTTCATGTTGTAACTTTATTTTAATACCACCTCTAACAGGGCCTAATCTCCCATATCAAAATACTGTACCCGGGAACATATATTTCGGGACAGCAAACTAAACTGATAGCAAATGCACTGAAAATACCATCATGCCTCGGTTACTTCCGGCTAATGATGAAGCCATGGGGATTTCTTCAATACTTTGACACAAGGCAACCTCTCGACCCATCGGCAATCCACACCCTATAGTTGCCGACCCTCGACCCCCTCACGTCACGTTTGTCTAGTGCCAAAGGATTCAACAAATAAAACCATGTCTTCTAACTTTTGCATATTCTTTGCATATGAACATAATACATACATTTTCTTTTTTTCTTAAATGTAACTTTTGCATATATGAATATACATACACAATTTTTTTCTAAAAATGCACATATATATGAACATATACATCAATTGACAAAAAACTTTCTATGAACACAAAACTTTCTATGAACAAAAAACTTTCTATGAACAAAAAAAGCATACATCAATTGACAAAAAAAATTCTATGAACAAAAAAAATCACACATCAATGCATACATATCCATGGATCATACTACATCTGCATATACATATACATACAACATCCATATACATACATACAACATCCATATACATACATCATTTATTTAACTATCAGTTTAATTTATCCAGAGAAAATGCTTAAGTGCTAGGGGGTTGCCCACGGTCGAGCACGCCAACGGCGAGCTCCAAGGACCGCAGCGAGGGGAGCGGCAGCCGGAGCGGGGGAGGCCGTCAGCGGGCTTGGCCGGCGCCGGCGCCGCGCTCCCCATAGCCTTGCCGGCGTCGAGCTCGAGCGGCGGCCGGAGCACAGCCACGGCGGAGATGGCGATGGGGAGCGCGGGGAGGAGCGCGGAGAGGCGGGGAAGAAGAGGGGGGAATGGGGGGAGGGGCTCACAGCGAGGCAAAGGGCGGCGACGGCGAGGTCAGGGCAGAGGGCGGCGACGGCAAGGTCGAGGCAGAGGGCGACGACGGCATGGCGGTCGGGCAGCCTGACGGCGTCGGAGTCGTCTCCGGCGTCGTCGGGGGCTATGACGAGATGATGACTGAAAATTCCTAAGTGCCACTTATATACCTAGAGCATTGGTCCCGGTTCGTAGCACCAACCGGGACCAATTCCCCCCTTTCGTTCCGGTTGGTGCCACCAACCGAGACCAAAGGTCTCTTTTCAGCAGCCCAAACGGCGGGAAACAGAGACCTTTGGTTCCGGTTGGTGCCACCAACCGGAACTAAATGGGGTATTGGTCCCGGTTGGTGCTACGAACCGGTACCAATGCCACCCTTTCGTTCCGGTTGGTGCTACCAACCGAAACCAAAGGCCTTGCGCCGTGGTGCGGTGGGATGTTTAGTCCCACCTCGCTAGTCGAGGGAGCGCGAGAGCGGTTTAGAAGCGCTGCTGCGCCAACCCTCTCGAGCTCCTCTCAACTACAGGCTTCCGGGCCTATTGTGTCACTCTTTGCTCGTGGGCCTACTGGGCCTTCTGCGGGCCTGAATCCTGGCCCATTGTTGGGTTTCTAGTCGTATTCAGGCCGTGATGGCCCTGTAGGTGGCATTTTTTTGCTTTATTTTGTTTTGTTTCCACTTTTTTGCTTTTAATGTTTTGAACAGAAATACTTTTTTCTATTTTTTGTTTATTTTTTTTCTTTTTTGCTTTATTTAATTTATTTTGTTTCCATTTTTTTACTTTTAATGTTTTGAACAGAAAATACTATGATAAGTTTAGTTGCATAAATTTTATATAATTTTAATTTTAATAATACTATAGGAAAACACGCGAAGAAATAGGGTCGTGTGCCTCTTTAGTGCCGGTTGCGCGATAGGGAAACACAACCCTAATCCAACGACTCACAAGCATGATCCAACGACTCAGCGCTTGAAAGAAACATGCGATCCGTGTGCTTCTTCCTAATTTGTTGGATTCAGAATCGTGTGGGGTTAAAAGGGCGTTTTTCACATTGGGCTCACTATGTTCCTGTTCATTCAGTTGCTAGATTCAAATACACTCATTTTTCACATTTGAAAGACCGAGGGTAAATTGGGAGGGGTTAACCTTGCCGGACGGAGGGGGACGGCGACGGCGGGGGGAGGAGACCCGGAGAGGGATCTGCCGCTGGCGGTTGCGCTCACGCGGAGGACGCTGCCGCTCGCGACGTGGGGGCCGGCACGCGGGAGAGGACTGACGGGCGTGTCGCCGATGCCGGTTGCCACTGCGGGAAGGAGGCGAGGGGGGTATACGTGCGGTGGAGTGGAGCCGAGCGCCGGTGCTGGTGGTGGTCGCTGCTGCTGTGAGGGCGGCGGCGGAGGCGCGGGGGTGCGGGGGCGGCGGCGGCGCAGTACGGGTCAGGGCAGTGGGCGGGTGAGAGTCGGGGCAGTGGGCGGGAAGATAGAAAGGGGACTGGGGATTTTAGTGGGGGCAAGGGTTAGCAATGGCGTACCCACGAGAGGTGCGCCATTAGTAATCTTTTTTTTGTATAGCAATGGCGCATCGCCAGGAGGTGCGCCATTAGTAATCTTTTTTTTGTATAGCTATGGCGCATCCCAGAGAGGTGCGTCATTAGTAATCTTTTTTTTGTATAGCTATGGGGAATGCAGTGCTTGTGTGAGATGGTGTGTCCATGTAGCCATTCCCAGTGTGTCATGGTCATGGTCATGGATGCTTGGCGGGCAGTTAGTCATGGGTCCCACAAGGCAGTAGGTTCCAACGAGATCCGGGAGAAAACGCGGGTAAAACATTCATTTGTGAATTGGTAAAACATTTATGAATATGAAAACATTTATGAATACAATCGAGAAATGAAGGCTACAATTTCAATACAATCGATCTTAGCTAGCTATCTGTTCACAATCTTCTTGCCCTTATTTTTCGCAAATGGAGTTCTTCTTTTGAACGGACGTCCTTTAGGTAGGGTGGTCCTGCTTCTTCTTGTGGTGTATGCTGGTACTTCATCGTCGTCGTCATGTTCCATCTTTGGGTCGCCGTACTTGTCGAAGTCTTGCTCATTGGTGACTCCATCCATTCCGATGATCTTCCTTTTGCCTCTCCTCACAACAACACGACTGGGCTTTGGCGAATCGGTAATGAAGAAGCATTGGTCCACTTGGAAAGCCAGTACCCATGGCTCATTTTTCACGGTGGCGTTTGCGTCCGCGGTCTTAGATTTGGCTTCGGGTATAACCATGGTGGTGAAATACCGGTCTTCTTTTAGGACGCTCTTGGCCCATCTGACACGGAACATCGGGACCTTCTCTCCAGCGTAGCTCAGCTCCCAGATCTCCTCGATCCTTCCGTAGTATCTGTCCTTGTCGTTACCGGTGTAGGATTCCATCGTTACCCCGGAGTTCTGATAACCATCGCTCTTCATGTCCTTTCCCTCGGTGTAGAATGTGTAGTCGTTGATACCGTACGCCTCATACGTCATCAGGTTATGCTCGGCGCCCTGTGACAAGGCGAATATGAGTTGTTCTTCCGCGGAAGAATCCTCATGTAAAGGGTACGATAGAAGCTTCTTCTTGAACCAATGCGTGAAACATGAGTTGTGCTCTTTGATTATATCTCCGTCTGTCCTCTGTTGTCCTCGGTCATTGTACGTCTTCTCAATAAAGGTTTTGTGCTCTATCACCCAAGGATCGACCACGTCTATGTGTTGTAGCGCGACTAGGTTGCTCTTTCAAAGACGGCAAGTCGACCCTCGAAGTCGACATGCATTTCGCGGCGACCCTCACGGTGACCCCATCCAGCGAGCCTGTCGAGGTGCCTGTTGACGGGCAGACCAACGGGGTTCTCGATGCCTAGATAATTCGTGCAGTAGGAGATGCACTCTTCGGTCAGAAAGCCCCTGGCTATGTTTCCCTATGGACGTGACATGTTGCGAACGTATCCTTTGATGACACCATTCATCCTTTCGAACGGCATCATGCTGTGCAGGAACGTCGGCCCGAGTTGGATGATATCCTCCACAATATGGACCAGCAGATGCACCATAACGTCGAAGAATGCGGGCGAGAAGTACATCTCAAGCTCGCATAGTATCACCATGATCTCTTCCTGTAGCCTTCTGAGTTGCCTCATGCCAACCGACTTCCGAGAGATGACGTCAAAAAAGTTGCATAGGCCAAATAGCGTTTCATGGACGTGCGCGTCCATGATCCCACGGATTGCAACTGGAAGTATCTACGTCATCAGCACGTGACAGTCGTGAGACTTCATCCCGCTGAACTTCTCCTTCGTTGAGTCTAGGTATCTGTTTATCTTCCCCGCGTAACCGTAAGGAAGTTTTACTCCTACGAGGCAGGTGAAAAACTGATCGATCTCCTCCTGACTTAGAGTGAAGCACGCGGGAGGGTAGTCATTTCCGGTCTTCTTGGCCTCTTTGCCTTTGCGACGACTTTCCATGTCCTGCTTTGCCTCATCATCATCATCATCATTATTAGCATGAAGCTCCTCCCTGATGCCCATTGATTTCAAGTTTGCCCTTGCTTTCGGCCCATGTTTGGTCCTCTCTGGCATGTTGAGCAGGGTACCAAGCAGACTCTCGCACACATTCTTCGTGATATGCATGACATCAAGGCTGTGAGGCACACGGAGGATCTTCCAGTACGGCAAGTCCCAGAAAATAGACCTCGTTTTCCATACCTTCAGCAGCGGCTCTGGCGCCTTTTGCTTCTTTCCCGGCTCTGGCGCCTTTCCCGGCGGTGGGCACTCTTTCCAATTTGTCAAGAGCTTGTCTATTTCCTCGCCGCTCCTCGTACGCGGGCGTCTTCGGGGTTCGGTTTCACCATCGAACAGATCCTTGCGTTTTCTCCATAAGTCATCGTCGCGAAGCCACCTTCGATGTCCCATGAACACGGTTTTCGAAGACCCGGGATCTCTATCTAGCTGGCGATACGTTGTGTCATCCATGCACCTAACGCATCCAGAAAATCCATGGACCACCTGCCCCGCGACATATCCGTAAGCGAGATAGTCGTGCATCGTCGTGAGCAGTGCGGCTCTCATAGGGAAATATTCTTTCTCTGCGGCGTCCCACGTATTGGCTGGCGTTTTCCACAGCGTGTCTAGCTCCTCTTTCAGCAGCTCCAGATATAGATTGATGTCGTTTCCTGGTTGTTTCGGCCCTTCAATTAGCATACTCATGTGAATGTACTTCCTCTTCATGCACAACCAGGGGGAAAGGTTGTACATCCACACAAACACAGGCCAGGTGCTATGTGTGCTTCTCTGGCTGCCAAACGGATTGACTCCATCGGTGCTCGCGCCCAGCACGATGTTCCTTGGATCGTTCCCAAATTCTGGGTGTTCGAAGTTCAACGCTTGCCACTGGCTCGCATCCTTAGGGTGACTCAGCATCTTGTCTTTTTTATTTATCTCCGGATCATTTGTGTCATCTTCTCGCTTCTTCTCCTCCCTATCCATGTGCCAACGCAAGAGCTTTGCTACCTTAGGGTCCGCGAAATACCGCTGCAGACGAGGAGTGATCGGAAAGTACCACACCACTTTTCGAGGAGCTTTCTTCCTCTTCTTGTATCGAGTGACGCCGCACACCGGACATATGGTAGACTCCGCGTGCTCGTCCCGATAAATGATGCAATTGTTCATGCACACATGGTATTTCACGTGCGGTAAATCCAGAGGACACACGATTTTCTTCGCCTCCTCGAAATTGGTCGGGCACTTGTTCCCCTTGGGAAGACGTTCGTGCCAGAATGACATGTTCTCGTCGAAGCATGTGTCGGTCATTTTGTGTTTTACCTTCATCTCCAGAGCCATGAGCGTTACTTTCAGGCGGGTATCCTCGGGCCTGCATCCTTCATACAATGGAGTAACCGCGTCTATCTCCAGTTGATCCAGCTTGGCTTTCTCTCGGACGACAGCTCTTTCATTATCCGTCTGCTTGAGAAGCAGCTCTTGAATATGAGGGTCGTGCACCCAGCCCATCGATGGTCCATCATCGTCTGCTCTGGCATCTTCATCTTCATGATCATGCCCTTCGTCTGCTCAGGCATCTTCCTTATCATCATGTCCGGCATCTTCTACATGATGACCGTGTATTGCATCTACTTCGTGATCATGTCCTAGAGATTCTTCGTCTTCTCGCCCGCCCTCGCCGCGGTTGTCTTGCTCATGCCCTTCCTCATTTCTTGCCCGCCCCCCATGGACGACTTCATAATCATATTCATCACCTTGCCACCGATAGCCATCCATGAAACCACGAAGAGCAGGTGGTCCCGCACCTGTACGGAATCCGGGTCCATAAGGCTCCTCAGCTTGCATCTTCGACACGGACATCTTATCTCCGTCTCGTTATTTTGAAGCATCTCGGCCTTCGCGGAGCTCAAAAACCTATTCATGATGCCTTCGGTCATCTTGCGGACCATGGTCGCCTGCGGGGTAGAGCAAAACGATATTTTAGAACCAAGAAAAAATTTAGCATGACTTTGCCTAAAAATAGGACCAAAAAGAATGCATAGTGCCAAATTCTCGCCGAAACGGAAATGAATCAACATTCCGGCAAAATATTGGCAACTATTGCATTTCAAATACCGGTACCTGCAAACACAAACATATATGCAACACCACACACATATGCAACACCACAAACATACGTACATCTAGCTAGGCCATAAAAAGTGCATGTGCACGTTGTTGGAGGGAGAAAAAAGTAGATCTACAACATAAAAGCTTTTCCCTTACTTACCTATCAAAAAAAG
This sequence comes from Hordeum marinum, assembly GCA_022496015.1. Classification (NCBI taxonomy): domain Eukaryota; kingdom Viridiplantae; phylum Streptophyta; class Magnoliopsida; order Poales; family Poaceae; genus Hordeum; species Hordeum marinum. Next base: position 580,147,716 of record CM039673.1, read on the forward strand.
ATAATTTAACCACTTAATTTGGGTGAATCTATGATGCAAATGAGGTGAGGAGGAGGAGGCACCCGAGACAAGCTTGGAGAAGGAGGTGGAGAGAATGAAAGTGGGGAAAGTGAGTGTGATAGGTGGTTGTGCAAAATATCTAGCTGGTCCCAGGTTACTAATGGCGCACCACCTACAAATGCGCCATTAGTAACCCTGGTTACTAATGGCGCACCAGCTGGAGGTACGCCATTAGTAGTTTTGCAACAACAACAAAGATATAGTAGTGATGCACTGGGTTAGTGGTGCGTCGTTACTAGTTAAACTACTAATGGCGCACTCTGTCCTGGTGCGCCATTAGTATTTTTGGAAAAATAACAAAAAAAAAAGTTTGTTAGTAGTGGCGCACCGAGTGTGTGGTGCGCCATTAGTGCCCATCACACTAATGACACACCAGAACATGGTGCGCCACTGCTATATAGTAGTGACGCACCACATGACTGGTGCGCCATTAATGTCTATATTATCTATAGCCTTTTTCCTAGTAGTGCACCCTCTCTGCTAACACTGAACTGAATACAGGCATTACAATCTGTCCTTGTAGTGTCCTTCGACGACGCGGTTTTTGGATGGCCTTGGTTACTGCAAACAATATATTTTTGATATATGGTACCATCATGTCGACGCTTTTTCTGGTTGTTTCTAATATTAAATCCAAGTTTGCCGGCATATGTGTTGTATATGTCATAAGCGGTCTGAATCGAAAGTGTCTCCAACTTCAGAAACAATCAACGTTTTCCCATCTTTATTAACCTGTGGTGCACAAAGTTCAAAGTTAAAATTTATATTAGCACCATGTAATGTAAAGATAAATTTTCTTCAAATTTGATCCGAGAGACAGCTGCACCTGCAGTGTTTGCTCCCCGCCGGCTCCACGACCATCGGCGACCTCTTCATACTGCTGGCCTTCTGTTGACATGACTTGCGGCGGCGGCAAGTCCGTGATGCATGTCGTGGCCTCGGACATCATCGACGACGAATGGTACAAGTTGTAGGAGTGATTGTTCTCGTCAAGAAGGTTTACCTGATGCAAGTCAGACGTAAAGTCACCATGTCCGTTCATGAAGGCGGCGCTGTCAAATTCCGGCATCGGGCCAGGGAGCTGGCAGCTACTCGCTTCGCGTGGAGGACATTGTTCCGATCGCTCAGCCATGAGCAATTATCGATCTGATTAATGTTGTATTGGCGGCGAACAAGGTTGCAGTTACGTATATAATCTGAATAGGAAACAACCAATTTCAGATGTGTAGCTATAGGAGCCGGGATCGCACGTACAAGCCCAGTTTTCCAGCCAAGCCATGCGTGTACGTGCGGCGATTGGAGCCAAGCTGCGTCTCGCCTGGGACAAAAGTCAGGAAACCGTGCGATGTCTAGCTTGTGGCAGCAAATGACGTCCGGGTTGCAAAGGATGAGGTTTGCAACTGATATGCATAGAATTTTTTTTCCAAAAACTGAGGACGACCTATTCGTCGCCTTCAGTGCCGCCAAAGGCAACTGACACCTAAGACAGCGCATGGTGGGCAGGCCCACGAATGCCCACGAAGAAAAAATTGTATTATTGCGCGAAAAAACGTGGCCATGTGTAAAACGAACTCCCGACCTCACTCTCATCTTGTGGTTTGGCCAACGAAAACCTACTGGCTCACCCGCAAAAAAAAAAACTACTGGCTGATAGTGACTCACTTCAGCGTGAATTGATTTAAGAACCAGCATAGCAGCGCTACTTATTGTACAATACCTCGCTTAAATTTTTGAATTACTTGAAAACATTAATGAAAAACGTGAATGTATAGAAAAAATGTGGACAAATTTGGAAAGTTGACGAACATGCAGAAAACAAGTTGGCCAAAATAAAATGGTTCATGCACTCAAATAAGTTCACGAATTCAAAAAGAGAAGTTCGTGAAATGGGAAAAAAATGCAGTATTTTTTAATAAAGTTCACAACAATAAAAAACGATCGTGAGTTTGAAAAACAATCACAGATTTCAAAAATGTTCGTCGAATTTGAAAAAAAGTTAACTGAATTTGGAAAAACTTCATCAACTTTTCAAAAAAGTTCATCGGATTTGAAACAATTCATAGAATTAGAAAATTCTTCATCAAATTTAAAGAAAGTTCATCGAATTTGAAAAGAAAGTTCATGCTAGGACGTACATTTGCCGCCCATAAGAGCTGGTCAAAAAACGATATTTAGCGGCACGTCTGCCATGACCGTCCATATGTCTTTGCTTTTCCTTTTTGTTTTTCTATATATTGTGTTCCCTAGCTATACAAGCTAGGCATCTCAACCGGAAAGAAATATATACAAGTTATTAGAGGCATCCTTTTGGCACTTCATCCGCAGTTGATTTGGCATCATGAGCCGGCGTGAAGCTTAGCCCCGGGGAACAGGCAAGGCATAATATGCTGCGTGGTTAAAGCATACACTTGTACCACGTCAAATTTAAGTAAGGAAAAGGGTATAGTGGTGGCACTAAAGCAGCCTATCGTTGGTGATCTGCTCCATCTCCTTCCTTTATATCATGGCTTCTTACCCTCTCCAAATGCAGCAAGCAAACATTATCCCCCTACGGCTCACGCATAGCTAGGGCAATCCCCTCCATTGCTGGCAACCGAATCAGACTCGAAGCTTTGGTATTCTTTCTATTTTACATGTTATTGCTTACCCTGATTGATTGTTTCTTCTAGTGTCTGACATCCTTCTTCCTTTACCCCATCCTGTTCAGTTTCCATAAGAAGCCTCTTGTGCGCTGCTAAGTTCCCAACAAATTAAAGAGCCACATATCTAGGCCTCAATTAATTATCCAATCTCTGCCATTTGTACGGATCGGCATTTCAGGTAAATCACTGACTCGTCTTCCTTGTTCGAATCAGTAGAATTTTCAAGCATTAGTCTCTACCTTGTTGGTTCATCTATTCTTGCTTATCCAAGCTATCTAGCTCTTGATTGTTGCCAGCAAGTAATGTACTTGTGCTAGCTACTAATGTTCAGATTTCATATTCCAGGTTGATCAATGGACAAGCAGAAGTGCAGCTCTGCTGCATCAGAGAGCTTCTCTGAGCACATCACCGGGCAGATGTTCCGAGTCAATGCCCTCCTTGTGGTGAACGCCATCCTCATGGGAGTCATGGTTGGCATAGGCGCATACGGTCATCGCTATCGTCACCATTCATTGACCCGCTACATCTTCTTGGGTGCCACTGCATTGTTCATTCCCATAATATCCTATGTCCTATCGAACATTGGTAATCAGAATGGCATTATCCTTTTTGCCTCTGGAGGAATTATAGTAGGCCTGTGTGATCCAAGTACCCACATGACTCTAGTCTTGATATGGACTGGTCTTGTTCAAATGGTTGGTATCAGCACCACTTTGGTAGTGGTCACTGGTCAGTGATCCTAGAGAAGGGCGGAACATTGGCCCATCTGGGGTACTACTTGTGCAGGCAATATGGACTTCCTACCTTATGGTCTACAACACAGGGTTGGAGTATCATATAAATGATACTACTACTGATACATACATCGAGTGGTTTCTGGAAAATGTATTATTCCGAGGATTGGTGATTATCCCACCATTTGCTCTCATCTTTGCAAAGCTACTTTTCAAGTGTTTTGCGTGGTACAAGGCCAGAAAATCATTAGCAATTGGATGCAATCCTCGTCTTATTGTTGGATACAAGGAGCAGCTACAAGACGACGCTAACACCATGACAAATGATTATCGGGGTATACCTCCACTAATAGTAATGGGTGAAGACACATTACATGTGGATAAGCAGCCTCATGGTTATACCTTTGCACTGATGGCCAATAGAGGCGGCCTAGTGACCCTTGAGAAAGTTTGGCAGCTGGATGACATGCATGATCTCAAGTTGACATCACAGCTCAAAGATGTATGCCTCTCTTTTGCACTGTCTAAGCATCTAAGGTGTCTCTTCGCCAGGTACACAAATGCTGAGATTGGCTTCACCAAAGCTTCTAACTTTTTATGGCACATGTTACTCGAGGATAGCGATGATGAGAGGGTACTTCGACTTATCGAATATGAGCTTTCTTTTCTACATGATTTTTATTATTCATCCCTTGCAATCTCATATTCAAAGAGCTGGATGCCCATATTGAGCATATTAATGTCACTCGGAGGCATCAGTTAGTGCTTATTTTCAAGTATTATCTTAGTTCAATTTGCTGGTCTGGGTGTAGAGCTAATACGTTGCACCTATCAGTGCCTTCCATACAAGGAAGAACTGCAAGGCTATATACCAGTACTCACGCTGAACCATGGAAATGTTATATTTGACCTTGTGCCGGTGTTTGTACTTAATGCACTGGTTGTGCTTGCTGAGACAAGAGAGATTGCTTCTTTCATTTGCTGTAACTGGACAAAAGTGGCCCTAATCTGCGGCTACATAAACCATGCTTCTTGGCAGAAATCTCGTATCATGCAGAAATGTATCAGGCGTGTGTTGCAGTGTAGATGCAAGATATTAAATCATTTGGAGGACAAGATGAACCAATGTTCAATACTGGTGCTACACCCGAAGACTCCAATGGGGCTGCTTCGTCATCTTAAACCCGGTCAGAAGGTCAAGGTGCCAAGAGCAGTGAAGGCTGCTATCATGAATGCATTGAGAAGCTATGAGAGAAGCCGAGACGATAACTGCATGCCATCTCTGTGCACGCGACCGCAGCTGAAGACCGGCGACAACCTTCTTTGGGTGGTCGATGGCACAAACAGTATAGCCAATACCATTCTGGTGTGCCACATCGCCACAAGCATTCTTGAACTCAGGTCAGCTGGATCATGGCAACCTCTCTCTGACCATAAGACCGCTGCCATTCACCTGTCCCGATATTGCGTCTACTTGGTAGCCAACTCTCCTGAGCTGCTTCCAGAGGACGATGAGTGGTGCAAGAGCTTGTACAAGACCGTCAAGAAGAAGGCTGAGCACATCCTCGCCGGCATGTCAACACCTAAAGTGGAGTATCAGCAGTTAGTGGAGCTGATGAGTGCCTCACGGAAGCATCAGGTGCTCAAGGATGGTGCCAAGCTCGGACAACAGTTGGTGGAGCTGAACCAAGGAGAGACCAACATGGCGTGGGAGCACCTCGCCAGCTTTTGGTCGGAGATGACGTTGTACATCGCTCCATCGGACAACATTGACAGGCACTCAGAGGCCATCGCCCGCAGCAGCGAGCTCATAATGATCATATGGGCATTGCTCGCACACCTGGGGATTTTCACTAGAGCCGGTGACCCGGCCAGCACGACCGGTGAAGGTGTATAGGTGTGTGTAACATTTTTTGTAATCCATCCGTGTATCTTCCCACGTTTCTGATTTTGATTTATGATGTATTGTGTTCTCTTTTGCTTGTTTTTTGAGGTTATGGCTGTCCCCAGCTTGGAGTGTATCCATAATTTAAAATATTTATCCAGTTTTTACCACAGTCTTGCCATAGTTTTTCTTGGGAGTGTATCTATTCTACCTTTTTTAATGAAGCCGGTCTTAAGAGAATGCGTTTCAAAAAAATGTTTCTTGTCATACAAGGTTGCATGTGAGTTAGCACCATTCTGTGGGCGATGGACGAGCACGCATCCGGGGTCACCGACAGTATAATCGTCATGGATGCAATCGGGAGAGTGTGATCATTTTGGCTAAGGTGGCCTTTGTTTAGGATGCAGCTTATGATTCTCATATTCTAACCTTTCAAAATCAAAATTTGAAACAAACACACTAGATTCCTATGTAGCTGCCCAGAATAGATTCTAAAAAAAAAAATCTGCTGTTTGACTTAGTTGATGATGCTCTGGCAATTATCATCAACAAAGCTAAAGAAAATGGATTTGTCAAAGGGTTGTTGGTTGATGTTTTACCTGGTGGGGTGAACATGCTCCAGTATGCTGATGATACAATATTTTTGTTGCAAGATGACTTAGAAAGTGCTAGAAATTTAAAGTTCATTCTATATGTTTTGAACAGATGCGTGGACTCACCATCAATTTTCATAAAAGTGAGACCTACCTATTTGGGAAAGCCATCAGTAAAGAAGATATATATTAGAGCAGTTTTGCCTGTGAAATTGAACAAATCCCTCTTAAATTCTTGGATACACGATTTTTTTGTGAAATTGGCGACAGAAAACTCAATAACTATAAAAAAATTGATACACGAAAGGAGATAAGAATACTACGTGAGCAAAATGCACCAAGAAACACAGAAGAATAATCTACTCAGCTGATCAACTGGTTCGGTTGCTCAATCAACCAATCAACTCGAGGATGATGAGAACTGAGGGCTCAAAGAGTAACGGAAGAGCTGCAACAGAATGGATCTGGCCAGAGAGCTCTTCCTCATCTCGGGGAGCTCAACACACATGCTCCCGTCGGAAAGCAGCGTGCCCCCCCCCCCCCCTAACCCGGCGGCATATATATGTGTTTGCTTTTCCTTTTCGTTTTTCTATTGCGTTTCCTGGCTATACAAGCTACGCATCTCACCCGGAAAGAAATATATACAAGTCATTAGAGGCATCCTTTGGGCAATCCATCCGCAGTTGGTTTGGCATCATGGAGGGGCGTCAAGCTCAGCCCCAGGGAACACGCAAGGCATCCATATTATGTCCAGTTGGTAAAGCACACCCGGCCCGTACGTACGGCGCCAAAAAAATTGAAGTAAGAAAAAGGGCATCGTGGTGGCGCTAAAGCAGAGCAGCGGATCGTTGCTCCATCTCTCCTTCCTATAAATCATCGCTTCTCGCTTTCTCTTTGATGCAGGTTCGTCGTCCTCCCTCGCAGTCGCAGCAACCAACATGACCCGTTATGGTGCGGCGCCTAGCTAGGAAAATCCCCTCCATTGCTGGTAACTGCATCATACTCGAAGCTTTGGTAACCTTTTTTGTTATGTTACTGGTTATCCTAGTTGATTGTTTCTTCTAATCCCGCTAAAACCCTTCTCTTCCCCCCCCCCCCCCCCCCTTCTTTTTCAGTTTCCATAAGAAGCCTCCCCAGCTCTGCTTCCTCCCGAACAAATTAAGAGCTAACATATATAACCCTCGATTAAGTATCCAATCTGTACCATTTATAAGGAGAGCTCTCGACTGGCATTTCGGGTAAATCACTGACTCCTCTTTGTTGTTTGAATTAGTAGAATTTTCAAGCAGTTAATGCTTAATTAGCTCATCTGTATTCGTTGCACTAGTCTCTACCTTGTTGGTCTCTCTCTCTCTCTCTCTCTCTCTCTCTCTCTCTCTCCCCAAGGTATCTAGTAGTTTCTGATTGAATCTCGCATCTTAAATTGTGCTATGGACTAAGAGCAGTTTTAACATTCCAGCTAGATCAATGGGGGTTGAGGGATGCAGCCCTACTGCATCGGAGAGCTTCTCTAACCACGTCAGTAGGCAGATATTCCGAGTCAATGCCCTTCTTGTGGTGAATGCCATCCTGATGGGAGTCATGGTTGGCATAGGCGCATACGTCCATCGCTATCGCCACCATCCGTTTACCCGCTACATCTTCTTGGGTGCCACTGCGTTGTTCATTCCCATAATCTCCTATGTCCTGTCTATCATTGGTAATCAGAATGTCATTATCCTTTTTGCTGCTGGAGAAATGATAACGGGCCTATGTGATCCAAGTCCCCATATAATCCAAGTCTTAATATGGACTGGTCTTGTTCAAATGGTTGGTATCAGCACCACTTTGGTAGTGGTCAGTGATCCTAGAGAAGGGCGAAACATTGGCCCATCTGGTGTACTAGTTGTGCACGCAATGTGGACTTCCTACCTGATGGTCTACAACACAGGGTTGGAGTATCATAGATACATCAACCTGAAAGGTACAACTAATGATACCTACATCAACTGGTCTCTGGTAAATCTATTTTCTCCAACAGGAGTGGTGATTGTCCCACCATTTGCTCTCATCTTTGCAAAGCTACTTCTGAAGTGTTTTGCATGGTACAAGGCTAGAAAATCATTAGCAATTGGATGCAATCCTCGTCTTATTATTGGATACATGGAGCAGCTACAAGACGATCCTGACATCCTGAAAAATGATTATTGCAATATACCTCCTCCACTAATAGTAATGGGTGAAGACACATTACCCGTGGATAAGCAGCCTCATGGTTATAGCTTCACATTCATGCCCAATAGAGGCGGCTTAGTGACGCTTGACAAAGTTTGGCAGCTGGATGACATGCATGATCTCAAGTTGACATCACAGCTCAAAAATGTGTGCCTCTCCTTTGCTCTGTCTAAGCTTCTAAGGTGTCGGTTTGCCAGGTACACAAATGCTGAGATTGGCTTCACTAAAGCTTCTACCTTTTTATGGCATATGTTACTCGAGGATAGCGATGATGAGAGGGTACTTCGACTGATTAAATATGAGCTTTCTTTTCTACATGATATTTATTATTCATCCCTTGCAATCTCATATTCAAAGAGCTGGATGCCCATACTGAGCATATTAGTGTCACTCTCAGGCATCGGTTACTGCTTATCTGTTTTAAGTCTGTACTTATTTGAAGGTCCTAGTTTGAGTGCAGAGCTAATACGTTGCACTTATCAGTGCCTTCAATACAAGGAAGAACTACAAGGCGATATACCACTAGACAGTCAGCACTTTGGAAATGCAATATTTGACATTGTGCCAGTGGTTGTACTTGTTGCACTGGTTATGCTTGTTGAGACAAGAGATATTGCTTCTTACATTTGCTGTAACTGGACAAAAGTGGCCCTAATCTGCGGCTACATAAACCATGCTTCTTGGCGGAAATCTTGTATCATGCAGATATGTATCAGGCGTGTGTTGCAGTGTAGATGCAAGATATTAAATCATTTGGAGGACAAGATGGACCAAAGTTCAATATTGGTGCTTCACCCAAGGAAGTTTCCAATGGGGCTTCTTCGTCGTCTTAGACCTGGTCAGAAGGTCATGGTGCCAAGAGCGGTGAAGGCTGCTATCATGAATGCACTTAGAAGCTATGAGAGAAGCCGAGACAACAACCGTATGCCATCTGTGTGCACGAGGCCGCAGTTGAAGACCGGCGACAACCTTCTTTGGGTGGTCGATGGCACAAACGGTATAGCCAATACCATTCTTGTGTGCCACATCGCCACAAGCATTCTTGAACTCAGGTCAGCTGGATCATGGCAACCTCTCTCTGACCATAAGACCGTTGCCATTCACATGTCCCGATACTGCGCCTACTTGGTGGCCAACTCACCTCAGCTGCTTCCAGAAGACGATGAGTGGTGCAAGAGCTTACACAAGACCGTCAAGAAGAAGGCCGAGCATATCCTCGCCTGCATTTCAACACCTGAACTAGAGTATCAGCAGTTGGTGGAGCTGATGAGCGCCTCACGGAATCACCAGGTGCTCAAGGATGGTGCCAAGCTCGGACAGCAGTTGGCGGCGCTGAACCAAGGAGAGACCAACACGGCATGGGAGCTCCTCGCCGGCTTTTGGTCGGAGATGATGTTGTACATCGCTCCATCGGACAACATTGACGGCCACTCGGAGGCCATCGCCCGCGGGGGCGAGCTCATAACTCTCGTATGGGCATTGCTCGCACACCTGGGGATTTTCAGTAGAGCCGGCGACCCAACCAGCACCACCGGTGAAGGTGTGTAGATCAGGTTTTTTGTGATCCATTCGTGTATCATCTACCCACTGATTTTGATTTATGATGTATTGTGTCTGAGGTTATGGCTGCCGCCAGCCGAGTGTATCCAGAATTCAAATTATGCATCCAGCGACCGTCTTGCCACAGTTTCTCTAGCCTAGCCGGCATAGAGTTAATTTGTTTCTTGTCTTCGAGGTAAACTTACAGCTAGGAAAATCCCGGCTGCACGGCGGTACGTGAGTTTGCCCGGCTGCACCGTTCTGTGGGCGACGGCCCAGCACGCGTCAGTGGTCAACGGCGGCGGCATTAGGCCATTTTCAAATACAATCTGTAAATTTTCTTCTCAATCCGTTCACAGATAGATAGGAGGTCAGTCCGCAAACACAGATGCGGAAGGACGACATCCAACATTAGCATGTATATGTCCGTAAGTAAATTTAAATTTAAATGTACTCCGAGTTGATTCACCCAGCGTGCCCGATCATATGCCCGATCACAACAAAAATAAGCAAATATGCTTAGTTTTAACATGTCCGAATCCAAAAAAAACGTCAGTCCGACAGTCCGTGCATTTCTGTCCTGGCGGACCGGCAATCTCAAGAAGTTGTTCCCCGATCAAGGAGGAGTTGTCCCCACCGCATAGGCAGCCTCCGCGTCCGCGTCGGCCTCCGCCGCGTCTTTCTAGTCCGTCAGCGTCAACTCATCTTTCTGCCGCTGCAGCATCTGGTAGTGGATGGACTGCACGATTATTCTTGCGTCAGCAATCAAAGAGTCGACATTCAAAGTCAACATTTTGGCGTCCTCCGCATTGACGGCGATCTTCACCTTCTTTTCCTCGAGTTCGGACCTCCTCTCTTCAATCATGGTCCTTCTCTCTTCGAGTTTGAGCCTCGTCGCGTCCATCAACAGTTTGAAGCGCGTCCATCAACGGTTTGAAGCTCTCCGCATTCTTCTCCTCCTTGATCTCTGAGCGCCTCACGCATGCCTCCTCCTTCTTTGTCGAGATGTCCTCGAACCTCTCCGTCAGCTTGGCCACCACACCGTCTTGGTTCACCCTCTCCTCCTCCCACTTCTTCCCCTGCGGATTGGCATAGGCACATACGGTCATCGCTATCGTCACCATTCATTGACCCGCTACATCTTCTTGGGTGCCACTGCATTGTTCATTCGCATAATATCCTATGTCCTATCAAACATTGGTAATCAGAATGGCATTATCCTTTTTGCCTCTGGAGGAATTATAGTAGGCCCGTATGATCCAAGTACCCACATGACTCTAGTCTTGATATGGACTGGTCTTGTTCAAATGGTTGGTATCAGCACCACTTTGGTAGTGGTCAGTGATCCTAGAGAAGGGCGGAACATTGGCCCATCTGGGGTACTACTTCGAGACGCTCTGGACTCAATTCTTTGCACTTTGACATCTTGAGGCCCCCGCGTCGCTCTCTCGCAGGGCGACTCGGGCGCCGACCAGATCCGCCGGACTCGCCAACCCCCTCCCAGCCCCTTCCCCTCGCCACCGTTGGTGGTCACCTCCGGAAAAGCCCGGCATGGTGACGCAGACAATGGGGATTTTCCCTTCTGGCCATTTTTGTGGCGGCTGCCCGTCGGCCTGCAGCTGCGCTTCCTTCAGGGCGGCGACCCCGGTCCGGCAAGTGCTGACGCCTCCCTGCCACGGCGGAGGTTGTGTTGGGGAACGTTGCATTGGAAACAAAAAAATTCCTACGCGCACGCAAGATCTATCCATGGTGATGAGCATCTACGAGAGGGAGAGTGGATCTACATACCCATGTAGATCGCTAAGCGGGAAGCGTTAAGAAACGCGGTTGATGTAGTCGAACGTCTTTGCGATCCAAATCACCGAGCGTCCCGTGATCCAATCACGATCTGTCCCGATCTAGCACCGAACGGACGACACCTCCGCGTTCAGCACACGTACGGCTCGATGACGATCTCTGCCTTATTGATCCAGCAAGAGGGAGCGGAGAGGTAGAAGAGTTCTCCGGCAGCACGACGGCGTTGCGGCGATGATGGTGGAGCTATTCCAGCAGGGCTTCGCCTAAGCACCGCTGAAACCGATTTAGAGGAGAAACTACGATCTAGAGGAGAGGTAGCACGTGATTGTTTTTCTGTGTCAAAAAACCTCAAACCTCTAGTATATATAGGAGCAGGAGAGGGAGGAGCCTTGGAGAACAAGGGGCCAGCCCTTGGCCTTGCGTAAGGAGGAGAGGAGGAATCATCCTCCAATCCTAATAGGACTAGGATTCCTCCTTTCCTACTTGGAAACTCTTTCCACCTTGTGTTTTTTTTCTTTCAACCCACTCCAGCCGCATAGGCCTTTAGAGGTAGCTTCGGCCAGCCCACCAGGGGCTGGTTTACTCCTCCCACAGCCCATGTAGCCTCTTGGGTCGAGACACCCCTCCTGATGGTCCCCGGTACCCTCCCGGCACTCCCGGTACACTACTGATGAGCCCGAAACTTTTCTGGTGACCAAAACAGGACTTCCTATATATCAATCTTTACCTCCGAACCATTCCGGAGCTCCTCGTGACATCCGGGATCTCATACGGGACGCTGAACAACCTTCGGTCACCACCATACATAACTATATACTATCGAAACGTCACTAAACCTTAAGTATACAGACCCTGCGGGTTCAAGAACTATGTAGACATGACCGAGACACCTCTCCGGTCAATAACCAATAGCGGGACCTGGATGCCCATATTGGTTCCTACATATTCTACGGAGATCTTTATTGGTCGAACCTCTATGTCAAGGATTCAGTTAATCCCGTATGTTGTTCCCTTTGTTCTTTGGTATGTTACTTGCCCGAGATTCGATCGTCGGTATCTGTATACCTAGTTCAATCCTGTTTTCGGCAAGTCTCTTTACTCGTTACGTAATACAAGATCCCGTGGCTAACACTTAGTCACATTGCTTGCAAGGCTTGTCGTGATGTTGTATTACTGAGTGGGCCCTGAGATACCTCTCCGTCACACGGAGTAACAAATCCCAGTATTGATCCATGCCAACTCAACAAACACCCTCGGAGATACCTGTAGAGCACCTTTATAGTCATCCAGTTACGTTGCGACGTTTGATACACACAAGGTACTCCTCCGGTGTCAGTGAGTTGCATGATCTCATGGTCATAGGAACAGATACTTGACATAAAGAAAGCTGTAGCAATAAGCTGACAAGATCACATGCTACATTTATAGTTTGTGTCTTGTCCATCACATCATTCTCCTAATGATGTGATCCCGTTATCAAATGACATCTCATGTCAATGGCTAGAAAACCTTACCATCTTTGATAAACGAGCTAGTCTACTAGAGGCATACAGGGACATAGTTTCGTCTATGTATCCACACATGCAACGTGTTTCCAATCAATACAATTATAGCATGGATAATAAATGATTATCATGAACAAGGAAATATAATAATAACCATTTTATTATTGCCTCTAGGGTATATTTCCAACAGTCTCCCACTTGCACTAGAGTCAATAATCTAGCTCACATCACTATGTGATTTACATTGTAATGAATCGAACACCCATACAGTTCTGGTGTTGATCATGTTTATCCCTTGGAAGAGGTTTAGTCAACTGGTCTGCAACATTCAGATCCGTGTGCACTTTGCAAATATTTATGTCTTCCTCCTTGATGTACTCGCGGATGGAATTGAAGCATCGCTTTGTGTGTCTCGTCCTTTTGTGAAACCTTGGTTCCTTGGCCAGAGCAATGGCACCAGTGTTATCACAGAACAGATCCACTGGATTCAGTGCACTAGACACTACTCCAAGATCTGTCATGAACTCCTTCATCCAGACACCTTCCTTTGCTGCCTCCGAGGTTGTCATGTACTCCGCTTCGCATGTAGAATCGGCTACCACGCTCTGCTTGAAACTGCACCAGCTTACCGCTCCCCCATAAGAATAAATACGTATCCGGTTTGCGACTTAGAGTCATCTGCATCAGTGTCAAAGCTTGTATCGACGTAACCCTTTAAGACGAGCTCTTGATCACCTCCATAAACGAGAAACATTTCCTTAGTCCTTTTCAGGTACTTAAGGATATTCTTGACCGTCGTCGAGTGCTCCATTCCAGGATCACTTTGAAACCTTCCGGCTATACTTATGGCAAGGCTGACATCGGGTCTTGTGCACAGCATTGCATACATAATAGAGCCTATGGCTGAAGCATAGGGGGTGATACTCATCTTCTCTCTATCTTCCGCAATCACTAGGCATTGAGTCTTACTCAACTTCACACCTTGTAACACAGGAAAGAACCCCTTCTTGGACTGATCCATTTTGAACTTCTTCAAAACTTTATCATGGTATGTGCTCTGTGAAAGTCCTATTAAGCGTCTTGATCTATCTCTATAGATCTTAATGCCTAATATGAAAGCAACTTATCCTAGGTCATTCATTGAAAAACTCTTGTTCAAATATTCCTTCACGCTTTCCAGCATTTCTGTATTGTTTCCAATTAGCAATATGTCATCCACATATAATATTAGAAACGCTATAGAGCTCCCACTCACTTTATTGTAAATACAAGCTTCTCCATAAACTTGTATAAACCCGAACGCATTGATCACCTCATCAAAACCCAGATTCCAACTCCGAGATGCTTGCACCAGTCCATAAATGGATCACTGGAGTTTGCAAACTTTGTCAGCATTCTCTGGATCGACAAAACCTTCTGGTTGTATCATATTCAACTCTTCCTTAAGGAAACCGTTAAGGAACGCTATTTTGACATCCATCTGCCAAATTTCATAGTCAAAATATGCAGCTATTGCTAACATGATTCTGACGGACTTAAGCATCGGTACGGGTGAGAAGGTCTCATCGCAGTCAACTCCTTGAACTTGTGAAAAACCCTTTGCCACAAGTCGAGCTTTATAGACGGTGACATTACCGTCCGCGTTCGTCTTCCTCTTAAAGATCCATTTGTTCTGAATGGACTTTTGCCCTTCAGGTAATACTTCCAAAGTCCATACTTTGTTTTCATTCATGGATCTCATCTTGGATTTCATGGCCTCTAACCATTTCTCGGAATTCGGGCCCATCATCGCTTCTACATAGCTCGTAGGTTCATCGTTTTCTAATAACATGACCTCCAAGACAGGGTTGCCGTACCACTCAGGATCAGTACGCGCCCTTGTCGACCTACCAGGTTCAATAGTAACTTGATCCGAAGTCTCATGATCATCATCATTAACTTCCTCCTCAACCATCGTAGGCTCCACAGAAACATCTTTCTGCGCTGCGCTACTCTCAGGTTGAAGTAAAGGTTTAATAACCTCATCAAGTTCTATTTTACTCCCACTCAATTCTTTTGAGAGAAACTATTTCTCAAGAAATGTTCCGTTCTTGATGACAAACACTTTGCCTTCGGATCTGGGATAGAAGGTATACCCAACTGTCTCTTTTGGGTATCCTATGAAGACACATTTCTCCGCTTTGGGTTCTAGCTTTTCAGGCTGAAGCTTTTTGACATAAGCATCACATCCCCAAATTTTAACACACAACAACTTTGGTTTCTTGCCAAACCATAGTTCATATGGCATCGTCTCAACGGATTTCGATGGTGCCCTATTTAAAGTGAATGCAGCTGTCTCTAATGCATAACCCCAAAACAATAGTGGCAAATCGGTAAGAGACATCATAGAACGCACCATATCTAATAAGGTTCGATTACGAGTTCGGACACACCATTACGCTGTGGTGTTCTAGGCGGTGTCAATTGTGAAACAATTCCACATTGTCTTAAGTGACTGCCAAACTCATAACTCAGATATTCACCTCCTCTATCAGATCACATGAATTTAATCTTCTTGTTATGATGATTCTCAACTTCACTCTGAAATTGCTTGAACTTTTCAAACGTTTCAGACTTGTGCTTCACTAAGTACATATACCCATATCTACTTAAGTCATCAGTGAAGGTGAGAAAATAACAATATCCACCGCGCGCCTCAATGCTCATCGGACCACACACATCAGTATGTTTGATTTCCAATAAGTCACTCGCACATTCCATTGTTCCAAAGAATGGTGTTTTAATCATCTTGCCCATGAGGCAAGGTTCACATGTGTCAAGTGATTCAAAATCAAGTGACTCTAAAAGTCCATCAGCATGGAGCTTCCTCATGTGTTTTACACCAATATGACCCAAATGGCAGTGCCACAAGAAAGTGGTACTATCATTATCAACTCTACATCTTTTGGCATCAATGTTATGAACATGTGTATCATCACTATCAAGATTCAACATGAATAACCCCTCACATTGGGTGCATGACCATAAAAGATATCACTCATATAAATAGAACAACCATTATTCTCTGATTCAAATGAGTAGTCGTCTCGCAATAAACAAGATCCAGATATAATGTTCATGCTTAACGTAGGCACTAAATAACAATTATTCAGGTTCATCACTAATCCTGATGGTAATCGAAGAGAGAGCGTGCCGACGTCGGTCATATCAACCTTGGAACCATTTCCACGCACATCGTCACTTCGTCCTTTGCTAGCCTTCGTCTATTCCGTAGTTCCTGTTTTGAGTTGCAAATGTGAGCAACCGAACCGGTATCAAATACCCAGGCACTACAGTGAGAATTGGTAAGGTACACATCAATAACATGTATATCACATATACCTTGTTTGTTGTTGGCCGCCTTCTTGTCAGCCAGATACTTGGGGCAGTTCCGCTTCCAGTGACCAGTTCCCTTGCAATGAAAGCACTCAGTTTCTGGCTTGGGTCCAGCCTTGGATTTCTTCATGGGAGGAGCAACTTCTTTGTCACCCTTCTTGGATTTACCCTTCTTGCCCTTGCCATTCTTCTTGAAACTAGTGGTTTTATTGACCATCAACACTTGATGTTCTTTCTGGATTTCAGACTCAACGACTTTTAGCATCGCAAATAGCTCGGCGATTGACTTGTTCATCCCGTGCATGTTATAGTTCATCACAAAGCTCTTGTAGCTAGGTGGCAATGATTGAAGAACTCTGTCAGTGATCGCCTCCGGCAGAAGGGGCATCCCTAACTCTGCCAGACGGGTCGAATACCATGACATTTTGAGTATATGTTCACTGATAGACCCATTCTCCTCCATTTTGCAAGCATAGAATTTATCGGAGGTCTCATACCTCTCGATCCAGGCATTCTTCTTAAAGATAAACTCCAACTCTTGGAACATCTCATATGCTCCATGACGTTCAAAATGTCTTTGATGTCCCGGTTCTAAGCCATACAACATTGCACATTGAATTATAGAGTAATCTCCAGAACGTGCCTCCCAAGCATTCTTAACGTCTTCGGATGACACAGGAGCGGGTGCGTCACCAAGCGGTGCATCAAGGACATAAGCCTTCTGGGAATCCGTGAGGATAATCCACAGATTACGGGGCCAGTCCACAAAGTTACTTCCATCATCTTTCAACTTAGGTTTCTCTAGGAACGCATTAAAATTCAGGGGTGCTACTGCGCAAGCCATTGATCTACAACATAAATAAGCAAAGGTTACTAAGAATATTGTTCAAGATAATGAGTTTAGTTAATAAAATTACTAAACCTCCCACTTAAATTGACATCCTCAGGTCATCTGAGTGATACATGATCCAAATTTACGAACTCAAGTCCGATCATCACGTAAGTTGAGGTGGTTTCAATGGTGAACATCATCATGTTGATCATATCTACTATATGACTCATGTTCGACCTTTCGGTCTCTTGTGTTCCGAGGCCATGTCTGTACATTCTAGGCTCGTCAAGTTTAACCCGAGTGTTCCGCACGTGCAACACTGGCATGCACCCGTTGTATGTAAACATAGAGTCTATCACACCCGATCATCACGTGGTGTCTCGACACGACAAACTTTCACAACGGTGCACACTCGGGGAGAACACAATTTATCTTGAAATTTAAGTGAGGGGTCACCTTATAATGCTACCGTCGTCCTAAGCAAAACAAGGTACATAAAAGGATTAACATCACATGCAAATCATAAGTGACATGATATGGCCATGAACTTGTGTTTTTGATCTCCATCTCCAAAGCACCGGCATGATCTCCATCGTCACCGGCATAACACCATGATCTCCATCATTGTGTCGCTATCGGGGTTGTCACGCCCACCATGATCATACTACTATTGCTACCGCTTAGCAATAAAGTAAAGCATTAAAAAACGCTTAATGATTGACACGCAGGTCATACAATAATTAAAGACAACCCTATGGCTCATGCCGGTTGTCGTACTCATCAACATGCAAGTCGTGATATTCTATACAATACATGATCAGCTCATACATCACATATATCTCATCACGCAATTGGCCATATCACATCACAACATACCCTGCAAAAACAAGTTAGACGTGCTCTAATTGTTGTTGCAAGTTTTACGTGGCTGCTACGGGTATCTAGAAAGAACAATTCTTACCTACGCATAAACCACAACGGTGATACTCAAATTGCTATTCAACCTTCTCAAGGACCGCCTTTGTCAAATCTGACCCAACTAGAGTGGGAGAGACAGACATCCGCCAGCCATCTTTGTGCAACAAAGTTACACGTTAGTTGATGGAACCGTTCTCTTGTAAGCGTACGAGTAAGGTTGGTCCGGGCCGCTTCATCCCACAATACTGCTGAACCAAAACATGACCAAGGGAGGAAGCAATCTAAGCATCAACACCCACAAACTCCTTTGTTTTCTACTCGATATCTCATCTACACATAGATCTAGCTCAGATACCACTTTTGGGGAACATTGCATGGGAAACAAAAAAAATTCTACGCGCACGCAAGATCTATCCACGGTGATGAGCATCTACGAGAAGGAGAGTGGATCTACATACCCTTATAGATCGCTAAGCGGGAAGAATTAAGAAATGAGGTTGATGTAGTTGAACGTCTTTGCGATCCAAATCGCCGAGCGTCCCGCGATCCAATCACGATCCGTCCCGATCTAGCACCGAACGGACGACACCTTCACGTTCAGCACACGTACGCCCGATGACGATCTCCTCCTTCTTGATCCAGCAAGAGGGAGCGGAGAGGTAGAAGAGTACTCCGGCAACGCGACGATGTTGTGACGATGATGGTGTAGCTATTCCAGCAGGGCTTCGCCTAAACACCGCTGAAACCGATCTAGAGGAGAGGTAGCACGTGGCTGTTTTTCTGTGTCAAAAAACCCTCAAACCTCTAGTATATATAGGAGGAGGGGAGGGAGGAGCCTTGGCACACAAGGGGCCAGCCCTTGGCCTTGCGCAAGGAGGAGAGGAGGAATCCTCCTCCAATCCTAGTAGGACTAGGATTCCTCCTTTCCTACTTGGAAACTCTTTCCACCTTGCGTTTTTTTCCTTTCAACCCACTCCAGCCGCATGGGCCTTTAGAGATG
The DNA here is from genome assembly GCA_022496015.1 of Hordeum marinum. NCBI lineage: Eukaryota > Viridiplantae > Streptophyta > Magnoliopsida > Poales > Poaceae > Hordeum > Hordeum marinum. Next base: position 580,166,810 of record CM039673.1, read on the forward strand.
GCTTCGTCCACACCACCAGGGGTTGGTTTACCTCCTCCCACAGCCCATGTAGCCTCTTGGGTCGAGACACCCCTCCCGATGGTCCCCGGTACCCTCCCGGCACTCCCGGTACACTACCGATGAGCCCGAATCTTTTTCGGTGACCAAAACAGGACTTCCTACATATCAATCTTTACCTACGGACCATTTCGGAGCTCCTCGTGACGTCCAGGATCTTGTTCGGGACTCTGAAAAACCTTCGGTCACCACCATACATAACTCTATACTATTGAAACGTCACTGAACCTTAAGTGTGCAGACCCTCCGGGTTCGAGAACTATGTAGACATGACCAAGACACCTCTCCGGTCAATAAACAATAGCGGTACCTGGATGCCCATATTGGTTCCTACATATTCTACGAAGATCTTTTATCGATCGAACCTCTATGTCAAGGATTCAGTTAATCTCGTATGTCGTTCCCTTTGTTCTTCGGTATGTTACTTGCCCGAGATTCGATGGTCGTTATTTGTATACCTAGTTCAAGCCCGTTTTCGGCAAGTCTCTTTAATCGTTCCATAATACAAGATCCCTTGGCTAACACTTAGTCACATTGCTTGCAAGGCTTGTCGTGATGTTGTATTACCGAGTGGGCCCTAAGTTACCTCTCCGTCACACGGAGTAACAAATCCTAGTATTGATCCATGCCAACTCAATAAACACCCTCGAAGATACCTGTAGAGCACCTTTATAGTCATCCAGTTACGTTGCGACGTTTGATACACACAAGGTACTCCTCCGGTGTTAGTGGGCTGCATGATCTCATGGTCATAGGAACAGTTACTTGACATGCAGAAAACTGTAGCAATAAACTGACATGATCACATGCTACGTTTATAGTTTGGGTCTTGTCCATCACATCATTCTCCTAATGATGTGATCCCATTATCAAATGACATCTCATGTCAATGGCTAGGAAACCTTGACCATCTTTGATCAACGAGCTAGTCTATAAGAGGCATACTAGGGACATAGTTTTGTCTATGTGTCCACACATGCAACGTGTTTCCAATCAATACAATTATAGCATGGAGAATAAACGATTGTCATGAACAAGGAAATATAATAATAACCATTTTATTATTGCCTCTAGGGCATATTTCCAACAGGTTGGCCGGCGGCCAGCTCGGCCGTGGTGGCTCTCTCTCGCCTCCCCACGTCACTCTCCCGCAGGGCGGCTCAGGTGGCGACCAGATCCGCTCAAGACTCGCCAACCCCCCTCCCCCCCTCCCAGCCCGTCGGCTTGCAGCTGGGCCTCCGCCGGGGCGGCAACCCCAGTCCGGCCAGTACTGACGCCTCCCTGCCGTGGTGGCTGGCCATGGGGGATCTCGGGTTCTCGTTTGTGACGAATCTCGGGCTAGCGATGGTTGGAGCTCTCCTCGCCGGTGGTTGGTGGTGGTGTTCTGCGACTGGGAGCAGTGGGCGATGTGATGCTGCCATCTGGCCAGTGGATCGCGGCCGGCACGACGCTCCTCCGCTAGTGGTGCTGGTGCTCGGTGCGAGGGAGGTTGTCATGTCTGCCTCCTTAGCTGGCGCGGTTGCGGCCCGTCTGCTGTGTGGATGCTTAGCCCCACGGCCGGTTTGGATCTGGAGTGCAGCGCGGTTACTGCTGGCTCTGGTGCTCACCGACCGGAGGTTCCGACGGTGGAGTGCGTGTAGCCCATGAGTTGCCAGATCTGCGTCCCTGTTGGTTTGGTGTTGCCCAACCAGCATTTCCATGCTAGGGTGGCTCATGCTCGATGACATGGTGGCAGCTCGTCTCGGGGGCATGGCTATGTGTGGATGATGTCTTGCGGCTGGTGGCGGTGGTTCTGTCATGCGGCTGATGGTGGGGCTAGCTGGTTTGGTCTGTGGAGTGGATGAAGATGTCATGTGAAAGTCCGTCTCTGACTATGGTCGGAGCCGCCATTGGCGTCGTCTGCGGGCGTCGTTGCCTTCTTGAAGGCGATGTTGTGCTGGTGTGCTCCTCTCCCTTACCATCTCCTGCTCCAAGGGAAACCTTAGATCTGTGCTCTCTCAGATCGGATGATGGCGGCGCATTGTGTCGTTCCCCTCTTGTGGGCATCATTTTTTGGAGCAGGGATTAGCCGAAGGGACCAGCGGTGGTAGTGGTGGAGGTGGTGCAACTAGCTTGGAGTCGATGGTGGTTATTCGATGGTGTTCATTGGGGCTCGACGACAGTGCCTTGGTGTGGCCATCTATTTACCCATCGTGAGATCGGCCATCCCTTCGTGTGGTTCTGATTCTTCCTACTGAAGCCGGGTTAGCGGGGTGTGTTCCTCTCCGGACCACTTCGTTCTTGTACGACACCTCTCTCCTTGCGGGTGTTGTTGGGTGGCGAACAGACGGCCAACGTTCTAGGCCCTCCTTGCTTGGTCAGATGAAGATGGAAGTTGAGCCCCCCTTTGTGCTGGTTGTGTTGGTTGTGTTATTCTTCATGTCTTTCTCTTCGGCTGCCCTTTGGATGACCTCCGTGCTTTCTCAAGACGCTCCATGGTTGTCGTTGTGCTCCGGCGAGCTTCGGGCTCTTGGTGTGGTCTTGGTTCACCCTTGCTCAATGACGAAGAAATGATGCCTCCCCAACCTGCTAATCGGTTGGACCGCCCATGGCGGATCTCCCAATCAAGGTTCGTCTTCAGTTTGTCACTCGTTGGTTATGGTTGATCCTCTGTTGTGTCGTGGGGCTTGATACACACACCGGTGCGGTGCGTTAGGTTGTTTGTAGAGTCTTGGTATTGTGATCCTTTGACAACACACCACATCTACTTGTATCTCTCGTGGTGTTGGTCTTTCTTCCTGCTAGCTAGGTCATGCCTTCTCCTGGGTGGCAATTCTTTTTCATCTTCTGTGACCTTGTTACCTATACGGTTTTTGACCCGGTTTTCCTCATAAAGGGGGTCAGTTTGTTAAGGTTTTCGATTTGGTTTCCGTTATAAATTGGACCAGCCAAAGCTCAAGGGGTGATTCTTGACTTTGCCAGCTTTTTGAGCAATATATTCAGGTGGGGATCCTCCCCCCCCCCTGGGTGATCGTTCAAAAAAAACCTTCTTCGATGGTTGTTGGGTTAGGTTGGTAGGGTCATCGATTTCTTCCTCGTTGGTTTGGATGGTGGTCTTTGCAATGAAAAGGTTCCACTTCGGTTGCCCATTCAATTTCAACCAACAATGCATGACGGTGAAGGACTTCTTCTCCAACTTTTTATACACCACACAAGCACGAGTAGGCTACAAAGTGAAGCAATGTCGACAATGCATATCCGTCTAGTGAGCAATAAAATAATACATGTCCTGCTAGTGATCAACAAAACTAAAGCATACCCGACTAGTGATCAACTTACTTGCTCGGTGAGTTGTGCACCTCTAGGACATCGTGTAATGAGATGCTTCAAGTGCTTGTAATACTCCGCTAGGACATGCGCATCAACATTAGGGAGTGGTGGTTCTTGCAACTTGTTTATGGAATGCCGCACACATTAAATGTTGCAAACAAAGTACTGTGGATGCTGACTGGTGAGCCCCACATACATCTTACGTGTCCTGTTTTTTTTGCGGGGTTGGTGTCTTGTTTGGCAGTGTAATGATTTGGCTAAGTGATTGTTATTATTTATTTTCTAGCCATCATTCTCGGTAGACTGGTGTGTTTGCCGAAATCTAGTGGTTTTTTATATGTAGTGCTCCACATTAATAACTCCAACTAGTTGTGTAGATAAGGCATCTTCAAATGCAAAGTGCTTAGACGAGGTGTTAGGTAAATTAAATAGCTTAGCAACTAAACTTCTTAATGCATGGGTGCGTAACTTATTGTTGTTAAGCTTATTTTGTTTAATGATTTAACACCTAAACTCTTTTATGCATTGGTCAGCTTCTTTCCGTTAAGTGTTTTTCCTAGGTTCGCATCCTTAGCATTAGTTTTTCTTAGGGTCACCAAAGTGCTCTTCTCTATCCACCTTAATTGTTGTGTCATGTCATTTTTTCGCTTACGTGGCATGCTTAGCACCTGTCCACCATAAATGCAAAAGTAAAAAAGAATAACTTCATCAAGTTGAGCACATAAGTCAGGCACGCCTTTTTAGGTTTTTTATTTAAAGTATCGAAACATATGTAATAGTACCTCCATCCTAATTTATTGGTCTCATTTGCATTTTGTGTTAAATTTTGACCATAGATCTAACTAACAAAATCTTAGTGCATGTCATAAAAAATTGTGTCCGTGGATTCGTATTTGAACATAGTTTTCAATGATATTATGTTTTGTGACATGCATAAACATTTTGTTAGTTAAATATAAGGTCAAAGTTTGACACAAAATACAAAGAAGACCAATAAACTAGGACGGATGTATGCCATAATATAACAATATAACTTTCACTAGTGTAGAAATGGCTAGCCACAACTCTTATTCCTGGCACGCCATTTCTCACCAATGCCAGCACTAATATTTTCAAATAGCATTGGCGCTAGCTAAATTTAAACACCATAGCTATTCTATTAGTGTTGGCGTTGCACATTAGCCCCGGCATTGCAAATTAGGCCAATTAGGCCCACTCCAGCACTAATCTATCTAACCCCCGGCCTGCGCCCGGCGTAGCTACTCTCACTCTCTTGAGTCACCAACTCCCTTCCTCCTCCTCTCAATCCCCGCCACCGCCCCCGACGCCGCCCATAGCCACCCCACCCGACGCCGCCCTGCTCGACGCCGCGCCCGAAACCGCCCCACCCGCAGACCCTCCTCGTCGTCCGGGTATTACTTATTTTGTTATTTGAATTTGAGGCCTCCTTTGGTTCATAGGATAGGATTATCATAGGAATAGAAAATTTGTAGGAAATGAGATGACATGCGTGTCAAATCCTATGAGTAGGATTAGGAAAAGAGATGTCATTTGGTTCACATCATAGGAATTTTTCCATTGAGTCTAAGCTCTTTTTTATTTTCCTTTCAGATGTGGAGGATAGGAACTAATCCTCTAGAATTCTTGTGAAATTCCATCAAATCAAAGGAGGCCTTAATTAGTACATGTTGTAGAAAACACTAGAATGCTAGAATTGGTTAATTTTCTATTTTGCTATTTGAACCGTAGTATATGTTGTAGAAAACACTTGAATAGCATAACTGTAAAGAAGATGTAGTTATAATTAAACTTATAGCATAAGTGCTTAAAGTTTTGGTCTCTATTAGTCATTGTCAAAAGGCATAAACTTTCAATTTTTCCAATCAACCTAAGTAATTTATTATGTTTCGATCAACCTAAGTAAACAGCCTAAGTAATTTATCACGTACACAACCTGTGTCCATTTTGGTAAGCTCATTCATTTCACTCTTTATGCAAATAGCTAGCATGGCCGACTCTAGTATGTGGGTAGGCTCATCTGATCATTGGCCGGGGCTTTTCGAAGATAAAGGCGATGTGAGCACCAACCAGGTAACTAAGGTTACAAAAACATGTATTGGTATTGCATCTATATATATACACGTCTCTAACCACTAATTAATTGTTCATGATTTGAAACCCTTGGCAGGCATACTTAGGAGGTCCGTCTTCGCCGGCTGTCGTTGAGCACTCTTTAGGCGGTGACGTTGACGTGCTCAGTCATGAGCTGCTCGCGTCATGTCAGAGAACCCTCAACGTCCTGGAGGAGTTGGATGACTCCCTGGTGAAGGAGAAGGACAAAATTATCGATGACAATGCTATTGTCTATGATAAGATTTACAGTCTCGAAGGTCAGATCACAACACTAAACCTAGAGATAACTGAGATCAATAAGGACATAGAAGTCCTGAAGGCACAGAGGACTCAACTGAAGACGGAGAAAGCACATTACATCAAGGAGGGGCAGACGAATAGGAATAAGCTTCGTGAGATGAACTTAGTCCTTAGGAAAAACTAGCATGGTCAGAAGTAATTGCTATTTTCCTTTTGTGAATGAAATGTTAGGTATCTTTTGTGAACGAAATGTTTAGTATATGAATGAAATGTTGGTATATTTTTATTAGCTAAATATGACAGTGCAGGCGTGCAGCTCTATCCAACGTCAGCAAGTGTTCAAAAAACTACTGGCGTCGTCTACAACGCCACCAGTATATTTTAACTGTGGTGCCTTATTGCTGGCGTAGGGTGTCTATGCCAGCAAGGCCATTTTGGCCACACCATAGCTAGGCTTTTCTGCGTCAGTGTTTTATGAGATACAACACATGTTTTGCCTGTCACGATGCACAAGTCAAAATCGACATTTGGACGCCCGCAACAGTGGACATGTTACAAATCTCCTGAGCACAACATGATCCATGTTGCAAATCACTCCTTGTGTAAATTCCTTAGCCGACATGATCTATGTTGTAAACTCTGACCGCAATTTGAATCATGTTGCAAACCTCATGAGTTGGATCAGATGGTTATCATGCAGTGTGTTTAGTGGCTTATGATAAAACTGATCTTCTCAAAACATCAACGCGCCTACAGGTAGTATTGCCCTTAATCAAACTTATTAATCACTTAACTTGATTACTTAATCCATTGGTTGATTAGTTATACTAGCAGGCCCCATCCCTCGTGAGAATCTCTCATAGCTTCAAAGTGCATTTTGAAGTCCACATCCATTTGATGGAAATTTTTATTTAACGCATTTAACGTCAAAATGCCCACCCTTAGCACGACCGACCAAGGTATTGGGCCAGCCCGTTTCAAGAGCTAACTGCAAATAGACTCCCAATTTAAGGAACCTTCTACCGGTTTTCTGTCCTGTTTTACCAGTTTTGGAAACCTCCTAGATCATATTTATTGATTTGGTTCGTTTTTTACTACATCTTCAGATTTTCTTTTCCTATTTTTTACTTTTTTATCATTTTTTAAATTTTGAAAATTTGAAAATATTTGAAATTTGTTTGCTCTTTTTCAAAATTGTTTGCTTTTTTTAAAATTGTTTGGAATTTGAAACTCGAAATTCCAAAAAGTTTGCAATTTCAAACCAATTAGCGAAATTAGAAAGATGTTCACACATTCCACAAAATGTTCTAAATTTTACAATTTGTTAGTATTATGCAAAATGCTCTCAAAATTCAAAATAGTTTTCGACACACAAGAAATGCTTGCACTTTATTAATTTGAAAATATCTCAAAATTCATAATAATCGTGGAATGTTTTTTAAAACTTGTTTAGATTCCCGAAAACACGTTCTCACTGTTTTCACAAAAGTAAATTTTTGAAATGAATATAATTTATATAGTATTTATTTTGAAACAAATGCGAATGAAAACACTAAAGGCAATACAATGTCAAAAAGATCTCACTCACTACTGGGTGCTACAATAATACTCGAAAAAGTTGGCCAGGAGACCACGCTGTGTGCATTATGCCTCCTATATGAGGCAACGCGCGTTAAATAGGAGGTTCCCCATTTGATACACATCATATTCAGTGTTACACACGCTGCTCTATTGCGGGATTTGCTAATGAGGTGTGGCACTTAATGGGGCAACCAGTCGAGGCTTCGCACACGGCGTCACCCGACTGGGCCCGCCTAACAGGGCATGCTGGAACTGTAGCGTGTAGCGGGTCAACAATTATTTTTTTCTGTTTTTAATTCCATTCTTTGTTGTTTTTTTCTGATTAACTTTCTTTTCCCTTTTTCTGTTATTAGTTCCATTGTCTATTAATTTTCAATTCCTTATTCTTCTCTCTCTTGTTCTTGAATATTTCAAATGTGTCAAAACTTCAAAAAAGTTTGGAACCTTAAAAATATTCCTATTATATTTTCCATTCACAAATGGAAAACGTTTGCATGTTTTAAAAAAAAGGTTCACCTTTCAGAAAGTATTAATAATTTTCAAAACTGTTCGGGTTTTAAAATTTTGATCATGAATTTTTTTGGGAGTCTTATAAATTGGATCATAATTTAAAAAACTATTCGGGTTCTAAGAAAATTATTCCCATTTATAAAAAAATGTTCGTGTTTCAAATTTGTGTGGGAGTTTTATAAAATGTTTTCAGGATTTTATATTGCAAATGATTTTGAAATTTTTATTATTTTTAAATTCCTGTACACTTTTTGAAACACAAACATTTAAATGAAAAACGTGAAGAAATTTTGAGAATGAGAATATTTTTTTAAAACATAATTTTTTTTAGAGAAATCGTGAACAAATTTTGAAAAGGAGCACAATTTTAGAAAAACAAATTGTTATCTGATATCTTGATTGTTCTATGAAAACAAGAACATTTGTAAAAAATCGTGCAGTTTTTTGAAACACTAAATCTTTTTGAAACACAAACATTCTTCAAAATATTAACACATTTCGAAAGCAAGATCATTTTTTGAAACAGAAATATTTAAATTATAAATTATAAAAAAATACTAAACACGAGAACATTTTTTTAAATTCAGATAAAAAAATCAAAATGTCAAAACAAATTACGAAAAGGACAAATCAGAAAATAGAAACGAAAAAAAGAACATTTTGTGAAAATCTCAGTTTCGAAAAAAAAAACATTATTTTAAGTTATGAATATTTTTTGAACAACGACAATTGTTTGAAATATAGAACATGTTTCGTATTTTAAGAAAAACAATTGCGTTCATAATTGTTTTTTAATTCATGGGCTTGCTTTTTTTATTTTCTGGATAGTTTTTGAAAGTCACAAAGACTTTTTGAATTTCACTAAGAATTTATGGTTTCATGGAAAATTCGCGTTCACGAACATTTTTCGGAATTCATAAACTATTTTGATTTTACGGATAGTTTTCAAAATTCACAAAGATTTTATGAATTAAACAATAAAATGAATTCGTGAACATGTTTTAAACTGTATGTACTTCTTTTTATATATGCCAATATTTATTGCATTGATGAACTTTTTTGGAGTTTACGATTTTGTTTGCAATTCGGGAATGTATTTTCAATTTGATGAACATTGTTTTGAATTTTGCAAATGTTTACAGAAATTCGCGAAATAATTGAATTTTGATTTTTTTCCATTAACGAGATTTTTGGGTTTGGCAGATATATTGGAACATGTGGACATTTGTAAAATCTAGAAATATTTTCTGGTTTTGGAAAAGATTTACCTGTATAGACATAAAAAAAGGAAGATGAAAACAAAATCCAAAAAATAAGTAAGAAAAATGACACACGCGCCAAGTAAGTTGACCCGACGAAATCATGGAGGAGGCGGGGGTGCCTTTCCGGCTTAAGCTGTGTCAAACGTCTAATTGGACCAGCTATTGGCAACACACGATGGCTAAATATCGTCCGTCATGAAGCAAATGGGCCTACCTATTGGGATCCTTGGTAGCGGTTTTCTGTGTTCCTTCATCGGTTTTCTTTCTTCCTTTTTCCTTTCCAGCACATCAACTTTCTACAATACAGATGAAAATTCTCTGATACACATTGAACATTTTCAAATACATGATGTACATTTTTAATACGCATTTAAAAAATAGTTTTAATATGTTTTAAAGATTTCTCAAATACATGTTAAAATATATTTTCGAATGATATAAAACAGTTATAAAAACTAAGTGAAGAATCTTTTACGTTGTATAAACATTTTTGAAAATACCATGAATATAAATTTCGTTATGGGTCATCATTATAAAAACTAAGTGAAGAATCTTTTACGTTTTTGAATGGTATGAAACATTAATTTTGAATTACAGGAACATTGTATTAAATTTTATAAATTCTTTTTAAATATCACAATTATTTTTGAAAAAAACTGTACGTGACCGGACGAGCGACATGGGAGAAGGAATGTGAAGAACAGCGCCAGGATTTTCTCTGTACAGATTTGTCCGTGTGATGTATCAGTTTTGCCGACAAACAGGCGTTGTACACTGTCTGTCACAGTCACACCACTGTGGTGTGGGTGTGTTGGCAGGAACGGTTTTAGTGGCACGAGGCCCTGCGCGGTTGCATGTGGAAAGAGAAGAAAACCAATCAATCAGCTGGACTACGTGGCTGAGAGTGCAATGCGCTCTCTCGTTTGTTTTATTTTATTCCACCTTTGAATTTTGTATATTCTTGTATAGTGTTCGATGGTGATAGACCCAACTCTGTAATTATATGGTATTACTATTAGGCCAACTTCAACGGACCCAAACGAACAAAAAATATTAGACGGACACAATATTTGTTTGTATCCATGTGCTTGTAGAAGCGCCAACCGACCAGACGCATTTCAAACAGTGGTCGTATTAAAAAAATACTAGAGCTTGGAGTCAAGCACCTTCTTGATGAACTCATCCTCTTCATTGGTGTCAAGTGCGGGTGGCGGTGGAGGCGGGGACGATAGGGGCGAACATGCGTGGCCCCGCGCACGCCTCCACGTATGGGGTGGGCTAGGAGATCGCAGCATGGTGGACGGGCATCACGCGTCCCGGGTGGACTAGCAACACGACCGCCAAAGAAAGTTTGTCGCCACACATTGTGCTTGTCTTGGAACTATGTATCCCAGAGAGGTGAGTCGACATTGTACCTGGCTTCGCGGAGGAGGTATGGAGAATGTAGCGCTCGCGATAGTTCATCTCCAAGAGACGGGTGGGGCCGCTCGCCAGGATGGGCGGCACGGGTACCCAATCCGGGCTGAGATGCCGCCCGTTTGGCAGGTACGCATCGGGCCATGACAACGAGGTGGTTGTGTCCTAGTACCACGAGCAAACTTCTACTTTCATATAGGGCATGTGTCGCGACGCCACCACGAGTGGCGAGATGAAGAAGCCGGTGGTGCTCCTCGGCCCTAATGACACAAAGGACGACCCCGCTTCATGGTCATGCTTCCCTGACGAGCCAGGGATCCACTTTCATGTCCCCATAGTTGGACGGCTAGTGGAGCATGGGCGATGCGGGCTAGATCTTATCGGGCGCATGAGGGGGGGGCAGGGGAATAGTGTGTAAGCGCTTTGGAAGTGGACTAGCACGTCCACGCTCACGGGCCAGCCACTAAAAAAGCATCTCGACAGGGGCAGTTGGGTGGCTAACATGTGGGCCCATTGATGTGTTCGGATTTAATGAAGCTGGTGGGAAGTGGTTGGACGGCTGATATGCGGGCTCGAGGGAAAACACCGAGAGGACACACAGTCGTCTGTTTGTTCTTTGTCTTTACCCAAATTCGGCCGAAATTTCTACTGGAAATGGGTCCAGATGGACACAAGGAGGATATATTTTGTGCCCCAAGGCCGTGCATTGGGCTCTTATATTTGTCCATCTCGACTATAACATACAGGGACAAACCAAATGTGATGGTGCGTTGGAGTTGGCCTAAGCACACATGTTCCTTGCAGTGGTTGTTGCTCGTATCCATGCTCCTCCAAGTCTAAAACCCATTATGTCGGTTCATTTCTGCTCTGTTCTACTCACTGTTCTGACGTGTGAATCAATGCTAGTCCTGAAGACTTGAGATGCGTTTGGTAGGCAGCATAGAACCCAACCAGGGCCTGGCAGGATGAAAATGGGCCGTTTTCATCGCGAGAAACTTAAAGCATGCCACAACCTGGCTTGCTGCGAAAACTCAAATCGGTCGTTTTCAATGAGCCAGGCTGAGTCGGGCGCAAAAGCAAGGCGGCGTAAGGCGCAGCGGAGGGGGGGTTCCGTCGGAGATGGTGGGAGGGCAAGATTCTCGGAGGCAGGATGGCATGAAATATACCTTCACTACCCATTTACTCGCTCACCCTTGGATCTAGGACAAGTCCTCCTCTGTTATTGGCACCGACGGCGGTGACGACTCAGATCGGCTATTGCGATGATGACGATGGCGTTGGTGGCAATAGCAACACTCCCCGGTGGCGGCAGTTGCTTCTTTCCTTCTTCTTCGACTCTGTCTGGTCATCCTCGTCTCCGCCATGTCTCCACCTCCATCTCGTCTATTAGGTCATTCGATAGGACCGTTTAGGGTCGATTGCGCCATTGATAACCGCATCATGGATGTCGATTAGGTTGTGGATGACTGAGCGAAGCTTCTAGTTCACCCAGCAGCGCTGATACCTATGGTTCAGGGTTGGATCCTGTTGGTCCATAAGAGAGTTGCTCATCGTAATGACAAACCACTCATCCAATATGGTCTGATGTTAATACGGGATTAGGAGAAGATAGTGAATTTGAACTACATCTACAACTGCAACGACACATAGGCTTTGTGGATGCTTCGAATGAAAGAGCACCTTTCGCCAGGCTTGTGCACACGTTTAGGAGCAGGGGGCTGCTAGAAGACAACATCCACACCACTATGGAAGAGGAAGTATCCATGTCCCTCCATGTTGTTGGTCATAACCCAAGGTTCGGGGTTTTACACAACACCTTTATGAGATCAACGGAGACCATCTCCAGGTACTTCAAGCAAGTGATGTATGTGATACGTCTCCAACATATTTATAATTTTTGCTTGTTCCATGTTGTTATATTATCAATCTTGGATGTTTTACAATCATTTTATAGCAACTTTATATCATTTTTTGGGACTAACCTATTGACATAGTGTCAAAGTGCAAGTTGTTGTTTTAGCTTGTTTTTTACTTCGTACAAAAACAACCAAACGGAGCCCAAACGTTAAGGAATTGTTTGGAGATTTTTTTATGGACCAGAAGAACCAAGATGGGCCAAACAACCACCAAAGAGGGGGGCCAGGGTGGCCACCCTCCACCAGGGCGCCAGAGGCCCCTGGCATAGCCTGGTGGAGTGTGGCCACCTCAGGAATCCCCTCAACCGACTATCAAGCCTATAAATTCCCAAATATTCGGAAAATCCTAGAGGAGTCGACGAAACAAAATTCCAGCCGTCGCAAGTTCCAGAACCGCGAGATCCAATCTAACACCATCACGGAGGGGTGCACCGTCTTCATGGGTGCTTCTCCGATGATGCGTGAGTAGTCCACCATAGACATACGGGTCCGTAGGTAGTAGCTAGATGGCTTCCTCTTTCTCTTATGATTCTCAATACAATGGTCTCTTGGAGATCTATTTGATGTAATGACTTTTGCGGTGTGTTTGTTGGGATCCGATGAATTTTGAGTTCATGATCAGTTTCTATCCATGAATATGATTTGAGTCTTCTTTGATCTCTTATTTGCATGATTACTTATAGCCTCGTATTTCTTATTTGAATCTTTGGTTTAGTTAGGCCAACTAGTTCAAATTTTCTTGCCATGGGAAGAAGTGCTTTGTGATGGGTTCGATCTTACGGTGTTCTTTCCCAATGACAGAAGGGGCAACATGGCACACATGTATCGTTGCCATTAAGGATAACACGATGGGGTCTATTCCTACATGAATAGATCTTTTCTACATCATGTCACTATTCTTGTTGCATTACTCCGTTTTCCCATGAACTTAATACACTAGATGCATGCTGGATAGCGGTCGATGTGTGGAGTAATAGAAGTAGATGCAGAATCATTTCGGTCTACTTATCTTGGACGTGATGCCTATGTAATGATCATTGCCTGGATATCATCATGATTATTTGAGCTTCTATCAATTGTCCAACAGTAATTTTTTCACCCACCATGTGCTATACTCATGAGAGAAGCCACTAGTGAAACCTACGGCCCTGGGGTCTACTTTTTCAACATATTGCTTTTCGATCTACTATTTTGCCTTTTTGTTTTCAGATCTATTAATCAGAAAAACCAAAAAAAACCTTGTTGCACTTTTTGTTTACTTATTTTATTTTATGTTCTTGTGAGATCTATTTGCCAAAGCTATCATCACATAATCTATCTTTTTACCATAGAGAGCTTGACAACCTCTCTTTTGCGTCGGGTTGCAAGTATTTATTTTTTGTGTGCAGGTGCTGCTTACGTGGGTGCGTGATCTTCCTCTACGGATTGATACCTTGGTTTCATAACTAAGGGAAATACTTACCGTCGTTGTGTTGTATCATCCCTTCCTCTTTGGGGAAATACCGCCGCAGTCTCAAGCCACGTCAGTATGTTATTGGGGAACTCGGAGAAGAGATGATCGTGTCACCAACCGGTCAGACTCGTACCAAGATTAGTACTATCCCAAGATGGTATCCATACATCAAGGTGAGCACTGATTGTATGTAGTTCATGCCTTGATATGTTGTTATTATTCAGCTATAGCCATAACACCATCTTGCAATGCCATTCCAGGATTGCATTGGGGTAATAGTGGTACTCATGTCATTGCCAGAGTGTTGAGGTCACAAGTTGTAGCATATAGAGGGAGAAATCACTACAGAAGCCAGAATGTGCTTGTTGCTATTGACTTCGATATGAAGTTAACATATGTATTGGCTGGCTGGGAAGGATCAGCACATGATGCTAACATTCTCAGTGACAACATGAGTCGTCATGGTGGCATCAATGATACGTCTCCAACGTATCTATAATTTTGCTTGTCCCATGCTGTTATATTATCATTCTTGGATGTTTTACCATCATTTTATTGCCACTTTATATCATTTTTTGGGACTAACCTATTGACATAGTGCCAAAGTGCCAGTTGATGTTTTTGCTTGTTTTTTACTTCACAGAAAATCAATACCAAATGGATTCCAATCGCGACGAAACTTTTTGGAGATTTTTTCTATACCAGAAGACACCCAATGGACCAAAAAAAGTGACGGGGGAGTGGACCGAGGAGACCACAACCCACTAGGCCGCGCCACGGGGGCCCAATGCACCCTGGTGGGTTGTGCCCTCCTCGGGACCCCTATCCACCACCTCTCATGCCTATAAATTCCCAAATATTCCAAAAAAACCTAGGGGAGTCGAATAAACACAATTCAAGCCGCCGCAAGTTCCAGAACCTCGAGATCCAATCTAAACACCATCACGGAAGGGTTCATCTTCATCATAGGTGCCTCTTCGATGATGCGTGAGTAGTCCATCATATACCTACGGGTCCGTAGGCAGTAGCTAGATGACTTCTTCTCTCTCTTATGATTCTCAATACAATGGTCTCTTGGAGATCTATTTGATGTAAACTTTTGCGGTGCGTTTGTTGGGATCCGATGAATTTTGAGTTCATGATCAGTTTCTATCCATGAATATTATTTGAGTCTTCTTTGATCTCTTATATGCATGATTGCTTATAGCCTCGTATTTCTTCTTTGAATCTTTGGTTTAGTTAGGCCAACTAGATTGATTTTTCTTGCCATGGGAAGAGGTGCTTTGTGATGGGTTCGATCTTGCGGTGTTCTTTCCCAGTGACAGAAGGGACAGCAAGACACACATGTATCATTGCTATTAAGGATAACAAGATGGGGTCTATTCCTACATAAATAGATCTTGTCTACATCATGTCGTCGTTCTTATTGCATTACTCTATTTTTCCATGAACTTAATACACTAGATGCATGTTGGATAGCGGTCGATGTGTGGAGTAATAGTGGTAGATGCATGCAAGAGTCGATCTACTTATCTTGGACGTGATGCCTATATAATGATCATTGCCTTCGATATCGTCATGGCTATTCGATTTTCTATCAATTGCTCATCAGTAATTTGTTCATCCACCATGCGTTATACTCATGAGAGAAGCCACTAGTGAACCCTATGGCCCCCGGGTCTACTTTTCCATCATATTGCTTTCCGATCTACGTTTTTGCACTCTTTGTTTTCAGATCTACAAAACCAAAAAAACAAAAATTATATTGCTGCATATTTACTCTATTTATTTTGTGTTCTTGAGAGATCTATCTCTCCTATCTATTACTATCTAATCTATCTTATTACCGTAGAGAGATTGACAACCTCTCTTTTGCGTTGGGTTGCAAGTATTTGTTGTTTGTGTGCAGGTGCTGCTTATTGGGTGTTGGTGATCCTCCTACTGGTTCGATAACCTTAGTTTCATAACTGGGGAAAATACTTACCGTTGTTGTGCTGCATCATCCCTTCCTATTTGGGGAAATACCGACGTAGTCTCAAGCGACGCCAATTAACATCGCCGATGACAAGTGCTATCTAGGAGATGATTCCTATGCTTGTGGGCCATGTGTTCTTTCACCCTTTGGGAAAACCAGGTACCATCGGAAAGAGTTCTCTGCTGGAACAATCCTAGGACTCCTATGGAACTATCCAATCTCAGACATTTTAACCTTAGAGTAACAGTTGTGAGGGCATTTGAAGCTCTGAAGAATAGGTTTAAGATCATGGATGAGAAGCCATTCCACCCTTACCATATCCAGGTCAAGCTTGTTCTTGCATGTTGCATCATTCACAAACACATCATTGTTGTTTGTCAACCCGTGCATACATCGATGAGTACCAAACATGGTACCAAAAATGCTCTAGCATATCAAGTGAGGTTAGTTCAACTGAGATCACGACGATTACTTCTGCCATTTCATTTTGCTAGTCATCAAGTGCCAGAATCTTTTTTGTGTGTGTGAGTCGATTCAAAACAAGACCGCGGACAAGGGTGACATGACGAGTGGC
Source organism: Hordeum marinum (assembly GCA_022496015.1). Classification (NCBI taxonomy): domain Eukaryota; kingdom Viridiplantae; phylum Streptophyta; class Magnoliopsida; order Poales; family Poaceae; genus Hordeum; species Hordeum marinum. Next base: position 580,183,236 of record CM039673.1, read on the forward strand.
GGTGAGGAGCGTTGAGCCTGATGAGCTCGAACCAAGACCTCGTTGGAGACGGGGGGGGGGGGGGGGCTCGCTGCGAGCAATAGCGAGTTGCGACGTCGTTGACGGAGACATGAAAAATGATTGGCTGATGCGGGTGAGATGAGAGGGTTGCCGTCGTTGAAGAAGAACATGAGATGGGACGAGCAAGAGGTTAGAGAGATGGCCCTTCTGAGGGCAACATGGTAGTGGGGATGCGATTCAGGGGATGCCATGGAGCTGAGGCCCACACAAATAGTGGGCATGCTATGACGTCTATTGGATGAAGATCCGATGTCATCCAACAGTCCAGAAAACCGACTAGCACAATGTCTTTTTCATGTACCTAACATGTAACTGGTCTCTTGCGATATATCCTCGAAGCTTTAATTCCCCATCCTATCCTCATGCTAGACAAAATATTATTTAGGTGATTAATTATTATTTTTAACAGACCCCCCAAGCAACTCGGTCCCACATGGAATCATCTATTCTTCTTTCTTCTTCCTTCAACGCAGCCAACGACGATTGCTCGGCACTAGACAATGTCCATGAGGTAGGCATAGGATAGATGATTTGCAAAAGTAATTTGAGAGAAGCTCGTCGAGCACGACTCATATGCAATGGAGGACCGAGAACGTAGGTGCAATTCGTCCTCCATCGGTCATAGTTTGGGCGCTTCTTGGTCTGAATGAGTTCTTTCTCGTCATCGTCCTTCTCCTACAACAGTCAAGTGAGTTGGTGAGAAATGGCAACGGAGGCATATGTCACTCACTCTCAGCTCGAAACGGTGGATTTCCGCATGGCACACTCTCATCTCTCGTGCAGACAAGGTGTGTGTATATTACGCAGCAGGCAGGTGCAGGTGCGGCCTGAGTGCCTTGCAATCAACCAGCTGGAGATTCCATCCTTGCTGAGGCGTCCTCTCTTGCTCCTGGCTTCTTGTTTCTTTCCGCTGCAAGGAGTTGAAGAATGCTTTTCCAGGTAGGCGTGTCCATTTCTTTTTTATCCATCCGTTCGTTCATGTGGAATGCTGGGTGGCCGTAGCACCAACCAGCTCCGTAGGTAATTCTGTATGTACTAGTATTAATAAGGTCATACATATGTTCCATGTGGTGGTCGATCAAATTATATACCCTGACCGGCCATGCTCCCGCTCCCAAGTCCAAACCGATTCTGTCGGTCCGTTTCTCATCGTCATCGGTTCTGTTTTGTTCAGCTGTGTAACCTCAACTCTGAATTTGATGGCATTGCTGTTGGTTGAGCTCTTTTATATTATTGGACTATTTATCATGTCAACTTGAGATACAGGCCCATAGCCAAGAGGCTGTGAACAGTGGAGCGAGCGAGCTGCATCGGCCTCAGCATCTGCATGGAAGGAGACAGGCAGCCGCTGTCTACCTACGGCCTACGCGTGAGCGAGTGAGCTGTTGCGCACGCGATTGGGCGTCGGTGTCCGTCCGTCCGTCGGTGTCCACCTCCAATGCCAGCCCCGCATCCCCTGTCTGTCCCGTCCTCCTCATCTTCCTCCTCCCGCCGCAACCGACGAATCCTCTCCCCAGACTCCCACATGGCCTCCCCCAATCTCTTTCCCTCTCACATGCACCTACCATAACCAATTAGGAGGAGTAATTAACCCCCCCTCTCGCCATCTCTAATCATAGATTAAGTGAGTGAAAGTGAAGCCTCAACGCACCACTCTCCCGGTAAGTCCACTGCACCGACGGTTTCTTCCAATCCAACTACCGCGCACCTCCGCCCAGCGCCAGCCTCTTTTTCTTTAGTGAGCTGCCGTGCTACTTCACCAGCCACATCTCCTCCCTCCTCCCACCCTCCCTCGCTCGCCACTCCGCTCCGCTCTGCTCGCCCAAGCAAGCAGATCCAAGAAGCAGAGGGAGCAGAGCTCGCCGGCGGCCAGGATGCACGCCAAGACGGACTCGGAGGTGACGAGCCTAGCGCCCTCCTCGCCGGCGCGCTCCCCGCCGCGGGCGGCCGCCAACAACAACGCCGGCACCGGGGGCGGGGGCGGCGGGGTGATGCGCGGCGCGGTGTACTACGTGCAGAGCCCGTCGCGGGACTCGCACGACGGGGAGACCACCACCAAGGGGGCCACGTCGGTGCACTCCACGCCCGCGCTCAGCCCCATGGCGTCGCCCCGCCACTCCCACTCCTCCGTCGGCCGCGACTCCTCCTCCAGCCGCTTCTCCCGCGGCCACCACAAGGACAAGTCCGCTGGCCGCAAGGGCGCGCCGGCGGGGAAGGGGTGGCAGGAGATCGGGGTCATCGAGGAGGAGGGGCTGCTCGACGAGGAGGACCAGCGCCGCCCCATGCCCAAGCGCTGCAAGTACTGCCTCATCTTCGTCGGCGGCTTCGCCGTGCTCTTCACCTTCTTCGCCCTCGTGCTCTGGGGCGCCAGCCGCTCCCAGAAGCCGCAGATCGCCATGAAGGTACCCGTCTTCTTTCTTCTTTCTCCATCCATGTCCATGAGTTCTTGTTCTTGCTTGGTGCGTTTGAATCTGGAGCTGACGAATGATTTTGGAAACGTAAACAGAGCATCACGTTCGAGAACTTCATCATCCAGGCGGGCACGGACGCGTCGCTGGTGCCGACGGACATGGCCACCACCAACGCCACCGTCAAGTTCACCTACAAGAACACCGGCACCTTCTTCGGCATCCACGTCACCGCCGACCCATTCACGCTCTCCTACTCCCAGCTCAACCTCGCCGCCGGCGACGTAAGCCTTCTCTTCCTTCCTTCCCATCTGGATCTGCTTCTCCAGATCCAAGAAGAATCTGACCAACCAAAGATGTACATGTGCAGCTGAAGAAGTTCTACCAGGGGCGGAGCGGGCGGCGGACGGCGAGCGTGAACGTGAAGGGGAACAAGGTGCCGCTGTACGGGAGCGGGCCGACGCTGATGGCGCAGCCGGCGGGGGGCAAGGGCGGCGCCGGCAAGGTGATCCCGGTGCCGATGGTGCTGCGGACGACGGTGCGGTCGCAGGCGTACGTGCTGGGCGCGCTGGTGAAGCCGAGGTTCACCAAGGAGGTGGAGTGCAAGGTGGTGATGAACCCGGCCAAGCTCAACAAGCCAGTCTCACTCGAAAAGGCCTGCAAATACTCATGATCCATTGGTTGGGTTTGGTTGATTGATCGGTTGATTGAGTAATCGAATCAGTTGGTTGATCGATCGGTTGAGTAAATTATTCTTCTTCTTCTTTTTCTCTGTGCATTTTGCTCACGTATGGCTCCTCTTCTCTCCTTTTTGTGTATCTATGATATATGTTACCACTATAAATTATTAAGTTTTGTAATTGCCGTGGTGGCTGTGACAGTGATGGGCCAACGACAGTGGAGTGATTCTTTTCGGCGTTGCATTCATCTTTACTTACTTCCTCTGTAAAGTAATATAAAACGTTATAGATTACTAATTTATATTACCTTATAGAGATAGTACTTATTTGTTTTTTAATTATATGTATGTATGTATGTATGTTTGTATGTATGTGTTGTTTGTCAATGGAAAGCAAACCGATGGTCACTGCTATTTGTTGGAGTTTTCCCTCCCCTTTTCTGTCCAATAAGTTGTTGCTCCATTTGCAGTCATCAAGAGAGAGAATGCATGTTGCTATGTTTGTTAACCAAAAATCTACGTACTGTAGTAATAACTCTTCAAGCCTGATGGACTCTACACCGGGTAATACAGCTCTTCACGATAACATTTCTGCTAAGCTCCCTCAAAAAAAAGGTACATTTCTGCTAAGCAGGCTTTCAGTCATGCGGACTTGCTCAACCTTCGTCGCCCCTAGGACTTGTTTGTTTGAGCTACACTTTTGGTCCAATTATGATGACCATTTTTACTGTCACCTTTCATGAGTAGCCCGTGTTTGTCTCCAGACTAAACTTTGTAGGCACGGCGGGAAAGTGCTTCGTGAAGTCCAAAGGCAAGGGCAGAGCCTATAACATTGGAGCAAAGATTACCTTGCAAAAATGGGTTGGTCCTGCCTCCTCATGAAAGTGCCTGTAGTTCCTTCGCTTGGTGTTAGGATGATCCTGCATCGACACGTCCACCAATGGTTGCACCACCTCCTTGCCCTTCTCCAATAGTGACACCATCTCCTTGTCCTTGTCCATCTGATTACGAACATCACGTAGTTCAAAGGTCAGCATTCATTTCTACCGGCCTAACGCTCATATATTTACCCACACTTCTTACCCAGCACCGCACTCAAACCCTCTCTCATTTTCACCTCTCTCTCTCTCTCTCTCTGTGTGTGTGTGTGTGTTTTACCACCATGAACTCCAACCCCAACCCTTTCCCCTAGGGCATAGGATGAAGGGCATTCTTCCTCGGATGCTCGCTCGATGTCCGCGCTAAGTTCTAGGACAAAATGAAAGTGTGCTTGAACTTCACCCGCATGGAAGAAGTTCACAAGGAGGCCAATGATGTGGTGAAGAAGACGACGACGAAGGAGTGGAAGACGTTGATTCCTGACCCAGCGAAGGGTGCTACGTCAGTCGACATCCTTTGTTGGGCCATGAATCAGGCTGACTCCGGAGATGCTCGACAGAGGGCCAAGTGGGCCAAGTACATGGAGTACAAATGGCAACTGTGTCGCGGTGTACTGGACGACAAGAATTGTCATTGATCCGGCGGAGGACGACGACGATGTGCAGATGGTGGCCAGGGCGCCGGCGGTAGGCGACCGTGCAAGACGAATCATTCTTGACGGTGACGATGAGGAAGAAGACGATGAGAAAGAAGACAAAAAGGAAGAAAGGAGAAGATGACGTCGATGAAGAAAAGAAGAAGCCTATGCCCCACCGTTGCTCGGTGCGACTCCAAGGTCGCCGTGGCTAGACAAGTATGTTGTACTCCAAATCTCCACCCCCAATGTAATCGACAAAGCCAAGAACTAAAGATTAGGTGGTGTTGAATCCAATCCCCCCATTGTCGATGTGTTCAATACCATCCCTATCGCCCAAATCTCGTGCTCCAAATAAATCTAGCCCGAGTCGACGGAGGTAACGTAGAGAGGGAAAAGAACTTACTGTCATGGCCAATGCGCTCTGGTCGAGGTCTGCAGTCCCTCCGGTGGTCGCCGTTGTCTTGGATCACCCTGTTCTCACTTCGGTGTTCGCCGTCGCCGGTGTGAGTGGGGAAGAGGGGAGCGAGCGATGAGGAAGAGAGGTGAGGGTAATTTATGATGTCGCTTAGGGAAAGAACACGATGTCTCGAGACTGCTTTCACGCGTGCAGCCACCCAGTCCCACGTGCCTAGGCGGTGCACCGCACAGGCCTGGCTCCACAAAAACAGCCAATTTGAGCGTTCATGTGGATGTAGGCCCAGAGATGCTTTAATGTTCGTGCTATGCGGGCCAACTAGTCAATGCGGGTAACCAAAATGCCCATTTTCTTCTCGCGCAGGCCTGATTGAGGTATATGCGGGTAACCAAACGCGACCGTACTGTATCCAGGGCATCTTCAAGTCCCTTGCACCCTCGGTCTGCGTTGTGTCATCGTTTATATGGGACGCCATCTCCTTGCACATATTGGTGTTTTTTGCACAAGCGGTGACCTAAGGCCTTTATTTGCGGGGAACCTAAAGCCTTTTTGCTTACGTTCTTCCCCTTTTTTGCCAGATGTGCCTGGTTTTAAAGGTTTTCCCTTCTTTCTGGACTTCAATTTTATGAATGCTGGGGTTCCCTTCTTTCTGGACGTTTGATACACATAAGGTACTCCTCCGGTGTCAGTGAGTTGCATGATCTCATGGTCATAGGAACAGATACTTGACATGGATAAAGCAATAGCAATAAACTAACACGATCATACACTATTCTTACGGTTGGGTCTTGTCCATCACATCATTCTCCTAATGATGTGATCCTGTTATCAAATTAAAACTCATGTCTATGGTCAGGAAACCTTGACCATATTTGATCAATGAGCTAGCCAACTAGAGGCTCAATAGGCACACAATGTTTGTCTATAAATCCACACATGTATCTGAGTTTCCGATCAATAGAATTACAACATGGATAATAGACATTTATCATGAACAAGGAAATATGATAATAACCAATTTATTATTGCCTAGGGCACATTCCCAACATTCATATGGTAGATAGTTTATAGGTAGGATTTAGTTTTTGTAGGGATTTAGTTTATAGGTAGATAGTTCATTATAAATTGATTAGCAATTGCATAAAAATACATGAACATTTTAGGAGAATTATTCGGAGAAGTAAAATCCAGCAATTTTGAATTGAAAAATATGAGGCATTTAATTTTTAAAACATGGAAATGTGAAGATAGGATTTTTGCAATGAAAATGTGAAGAAATGAAACCTCTTAGTGGCTTATGTTTTGCCGGAATGTTGATTCATTTCCTTTCCGGCAAATTTCAGGGGCTCGATATATGTTCTGTTTTTAGAAAAGGTTATGCCAAAATTTTGTCACAATAGGAATTAGATGAAATGATGGGAAAACATAGGCCATGCATTTTTATGTCGTTACTCCATAATGTGATGTTAATTGACTAATGCTTATAGGGTTGGCTTTCAGTTTGTCAGAGCTCATTGTGTGATGGAGGAATACCGACTGTTGTCGTGGGGGTCGCTTCCTCCTCTTCTCTTCTCGCGATATATACCTTAGTATAATGCGCAAGAAGAGAATAAGAGGTGCGACCATCACCGGTGGTCGAAATATTAGTGTGAGGGAGTATCCACCAACATATACACCACCATATCAGTGTGAGAGAGCGAGAAGAGAAAAGGAGTTTTTCAAGAAAGCCTCGACAAACCGAAACTGTACCCTTGTTGAATAGTTCATTGTATAACTGCCGTTGGTTTTTAATCTTTAAATTATGAACATAGGAAATGTCTGACGATGAGGGGATACGTGAGTGTGATTCCTGCGGCGAGGACCAGGGTTTGTGTGACAAGCCTCACCTGCGAAACGGTAGGTTCTTCACCATCAAGTTGGACGAGACCTTTGATGTTTTTATGGTACGCAACGATGACAACTATTTTTTCATAATTAATCATGACTTTGTGTTTCTTTGCTTCAATGTGTAAATTCTATTTTTTACAATTCGACTAGTGCATCCACTGCCATGCAAGACGGTGTGTCTTGAAGAAGCCCAGTTTCCAAGAAATGGAGAATATGGAGACAGTGTGTCTTGAAGAAGCCCAGTTTCCAAGAAATTGAGAATATGGAGACGAGGAGAGCTCACCTAAGGACTAAACATGGTTTCACATTTCGGGTTAAACTATGCAATGCAGTTAATCACTCGCATTTTGGTTTCTCAAATTGGGAAGCTCCAGGCAAGGCATATGGATTTCGGGCTGATATGGAAATAACCTTCGATATTCGTCCTGAAGATGATATTGAAGGTAATATCGACATTTGGGTAGATGTCGATATGCTTCTAGTTTTACCTCTATGTGAGTTTCTCAACCATATTTTTAAAGTAATTTGCATTGTTTATTTAAAAATAGTCGGTGTTCATCCCTACTTAACTTGTTTATTTTTAATTGACAGCTTATTTCTCTTCTTCCAAAAAAACTCAAAAGATAGTAGACCGGACCTACTACAGTCCTAGCTCCGATCTAACTTGGTTGGAGAAAAATCATCTGATCTCATTTATTGATGATGTTGAGAATTACAAGATCAATTATGAAGATATTGCTGAAATTTATTCTGAATACGTGCCACTAGTGCACGAGTTGAACCCTAATAAGTTCCATGTAGATAGCATGGTAAGATTATTTTTTACTGTTGTGTCATTAATTAGTCCATCTTTTGCATACATAATTTTTTCATAAGCAAAACTATATTGCTAAATATATTATTATTATGTTCTTCAACAGAAATTCCCGCCAGAGGTTGTTCTTGGTCTGATGTTTACATAAGGTCATTATTTGAATGTTATCAGCTTACGGCCACGGTGGCCTATATGTTTCCACAATGCATACTCGCTTTCTAGAAGGGATGGAAGCCTGGAACTCTGACTTATCAAAGTAATGAAAAATCGTAGACTACTACTTGGCAGTGACGTGAATGATTTGCGCATGCCACATGTCGAAGATAGGTGGATCTCTATTCTACACGATGGATAGGGAGAAGCTTACATGTTTTATGCTATTTTACCTAGCAGAGAGTAGTAGGTTCTACCTAGGAGAGAATAATATGTGCTAGCTAATTAAGAGAGAGGACCTTTTTTAGTTTATGATATTATGTACTAATGGTTACCTTGTCATGAGTTGTTAGATGATCAAGAGGATCATAAGTTGTTATGTGACTAGGATGATGAATTATTAAAGTGTTGGATGATGTGATGAGATGATGAGACGACATGATTTGTCTTGGATGATGTGATGATATGATGAGACTATTATGTGTATGATATGATGAGACTATTATGTGTATGATATGATTAGAGTACTATATAAAACCTGTACAAATACAACACAAGTAAGTAGCTGAAAAAAGTTATGTGTAAATATAGCAGCCGCGTTGTTTAGCAGTAGTGCTACAGAAACATAGCAGTAGCGTCGGTTGGACCTACGCTACTGCTAAGTAGGTATAGAAGTAGTGCGGGACAGCCAATGCTAGTGCTACAAGTTAGTTGTAGCGTGGTCTAGTAGCGCCGGTGCCCGCGCTACTACTAGGCTAAAACCAGCGCTACTAGTAGGCTTTTTCTTACTAGTGTCCTCTCGATCCCCCACCACTAGTGCAGAACCGGCCTATTGTCACGATTGGTAAGGGCCTTTAGTGTCGGTTCTCAAACCGGCACTAAAGGGTGGGGACTAAAGCCTACCCCTTTAGTGCCGGTTCAACACGACCCGACACCAAAGTCCCTTCACGTGGCGTTAACGGCGCCGTGGGCTGGGGGGACCTTTAGTCCCGGTTGGTAACACCAACCAGGACTAAAAGTGTTTTGTCTTTTTAGTTTTGTTTTCTTTTTCCTTTTAATTATTTAGGGGTTTATGAATTAATTATGGTTTAATTTTCCTTTTAATTTTGTGTTTTCCATTTAATTAATTTTCATTTTAAACATATATTACGCTACTGCGTACATACTGTACACACGTTGTGCATGCGCATATATATAAATATAAATAGAATTTCTCATAGAACCGCGATTATATATATATCATCGAATTGCTAGTACAACAACTATATATATATATAATTTCTCCTACAATTTGAGGATCATTACATATATATATATGCAGGCCTCGCAGAAATCTAGCTAATCGTTGTCCCTCTGTATCTTGTAATGGTATTCTCCATTGGGATTTATGACCTGGTCGAGCAGAAATCCAGATAATTCCTCTTGAATTGCTCGTATCCGAGTCTCTGGTATGAGCTAGCCCCGCACCTCCATTAGCTACAAGATGGAGATCAAGAAGAATATATTAGTTGTGTGTATATATATTAGCTAAATCATGATAAAAAAAATTATGGATAGTGTTCTGGCAAACGTACCCAAAGATTTCTTCCGTTTCTGCTCTTTTCAGACGTGATCATGTGAATGTACTTGCAAACGTAGTATCCGCATAAACTAGTCCCCTCCTCTTACACCATGCACTTTACGAGAATAAAATTCAATCAGGTAATAATTAATCAAGCATGATAATGGTATTGAAACTAGTAGTACTTAATTACCTTGGATCGCGTCCATTTTAGTTTGTGGTGCCCAGTCGCGTGGGACCTGTTTGATGAACTTGGCTCAAGCCCTGCCCGTCGGCAAAGAAAATGAATAAATGAGTTATTAACTAGTTGATATAAGGAAATGAAGTAATTATAGAGGCCGACATAGTGCGATAATGATTAAAATTACCTGTCAACCAGCCCCCTAATGATTGCGTATTCGGATGCATCCTTTAATAGCGAGCCGAGTACTTCAACCTGTCCTTGTCAACTTTCAGTGATTAACAAGATCCATAGCAAATGAGATCAGAAAGGGTTGAAAATTGATGATGTGCCTTTGAATGCTGCATTTTGAACACACAAAAAGTATGGGGTTCAAATAAGTTAAAAAAATGAAATGTCTTTGTAACAGGCGAGTTTTCGTCCGAAACCCTGATACTTCGAAAGAGATTGTCCATTTTGTACACGAAGTGCATCCAGTTTTTGCCGTAACCCTCTCAACTTTTTATAACATGTTATATGAGTGAAATGATGATACCATGCCAACTTTCAACCTTTTCAGAGTTCATTTGAAGTGCTTTTCAATTTCAGGGTTATTTTGTTCAAATAAAATCAGTAAGTGCATGAAAAATAGCAAATGAGGTCAGAAAGGGTTGAAAATTGATGATGTGGCTTTGAATGCTGCATTTTAAACACATACAAAGTATGGAGTTCAAATAAGTTAAAAGAAATGAAATGCCTTTGTAACAGGCGGGTTTCCGTCCGAAACCCTGATACTTCGAAAGAGATTGTCCATTTTGTACACGAAGTGCTCCTAGTTTTTGCCGTAACCCTCTCAACTTTTTATAACATGCTATGTGGGTAAAATGATCATACCATGCCAACTTTCAACCTTTTCAGAGTTCATTTGAAGTGCTTTTTAATTTCAGGGTTATTTTGCTGAAATATAATCAGTAAGTGTATGAAAAATAGCAAATGAGGTCGGAAAGGGTTGAAAATTGATGATGTGGCTTTGAATGCTGCATTTTGAACACACAAAAAGTATGGAGTTCAAATAAGTTAAAAATAATGAAATGCCTTTGTAACAGGCGAGTTTTCGTCTGAAACCCTGATACTTCGAAAGAGATTGTCCATTTTGTACACGAAGTGCATCCAGTTTTTGTCGTAACCCTCTCAACTTTTTATACCATGCTATGTGGGTGAAATGATGATATCATGCCAACTTTCAACCTTTTCAGAGTTAAAATATGTTTTAAAAATAGCAAAAATGAACATAGATGTGCTTATGTAGGGAAAATTCGACCTGAAATCAGACTGGAATTCAGTTTGATTTGAGGTCAAATTTCCCCATATAAGGGCATCTATTTTCAGTTTAGGAGGAACTCAACAAGGCAGAGAGGGGTGGGCTTATAAACTAGTTCGAACGCCCCTCGCTTGGCGTGGTGGGACTAAACTCCCACCACAGCCATGACCAACCTTTAGTCCCGGTTGGTGGCTTCAACTGCGACTAACGGTTCGCCTATAGTCGCGGTTGGTGCCACCAACCGGGACTAAAGGTTCCCATGGGGCCCCAGGCTGACGCTAGCCTACCACCACACCTTTAGTGCCGATTGGAGCTGCCAACCGGGACTAAAGGTCCATAACAAACCGGCACTAATGATCCCCGTCACGAACCAGCACTAATGATCACATTAGTGCCGGCTCAAAAGCCAACCGGGACAAATGATGCAGACAAAAGGTCAGTTTTCTACTAGTGCACACGTCGCCCGCAGCCGCCGCCGTCCGACGCCGCTCACATGCCCGGAGCACTGTTGAGGAACGCCACATGGGAAACAAAAAATTTCCTACGCACACGCAAGATCTATCCATGGTGATGAGCATCTACAAGAGGGAGAGTGGATGTACATACCCTTGTAGATCGCTAAGCGGGAAGCGTTAAGAAACACGGTTGGTGTAGCCGAACGTCTTCGCGATCCAAATCGCCGAGCGTCCCGCGATCTCATCACGATCCATCCTGCGAACTCATCACGATCCGTCCCGCGATCCAATCACGATCCGTCCCGCGAACTCATCACGATCCGTCCCGCGAACTCATCACGATCCGTCTCGCGATCTTGATCACGGTCCTTCCGATCTAGCGCCGAACGGACGACACCTCCGCGTCCTGCACACGTACAGCTCGATGATGATCTCTGCCTTCTTGATCCAGCAAGAGGGAGTGAAGAGGTAGACGAGTTCTTCGGCAGCATGACGGCGCTGCGGCGATGGTGGTGGAGTAATTCCGATAGGGCTTCGCATAAGCGCTGAAAAAATCGATCTAGAGGAGAAACTATGCACTGGAGGAACGGGCAGCACGTGGCAGAAAATTCTGTCCAAAAACCCTAAAACCTCCAGTATATATAAGAGGAAGAGAGGAGGAGGTTTGGCCTTTGGGCCAAGCCTCTAGGAGTCGGCCGAACCAAGGGGAGGAGGTGGAATCCACCTCCAATCCTAGTAGGACTAGGATTCACCCTATTTTTGCCTTTTTCCACCTTTTCTCTTTGAGCTTTTTCTCCCTAGCCGCATGGGCTTTATGTGGGACTTCCACTAGCCCACTAAGGGATGGTATTCACTCTCTCACAGCCCATGTAGCCTCTTGGGTCGAAATACCCCTCCTGATGGTCTCCCGGTACACTACCGATGGGCCCGAAACTTTTCGACGACCAAAACAGGACTTCCTATATATGAATCTTTACCTCTGGACCATTCCGGAGCTCCTCGTGATGTCCGGGATCTCATCCGGGACTCCGAACAACCTTTGGTCACCACCATACATAACTCTATACTACCAAAACATCACCAAACCTTAAGTGTGCACACCCTGCGGGTTCGAGAGTTATGTAGACATGACCGAGACACCTCTACGGTCAATAATCAATAGCGGGACCTAGATGCCCATATTGGTTTCTACATATTCTACGAAGATCTTTATCGGTCGAACCTCTATGCCAAAGATTCAGTTAATCCCGTATGATGTTCCCTTTGTTCTTCGGTATGTTACTTGCCCGAGATTCAATCGTCGGTATCTCCATACCTAGTTCAACCTCGTTACCGACAAGTCTCTTTACTCGTTCCGTAATACAAGATCCCATGACTAGCACTTAGTCACATTGCTTGCAAGGATTGTTGTGATGTTGTATTACCGAGTGGGCACTGAGATACCTCTTTGTCACACGGAGTAATAAATCCCAGTCTTGATCCATGCCAACTCAACAGACACCCTCGGAGATACCTGTAGAGTACCTTTATAGTCACCCAGTTACGTTGCGACGTTTGATACACACAAGGCACTCCTCCGGTGTCAGTGAGTTGCATGATCTCATGGTCATAGGAACGTATACTTGACATGTAGAAAACAGTAGCAATAAACTGACACAATCATATGCTATGTTTGTAGTTTGGGTCTTGTCCATCACACCATTCTCCTGATGATGTGATCCTGTTATCAAATGGCATCTCATGTCCATGGCTAGGAAACCTTAACCATCTTTGATCAACGAGCTAGTCTATTAGAGCCATACTAGGGACATGGTTTTGTCTATGTATCCACACATGCATCTAAGTCTCCGATCAATACAATTATAGCATGGATAATAAACGATTATCATGAACAAGGAAATATGATAACAAATAATTTGTTATTGCCACTAGGGCATATTTCCAACAGTCTCCCACTAGCACTAGAGTCAATAATCTAGTTCACATCACCATTTGATTCGCATTGTTATGAATCTAACACCCAATGAGTTCTGGGGCTCGATCATGCTTTGCATGTGAGAGAGGTCTTATAGTCAACGGGTCTGCGACATTCAGATCCGAGTGTACTTTGCAAATCTCTATGTCAAACTGTAAACACTACTACCACACTCCACTTGGTACTATTCCAAATGGCTGCTCCACTATACGTATCGAGATTGCTACTATGAGTCATCCGGATTGGTGTTAAATCTTGCATCAACGTAACTCTTTACGACGAACTCTTTATCACCTCCATAATCGAGAAACATCTCCTTAGTCTTTTAGTTACTAAGGATAATCCTGACTGTTGTCCAGTGATCCACTCTTGGATCACTTTTGTACCCCTTGTCAGACTCATGGCAAGGCACACACCAGGTGTGGTACACAACATGGCATAATATAGAGCCCATGGCTAAGGCATAGGGGACGACATTCGTCCTTTCTCTTTCTTCTGCCGTTGTCGAGATTTTAGTCTCACTCAACTTTCACACCTTACAAATCAGGAGAGAACTCTTTCTCTGACTGATCCATTTTGAATTCTTTCAAAATCTTGTCAAGGTATGTACTCATTGAAAGTCTCATCTAGCATCTTGATCTATCTCTATAGATCTTGATGTTCAACAATTAGGTAGCTTTATCTAGGTCTTCCTTTGAAAAACTCTTTTCAAACAACTGTTTATGCTTTCCAGAAATTCTACATCATTTCTGATCAACAATATGTCATCCACATATACTTATCAGAAATTCTATAGTGCTCCCACTCACTTTATTGTAAATACAAGTTTCTCGTAAACTTTGTATAGACTCAAAAAACTTTGATGACCTCATCAAAGTGTATATTCCAACTCCGAGATGCTTGCTTCAGTTCATAGAAGAATCATTGAAGCTTGCACACCTTTTAGCATCCTTAGGACTGACAAAACCTTCTGGTTGTATCACATACAACCTTTCCTCAAGTAAACCATTAAGGAAACAATGTTTTGATATCCATCTGCCAGATTTCATAATTGAAAAATGCAGCAACTGCTAACATAATTCCAACAGACTTTAGCATCGCTACGAGTGAGAAAGTCTCACTGCAGTCAACTCCTTGAACTTGTCGTAAACTTCTTTGCAACAAGTCGAGCTTTACAAATGGTGACATTTACCATGAGTGTCTGTCTTCATTTTCAACATCCATTTGTACTCAACGACCTGCCGTCCAACGAGCAAGTCTACCAAAGTCTATACTTGGTTTGCATACATGGATCCTTTCTCGGATTTCATGGCCTCTAACCATTTGTCGGAATCCAGGCCCATCATCGCTTCTCCATAGCTTGTAGGTTAATCATTGTCCAACAACATGACCTCCAAGACAGGGTTGTCGTACCGCTCAGGAGCAGTACACATCCTTGTCGACCTACGAGGTTCGATAGTAACTTGATCCGAAACTTCATGATCATCATCATTAACTTCCTCTTCAACTAACGTAGGCTTCACAGAAACAAATTCCTGCGCTGCGCTACTCTCTGGTTGAACAAAGGTTCAACAACCTCATCAAGTTATATCTTCCTCCCACTCAATTCTTTCGAGAGAAACTGTTTCTCGAGAAAGGACCCATTTTTAGCAACAAACACTTTATGCTTGGATCTAAGATAGAAGGTTTACCCAACTGTTCTTAGGGTATTCCATGAAGATGCATTTGTCCGCTTTGGCTTCGAGCTCATTAGGTGAAAACATTTTCCACACACGTGTTGCATCCCCAAACATTAAGAAATGACAGCTTAAGTTTCTATCAAACCATAATTCACACGGTGTCATCTCGACGGATTTAAATGGTGCCCTATCTAAAGTGAATGCAGTTGTCTCTAATGCATAACCCCAAAACTATAGTAGCAAAACGATAAGAGACATCATAGCACGCACCATATCCAATAGAGCATGACTATGACGTTCGGACACACCATCACACTATGGTGTTCCAGGTGGCGTGAGCTGTGAAACAACTTTCACATTGTCTAAAGTTGTATGCCAAACTCGTAACTCCGGTATTCACCTCCACGATCATATCGCAGACATTTTTATCTTCTTGTCACGATGATCTTAAACTTCACTTTGAATTTTCTTGAACTTTTCAAACGATTCAGACTTGTGTTTCATTAAGTAAATACACACTATATCTACTCAAATCATCAGTGAAGGTAAGAAAATAACGATATCCACCGCACACTACAAGATTCATTGGATTGCATACATCAACATGTATCATTTCCAATAAATCACTTGCCTGCTCCATCAAACCGGAAAATGGGGTCCTTAGTCATCTTGCCCAAGAGGCATGGTTTGCATGTCTCGACCGATTCTTAATCGAATGATTCGAAAGATCCATCAGCATGGAGTTTCTTCATGCGTTTTATACCAACATGACATTCAACGGCAATGCCACAAGTATGTGGTACTATCATTATTAACTTTGTATCTTTTGGCATCAATTTTATGAACATGTGTATTACTACGATCAAGATTCAACAAACAATTCTCACTAGGTGCATGACCATTGAAGGTATTATTCATGTAAACAGAATAACCATTATTCTCTAACTTAAATGAATAATCGTGTTGCAATAAACACGATCTAATCACGTTCATGATCAACGCAAAACACCAAATAACATTTATTTACGTTCATCACTAATCCCGAAGGTAGAGAGAGCGTGCGATGTTGATCACATCAACCTTGGAAACATTTCCAACACACATCGTCACCTCACCCTTAGCTAGTTCTCCGTTTATTCCGTAGCTTTTATTTCGAGTTACTAACATTTAGCAACCGAACCGGTATCCAATACCCCGGTGCTACTAGGAGTACTAGCAAGGTACACATCAATAACACGTATATCAAATATACTTCTGTCGACGTTGCCAGCCTTCTTATCTACCAAGTATCTAGGGTTGTTCCGCTTCAGCGACCGCTCTTCTCATAATCGAAGCACTTAGTCTCGGGTTTGGGTTCAACTTTGGGTTGCTTCACTGGAGCAACAACTGACTTGCTATCCATGAAGTTTCCCTCCTTGTCCTTGCCCTTCTCGAAACTAGTGGTTTTACTAACCATCAGCACTTGATGCTCCTTCTTGATTTCTACCTTCGTGGTGTCAAACATCGTGAACAGCTCAGGGATCATTATTTCTATCCCTGGCATTTATAGTTCATCATCAAATTCTAGTATCTTAGTGACAGTGACTTGGAGAACTATATCAATCACTATCTTATCTGGAAGATCAACTCCCACTCGATTCAAGCGATTGTAGCACCCAGACAATCCACATGCTCAACGATTGAGCTATTCTCCTTCATCTTACAGGCAAAGAATCTTGTTGGAGATCTCATATCTCGCAACACGGGCACGAGCCTGAGATCCTAATTTCAGCTCTTAGAACATCTCATATGTTCCATGATGTTCAAAACATTTCGGAGCCTCAATTCTAAGCCGTAATGCATGACGCACTAAACTATAAAGTAGTCATCAGAACGTGCCTGTCAGATGTTCACAACATCTAAAGGACGACGCTAGAGGGGTTGGCACACCGAGCGGTGCATTAAGGACATAAGCCTTATGTGCAGCAACGAGGACAATCCTCGGATCAAGGAGCCAGTCCGCAATATTGCTACCATCATCTTTCAACTCTATTTCTCTAGAAACATATAAAAATTCAAGGGAGCTACAGCGCGAGCAAGTAATCTACAACATAATTTGCAAAGACACTGCTGACTATGTTCATGATAATGAGTTCAATTAATCATATTACTTAAGAACTCCCACTCAAATTGACATCCCTCCAGTCATTCGAGTGATACATGATCCAAATTCACCAACTCAAGTCCGATCATCACGTGAGTTGAGGTGGTTTCAATGGTGAACATCATTATGTTGATCATATCTACTATATGACTCATGTTCGACCTTTCGGTCTCTTGTGTTCCGAGGCCATGTCTGTACATGCTAGGCTCGTCAAGTTTAACCCGAGTGTTCTGCATGTGCAACACTGGCTTGCACCCGTTGTATGTGAACGTAGAGTCTATCACACCCGATCATCATGTGGTGTCTCGACATGACGAACTTTCGCAACGGTGCACACTCGAGGAGAACACAATTTATCTTGAAATTAAGTGAGGGATCACCTTATAATGCTACCGTCGTCCTAAGCAAAACAAGGTGCATAAAAGGATTAACATCACATGCAAACCATAAGTGACATGATATGGCCATGAACTTGTGCTTTACATCTCCATCTTGAAAGCACCGGCAAGATCTCCATCGTCACCAGCACGACACCATGATCTCCATCATCTTGATCTCCATCAACATGTCACCATCGGGGTTGTCGCGCCCAACATGCTTCTACTACTATTGCTATCGTTTAGCGATAAAGTAAAGCATTACATAGTGCTTAATAATTGACATGCAGGTCATACAATAATTAAAGACAACCCTATGGCTCCTGTCGGTTGCCGTACTCAGCGACATGCAAGTCGTGATAATCTATACATCACATGATCATCTCATACATCACATATATCATATCATGTAATTGGCCATATCACATCACAACATACCCTGCAAAAACAAGTTAGACGTCCTCTAATTGTTGTTCCATGTTTTATGTGGCTGCTACGGGTATCTACCAAGAACAATTCTCATCTACGCAAAAACCACAACGGTGATACACTAGTTGCTTTTCAACCTTCTCAAGGACCGCCGTTGTCGAATCCGATCCAACTAAAGTGAGAGAAACTTGTTGGAAATATGCCCTAGAGGCAATAATAAATTAGTTATTATCATATTTCCTTGTTCATGATAATTGTTTATTATCCATGCTATAATTGTATTGATCGGAGACTTAGATGCATGTGTGAATACATAGACAAAACCATGTCCCTAGTATGCCTCTAATAGACTAGCTCGTTGATCAAAAGATGGTTAAGGTTTCCTAGCCATGGACATGAGATGTCATTTGATAACGGGGTCACATCATTAGGAGAATGATGTGATGGACAAGACCCAAACTGCAAACGTAGCATATGATCGTGTCAGTTTATTGCTACTGTTTTCCGCATGTCAAGTATGTGTTCCTATGACCATGAGATCATGCAACTCACAGATATCGGAGGAGTGCCTTGTGTGTATCAAACGTCGCAACGTAACTGGGTGACTATAAAGGTGCTCTACAGGTATCTCCGATGGTGTCTGTTGAGTTGGCATGGATCGAGACTGGGATTTGTTACTCCGTGTGACGGAGAGGTATCTCGGGGCCCACTCGGTAATGCAACATCACAATAAGCCTTGCAAGCAATGTGACTAATTTTTAGTTGCGGGATCTTGTATTACGGAACGAGTAAAGAGACTTGCCGGTAACGAGGTTGAACTAGGTATGGAGATACCGACGATCGAATCTCGGGCAAGTAACATACCGAAGAACAAAGGGAACGTTATACGGGATTAACTGAATCCTTGACATAGAGGTTCGACCGATAAAGATCTCCGTAGAATATGTAGGAACCAATGTGGACGTCCAGGTCCCGCCATTGGTTATTGACCGTAGAGGTGTCTCGGTCATGTCTACATAGTTCTCGAACCCGCAGGGTCTGCACACTTAAGGTTCGGTGACGTTTCGATAGTGTAGAGTTATGTATGGTGATGACCGAAGTTTGTTTGGAGTCCCGGATGAGATCCCGGACGTCACGAGGAGCTCCGGAATGGTCCGGAGGTAAATATTCATATATAGGAAGTCCCAGTTTGGTTTCCGGAAAAGTTTCGGGCTCATCGGTAGTGTACCGGGAGTGCCGGTAGTGTACCGGGAGGCCTCCGGGAGGGGTATTTCGACCCCCAAGAGGTCCATGGGCTGTGGGAGAATAATAACCAGCCCTTAGTGGGCTGGGAAAACAGCCACAAAGGCCCATGGCGCAGGAGAGAAAGTCCTAAAGCAAAAAGTGGAAAATCAGCCAATAGGAGGCAATCCTACTCCAACTAGGATTGGAGGTGAAGTAGGATTGCTTCCCACCTCCTATTTCGGCCGACCCAAAGGCCTTGGCTGCCTCTCCTCTCCTCTCCTCCTATATATACTAGTAGATTGGGTGGTTTTTGAACAGAATTTCCGGCCACGTGCTGCCCGTTACACCGGTGCATAGTTTCTCCTCTAGATCGGTTTTCTACAGCGCTTAGGCGAAGCCCTGCCGGAACTGCTCCACCACCATCACCGGAGCGCCGTCACGCTGCCGGTGAACTCTCTCTCCTCTCCACCTCCTCTCGCTGGATCGAGACGGTGGAGATCGTCATCAAGCTGCACGTGTGCTGAACGCGGAGGTGTCGTCCGTTCGGCGCTAGATCGGAAGGACCGTGATCGAGATCGCGAGACGGTTCGTGATGTGATCACGGAACGGATCGTGATGAGTTCGCGGGACAGATCGTGATCAAGATCGTGAGACGGATCGTGATGAGTTCGCGGGACGGATCATGATATGTTCGCGGGACGGTTCGTGATTGGATCGCGGGACGCTCGGCGATTTGGATCGCGAAGAAGTTCGACTACACCAACCGCGTTTCTTAACGCTTCCCGCTTAGCGATCTACAAGGGTACGTAGATCCACTCTCCCTCTCGTAGATGCTCATCACCATGGATAGGTTTGCGTGTGCGTAGGAAATTTTTTGTTTCCCATGCGACGTTCCCCAACAGTGGCATCATGAGCTAGGTTGATGGTTCGATGAGATCTCGAGTAGAACACAAAAGGTTTGTGGGCGTTGATGCTTAGATTGCTTCCTCCCTTGGTCGGATTTTGGTTCAGCGGGATTGTGAGATGAAGCGGCCCGAACCAACATTACTCGTACGCTTATGAGAGACCGGTTCCCTCGACGCAACTTGTTGCTTAGATGGCTTGCGGGTGACAGTTTCTCTCACTTTAGTTGGATCGGATCTGACAAAGGCGGTCCTTGAGAAGGTTGAAAAGCAATCTATGTATCAACGTTGTGGTTTATGCGTAGGTGAGAATCGTTCTTGCTAGATACCCGTAGCAGCCACGTAAAACATGCAACAACAATTAGAGGACGTCTAACTTGTTTTTGCAGGGTATGTTGTGATGTGATATGGCCAATTACATGATGAGATATATGTGATGTACGAGATGATCATGTGATGTATAGAATTTCACGACTTGCATGTCGTTGAGTATGGCAACCGGCAGGAGCCATAGGGTTGTCTTTAATTATTGTATGACCTGCGTGTCAATCATTAAGCGTTATGTAATGCTTTACTTTATCGCTAAGCAGTAGCAATAGAAGTAGAAGCAGGGCTGGCGCCACAACCCCAATGGCAACACATTGATGGAGATCAAGATGATGGAGATCATGGTGTTGTGCCGGTGACGATGGAGATCATGCCGGTGTTTCGAAGATGGAGATCTTAAACACAAGTTCATGGCCATATCATGTCACTTATGAATTGCATGAGATGTTAATCCTTTTATGCACCTTGTTTTGATTAGTACGGCGGTAGCATTATAAGGTGATCCCTCACTTGAATTTCAAGATGAACTGTGTTCTCCCCGAGTGTGCACCGTTGCGAAAGTTCGTCGTGTTGAGACACCACGTGATGATCGGGTGTGATAGACTCTACGTTCACATACAACGGGTGCAAGCCAGATTTGCACGCGCAGAACACTCGGGTTAAACTTGACGAGCCTAGCATGTACAGACATGGCCTCGGAACACGAGAGACCGAAAGGTCGAACATGAGTCATATAGTAGATATGATCAACATAATGATGTTCACCATTGAAACCACCTCAACTCACGTGATGATCGGACTTGAGTTGGTGAATTTGGATCATGTATCACTCGAATGATCGGAGGGATGTCAATTTGAGTGGGAGTTCTTAAGTAATATGATTAATTGAACTCATTATCATGAACATAGTCAAAGTGTCTTTGCAAATTATGTTGTAGATTACTAGCTCGCGTTGTAGCTCCCTTAAATTTTTATATGTTCCTAGAGAAATAGAGTTGAAAGATGTTGGTAGCAATATTGCGGACTGGCTCCTTGATCCGAGGATTGTCCTCGTTGCTGCACATAAGGCTTATGTCCTTAATGCACCGCTCGGTGCGCCACCCCCTCTAGCGTCGTCTATAGATGTTGTGAACATCTGACAGGCACGTTTCGATGACTACTTGATAGTTTAGTGCGTCATGCATTACGGCTTAGAATTGAGGCTCCGAAATGTTTTGAACGTCACGGAACATATGAGATGTTTTAGGAGCAGAGATTGTGACCTCAGGCTCGTGCCTGTGTTGCGAGATATGAGATCTCCAACAAGATTCTTTGCCTGTAAGATGAAGGATAATAGCTCAATCGTTGAGCATGTACTCAGATTGTCTGGGTACTACAATCGCTTGAATCAAGTGGGAGTTGATCTTCCAGATAAGATAGTGATTGATATAGTTCTCCAAGTCACTGTCACTAAAGCTACTAGAACTTAGTGATGAACTATAATACACCAGGGATAGAAGTATTGATCCCTGAGCTGTTCGCGATGTTTGACACCGCGAAGGTAGAAATCAAGAAGGAGTGTCAAGTGTTGATGGTTAATCAAACCACTAGTTTCGAAAAGGGCAAGAGCAAGGAGGGAAACTTCATGGATAGCAAGTCAGTTGCTGCTCCAGTGAAGCAACCCAAAGTTGAACTCAAACCCGAGACTAAGTACTTCTATTATGAGGTGAGAGGTCGCTGAAGCGGAACAACCCTAGATACTTGGTAGATAAGAAGGCTGGCAACATCGACAGAAGTATATTTGATATACGAGTTATTGATGTGTACCTTGCTAGTACTCCTAGTAGCACCTGGGTATTGGATACCGGTTCGGTTGCTAAATGTTAGTAACTCGAAATAAAAGCTGCGGAATAAACGGAGAACTAGCTAAGGGTGAGGTGACGATGTGTGTTGGAAATGTTTCCAAGATTGATGTGATCAACATCGCACGCTCTCTCTACCTTCAAGATTAGTGACGAACCTAAATAAATGTTATTTGGTGTTTTGCGTTGAGCATGAACATGATTAGATCATGT
This sequence comes from Hordeum marinum, assembly GCA_022496015.1. Classification (NCBI taxonomy): domain Eukaryota; kingdom Viridiplantae; phylum Streptophyta; class Magnoliopsida; order Poales; family Poaceae; genus Hordeum; species Hordeum marinum. The sequence continues at coordinate 580,205,775 of CM039673.1, forward strand.
TTGTTGCAATACGGTTATTCATTTAAGACAGAGAATAATAGTTATTCTGTTTACATGAATAATACCTTCAATGGTCATGCACCCAGTGAGAATGGTTTGTTGAAATCTTGATCGTAGTAATACACATGTTCATAACATTGATGTCAAAAGATACAAAGTTAAATAATGATAGTACCACATACTTGTGGCACTGCCGCAAAATGTCATATTGGTATAAAGCGCATGAAGAAACTCCATGGTGATGGATGTTTGGACTCATTCGATTTCGAATCGGTTGAGACATGCGAACCATGCCTCTTGGGCAAGATGACTAAAGGACCCCGTTGGATGGAGCGGGCAAGTGATTCATTGGAAATGATACATGTTGATGTATGCAATCTAGTGAGTCTTGTAGCGTGCAGTGGATATCGTTATTTTCTTACCTTCACTGATGATTTGAGTAGATATAGTGTACATTTACTTAATGAAACACAAGTCTGAATCGTTTGAAAGGTTCAAGCAAATTCAGAGTGAAGTTTAAAGATCATCGTGACAAGAAGATAAAAATGACTGCGATATGATCGTGGAGGTGAATATCTGAGTCACGAGTTTGGCATACAACTTAAGACAATGTGAAGTTGTTTCACAACTAAACGCCACCTGGAACACCATAGTGTGATGGTGTGTCCGAACATCATAGTTATGCTCTATTGGACATGGTGCGTGCTATGATGTCTCTTGTCGTTTTACTACTATAATTTTGGGGTTATGCATTAGAGACAACTACATTCACTTTAAATAGGGCACCATCTAAATCCGTTGAGATGACACCATGTGAATTATGGTTTGATAGAAACCTAAGATGTCATTTCTTAATACTTGGGGCTGCGACACTTGTGTGGAAAATGTTTCACCTAATGAGGTCGAACCCAAGGCGGACAAATGCATCTTCATAGAATACCCTAAGATCAGTTGGGTGAACCTTCTATCTCAGATCCAAGTGCAAAGTGTTTGTTACTAAAATGGATCCTTTCTCGAGGAAAAGTTTCTCTCGAAAGAATTAAGTGGGAGGAATATAGAACTTGATGAGGTTGTTTAAACTTTGTTCAACCAGAGAGTAGCGCAGCGCAGGATGTTGTTTCTGTGAAGCCTACGTTAGTTGAAGAGGAAGTTAATGATGATGATCATGAAGCTTCAGGATCAAGTTACTATCGAACTTCGTAGGTCGACAAGGATGTGTATTGCTCCTAAGCGGTACGACAACCCTGTCTTGGAGGTCATGTTGTTGGACAAACGATGAACCTACGAGCTATGGAGAAGCGATGATGGGCCTGGATTCCGAAAAATGGTTGGAGGCCATGAAATCCGAGATAGGATCCATGTATGAAAACCAAGTGTAGACTTTGGTAGACTTGCTCGTTGGACGGCAGGTCGTTGAGTACAAATGGATCTTCAAAATGAAGACAGACACTGATGGTGAATGTCACTATTTGTAAAGCTCGACTTGTTGCAAAGATGTTTGTGACAAGTTCAAGGATTTGACTACGATGAGACTTTCTCACTCGTAGTGGTGCTAAAGTCTGTTGGAATTATGTTAGCAGTTGCTGTGTTTTCAATTATGAAATCTGGCAGATGGATGTCAAAACATCGTTTCCTTAACGGTTTACTTGAGGAAAGGTTGTATGTGATACAACCAGAAGGTTTTGTCAGGCCTATGGATGCTAAAAGGTGTGCAAGCATCGGTGATCCTTCCATGGACCGAAGCAAGCATCTCGGAGTTGGAATATACGCTTTGGTGAGGTGATCAAAGTTTTGATGTTTATACAAAGTTTACGAGAAACTTGTATTTGCAATAAAGTGAGTGGGAGCACTATAGAATTTCTGATAAGTATATGTGGATGACATATTGTTGATCAGAAATAATGTAGAGTTTCTAGAAAGCATAAAATGGTCATTTGGAAAGTGATTTTCAAAGGAAGACCTGGATGAAGCTACCTAATTGTTGAGCATCAAAATCTATGGAGATAGATCAAGATGCTCGATGAGACTTTCAATGAGTGCATACCTTGACAAGATTTTGAAAGAGTTCAAAATGGATCAGTTAGAGAAAGAGTTCTCGCCTGATTTGTAAGGTGTGAAAGTTGAGTGAGACTCAAAGATCGACAACAGCAGAAGAAAGAGAAAGGACGAACGTCGTCCCCTATGCCTTAGCCATAGGCTCTATATTATGCCATGTTGTGTACCGCACCTGTGTGTGCCTTGCCATGAGTCCGTCAGGGGGTACAAGAGTGAACCAGGAGTGAATCACTGGACAACGGTCAAGATTATTCTCAGTAACTAAGAGACTGAGGAGATGTTTCTCGATTATGGAGGTGATAAAGATTACGTCGATACAAGCTTTAACACCAATCCGGATGACTCGTAGTAGCAATCTGGATACGTATAGTGGAGCAGCCATTTGGAATAGTACCGAGCGGAGTGTGGTAGCAGTGTTTACAGTTTGACATAGGTATTTGCAAAGTGCACACGGATCTGAATGTTACAGACCCGTTGACTATAAGACCTCTCTCACATGCAAAGCATGATCGAGCCCCAGAACTCGTTGGGTGTTAGATTCATAACAATGCGAATCACATGGTGATGTGAACTAGATTATTGACTCTAGTGCACGTGGGAGACTGTTGGAAATATGCCCTAGAGGCAATAATAAATTAGTTATTATCATATTTCTTTGTTCATGATAATTGTTTATTATCCATGCTATAATTGTATTGATCGGAGACTTAGATGCATGTGTGGATACATAGACAAAACCATGTCCCTAGTATGCCTCTAATAGACTAGCTCGTTGATCAAAAGATGGTTAAGGTTTCCTAGCCATGGACATGAGATGTCATTTGATAACGGGGTCACATCATTAGGAGAATGATGTGATGGACAAGACCCAAACTGCAAACGTAGCATATGATCGTGTCAGTTTATTGCTACTGTTTTCCGCATGTCAAGTATGTGTTCCTATGACCATGAGATCATGCAACTCACAGATATCGGAGGAGTGCCTTGTGTGTATCAAACGTCGCAACGTAACTGGGTGACTATAAAGGTGCTCTACAGGTATCTCCGATGGTGTCTGTTGAGTTGGCATGGATCGAGACTGGGATTTGTTACTCCGTGTGACGGAGAGGTATCTCGGGGCCCACTCGGTAATGCAACATCACAATAAGCCTTGCAAGCAATGTGACTAATTTTTAGTTGCGGGATCTTGTATTACGGAACGAGTAAAGAGACTTGCCGGTAACGAGGTTGAACTAGGTATGGAGATACCGACGATCGAATCTCGGGCAAGTAACATACCGAAGAACAAAGGGAACGTTATACGGGATTAACTGAATCCTTGACATAGAGGTTCGACCGATAAAGATCTCCGTAGAATATGTAGGAACCAATGTGGACGTCCAGGTCCCGCCATTGGTTATTGACCGTAGAGGTGTCTCGGTCATGTCTACATAGTTCTCGAACCCGCAGGGTCTGCACACTTAAGGTTCGGTGACGTTTCGATAGTGTAGAGTTATGTATGGTGATGACCGAAGTTTGTTTGGAGTCCCGGATGAGATCCCGGACGTCACGAGGAGCTCCGGAATGGTCCGGAGGTAAATATTCATATATAGGAAGTCCCAGTTTGGTTTCCGGAAAAGTTTCGGGCTCATCGGTAGTGTACCGGGAGTGCCTGTAGTGTACCGGGAGTGCCGGTAGTGTACCGGGAGGCCTCCGGAAGGGGTATTTCGACCCCAAGAGGTCCATGGGCTGTGGGAGAATAATAAACAGCCCTTAGTGGGCTGGGAAAACAGCCACAAAGGCCCATGGCGCAGGAGAGAAAGTCCTAAAGCAAAAAGTGGAAAATCAGCCAATAGGAGGCAATCCTACTCCAACAAGGATTGGAGGTGAAGTAGGATTGCTTCCCACCTCCTATTTCGGCCGACCCAAAGGCCTTGGCTGCCTCTCCTCTCCTCTCCTACTATATATACTAGTGGATTGGGTGGTTTTTGGAAAGAATTTCCGGCCACGTGCTGCCCGTTACACCGGTGCATAGTTTCTCCTCTAGATCGGTTTTCTGCAGCGCTTAGGCGAAGCCCTGCCGGAACTGCTCCACCACCATCACCAGAGCGTCGTCACGCTGCCGGTGAACTCTCTCTCCTCTCCACCTCCTCTCGCTGGATCGATACGGTGGAGATCGTCATCAAGCTGCACGTGTGCTGAACGCGGAGGTGCCATCCGTTCGGCGCTAGATCGGAAGGACCGTGATCGAGATCGGAAGACGGTTCATGACGTGATCACGGAACGGATCGTGATGAGTTCGCGGGATAGATCGTGATCAAGATCGTGAGACGGATCGTGATGAGTTCGCGGGATGGATCATGATGTGTTCGCGGGACGGTTCGTGATTGGATCGCGGGACGCTCGGCGATTTGGATCGCGAAGAAGTTCGACTACACCAACCGCGTTTCTTAACGCTTCCCGCTTAGCGATCTACAAGGGTACGTAGATCCACTCTCCCTCTTGTAGATGCTCATCACCATGGATAGGTTTGCATGTGCGTAGGAAAAATTTTGTTTCTCATGCGACGTTCCCCAACAAAACTGTCACCCGCAAGCCATCTATGCAACAAGTTGAGGTTGAGGGAACCGGTCTCTCGTAAACGTATGAGTAATGTTGGTCCGGTCCGCTTCATCTCACAATAACGCTGAACCAAAACACGACGAAGGGAGGAAGCAATCTAAGCATCAACGCCCACAAACTCTTTGTGTTCTACTCGAGATCTCATCTACACATAGACCTAGATCATGATGCCACTGTTGGGGAACGTCGCATGGGAAACAAAAAAAATTCCTACGCACACGGAAGATCTATCCATGGTGATGAGCATCTACGAGAGGGAGAGTGGATCTACATACCCTTGTAGATCGCTAAGCGGGAAGCGTTAAGAAACACGGTTGGTGTAGCCGAATGTCTTCGCGATCCAAATCGCCGAGCGTCCCGCGATCTCATCACGATCCATCCTGCGAACTCATCACGATCCGTCCCGCGATCCAATCACGATCCGTCCCGCGAACTCATCATGATCCGTCCCGCGAACTCATCACGATCCGTCTCGCGATCTTGATCACGGTCCTTCCGATCTAGCGCCGAACGGACGACACCTCCGCGTCCTGCACACGTACAGCTCGATGATGATCTCTGCCTTCTTGATCCAGCAAGAGGGAGTGAAGAGGTAGACGAGTTCTCCGGCAGCATGACGGCGCTGCGGCGATGGTGGTGGAGTAATTCCGATAGGGCTTCGCATAAGCACTGAAAAAATCGATCTAGAGGAGAAACTATGCACTGGAGGAACGGGCAGCACGTGGCAGAAAATTCTGTCCAAAAACCCTAAAACCTCCAGTATATATAAGAGGAAGAGAGGAGGAGGCTTGGTCCAAGGTCCAAGCCTCTAGGAGTCGGTTGAACCAAGAGGAGGAGGTGGAATCCACCTCAAATCCTAGTAGGACTAGGATTCACCCTATTTTTGCCTTTTTCCACCTTTTCTCTTTGGGCTTTTTCTCCCTAGCCGCATGGGCTTTATGTGGGAATTCCATCAGCCCATTAAGGGCTGGTATTCACTCTCCCACAGCCCATGTAGCCTCTTGGATCGAAATACCCCTCCCGATGGTCTCCCGGTACACTATCGGCACTCCCGGTACACTACCGATGAGCCCGAAACTTTTCCGATGACCAAAACAGGACCTCCTATATATGAATCTTTACCTCTGGACTATTTTGGAGCTCCTCGTGACGTCCAGGATCTCATTCAGGACTCCGAACAACCTTCGGTCACCACCATACATAACTCTATACTACCGAAACGTCACCAAACCTTAAGTGTGCAGACCCTACGGGTTCGAGAATTATGTAGACATGAGCGAGACACCTCTACGGTCAATAACCAATAGCGGGACTTGGATGCCCATATTGGTTCCTACATATTCTACGAAGATCTTTATCAGTCGAACCTCTGTGTCAAAGATTCAGTTAATCCCGTATGATGTTCCCTTTGTTCTTCGGTATGTTACTTGCCCGAGATTCGATCGTCGGTATCTCCATACCTAGTTCAACCTCGTTACCGACAAGTCTCTTTACTCGTTTCGTAATACAAGATCCCGTGACTAACACTTAGTCACATTGCTTGCAAGGCTTGTTGTGATGTTGTATTACCGAGTGGGCCCTGATATACCTCTCCGTCACACGAAGTAACAAATCCCAGTCTTGATCCATGCCAACTCAACAGACACCCTCAGAGATACCTGTAGAGTACCTTTATAGTCATCCAGTTATGTTGCGACGTTTGATACACACAAGGCACTCCTCCGGTGTCAGTGAGTTGCATGATCTCATGGTCATAGGAACATATACTTGACATGTAGAAAATAGTAGCAATAAACTAACATGATCATATGCTACGTTTGTAGTTTGGGTCTTGTCCATCACACCATTCTCCTAATGATGTGATCTCATTATCAAATGACATCTCATGTCCATGGCTAGGAAACCTTAACCATCTTTGATCAACGAGCTAGTCTATTAGAGGTATACTAGGGACATGGTTTTATCTATGTATCCACACATGCATCTAAGTCTCCGATCAATACAATTATAGCATGGATAATAAACGATTATCATGAACAAGGAAATATGATAACAACTAATTTATTATTGCCTCTAGGACATATTTCCAACAAGCAACTCTCTGTAAGTCCGGCGCCCCTCCCTCTATCTTGCATCGTCCGAGCTTGTTTAAGGGGAAACTACCGAATCAACCTTTCCTAGTAGCCTTAGTTGGTTTCGTGATATGCATGTTAAATTGTGAATGCAAATAACCAAACAACGAATTTCGTCCTGTACAGGTGTGGTTGGGCTCTATGCAAGTAACAAACCCATCCATAATGTTTCCTCGATTTTGGTCATGATATTTTTGTTGAAGGAAGGAGAAGGGACGCAACAGAAGGAAAAGGAAGGTACAGACGTGGGCCTTCAAATAAAACAATCACATCGGTTGAAGGCAAAATTTAGTGTTTTGAAAAAGTTTAGCCATATCTTTTTTTTTGAAAAGGGATGTATCTTGGACCTCTGCATCTGGGTGATGCATGTAGCCATTTTATTAATTATTCATAAAGCTCTTACAAGTTAAAACATCAATAAGCCCGAAGCCACAATTTTGACAACACCGGTCGCTACTCCTATCCCCGTGATGAATGGGTGCCGAATGTCCGAGCCGAATACCAAACAGACATCACATCAACACCTAACATCTAATGTTGGATGCCCCATCCAAGCCATAATACCTGGACTGGGTTACACATCGGTCCGGCGCACTTTCAGTGGGCACCACATTCGCACGCTGCAAGGATCGTTACCTCCTTCATCCATCGATCCATCGTCAGATCAGATACTAACGCATCGACCTTGCCAGGCCTCTCTGCCATCGACGCCACCACGACGTCATACATCGTCGTCCTCCTGCACAAGTCCATCGCCACCCATCAGACTTTGAGTCTCCACCACGCCATGCCGTCGAGATCCGTCGCCATCGATGTGTAGGATGAAACACCGCTCCACCACCTACCGATGCCCAACCACCAAGATGTCCACATGTTCGTCTCGCCGATGAATGTCTCGAAAGATGATGCCCCCACGGGGGTGACGACGAAGACGTTGCTATCATCGTATCCAGGAGGCCCCTCAACGCCTCCAACGAGGGCTACGACGCCCATGGGCGCCGCCGTCAATGGTAGCCTCCTCCAGATCCGAGGTTTCCCTCGGAAACAATGAAGCGAGAAACGCCCCCACCATCGCCTCCAACAAGGAAAATGACACCCACGGGCGGCGCCGACGATGGTGGCATTCTCACCCACTGCAGCAGCTAGGCCAGCATTTCCTCCTTCACTTTATCCGCCGCCAGGAAGCCACCGCGAGGCAACACCCATTGACCAGACCAAAGATAGAGAAAGTCACATTGTTGCGTGACCGACGCCATGGCCACACACACGTCGTCCCGAGGTGCCTGCTTAATATCCACCGTCACAGCCACGGCTCCAAGCTGTGACGGAGGGATGCCACTAATCCATGGATCTCAACCACTGTACTAGCGTCGAGCAGCCGAAGAATGCCTTGCCGCCACCTTCCTCGGAGCCATCCAGACTTTGCCGGAGGACACCTCAGGTGGCGGCGAGGGAAGGAAGGTGTGGCGGGGGGAGGAAGGGATGTCGGGGTGAGATGGTGAAGGATGAGAGATCCGGTGGCAGCGAGTCGTGAAGTCCCTCCTGTCGCCAGTCGCCTAGTCCTCCCGACCCCGTCTAGCCAGATTTTACCCATGTCCGAAAACATTTCGGGATGTGAACTTTTTCCAACCGAGCAGGGTCGATGACGGTAGGGTATAGTAGGCTACCGTCAAGACACCTGACGGTAGGGTTGAACGTCCTATCGCAAAAAAAAACAAGTAAAAGGATCAGATTTCAAAAAGTTTTCGAAAAGGGATCAGATCCGATTAAACTTCTGCAAAAGGGTCAAAACACAGGAAATTTGCCTCGTTGAACCACACGGGAGTATATGCGGGGAGGCGGGAGCTAGCAGGCAAGGCCTGCTTGCTGCGGCCGCCGTACGACCTCGTAGCTGTACTCCAGTTGGAAACGGATACCCGATTGTGTATCCGAGTCGGTTACGTCCCCGCACGCTTCACACGAGCTTTTTGGTTATTTATATAGAACCTAAAGCAATCGCCGGCCCCAAACAAGACTACGGCTGCGGCGTTCAAGGACAAGTCGCCGGAGCAACAAGACTCTGGGCGAGACATGGACGTGGCCAAATCGAGCTCCATCTCCGAGCAGCAAGAGGGCGAGATGGACGGCGGCAAATCCCACTCCGTGGCCTCCGAGCAGCAGACCGACAACCACACGACGACTCGGGACGATGAGGAGGAGGAGGAGGATGAGCTGTCCGACAACTCGGAGGACGATGAGACGGGAGCCGGGGCGGAATCCATCTCCAAAAAGCAGATCCAGAAGCTCTGCAGTGATTTGCAGGCGACGCTGGATTACCTGAGAATCGACATCGAGCCGGCAGCGCCGCTCCGGGAGACGACGGCGGAAGCCGGCGATAAGTCGGCGGCGGCGCCGGTGATCGGCACCATCTTAGAGCAGTTCAAGGATGTGCGCCGCCGCATGAGCAGGCTGAGGTGAAAGCTGCTGCCTTTCAAGGAGAGGTACGAAGAGGAGCAGGCTAGGCGGGCGCGGGACACGTACGAGGGTCTGGGCGAGGAAGAGAAGGCGAGGAAGATGATGGAGGACGAAGAGGAGTTCTTCCTCAACTACCGCCAAAGCACCGAGTTCACATCCCCCCGCATCACCTTCGAGCAGCAGAGTAAGTCGACGCTGCTAAAAACCATAATACTCCTATATGCAACTAATTAATCATAGTGATTGTCCTCTCCTCTGTTATAAGAGCTTCACAACACATTGAATTGTTATTTTTTGAGAAACACGGTACAGACACAGACACTCGAACAATTTAGTTGGATTGATTGATTTGGTTAATTGATTGTGCAGCAACATTAAGCCCCATGCACTTCACACATTGCACGCCCGGAGTGCCCCTACCCTACAATGCCGAGACGGAGGAAGGGATCAGCCTGCAGGTCTACTCTTTCAAGATCACCGAGATCATGGGCGGCCTGCGTTGGCCTCTCCACGTGTATGGCGTCGTCGCCGCGCGAGACAACTCGGACCGCAAGCGCAACATCATCTTTGATCGGCCGAGGCACGACTGCCAGACGCTCACCCAAGATGTATATATGTGCCCACTCTACTTCGTTTTCAACCTCTTTGTTTTCCTATTGGTTTCCTTGTTGTTGCTGCATGTGTCTTTGTTCATCGGTCGGTCGATCGGTTTAGCTTCCGCGATCAAGGATGCGTAGTAACGATGATGTTGTCGTCGTTGCCTGCAGGATCCCTTTTTGCGCTTGACCGGACCGTCTCGGGCGATCATGGCGCTGAGCCCCGTCGACTTTGAGGTCCAACTGAAACTCAAGGGCGCCACGCCGTCAACAGACAGATCACTGATGAACCGTAGAGAGCACTACATCGGCAGTACGAGTGCCAATTGCTTAGAAACTCTCACCTTTGAGAACTACCTTTGCACGGCGGAGCTAAGAGTGGAGCAACTTTCCGGGTCGGTCCAGGCCACTTTCTTGGGTGTCCGCGTCATCAGAGCCGGTCCATGCCCCTTGGAACACGGAGGCCGAGTCGCCTGCTCGTCGCCGATCCACGAAGTTGTGGTCATGGATCCTCAAGGCGCCGCCGGGGAGGTTGTCGACCCCCCGTCCACCCAAGTCGTGCTGCTCGATTCTCGTGATGGCGTTTCTGGAAAAATGCCAATGGGCAAAGCCGGTTACCTCCATCTGTCAAGGCGCGTTGTTTGTGTTGAAGTGCGGAAGGACAACTCCCGGCAATACAAAGAAGGCCTGAAGGTTGTGGTTGAAGCCTACTCGGAGTCGGGCGGTGTTGCGGCGCAAGTTCATGTCAAGATCAGGCCCAGGGTTTGCAACATAAGTAGGCACACTTGCCACCTCGGTGGCTCTACGGTGGAGATTGCCATTGCTTGGTCGACCATTGTTAGGACCGACCTATGTTAGTAAATGTTTGATGTTTGATGCTGCTCTGGCCTGAATGTTATGGAGTAACTCTATCTATTTCTTTTTTGCTAGTGTTTTTTTTTTGTTCAAGTAAGTATTTGCGTATCCTAGTCCAACAATTTGTGCACCGACTGTAATTTTTCAAGTTATGTTGTGTGCTATATTGCAAAAAAAAGGGGGTTATGTTGTGTGGAGTATTTGTGTCTGAATTTTCAAGTTATGTTGTGTGGAGTAAGTATTCTGCCAACACACTCACAGGAAAACAAAACTGCATCATGCATCCACAACACCACTTCCACAATAAAAGAACGTATATTTCTTTGTATGAATGAACCAACAACGATGCGTCCACAAAACAAATCTGCAGCAGCAGATCATCTAACCGATAACGCCTCCGGCCCCGAGCTCCGACCTTGCCTCAGCGATCGACCACGCAAATCGGAGTTTTATCGTGCCGAGGAGCAAAAATTTCCTCCTGAAACTGAGTGATCATTCAGAGGGTTTCAGGGGGAGAGTGAGCCTGGCCACCCTCGAGCAGCATGCTCCGGCTGCAGTAAGACCTTGTCGTGCTCGACGACGAATGCAGGGACCGCATGTCGCCGCCACAGGGGACGAGCTCGTTGCGGTGGATGCCAGCGCCGCCGCCCCTGCTGCTCCGGCCAGGGTAGAAGCCGCCATCAGCGTCGTCCATGCCCTCGCCGAAGCTGCCGTTGCCGGGATCCAGCCGCTCGGAGAACATGCGCAGCACCTGCCTGATGGACGGCCGCTGGCGCCCCTCCCGCTGCGTGCACCACTGGACGATGCCGACCGCCAGGTGCAGCTGGTCCATGTCCACCGAGTCACGGATCGTCGAGTCTACCAGCTCCGGCAGGATCTCGCCGGACGACATGTACTCCTGCGCCCACTCCACCAGGTTCTTCTTGTCCTGGATCGCCCGCCGCCCGGTGACCAGCTCCAGCAGCACCACGCCGTAGCTGTAGATGTCGCTCTTCTCCGTCAGCTCCTGGGTCACCACGTACTCAGGATCCATGTACCCTACAGTTGATCCATCAAGGGGGAGATGAGCAACAATGGAGTATGATCCATTTACTGAACATTAAGATAACCTGCTACATATGTAGTTTCACTAGCCGGTTCCTGCTGTGAAATTTGCACCTGGAGTTCCACGTATATCGGTGTTCACAGCTTCGAAGCTAATGGCACCAGTTCTCGACGCATGCGCAAGGCCGAAATCAGCAACCTAAATATACAAGATTGAGGAGAAAATTTTCAGCATGAACCACAGCCTAGATGCACCCACCAGCGCTAGAGGTCGTGAGCATATCACAAGAACGAACCTTGGCCACAAAATTTTCATCCAAAAGAATGTTGCTCGACTTGATGTCTCTATGGCAGAGTGGAGGGTTACAAAAAAAATGGAGGTACTCCTGCAAGAACAAGGACACATTTTAATCTCAAAAGAAAAGAGCAAGCACAGATCAGCATTCACCATCAAGCGGGAAAATGTAATATCAAAGTTATCTACAGAAGTTGTGAAATGTCAACTGGGCTGACTGAAGGTAGCCCAAAAAGTTTAAAATCCTGAATTCAAATCCAGGATGTCAAACAGCACAACACAATATTACTGGCTAGCAAACAAGCTTATCAACAGTGTCTTCCAACCCCACCCAGAAAGTGAGAAAACAGTAGGCAAGCACTGCCAAAGCCCCATGGTAACATGGTGGGTCCTGGTGGTTAGTGGTACCAAACCAAAGCCCAAGATTTTTTTTTGTTTGCTGAGATAAATAGATTTGGACAGGCATCACTAGTCAACTTGCCATCTCTCAGTGACTCCATAGCCCGAGGACAGAAAGTGCAAAAGGATATTTATGGACATGTGTGGCCAAATGGGCCAAAATCAGGTCAACAGTGTCAAATAATACACAGCAGGACCACAGGCATGGGCATTCTCATACCTGTGCAAATGCCTATCCCCTATCAACATGTGCCAGCAATTTCCACATGCCAACAACCATGGTTGATCCTGATTCTTGAATGCTACTGTTCAATGTCACGCCTTGGAAATAAAACTGGGGGCAAAATGCTGTGCTGTTCTACGCGATAATAGTCGGACCGATATATAAACTGTACATCCAGACAGGGGCCATCTCTCTTGGAGGGGGCAAAATGCTATCATGTTGTAAATAAGATACTGCATGATATCAGGCCATCTCTACATGCAAATTGATAGGTGTGTCTGAATAAATAAAAGACATTTGTAAAGGTTGGCCTAGATCTGAGGGTGGTTGCTCTGCGGAGACAAGGGGGAAGAAGGGTGTCAGCTACAGTTGCTGCACTGGGGCGTGTTGGAGTAATTAGCTGTTTTGTTATAATGAGAAACTCCCCTATCTGTACTTCCTAGCATTCCATCTTGATACTTTTCATCCATATATTATGCAGATTTTAATAGGTGTATTCACAGATATTAACAGATGCAACGAACCTACACAGGGAAAACTGAAGAACGATGATTTGATCTTAAATATATGAAATAGCACAGCTGCTAAGGGAAAGGAATCTGCAGTACTTTTAAATTGTAATTCAACTTGATGCATGCATGTTGATGATGATTTTTCATATTTTGGCTTAGCATAAAAAAGAATATGAACTTCATAGGGTAACGGAACTATAGTTATTTACTACGGTGAACCTACCAGAGCATTGGCTACGTCCATTGCGATCTGTAGCCTTGTCTGCCAGCTTAATGCCTTTGTTCCAGAAGCTGCCGGAATTCAAATGAGAGCACTTAACAGCCAGTCAAGATATATTTTGAAGGAGAAATATCCTATGTACGAATATCTGAAATTGGCAGAATCTTACAGTGCAGGTGATCCTTTAGGCTTCCATTTTCCATGTACTCGTAGACAAGAAACCTGAAAAACAGAAAGATAAGATGAAAAGTTGACTACTATGTATGAAGTATAGCAAATTACGATGGGAATAAAACACCATTACCTTTCTTTTCTTTCAACGCAGAAGCCCTTTAGGTTGACAAGATGGCGATGATGCAACCTAGCCAGGAGCTCCATTTCCCGGCAGAACTCTTCTTCAGCTTGTCTTGAAACCTTGTCCATCCTTTTGACCGCAGCTATAGAGCCATCACTAAATTGAGCCTTGAAGACTGTTCCAAAGCCTCCCTTTCCAATAACCGTGCTGAAATTGTTTGTTGCTTTCGTTGTTTCTTTGTAGCTATACCTCTGAAACATTGGTGACTGGCCTGAAGAACACGGTACAACAGAGTGGTTTCGATCAAACATAGAGGAATGGTAGGATTATCTGTGCCAGTTTTCCTGTCATATTCATGCCTATGCAAAGGCCACCAATGCCAATGCACTAAAGTAGAAAATAAGAGACTGCTCACTCTAGCATTTATGATTTTCTCACAACAAACTTGCGGCAAGGATGCATGAATGAGTTGTTATTATGCATAACTTTCGAGTCTCATGGCAATATCATTATAACAACAGCAAATAAGAACTAGATAGTAGTTTTCAGGCAGGCACCAAGCATGATTAGCCACACAATGAACGAAGCAACACAAAAAAACTCTCATTGCTAGCTTAAAGAATCTATGTTCATTTGAAATACTCCTACTATATCTGTAACTGAAGCATATGCACTGACCTTCTGTGCATTTCCAGGATTGACCCTGGTGAAATGCATTGTCTGGACTCTGAGCAGCCAGCTCAGCATCCCTCAGCTCCCTGTTCTTTCGACGAATGAGCACCACTAAGACGATCTGAAGAAGAATGGCAAGCAATATGACCCCAATCCCTATCCCCGGAACCAGCGAAATGTGGTAGGGCTTCTGATGCTTCTGTGGCAGTGGAACACTTTTGGTCTTTGGAGCCGGAGAATCATTGGGTAGGGTGACATTCGGAGTAGAAGCCGGAGTTGACGTGACAGACACCGATCCTGGTACGCTCCCAAGCATCAGTTACAGAGTTTCAGAACTGGATGGTCATCACTCAAAATGTTAAAATGTTGGCAAACACAACTTAGTGCAGCAACTGCTGAAATACCTGGAAAGGTGGTGATCCCATGAACACCGAAGAAGCAGGTGAGGATATCGTCGTAGGAGAGCACGCCCTGCTGCGTCGCGAGCGTGACGAACACCGCACTGCGGCACACGCTGAGCGCGACATTATCATCCGACCCGATGAGCCGGCGAAGGTACACAATGCCGTAGTTCAGGCAGGTCTTGCAGGTGATGTCGAGGGACAGGGGCCCCCTGCAGCTCCCGATAACGTCGTTGAAGCTGGGGGACTGCATCATCTCCAGCACGGTGTCGCGGCCGGCGCACTGGTAGTTGACCCTGATCTTGGGGCCGAGCCCGCAGAATACGGCGGCGTCGGTGGCGATGCCACGCAGCCTGAAGGTGTCGGAGACTGCGCTGAGGCACATCTCGGAGAAGGCCGGTGGCACCCCCAGCCGGCCCGTGGCATTGGCGTAGCGCGCGATGGAGGTGGCCACGAAGGCGTTGATGTAGCGGCAGCAAGCCGCCCGCTGCGCCCCGTCGGAGCACGCCGCGGCCGCCGTGGTGAAGTTGGCCCAGCTGAAGTCCAGCGGGCAGCCTGATAAAATGGCACTTTTAGTGAAGATCCTAGTTAAGAAATGTAGTGATAAAATGGCACTGAATGCCCCAAAATTACTGCTCGTACTGTACTGAATCGAGCATACGAGCTACGGAAAATGTACTGGCCAAATGGAGAGTACTACTGGATGAATGCCCCCAAATCATTGGTCGCGTTGAGCCAGCCAGCCATACGAGGTGGAATGCGCGGTTCTCTCTGGTACAGTGAAAATACATAGGTGGCGGATTCATCCGTGCAGGGCGCGTACGGCGGCAAGAGGCGGCCGGAGCCTGGCAAGAAGTGATTCGGGGGGGAGGGGGATCGAATCGGGCGGCGGCGGCGCTACTGAGATCACGTCCCGCGGCGCGGCGGATCACATTCGAGCTCCTGCTGCCTGGAGTGACCGCCACGCTCTGGTCCCCGGAGCAACAGGAAACCGGCGCTGTCGAGGAGGGACCGTTACAGGAGCGGCGGCCAAGAAGGAGCTAGGACCAGCTGCTAAGGGGACAGGGGAAGGAAGTGGGCGAATGAGCGAGCTGACCTCCGACGGCGACCGCGGCGGGGCTGGGGGAGAACCAGTACGGGGAGGCGAGCGCCACGAGCAGGAGTGCCAGCGGAGCGGCGGCGGCGGCGGCGGGGCGGCGGAGCATTGTGCGGGAGGGGAGTGGGGAGTGAGTGGGGGAGTGGAGTGCGGAGGAAGACTTGGGATTTTGGCTGGGGGTGGCGGGGGCTGAGGGAGGGGGTGCGACAACGATTTTCTCTCTTGGGTTTTGGCCCGTGACCCAAAAGCCCTCCCCCTGAGGCTCGGGGTCGCTCCTCCTCCTCGCTTGCTTTCCACTCGTGTCCGGCTCCTCCTCTAGGGGTACGAAAAATAGTTTCAGATATGGTCCTTCGATCAAGGAGAAACATGTTTGTTACTAGTTTATGTTCATATGCTGGTCTTTTTAATTTTTGACATGGTTCAAAATTAAAATAGAAATCATTTATTTAGCACGCAAACCTTTCAGTCGCCGCTTACTCCCATGGCACAAGCAACCACATTGTAGCAGTGAACGGTCGGTCCGTTCGTCCCCTCACCTTCGGTTAACATCATCGGTGTCCCTTTCTTTCTGCCCTATACCCCCCCTTGATATGTGAGCAATCAAGCACTAGTAGAGCACACAGGGAGGGGGGCATTCGGCCGTTGAGCATCACATGCCAGCACGAAGGTTGTCTATGCGTGCATGCCGACAACCACGTAGTTGATGTCGTTGCCGCCTTGCGAGTGGTGAGCCCCTTCCCCCTTTCTTGCTCCTCCTCTTCCCCTCTTGCTCATCCTTTCGTTGCTCGTCTATGTTGCACCAATGGGCCATTAGTGTTGCATGACCAAATTTCAGGTCGATGGCGGAGCCAGCTCAATACAACTCGGGCAGCATACGAAGGCTCCTGGTTGTTGGCCGTTTGCCCATGAAAAAACTAGGTTATTTATGTTTTTATTTCAAGGAAGAGACCACGGGCAGAGCCCGAGCAGCGACCTGGAGTATCTGGGTGGTGGCTCCCCCACTGATTCAAGCATCCTATGGATACGAAGGTTAATAAATTTATGCAAAAGGAGGACAATGAACATTGGACTGGTTAGGTCCATGTACTAAAACATCGTGCTATACTACGCGAAAGTTCAAAAGACATGTATAAATCAGCAATTGTACTTTGAAGAAGTTTTATATTGTCATGGTCTAGGTTGGAATAATTTTTTGCAGTGTTTTCTTGTGTTGTTGTTGTGGTCAATCTAGTTGAAAGAAGTCTTAAATCATACATTTCTCACACAAACTTAGACTAGATGTTATTTTTTTATCGGCTTATTTAGCTCAAATTATCTCAAGATCATTTCGCGACGGTTACAGGAGGAATATGAGCCACCTCGAACTCCATGTAGTTTGAGTTCGCTCGAAAGATAAGATGAGTCTAATCTAACTGTGTGAACTCGGCTCGTTTCTAGTTCTACGTGCTTCAGGCCGAACGAGGGGAACACGAGGAGATGGAGGGGGGCGGGGGGCAAAAGTATCCTTCTAAATAACAAAATCAACAATCCAAATGCTTTCGAAATTAGTATTTTTAGAGCATAAGGAACGTCTTTTCTTAAAAAAATACACGTTTGTAAATTCAACAATGTTTATTACCAAAATAAATCAGAATTTTTTAAAATATTTGTATATTGTACTGTTCACTAGAATGTATTGAAGCTCGCGAGCAGAAACGCCGCAACCGGAGGAAATGTGAGTATTGAACCTGTGCTAGTACTATACAAGGTCTATAGGTGGTAGGTCACGTTAACTAACTGAACTTGGGCTAGGACTACAGGGTTCATGTTGCAGAAATTAAGTAGGAACAGGTGCTGGATCCAAAAGGAGTACTTTGATACGGGTGAGACCAAGGAGAGCGGGGAGGGGGGGGGGGGTGAGTGAGCGTCATGGCAGGCAGGCAGGCAGGCAGGACCAGTGAGTGGAGTCAGCGGCGCCATGGCTGGTAGCCTGGTAGTAGTACCGCCTTTAATTAATTTTGTAAGTAATAAGTCAGCTAAAAGAGTGGAGGTAAAAGCCGGGCCATCCCGTTCCCCGAATCAATGCTGAGCTGCGCCACCGGTCCGGCGGTCCGGCCGCAGTCTCCTCGCCCGCTCTCGGTTGGTGGTGCTCTTGGGGGCATAAATCAATGCGCTCTCCGCGTTTGCACTGCTCGCAGGGAAGGGCAACTCCAGCGTCGTCCATTCAAACGCTTGCATAGACAAACATGTGGAAATTCGCAGGGGCAACTTAGGACGCGTTTGGTTCACACCTGTGTTGCATTTTACGTACTTGTCTCGGGTAAGCCTGCCTGAGCTAATGCGGGCTAAAAAAGGTATCTACATGTAGTTTGGTTGTCTGTATTAGTCTCTTTGTATGAGGAAAGCAATATGTTAGCATGCTGTTTGGTTGCCTGCGTCGTTCTTGTTAGGCAAACAACACGTTGTTTGGTTGCAACCGGCTAAAGATGTGATCATCATTTTTTTACTAATGGTGAACTTACTACACACACAACATTGTCTTCTCCTAGGTAGGTAAAAATGACAGTTTATTCTAACTACTAGCAAATTACAGTAGAAATTATTATGTGTCAATATAGCTGAATAGTCGAAAGTTCAATGATGCTAACTAGGTGAAAGTTCATTCTCTTCCTATTCCTCTTTCTCTCCTTCTTCTTTTCCTCTTCTTCTATTGCTGTTGTTGCCTCTTCTTCTTCTTCTTCTTCTTCTTCTTCTTCTTCTTCTTCTTATTATTATTATTATTATTATTATTATTATTATTATTATTATTATCCTAGTCTAACCTCTGTTATCCCACATTGCCTGAGCCCACTTCAACCTTTTGTTCTTTCACGCTTCATTGTCAAACGCCTTCACACCATGGGCGGAGTTGATCACCTCATCAGGAGTCACATTCATCCTCCTCCGACAAAAGTTCAGCAGTTCCCCATTGAAGGATCCAGTTGTGAATGATGCAACATGCATGAACAAGCTTGACCTGGGTGGGGTAAGGGTGAAATCTCTCCTGATCAAGGATCTTGAACCTGCTCTTCAGAGCTACAAATGCCCTTTCAACAATTACTCTAAGGCTAGAGTGTTTGAGATTGAACAACTAATGTGGAGTCCTAGGATAGTTCCTACCAGAGAACTCGTTCAGACTGGTTTTCCTGAAGCATGAAAGAACACCTGGCCGACAAGCAAGCTAGCATCTCCTATGTAGAACTTGTCATCTGGGATGTTGATGCCATCAGGTCTACACATGATGTCACTTAGAATGTTAGCATCATGTGTTGATCCTTCCCAGCCAACCAGGACATATGTAAACTTCAGATCAAAGTCAACAACAACAAGCACATTCCGCCTTGTATAGTGCTTTCTCCCTCTATATGCTGCAGCTTGTGACCTCGGCACTCTAGTTGTGACATGAGTACCATCTATTGCGCCAATGCAGTCCTGAAATGGCATTACAAGATGGTGTTATGGCTACAAGAGAACAAGAACAACATATGAAGGCATTAACAACATATTGTTCTTGATAACCCACAAGTGTGGAATAAGAGGTAGTAGCACTGCCTCTTCCCTCTTTTTCTCATTTTTGAATCTCTCATTTTTGAATGTATCTTTTTTTTTGAATCTCTCTTTTTTTTCGTCTGGAGTCTCTTCCCGACTTGTGAGGGAATCATTGAATCCATCGTCCTTTCCTCACTTAGACGGTGCCCTAAATAATGATGTCATCACACTTTTATTTACTTACAACTCAATATGAAAAACTGATAGGATCATATGACTTTATATGAATCCCTCTGATAATGTACCAGGATGTGCAATGATCTAGCATAGCAAAAGATATCAAAAAACGGACAAGGGATAACCCTAAAAGTTTTATGCCTAAGAGGTAACCCTAAACTAGTATGTTGCCCCCAACCTGAACCAGCTAATCATTTTTCTCTCCTTCGTCATCGACACCATTGAGAGCCGTTACGTCCATGCCTTCGGGTGACTTCATGTGAGAACTCTTGCCGGTGATAGTCGGACATAGAGTCCTTATCTCGATCTTGGGTGTTTTCCCATTTGACTTGGAGTCAAAACGAAAATGCCCCCACCCACACCCATGAAGCCTTGTTCTCGTCTATGACGACGTCACATAAAGTCACGCCCTTCCCCTTCTCCTCGTTGTCCTTGCTGGGCCTTGCTGGAGGCGCCGGGGTCGGTCGCGTTGCCTTGGTCTCGGTGTGCTCCCTCTTGTCTGATCCAAGTGTAGTTTTCAAGCAACTCATAAACAACAAATCTGAAACATGACATATTTATGTATTGTCTTAGGCAGCGAATATACCAACACTGCTAGATTTGCTCTAAAATGAAAGGGCCCGTGTTCAATTTATGTGAAAGAGGTAACCCTAAACTAGGACACTGCCCCAACTAACCAGCCAATCATTGTTCTCTCCTTCGGCATCGAGGCCGTGTAGAGCCATGCCGTCCATGCCTTCAGTGAGTTCCTGAGGACGCCACGGTTGGTCATGGCATCCCTGGTAGCGTCTTATTCATTTTTCATAAGTTAAAGAATTTCACCTCTAACTATGAAATATGAATGCCATTGACTGTTTGCATTAATCATTACTCCAATCCCGAAGGCCAACCCAATAGATCTCGGGTGATGCCCTTACTATGCCTCGCTGGGACAGTCGTGTTGCCTTGGTCTCGCCTCCCCCCAACCAAAAGAATCGACTGATCCCAATTATGTTTTCAATCAACTCATAAACAACAAATCCGAAACAAGAAAAGATTTATCCATTTGTTTGAGGCCAGGAAACGCAATGGGAGTAAACAAAGAGGCGTTGTTGGTTTGCAACGTGCAGGGACAAGCTAGCGAGGTTAGAAGGAGGTGCATCGATGGATGGATGTGGATCGATCACGTGTACGTGTTTCTTCTTCCTTTGAGACATGACACGCATGAGAGGAGTAGACACACAAAAGGAGCATGCACAAAACAAAAGGTGGTCCTTTTTTTTTGCATCGAAGGTGGTCCTATATGGGAACAGAGAGAAAGAAAGGAAGATCGGGGTCTGGATACGTGCGCACATCTCGATCAATCGCAGGATGACCGATGTGGACCTCAAAGGTCAAAGAAAGGTGACTCAATCACTGGCTGTACTGCTACCCTGTGTACAGTTGTAGTAGTACGTGGAATAATACATACATACATACATACATACATAAATAAATAAAGCGAGGAGAGGAGAAGGATGCGTCGCAAAAGGACGAGCTCGCCCGGCCGGCAGCCAGGCAGTGGTCTCCCTCCCACGCTGACAGCCACCAGCATGCATGCCATTGCCCGACGCACATGATGCCCACTCGCCGCTGTTTTGTGTTTTCTCCTCTCCCGTTTCCTTCTCTCTGCCGGTGTTGCACAACTTCGTACCGTGAGATGAGCCTGACCGGACGTAGTAGCAGCCAGCGAAGAGCGAACCAGCGAACCAATGAACCGCAGTACCGCATGCATACGCGTACCAACTTGAGCTGCCGGCCGCTCCTATTCCCGGCATGCGTGCCCCCGGCCTCCGCGCCCGCGCACATTCTTAATTCATCACCCGAACGCGCCGGCCCTACGCTACGTCCCGAGCCCCGACGACCCCTCCCTTCCCTCCCTCCCTCTCTGTCCCTCTCTCTCTATTCCCATCGGCCGGCCCCAAGGCAAGCAAGCGAGCGAGCGAACGATGGCCGCCGTCGCCGTCGGGATGGCTCGCCGCAGCGGCATCCTCCTCCTTGTCCTGATTCTCGCCGTCGTCACGGGGACGGCCTCGGGGGCCGCGCTGGTGGGCGACCGGTGCGCCGCGGGCTCGCCGTCGCCGTGCGGCTACGGGATGCGCTGCGCGTCCTGCTCCCCGCTCGCCGGGTCCGGCACCGCCGTGTGCTCCCGGGTCACGCCCATCGACCCCAAGACCCACGTACGTCCATTGCATATTTCATCCTGCTGGCCTAACGGACTACGTAATTTACGTGCGTGACGAAAGATGACGGTGCATGCGTGCGTGCGTGCGTTACAGGGCACGGGGCTGCCGTTCAACAAGTACTCGTGGCTCACCACGCACAACTCCTTCGCCATGGTCGGCACCACCTCCCCCTCCGGCACGCCCATCGTCTCGCCGCCCAACCAGGAGGACACCGTCACCGACCAGCTCAAGGTAACCTACCTACCTACATGCTACAGCTAGCACAACTTCTTTTTGAATTCGCCAAAAAAGAGGTACTACCTGATGACCAAAACGAAGAAAAATACGCATATCCATCACGGGCACACAGAGCCCAGAGTCAATCTCGCGCGCACATCTCGGAACTGCAACTATATTATCGATCCTGGCAAGCTAGGACGACGGCCTTGTCTTGATGCAAGATTGGTTGCCTTAATTAGCTTCCGTTGATCCATGGGCTCCAACACTCACTGGTCGGTCAGCAAGAATCATCATGATCATGCACGTACGTCCACGTCCAGAAAGCACAAGCCATGCTTGAATTAAGCTGCACGTCGACATTTTCGAAAAAGTGTTTCCCGTCGCTTTGTATTACAAAGCAATCAACCGAATCATTCGGGATAGGTGCTGGGACGAAAGCAGCACTGTCACATAAAAAAAACGACAGAGAAAGAACAAAAGAAACAAATGCCGATAACGACGGATCAACAAAAACGAAGAAGCCTCGCGATCGCTGCGTCCATCGCGGATCTTCAAATGGCAATCAAGCATACACGTGATGTGCACATATAGTGCTCATCATCATGCATGACATTGACACCAATCGATCCTGCTTGCTGTATTTGACCTGGAGATTTGATTGACCGATTTGAACGTGGATGGAATGGATGCAGAACGGCGTGAGGGGGCTGATGCTGGACACGTACGACTACAACAACGACCTCTGGCTCTGCCACTCCTTCAGCGGCAAATGCTTCGAGGTCACCGCCTACGTACGTACGCACGCAACCAATCTGATGATCGTCCCGTCACCGGCATCTGATCTGATCTAATCACCATGCACGCACGTAACGTGCTGCTTCTGCATGCATGCAGCAACTGGCGTCCAAGGTGCTCAAGGAGGTGGAGGGGTTCCTCAACGCCAACCCGGACGAGGTGATCACCGTGTTCGTGGAGGAGTACTCGGCCCCGGGCTCGCTCGGCAAGGCCCTCTCCGCCGCCGGCCTCACCAAGTACATGTTCCCGCCGGCGAGCATGCCCAAGGGCGGCGCCGACTGGCCGGCGCTCAAGGACATGATCGCCAAGAACCACCGCCTCCTCGTCTTCACCTCCAAGCAGGGCCGCGAGGGCTCCGACGGCGTCGCCTTCGAGTGGGACTACGTCGTCGAGACACAGTGTACGACCTTCTTTTTCTTCTTCTTCTTCTTTTTCTTCTCGTATCTAGGTCGGACGCCATGAATCATTTCCTCTTGTCTTCGAAAGAAAAAAAATTTAAAATAAAATATGCGTGCAGACGGGAGCGATGGGCTGGCGGTGGGCGCGTGCCCGAAGCGGGCCGAGTCGAAGCCCATGGACTCCAAGGGGCAGTCGCTGGTGCTGCTCAACTTCTTCACCACCAACCCCAGCCAGAGCTGGGCCTGCGTCAACAATTCCGCGCCACTCGTCTCCAAGCTCAGGGCCTGCTACGACGCCTCAGCCAAACGATGGCCCAACTACATCGCCGTCGACTTCTACATGGTACGTACACCACTTTATTTTTTGGCTTTTGCATTCTTATTGTGATGATGATGATATGCTATGCCGTACGGTGCATGCAGAGGAGCAGCGGCGGCGGCGCCCCCCTGGCGACCGACGTGGCCAACGGGCGCCTCCAGTGCGGCTGCGACAGCATCGCCTATTGCAAGGTATCAGTTCAGTCCAACCACATGTTTGTGCGATGTTCGTTGTAACCGAGGGTACGTACATTTTAATCTTGTACTCAACATATGTTTAAATTGCAGGCAAATGCCTCATTCGGAACATGTGCACTCCCATCGTCACCCCTGTCCCCAGCTCCCTCGTCCTCGCCGTCACCCTCCCCGCCTTCGGCTTCCTCCTCGTCAAAATTTTCAGCATCGGCTAGAGCACCATCTCCAAAAGGATCACTGGCTCCATCTTCGTCGCCGTCCTGGTCATGGCTGCCGTCTCCAGCCCCGGCTCGATCTTGGTCATGGTCGTCGTCGCCGGCATTGTCCTTGTTTTCTTTTATGGATTCGTCTCTGGACCTTTCTCCACCCACATCTCTTTCTTTGTCGCCCTCTTTGGCCCCGTCTTCATGGCCCTCTCTGGGTTCCACTATGTCTTCGACCCTCTCTCCACGATCGTCGCCCTCTGCTTCCTCCTCGTCATCGTCACGATCGAAAAAGTCTCCAAAGAGCACGATCAACGTGATGTCGGTGAATGAACTCCTTCCAGAGAGTACAACAACAAATGAAGGGGTAGCAACAAAAGCGTCTCCGAACAGTACTCCAAATCAAGGGACTGCACCGGAATCATCTCCAAACGGCACTCCAGACTCTGGGGCACCACAGAGAACACTTCCAAAGAGCATCGCAGAGCCGCCGACACCCACATCGCACCCCGAGGTGAAGGAGGCCTCTAGTGTGGCGATCCGACCCAAGACCCCTCGCCGGAGCTCCCTCATCGGGACTGCATTGCTTGTGCTAATCTCACTATCTTGAAGGATTCTCATCTGAGACTCCAAGATGAGGAACTATGCTGGAGACGAAGTCGACCTCAGATCTGTGGATGCACTTCTCAGCTTGCTACTTGTACAATGGCAACATATAGTCAAGCTGATAGTTTTTCACTCTTTTTCGCGGTACTGATGCCATCAGTAAGTCTCTCGCAGCATCGGTGGGTAGCCATGCACAAATAGTTAGTGCTACTTCGATTCTTTCAATCTTTTTTTATTGTCAGATCAGATATGTGTAAACTTAACTAAGTGTGGGCAAGTTTTTGTTTTTGCTGATGGGACTACATTATGAGCTTTCCAATGTAACATTAAGTCAGCAGACTAAGGATGTGTTTGGTAGCTGTTCTTACCCTAGCATGGATGTTTCGCTTGGAGACATGATGAGTATGGATCCGCTGAGTATATGCAATTGTAGTTGTTTGGTAGTTTTGTATGTGTCGACACATGCGGAGTTGAGACTTTCTTTGATAGCCTGCATCGATGAAGTTTTTGGCATCAATACAACATTCAGTCACATTCGTCACATTCGAGTGGAGCGCCGGTTTATTTGGCGGCCCCCACACTCTTTGCCTGAGCGCCGGTCTGCTAATTGGTGCAGAGAGCAATTAATTAGCAAGTATTTTCTCGAAAACCTCCTAACAATTATTTTGACGTGTTGTCACTTGACGTGTCCTCAGCTACAGTCACGTGCGCTCTGAACGTTTCCTTTCGTTTTTTTATTTTTTTACATGCGTTTTTGGCTTTTTAGTGTAGTTTTTTTTGTCATTTTTTGATGTTTCGGTTTTTCACCAATGTTTCTTAGCTTTTGGAATAGGAGTTTTTGATTTCGAAGCCGGAAGCTGGAAGCCTAACCAAACACCGCCGATCATTAAGGCAGGAGTTCAAATCTCTTCATAAGTTTAACATGCTAAGTAAAGACATCATCAAGGCAGGAGTTCAAGGGGCAGTTTTGGGAGTGCTTTGGCAATGAATGTATGAGCTTCTTTCTTGGCTATTTCTTCCCGGCGGGGTTAGGTAATGTTGGTCTGCGCAAACTGGAATTTTATCCACTAAATGGTTATTGGTTGTTTGTAGCACGGCTTAGGTTTCTGAAAGCAAAGAGAATACGGGTTCAGTGCTTTTGTCTCTGCTCTGCATCACCGATTATAGTCTTAAGTCAGAAAATCTCTACTCCTAATTGCTTGGTAGAATAGCATCTATGTTTATTTTCAACCGGTTTAATTTCGTCTTTCCTCCCACCACCCCTTCTCATCCTGGTTTATCGGTTTATTTTTTTTTCACTCTTTTATTGCAAATCAGCACTTTTCTAACGTATGAAAAATCACGGATCTAACTTTCTAATTAGTGCAATTTGTTTAGGAAATAAACAACATATTTTCACGAAATAAATTACAGATTTTAAACTAACTTTCCTAACTTATCTAAATCTATCGATCCATTTCATTAATGCAATTTGATTTAGGAAACAAATAACATATTTTTAGGAAATAAATAGCGATTTTAAAGGAAATTTTGGCCTCACCTTCCACCATCTCTTCCGATTTCCCCCTCCCACTAAAAACCGAATCGATTGGTCCAATTTTTCTTTCGTTTTTCCGTGCTTGCTTTGACAAGTGCTGGGTCAATTAAGTAACTAAAAATGAAAAATCATCCATATATGTGAAATTACCTTCCTAAAAAGCAGAGCGGAGATTTTTCTTAATAACCTTCTCAAATAAAATCAAATAGGCAATAATAACAAACCGTTAACCCCGCGCACTATGCCATTTATTTTCTGCGTATAGAAAAAGAACTAAGAAAAAAACAGCCCCTGGAAACCTAGGCAAAAGTCGCTTCTTGGGGCTCGCCACCACGCGACGGCCGCTGTGCCTTGCTGGATCTCCCAGCGCCCCTGTGATACCACCGCCCTCACAGATCTTTCGGCGTACCTGCTTCCCATGTTGTCCCCATCACCGGATCCCCTCGCCGTCTCCCCTCACCACACTTGTTCCCGTCGCCATCTGCAGCTGGTCAAGACCATGCCGCCGTCCAGTTCAAGACCTACCGCAACCATCACCATTGCCCGACCAACCACTCGATGGTCAAGCCGGTGAGGACGAGGGCCCTTGGAAGACCGAGACGGGGATGTGGTGAAGGTCGCGCCACTTGAGTAGCAAGGGTGAGTGGGAGTAGCCACCGTCTCCGCCGAAGCCGAGGTCATCGGATCCGTCGTGCCAGAGCGTGACGCCTTGCTCATTGTGCGTCGGGGCGCGGGGTGATGAGGCGGCCGCGACCCCGGGGGAGGGGAGGCAAGAGAGGCAGAGGGATGGGCAGGGGAGACGGTCGGCAGCGGCGGCATCGCGGTGCTCGCACGGAAAAGAGCCGCGCGAGCCTAAGTCGAACTCCTGCTCCGGCAGCGGCAGGGGAGCAGTCTAAAGACGGGCGATGGAGCAGCCTAAGGATGGAACCTCCTTGTGCCACAAATCAGCCACGGGGGTGATGTGATGCCCATCGAGCACCAACAATTGCTCAAGTTGTGTATGGGTTCTCTTAGGTGAAATTCCATCCTTTCCCCTTTCCCCGTTCATTCCCCTATTTCTGTGTTTTTCTTATATGAACTCTAGCATGGGGAATACATCTTAAGTGATGTATTTAAATTTTAGAATTCATGTTTCACTAAACTTTCCTTAGCCCTGCTTCCATCAATGTAATGACTAATGACTTGCCATGGTCCATGATTACCATCATCATCGGGAGGGCATTGTTGGGGAACGTCGCATGGGAAACAAAATTTTCCTATGTTCACACAAGACCTATCGATGGTGATGAGCATCTACGAGAGGGAGAGTGGATCTACGTACCCTTGTAGATCGCTAAGCGGGAAGCGTTAAGAAACGCGGTTGGTGTAGTCGAACGTCTTCGCGATCCAAATCGCCGAGTGTCCCGCGATCCAATCACGATCCGTCCCGATCAAGCACCGAACGGACGGCACCTCTGCGTTCAGCACACGTACAGCTTGATGACGATCTCTGCCTTCTTGATCCAGCAAGAGGGAGCGGAGAGGTAGAAGAGTTCTCCGACAGCGTGAGGGCGCTCCGGCGATGGTGATGGAGCTATTCTGGCAGGGCTTCGTCTAAGCACTGCAGAAATCCGATCTAGAGGAGAAACTATGCACTGGGGGAACAGGTAGCACGTGGCTGAAAATCTTGTGCCAAAACCCTAAAAACCTCTAGTATATATATAGGAGGATAGGAGGAGGAGGCTTGGACCTCAAGGAGCCAGACCTAGGCTTCGGCCGAACCAAGAGGGAGGAGTCCTCCTTCTCCACTCCTAGTAGGATTAGGACTCCTTCCTTATCTTAGCCTTTTTGCCTTTTTCCACCTTTTTCCTTTTTGGTTTTTTTCCCCAGCCGCATGGGCCTTGTGTGGGACTTCCACCAGCCCACTAAGGGCTGGTATTCATCCTTCCACAGCCCATGTAGCCTCTTGGGTCGAAATACCCCTCCTGATGGTCTCCCGATACACTACCGGTACTCCCGGTACACTACCGATGAGCCCGAAACCTTTCCGGCGACCAAAATAGGACTTCCTATATATCAATCTTTATCTCCGGACCATTCCATAGCTCCTCGTGACGTCCGAGATCTCATCCGGGACTCCAAACGACCTTAGGTCACCACCATACATAACTCTATACTACCGAAACGTTACCAAACCTTAAGTGTGGAGACCCTGCGAGTTCGAGAACTATGTAGACATGACCGAGACACCTCTACGGTCAATAACCAATAGCGGGACCTGGATGTCCATATTGGTTCCTACATATTCTATGAAGATCTTTATCAGTCGAACCACGATGTCAAGGATTCAGTTAATCCCGTATGATGTTCCCTTTGTTCTTTGGTATGTTACTTGCCCGAGATTCGATCGTCGATATCTCCATACCTAGTTCAACCTCGTTACCGGCAAGTCTCTTTACTCGTTCCGTAATACAAGATCCCGTGACTAACACTTAGTCACATTGCTTGCAAGGCTTATTGTGATGTTGTATTACCGAGTGGGCCCTAAGATACCTCTCCGTCACACGGAGTAACAAATCCCAGTCTTGATCCATGCCAACCCAACAGACACCCTCAGAGATACCTGTAGAGCACCTTTATAGTCACCCAGTTACGTTGCGACGTTTGATACACACAAGACACTCTTCCGGTGTCCGTGAGTTGCATGATCTCATGGTCATAGAAACATATACTTGACATGCAGAAAACAGTAGCAATAAACTGACACGATCATATGCTACATTTGTAGTTTGGGTCTTGTCCATCACATCATTCTTCTTATGATGTGATTGTTGGAAATATGCCCTAGAGGCAATAATAAAATGGTTATTATTGTATTTCCTAGTTCATGATAATTGTATATTGCTCATGCTATAATTGTGTTAACCGGAAACCGTAATACATGTGTGAATACATAGACCACAACATGTCCCTAGTGAGCCTCTAGTTGAATAGCTCGTTGATCAATAGATGGTCACAGTTTCATGGACATGGACATTGGATGTCGTTGATAACGTAATCACATCATTAGGAGAATGATCAGATGGACATGACCCAATCCTAAGCATAGCACAAGATCGTGTAGTTCGTTTGCTAAAGCTTTTCAATGTCAAGTATCGTTTCCTTAGACCATGAGATTGTGCAACTCCCGGATACCGTAGGAATGCTTTGGGTGTGCCAAACGTCACTACGTAACTAGGTGGCTATAAAGGTGCACTACGGGTATCTCCGAAAGTGTCTGTTGGGTTGGCACGAATCGAGACTGGGATTTGTCACTCCGTGTGTCGGAGAGGTATCTCTGGGCCCACTCGGTAAGACATCATCATAATGAGCTCAATGTGACTAAGGATTTAGTTACAGGATGATGTATTACGGAACGAGTAAAGAGACTTGCTGGTAACGAGATTGAACAAGGTATAGAGACACCGACGGTCGAATCTCGGGCAAGTATCATACCGATAGACAAAGGGAATTGTATACGGGATTGATTGAATCCCCGACATCGTGGTTCATCCGATGAGATCATCGTGGAGCATGTGGGATCCAACATGGGTATCCAGATACCGCTGTTGGTTATTGACCGGAGAGGTGTCTCGGTCATGTCTACGTGTCTCCCGAACCCGTAGGGTCTACACACTTAAGGTTCGATGACGCTAGGGTTATAGGGAAATGGTATACGTGATTACCGAAGGTTGTTCAGAGTCCTGGATGAGATCCCGGACGTCACGAGGAGCTCTGGAATGGTCCGAAGGTAAAGATTGATATATAGGAAGTCCAGTTTTGGTCGCCGGA
This sequence comes from Hordeum marinum, assembly GCA_022496015.1. Lineage (NCBI taxonomy): Eukaryota > Viridiplantae > Streptophyta > Magnoliopsida > Poales > Poaceae > Hordeum > Hordeum marinum. The sequence continues at coordinate 580,235,654 of CM039673.1, forward strand.
AAGTTTTTGGGCTCATCGGTAGTGTACCGGGAGTGTCGGGAGGGTGCCGGAGGACCCCGGGAGGGGTGTGACGACCATAGGACTTCGTGGGCCCTTAGAGGAAGTGTGCCAGCCCTTTTTGGGCTGGCCAATACCTTCTAGAAAGGCCCATGCGGCTGGAGATAAGAGATAGGGCTGAAAAAGGTTTAAAAGGAGGAGATCCACCTCCCTTGTGGGATGTGGACTCTGCCCCTAGTTCGGCCGAAGCTCTCCTCCTTGGAGGAGGGGACAAGGAAGCCCTCCCTCTCCCTCCTCCTATATATATGCAAGGGTTTGGGCCGATTTGAGACACGACTTCTTTCTCTCTCGGTGCAGCCCTACCCTTCCTCTTCCTCGTTCTCCGTAGCGCTTGGCGAAGCCCTGCCGGAGTTCACGTAGCTCCACCGTCACCACGTCGTCGTGCTGCCGGAGCTCTCCCTCAACCTCTCCTTCCTCCTTGCTTGATCAAGGCGTAGGAGACGTCACCGGGCTGCACGTGTGTTGAACGCGGAGGCGCCGTTGTTCAGCGCTGAGATCAGAATCCACCGCGATCTGAATCACTGCGAGTACGACTTCACCAATTGCGTTCTTGTAACGCTTCCGCTTAGCGATCTTCAAAGATATGAAGATGAAATCTCTCCCCACTCGTTGCTGGTTTCTCCATGGATAGATCTTGGTGATCGTAGGAATTTTTTTGATTTACTACTACGTCTCCCAACAGTGATCCCGTTATCAAATGACATCACATGTCAATGGCTAGGAAACCTTGACCATCTTTGACCAACGAGCTAGTTCACTAGAGGCATACTAGGGACAAAGTGTTGTCTATTTACCCACACATGTAATGTGTTTCCAATCAATACAATTATAGCATGGATAATAAATGATTATCATGAACAAGGAAATATAATAATAAACACTTTATTTATTGCCTCTAGGGCATATTTCCAACAGTCTCCCACTTGCACTGGAGTCAATAATCTAGTTCACATCACTATGTTATTTACATTTTAATGAATCTAACACCCATGCAGTTCTGGTGTTGATCATGTTTAGCCCTTGGAAGAGGTTTAGTTAACGGGTCTACAACATTCAGATCCGTGTGCACTTTGCAAATATTTATGTCCTTTTCCTCGATGTAATCGCGGATGGAGTTGAAGCGTCGCTTTATGTGTCTGGTCCTCTTGTGAAACCTTGGTTCCTTGGCCAGCGCAATGGCACCAGTGTTGTCACAGAACAGGTTCATTGGATTCAGTGCACTGGGCACTACTCCAAGATCTGTCATGAACTGCTTCATCCAGACACCTTCCTTCGCTGCCTTCGAGACTGCGATGTACTCCGCTTCGCACGTAGAATCGGCTACCACGCTTTGCTTGGAACTGCACCAGCTTACCGCTCCCCCATTGAGAATAAATACGTATCCGGTTTGTGACTTCGAGTCATCCGGATCAGTGTCAAAGCTTGCATCGATGTAACCCTTTACAACGAGCTCTTCATCACCTCCATAAATGAGAAACATTTCCTTAGTTCTTTTCAGGTACTTAAGGATATTCTTGACCGCTGCCCAGTGCTCCATTCCAGGATCACTTTGAAACCTTCCGGCCATACTTATGGCAAGGCTGACATCGGGTCTTGTGCACAGCATTGCATACATGATAGAGCCTATGGCTGAAGCATAGGGGATGACACTCATCTTTTCTCTATCTTCTGCAGTTACTGGGCATTGAGTCTTACTCAACTTCACACCTTGTAACACAGACAAGAACCCCTTCTTGGACTGATCCATTTTGAACTTCTTCAAAGCTTTATCAAGGTATGTGCTCTGTGAAAGTGCTATTAAGCGTCTCGATCTATCTCTATAGATTTTAATGCCTAATATGAAAGCAGCTTCTCCTAGGTCCTTCATTGAAAAACTCTTGTTCAAATATTTCTTCATGCTTTCTAGCATTTCTATATTGTTTCAATCAGCAATATGTCATCCACATATAATATTAGAAATGCTATAGAGCTCCCGCTCACTTTCTTGTAAATACAAGCTTCTCCATAAACTTGTATAAACTAAACGCTTTGATCACCTCATCAAAACGCTTATTCCAACTCCGAGATGCTTGCACCAGACCATAAATGGATCGCTGGAGTTTGCAAACTTTGTCAGCATTCTCTGGATCTTCAAAAGCTTCTGGTTGCATCATATACAACTCTTCCTCAAGGAAACCGTTGAGGAACGCTGTTTTGACATCCATCTGCCAAATTTCATAGTCAAAATAAGCAGCTATTGCCAACATGATTCTGACAGACTTAAGCATCGCTACAGGTGAGAAGGTCTCATCGTAGTCAACCCCTTGAACTTGTGAAAAACCCTTTGCCACAAGTCGAGCTTTATAGACGGTGATATTACCGTCCGCGTCTGTCTTCTTCTTAAAGATCCATTTGTTCCGAATGGCCTTTCACCCTTCAGGTAATACTTCCAAAGTCGATACTTTATTTTCATACATGGATCGCATCTCGGATTTCATGGCCTCTAACCATTTCTCGGAATCCGGGCCATTACCGCTCCTCCATAGCTCGTAGGTTCATTGTTGTCCAACAACATGACCTCCAAGACAGGGTTGCCATACCACTCAGGAGTAGTACGCGCCCTTGTCGACCTACGAGGTTCAATAGTAGCTTGATCCGAAGCTTCATGATCATCATCATTAACTTCCTCTTCTATCGCCATACGTTCCACAGAAACATCTTTCTGCGATGTGCTACTTTCTGGTTGAAGTAAAGGTTCAATAACCTCATCAAGCTCTATTTTCCTCCCACTCAATTCTTTCGAGAGAAACTCTTTCTCAAGAAATGTTCCGTTCTTGGCGACAAACACTTTGCCTTCGGATCTAAGACAGAAGGTATACCCGATTGTCTCTTTCGGGTATCCTATGAAGACGCATTTCTCCGCTTTGGGTTCCAGCTTTTCAGGCTGAAGCTTTTTGACATAAGCATTGCATCCCCAAACTTTAAGAAACGAGAACTTTGGCCTCTTGACAAACCATATTTCATATGGCGTCGTCTCAACGGATTTCGATGGTGCCCTATTTAAAGTGAATGCAGCTCTCTCTAATGCATAACCCCAAAACGGTAGTGGTAAATCAACAAGAGACATCATAGAATGCACCATATCTAATAAGGTTCGATTACGACGTTCGGACACACCATTACGCTGTGGTGTTCCAGGTGGTGTCAACTGTGAAACAATTCCACATTGTCTTAAGTGACTGCCGAACTCATAACTCAGATATTCACCTCCTCGATCAGATCGCAGGAATTTAATCTTCTTGTTATGATGATTCTCAACTTCACTCTGAAATTGCTTCAACTTTTCAAACATTTCAGACTTGTGTTTCATTAAGTAAATATACCCATATCTACTTAAGTCATCAGTGAAGGTGAGAAAATAACGATATCCACCATGCACTGTAACATTCATTGGACCGCACACATCAGTATGTATGATTTCCAATAAGTCACTTGCCCATTCCATTGTTTCAGAGAACGGCGTTTTAGTCATCTTGCCCATGAGGCATGGTTCACATGTGTCAAGTGATTCAAAATCAAGTGACTCCAAAATTCCATCAGCATGGAGCTTCCTCATGCGTTTTACACCAATATGACCTAAATGGCAGTGCCATAAGAAAGTGGTACTATCATTATCAACTCTACATCTTTTGGCATCAATGTTATGAACATGTGTGTCATCACTATCAAGATTCAATATGAACAAACCCCTCACATTGGGTGCATGACCATAAAAGATATTACTCATATAAATGGAACAACCTTTATTCTCTGATTTAAATGTGTAACCTTCTTGCAATAAACAAGATCCAGATATAATGTTCATGCTTAACGCAGGCACTAAATAACAATTATTCAGGTTCATCACTAATCCCGATGGTAATCGAAGAGAGAGCATGCCGACGACGATTACATAAACCTTGGAACCATTTCCCACGCGCATCGTCACTTCATCCTTTGCTAGCCTTCATCTATTCCGTATTCCTGTTTTGAGTTGCAAATGTGAGCAACCAAACCGGTATCAAATACCTAGGCACTACAACGAGAGCTTGTAAGGTACACATCAATAACATGTATATCATATATACCTTGTTTGTCGTTGGCCGCCTTCTTGTCAGCCAGGTACTTGGGGCAGTTCCGCTTCCAGTGACCAGTTCCCTTGAAATGAAAGCACTCAGTTTCTGGCTTGGGTCCATGCTTGGGCTTCTTTACAGGAGTGGCAACTGCTTTGCCATCCTTCTTGGTTTTACCCTTCTTGCCCTTGCCCTTGCCCTTGCCATTGTTCTTCAAACTAGTGGTTTTATTAACCATCAACACTTGATGTTCTTTCTGGATTTCAGACTCAGCGACTTTTAGCATCACAAACAGCTCGGCGATTGACTTGTTCATCCCGTGCATGTTATAGTTCATCACAAAGCTCTTGTAACTAGGTGTTAGTGATTGAAGAACTCTGTCAGTGATCGCCTCTGGCGGAAGGGCAATTCCCAACTCCGCTAGACGAGTCGAATATCCAGATATTCTGAGTATATGTTCACTGATAGATCCGTTCTCCTCCATCTTGCAAGCATAGAACTTATTGAAGGTCTCATACCTATCGATCCGGGCATTCTTCTGAAAGATAAACTTCAACTCTTGGAACATCTCATATGCTCCATGACGTTCAAAACGTCTTCGAAGTCCCGGTTCTAAGCCATACAGTATTGCACACTGAACTACTGAGTAATCTCCAGAACGTGCCTCCCAAGCGTTCTTAACGTCTTCGGATGACATGTCTTCTGGTTGGTCACCAAGCGATGCATCAAGGACATATGATTTCTAGGAAGTCGTGAGGATAATCCTTAGATTACGGGCCCAGTCAACAAAATTACTTCCATCATCTTTCAACTTAGCTTTCTCTAGGAATGCATTAAAATTCAGGGGTGCTACTGCGCAAGCCATTGATCTACAACATAAATATGCAAAGGTTACTTAGACTATTGTTCAAGATAATGAGTTTTAGTTAATCAAATTACTAAAGCTCCCACTCAAATTGACATCCCTCGGGTCATCTGAGTGTCACATGATCCAAATCCACCAACTCAAGTCCGATCATCACATGGGTTGAGGTGGTTTCAATGGTGAACATCATCATGTTGATCATATCTACTATATGACTCATGTTCGACCTTTCGGTTTCTTGTGTTCCGAGGCCATGTCTGTACATGCTAGGCTTGTCAAGTTTAACCCGAGTGTTCTACATGTGCAACACTGGCTTGCACCCGTTGTATGTGAACGTAGAGTCTATCACACCCGATCATCACGTGGTGTCTCGACACGACGAACTGTCGCAACGGTGCACACTCGGGGAGAACACAATTCATCTTGAAATTTAAGTGAGGGATCACCTTATAATGCTACCGTCGTCCTAAGCAAAACAAGGTGCATAAAAGGATTAACATCACATGCAAATCATAAGTGACATGATATGGCGATGAACTTGTGCTTTTGATCTCCATCTTGAAAGCACCGACATGATCTCCATCGTCACCGGCACGACACCATGATCTCCATCATCTTGATCTCCATCAATGTGTCGCCATCAAGGTTGTCGCACCCATCATGCTTGTACTACTATTGCTACCGTTTAGCGATAAAGTAAAGCATTACATAACGCTTAATGATTAACACGCAGATCATACAATAATTAAAGACAACCCTATGGTTCCTGCCGGTTGCCGTACTCATCGATATGCAAGTCGTGATATTCTATACAACACATGATCATCTCATACATCACATATATCACACCATGTAATTGGCCATATCACATCACAACATACCCTGCAAAAACAAGTTAGACGTCCTCTAATTGTTGTTGCATGTTTTACGTGGCTGCTACGGGTATCTAGCAAGAACAATTCTCACCTACGCATAAACCACAACGGTGATACATAAGTTTCTTTTCAACCTTCTCAAGGACCGCCTTAGTCGAATCCGATCCAACTAAAGTAGGAGAAACAAACACCCGCCAACCATCTTTGTGCAACGAAGTTACACGTCAGTCGATGGAACCGGTCTCTCGTAAGCGTATGAGTAAGGTTGGTCCGGGCCGCTTGATCCCACAATACCGCTGAACCAAAACACGACCAAGGGAGGAAGCAATCTAAGCATCAACACCCACAAACTCTTTGTGTTCTATTCGAGATCTCATCTATACAAAGACCTAGCTCATGATGCCACTGTTGGGGAACGTCGCATGGGAAACAAAATTTTCCTACGTTCACACAAGACCTATCCATGGTGATGAGCATCTACGAGAGGGAGAGTGGATCTACGTACCCTTGTAGATCGCTAAGCGGGAAGCGTTAAGAAACGCAGTTGGTGTAGTCGAACGTCTTTGCAATCCAAATCGCCGAGCGTCCCGCTATCCAATCACGATACGTCCTGACAAGCACCGAACGGATGACACCTCCGCATTCAGCACACGTACAGCTTGATGACGATCTCCGCCTTCTTGATCCAGCAATAGGGAGCGGAGAGGTAGAAGAGTTCTCCGGCAGCATGACGACGCTCCGGCGGTGGTGGTGGAGCTATTCCGGCAGGGCTTCGCCTAAGCACTGCAGAAATCCGATCTAGAGGAGAAACTATGCACTGGAGGAACGGGTGGCACGTGGCTGAAAATCTTGTGCCAAAATCCTAAAAACCTCTAGTATATATAGGAGGAGAGGAGGAGGAGGCTTGGCCCTCAAGGATCCATCCCTAGGCTTCAGCCGAACCAAGAGGGAGGAGTCCTCCTCCTCCACTCCTAGTAGGATTAGGACTTTTTGCCTTTTTCCACCTTTTTTCCTTTTTGGCTTTTCTTCCCAGCCGCATGGGCCTTGTGTGGGACTTCCACCAGACCACTAAGGGCTGGTATTCATCCTCCCACAGCCCATGTAGCCTCTTGGGTCGAAATACCCCTCTCGATGGTCTCCCGGTACACTACCGGTACTCCCGGTACACTACCGATGAGCCCGAAACCTTTCCGGCGACCAAAATAGGACTTCCTATATATTAATATTTACCTACAGACCATTCCGGAGCTCCTCGTGACGTCCGGGATCTCATCCGGGATTCCGAACAACCTGCAGTCACCACCATACATAACTCTATACTACCGAAACGTCACCAAACCTTAAGTGTGCAGACCCTGCGGGTTTGAGAACTATGTAGACATGACCGAGACACCTGTACACTCAATAACCAATAGCAGGAACTGGATGTCCATATTGGTTCCTACATATTCTACGAAGATCTTTATCGATCGAACCTCTATGTCAAGGATTCAGTTAATCCCGTATGATGTTCCCTTTGTTCTTCGGTATGTTACTTGCCCGAGATTCGATCGTCGGCATCTCCATACCTAGTTCAACCTCGTTTCCGGCAAGTCTCTTTACTTGTTCCATAATACAATATCTCGTGACTAACACTTAGTCACATTTCTTGCAAGGCTTATTGTGATGTTGTATTACCGAGTGGGCCTTGAGATACCTCTCCGTCACATGGAGTAACAAATCCCAGTCTTGATCCATGCCAACCCAACAGACACCCTCAGAGATACCTGTAGAGCATCTTTATAGTCACCCAGTTATGTTGCGACGTTTGATACACACAAGGCATTCTTCCAGTGTCCGTGAGTTGCATGATCTCATGGTCATAGAAACATATACTTGACATGCAGAAAACAGTAGCAATAAACTGACACGATCATATGCTATGTTTGTAGTTTGGGTCTTGTCCATGACATCATTCTTCTAATGATGTGATCCCTTTATCAAATGACATCACATGTCAATGGCTAGGAAACCTTGACCATCTTTGACCAACGAGCTAGTTCACTAGAGGCATACTTGGGACAAAGTGTTGTCTATTTACCCACACATGTAATGTGTTTCCAATCCATACAATTATAGCATGGATAATAAGAGATTATCATGAACAAGGAAATATAATAATAAACACTTTATTTATTGCCTCTAGGGCATATTTCCAACGGGCATTTGTCCTAGAAGTTTGGTCGGGGTCGACTCGGGTTGATTGAACACAAATGAGTTTCTTTTCAACGTGTTGTTGCTTCAAATGTGCCAGACGTTGATTCAAGTTTGTGGCGAGCTGAGAAATCTGCAGCCAAAGGTGGTGTTCATAGGTGAAGCAACAGCCTGCCATTGGTGCAATTACAGGACATTGTAAAGCTTGGTGGGATGAAGGCCATGTTGTGGAGGCACGCTGGACGGAGACGGGACGGGCTGGACCAGTGGGATGGCTAGGGCGACACGCCAAGCTGCAGGGGCAGTGGGTGACTCTTGATGGTAGCATGGCCTGGTTTCATTGGATGTTAAGCTCAAATGAATGTCGGTTACTGCAGTATTTTTTTGAATAATTAATGATAGAGATGTATATGTAAGGCCGATTTGAATAGAGATGTATATGTGTCGTCGTCCTCCGGCTACCTTTGAGGAGATCTCCCATTTTTTAAGGGTTATGTATATCAATCATTTTAAGTATAAGGAGAGGAGTGGGTAATGATCTTCTATTTTCTAATTGTAAAATTTTATGGATTTAGGTGTTAATTTGGTTTGCAAGAGTTATATTGTTGTTTACCCTTTTGCTCCATAGAATTTCTTACTAACTATGAATTGTTTCAATTTCATGCAGGAATTATGATGGACTGTTATGGTGCTTGACAAGTCTTGCAAAAAAGGAACATTTGCAAGGAGACGACACATATCTTGTTCAGTTTATTACACTGGTCAGAGTTTTCCTACCTTTTGTTTATTTGAGAACTATGTACTTTGAGAAGATTACCACCATGTTTATCAAGTTTGTGGCTTATAGGTATGATATTATTTCTGTTTATCCTGTACATCCAATGTTGCTTTTCTGAATGCAGTTCTTTCCTGCACACAAAGCTGAAAATTACAACGTAAACCCTTATTGAGGCAAGAGATTAAGGATATAACTTATGGAGTTGGCAAAAATCTAGCGTCGTCACCACCTCCCCCTAACTCCCTTCCCTCCCCGCCATCGCCAGCGGCCGTCACGATCCTCACATGTGCGACTCAAGGTAGCGGCAGACCGTCCCCTCGTGCTCCTCCTTTCCATGGCGCTGCCCAATCTGCATGTCACCTGTCCCGACAATGACGTTCTCTCCTGGACCCATGTGATGTGGTGTTGGCCATGAAGGCCCCATCATCATCTAGGTCCGGGGGTGGAAAGGTTGGTTCACCTTTCGGTCACATCTGTCGTTGCTCTCTTGCCGGCTGGTGGTCCTCTTCTAGGGGTGTCTTATGAATGCGTTGTACTAACTCTCATGTGTTATATGTCATTAGTTTCATTAAAGAAAAGCATGTAACCATTCTGTATTGGTATTTTCGCAACAACACATCCATAAGACACAAGTCACACGTTGAACTTAAATAATGCCTTGATGTAACTATGCACTCTACAACATCACCAACATTAGATTTTGGCCCTCCTTTTTTTGGTGATACAATTGAGCGACTATACCTATTTTTAATTTGTGTTTTCACGATTAAGCTATGCAAGAGGTTTCAATAACAGTTATACTGGATACACACATGCATGTTTAACATACTGATTCCCTACAGAGTGGTAAAGATGGCATCATATTGCATGTTATTTGGGATACATACTTGAGAACTTTATATGTAAACAAGACATCAAACCGTAGGTTTTAGATACAATATGTAATAGGGAATGCAAAAAGTTGTATATCTACAGAATCTAGGTTTCTTATTCTCTTATAGGGAATAATGTAGCATGAGTCTTTTTCATTGTTGAGAGGTGTGTCAAGAAAATGAGAATATATTTTTTACCTTGTGATAAACTGGAAAATGTCATGATAATTTCTAGGCTGAAAACATGAAACACTTGTCTTGGAATGATCGTCACTCTTGATTTTGAGCTCCTCTTTTTTTCTACGGACGAAGGCGAAAGAACTATAATAGAACCATTGTTTCCCAACTCCCAAGCTTGTATTTCAATGTGTGATGACACATAGTGGTGTTATTCACATCATCAAAGCCGAAAATAGATTCAGGTCATTGGTGATTTACCAACATGGTGAAATTTTCTTCCACAGTATACTTGATCTTCTTCCTGGACAACGAAAAGTCTCGAGAAGAAGCAGAACTTACGGAGCTACTCAATGAGGATCAGAAGGATGACCATCATGGGGGAACAAAAGATGGTTTTCACTACGGGACAAGATGATCATGACAAACCCATGTGATGTGCCTGAGGATCCTAAGGTATATGTTAGACATGATGAATGTTGAAGCACTAGAATATGTATGCCCCCGTTGCAATGCACATGATTATCACGTTTTAGTTTTCATCTTCCAAAACCAGTATGTTTTTGCTACGCTTGGTTTGACCGGGGAATGGAAATATGTTTAGCTGAAGAAAATCATAAGTAGCATTTATTTGAATGGTCTGATAGTCCAAAATCCAATAGTTGATAAACACACACCTACATATGGGTGTTTCCAATTCATAAAAATAACAATTGATAAACATAGTAAGCGCTAGCTTATCATGTCACAATGAAACTCTAGAGCAAGTATAGAGTGATGACACGAAAGCTAGAGCAAGTAGTAGACCGGGATAAAAGAGGGTGAAGGAAGATCAAGTTATTTCTTGTTGGTGGGGTGCGAGAAATAAGATGTATGTGTTGAGGAACTTTAGAACCAATGGACGAAGAGATTAAGCAGTCGGGATAAATACATGTGAAATTTTACATGCATTATGTTTATATATGTAACCATAATTTTTTGGAAAAGACCGTGACAATGCGCGGGCATTCTACTAGTCAGCAAAATTCTCCACTGGATAGTTCATCCGTATATTGAGTCTGTGTTCTTGGTTATGTCAAAATGACTAGACCTCTTTATTACCATGAGATTAACCTTTTCTTGCTTGAGTCAATACATTGGTGGGCTGGCTATACATCCATAATGGGGCTCTGCTCCTTACTTTTCATTTCTTGGCACTCTCTGTCAGCTTGAAATAAAACTTGTCTGGAGCTCTTTTGACATTGCTTACAGTGTCACTCGAATGCAATCCGGCCACAACTCATTGCGTATTACTGACTGTAACTCATGAACTCTGCCTATGTTTTTCTATATAAACACCAGGAAAAGGGGAGGGTTGTGATAAGCTTGGTAAGCCAACTTAAAAAACCCAACCATTGTTATGGATATCGAACACATGAACATACAGATGACCATTCCAGCTGCCAGTTCGATCCCATCCTGGCATCATTACACCACCCTGGGAACAGATCAAACTCATGCCATAAATTACTACGGGTTGTCAGATGGAAGCGTTCCTACTCTCCGTAGAGAGCCACGTGAGTTTATACTGATCGATGGTAGGAAGAGCCCCTTTGACATGGCTTACAAGGAATACCTGATCATATAGATACAGGTTTGTTACAGAGATAGAGATAGGAGTAGTTACAGGAGAGGGAGAAGATAAACATTTGAGATTACAATATATCTCTAAGTCTAACACTCTGCCTTAATCTCAACTATCCTACATTAAGATTCTTCTTGAATTCCTCGAATGGCTTGATTGGCAATGCTTTAGTAAATCCATCTGCAACTTGATCTCTGGAAGGAATGAATCGTATGACTAACTTCTTTTCTGCAACCCTTTCTCTTACGAAGTGAAAATCAATTTCTATATGCTTGGTTCTGCCATGAAACACTGGATTTGCAGAAAGATATGTGGCTCCTAGATTGTCACACCACAAACATGACACACGATGCTGCTTAATTCCCAACTCATTGAGCAATGATTCAAGCCAGATGACTTCAGCAGTTGCATTGGCCAGAGACTTGTATTCAGCTTCAGTAATTGACCTGGATACCGTGGCTTGTTTTCTGGCACTCCAAGAGATGAGATTAGAACCAAAGAATACTGTAAATCCTCCAGTTGACTTCCTGTCATCACTGCATCCTGCCCAGTCAGCATCAGAGAAGGCACTAACAAGGGTGGAGTTAGAACGTTTAACTTGAAGGCCTAAGCTCATAGTGTGTTTTATGTACCGTACAATTCTCTTAACAGATGTCCAGTGTACAGTAGTAGGTGCATGAAGATACTGACAAACCTTGTTAACAACAAAGGAAATATCAGGTCTTGTTAGTGTCAAGTACTGTAGGGCTCCTACTGCACTTCTGTATCTGGTGATTTCTTCTTCCTTAAGTGGCCCACCTTCAAAACCTGAGAGTTTTTCTGAAGAGGATAATGGTGTGGGTGAAGGTTTACAATCCTTCATTCCCATACGAGTTAGAAATTCAGTGGCATATTTTTCCTGGTTCAGTGTTATGCCATCTTGAATCTTCTTTACTTCAATGCCCAAGAAGAAGTGTAGATCACCAATATCTTTCAAATCAAACTCTGAACTTAAGTCATGAAGAAGGGCATTAGTAGCACTTTGTGAAGAGATTGCAACTATCATATCATCAACATATACTAATACAAATATAGTTGTGTTTGCCTTGTTGTAGATGAACAGTGAAGTGTCAGCCTTAGATGCAGCAAAGCCAAGGTGCTTCAACTAAGAACTTAGCCTTGAGTACCATGCCCTTGGTGCTTGTTTCAAGCCATAAAGCGCTTTATCAAGCTTGCACACATAATGAGGTGCCTTCTTGTCTACATACCCAGGTGGTTGCCTTATGTAAACCTCCTCTTCCAGAACACCATGCAAAAATGTGTTTTGAACATCTAGCTGTCTCAAGATCCATCCTCTGGACACATAAATAGCTAACACAAGTCTAGTAGTTGCAGCTTTAACAACAGGACTGAAAGTATCTTCATAATCCAAACCATAACGTTGTTTGAAGCCTTTTGCAACCAAACGAGCTTTATACCTGTCAATGGAGCCATCTGCCTTTCTTTTGATTCTGTAAACCCACTTACAGTCAATAATATTTTTACCTCTTTTCTCTGGTACAAGATGCCAAGTCTTGTTCCTCATGAGAGCTGAATATTCTTCATCCATTGCATTTTTCCATTTCGGATCTCCTAGTGCATCTTCCAGTTTTGTTGGTACTCCTGCGACACACAACATGCCATATGGAACAGTACCATCAGTTCTAACCTTTGGATTTTTTATACCTTGTTGCAACCGAGTCATGACACGTGAAGTTGTAACTGGTTGAGGCTGATTCCGACGTGTACGTGTCGGCCGTGCCGTTGGAGATAGCGCAGGAGGCTCGGGCACAGAAGATCCTGAAGAATTCTTAGATTCGCTTTCCCTAGCAAATCCCGAACCCAACCGTGTGGCCTGAGGTGTGTCTGATCCATCCGAGTCAATAGCCGCAGAGGATCCACCACCGGTCGCTAGCGTACGCACGTGGGACGAGGATCCCGAAGCGCCCCCCAGATCTGCAGTTCCTGTCGCCCGACTCGCTGCTGCTGCGGGCCCGCGCGTGGGACATGGTGTTTCGTCCGCATGCGGTGACGTGGCACCTGCTGACTGGCGCGGTGAGGGAGACCTGCCAGGCGCGCGGTTCGGCACGTATCTGTGTGCCTGATCCGAGGCAGTCAGATGCACAGGAGTTCCAGGTGACTCCGGATCCACCTCGTGCTCCGTGCATGCTTCGTCCTCTTCTGGTGCATGCAATATTGGCTCATTTTCTGAAAAAAATTGATCATTTGCTTCACCAATTTCTGCTGCATGATCCCGCACACATGGAGACATAGGCCTACTAGTAGGATCATCAATTGTTGGATTAGTACAATTGTCGCCCCCATGATCAAAGTTTTGAGGATGTGAGGGAAGAAGAAGAATTTCTTTCTTGAGAAGTGCTCCGACATTGGGATGAAGGGATTCAAAAGGAAACACCGATTCGTCAAATACTACATCACGAGAGATATAAACCCTGCCAGTGGAAACATCTAGGCATCTGACTCCTTTATGAATGGGACTATATCCAAGAAACACACATTTCTTTGAACGGATGCAAGCTTGTGTGTGTTATATGGGCGAAGGTTGGGCCAACAAGCACAACCAAATACACGTAGTGACTTATAATCAGGAGAAATACCAAAGAGGCGAGTGATAGGGGTTTCAAAGTTGATGACCTTTCTGGGAAGCAAGTTGATAAGATATGTAGCAGTTAAGAAGGCTTCATCCCAGAATTTAGTGGCATGAATGAATTTGCTAATAGAGCTAGTCCTACTTCAACAATATGGCGATGTTTCCTTTCAGCGGAGCCATTCTGTTGATGTGCATGGGTACATGAAACATGATGTGAAACATCAAGTTCTTGAAAAAAGAGATTGAGTTTTCTGTATTCACCTCCCCAATCGGTTTGCATGGCGATGATCTTAGTGTTTAGTTTGCGCTCAACAAGATTTTGAAAGTTCTTGAAAACTTGAAACACTTCGGATCGTTTCTTGAGGAGATAGATCCATGTAAATTTGCTATAGCCGTCAATAAAACTTACATAATATGAGTGTCTACCAACAGAGGTGGGGGTTGGCCCCCAAACATCTGAAAACACAAGCTGCAAGGGTGCAGTGGAAATACTAGTAGATATTGGGTATGGGAACTGATGACTTTTAGCTTGTTGACATGGATCACAACAGACTCAATGCTAGACTCATGAGAGTAAGGAAGTTTATTCTTGCTAAGAACAAATTTAACAATAATTGACGAAGGATGACCTAGTCTATTGTGCCACTTTGATGAGGAAGGCTTGACAACAACAAAAGCTTGTTTATTTGATGGTGTTGATGAAGATATGAGCGGGTAGAGACCTCCCACGCATTTGCCCCTAAGAAGTATTCTCCTCGTGTCCAAGTCCTTTACCAAAAAGAAATAGGGATAAATTCAATGAGAACACGATTATGAAGGGTAAACCTATGAACAAAAGGAGGTTCTTTGATGTTGTGGGAACATATAGAACTTTTTTAAGATGCAAGTTTTTCATGGGGGTTTTAACAATTGAACTACCAACATGATTGATTTCCATACCAGAACCACTTGCGGTGTGCACTTGGTCATGTCCACGATACTTTTCTCTGACTGTCATCTTGTCAAGCTCCCCTGTAATATGATTAGTGGCACCGGAGTCTACATACCAATTTGTGTCGATGCCATAGGAGTCGGTGATGATGTTTGCCTCCATTTCTTCATACTCATCTTCCTCATAGCGATCCCAACACTCACAGGCGCCCCCGCGGTGATGCTTGAGGCATATTTGGCACTCGAGATAATCCCGGTGCGGTGGACGTTGCTGCTGTTGTTGTTGGGGACGACCGGCTCTTTTGTTGCCACCGCTTGGAGAAGAGGAGGAGGGCGAGCGTCTCCCTCGGCTGCGGCCTCTGTTGCCGCGCCCACGCCCACTGCCACGAGGCTGACCATGCCCCCTGTACACCATGTTTGCGAAGGTGTTGAAGCCAGCTTCGGAGCCGTCGCCTAGCATCTCCACCCGCTGATCAAACGCGGCGATCTGGGCGAAGAGTTCATCGACGGTGATGGAGGCTTTGACGGCGCCAATTGCCGCCACAACCGGATCATAGTCCCGATCAAGACCAGCAAGGACATAGTCCACCATCTCCGGATCAGAGACGGGGCGGCCTGCTGTAGCAAGTTCACCCCCCAGATTTTTCATCCGGGCGATATAGGAGTTGCTCGACATGGAGCCCTTCTTGGTGGTAGTGATGGCAATTCTCAAATTCATGATTCGAGATTGGGACTGCGAAGCAAACATAGTAGTGATGGCAGTCCATAGATCAAAAGTATTTTCTTTACTCACAACTTGGGTGAGAATCTCTTTTGATAGAGTTGAGGAGATGGTTGAGGACTTGTTGATCCTTGGACAGCCATGGCGCATAAAGAGGATTGGGCACCATGACCGTTGTCTTGTCCGCCTGCTGCTGCTCCACCATCTTCGGGGGCGCTGCATCGGTTCCATCCAGGAGGCCGGTGACCTGCGCTTCTCGCAGGCCCGGCATCACCTGAGCCTTCCATAGGAGAAAGTTCCCCTTGGTAAGCTTCTCGGCAGGTGGTGCTCCGAGGTTGAGGGAGACGGGAGCCGAGGAAGACATGGCGATCTGTTTTTGGTGATCGATGGAGTTTTGACTAGATAGATGGGAAGAGGATGACTCTGTATATCATGTCAGATGAAAGCGTTCCTACTCTCCGTAGAGAGCCGCGTGAGTTTATATTGATCGATGGCAGGAAGAGCCCCTTTGCCGTGGCTTACAAGGAATACCTGATCGTATAGATACAGGTTTGTTACAGAGATAGAGATAGGAGTAGTTACGAGAGAGGGAGAAGATAAACAATTGAGATTACAATATATCTCTAAGTCTAACAAGGGTGATGATGTTTCAGTAGCGAGGAAGAGGTCTTGGAACTGGTCGTTGAAGTGCTAGCGTCGGAGGATGTGGTACCAGGGGTGTGTGGCGGCATGTTGGACGATGTCGTCGACGACATCCCAATAACGTCGACCAAAGCAAGCGACGGCACGGTGGAGGGGGACAACGACGAAACCCCAACGGCATTGCCCGAGGTGAGCGGCGGTGACAGCGGCGCGTACATCGGCACCGGCATCTTGGAAGGAAGCACCGGCAGCTGGCAGCAGGCTTGGTTGACCTTGGGCTGGAGCGTGGCCATGGCCGTCCTGATGGACGGCCGCGCGGCTGGGTTTGGGTGCGCGCACCACAGCCCGACGACCATCACCCTCTCTACCTCTACCGTGTTGTAGTCCCCGTCCAGCCGCTCGTCAGCGGCGTCGAGAATGGATCCCCGGCCATATAGTTCCCAGGCCCACTCAACCAGCCGGAAGACCCCGCCATTCTTGTGCTGGTCATGGTCGGCCGCAATTATGCTCATTGGCCTCCTGCCGCATGCCACCTCCAATAGAACCACTCCGAAGCTGTACATGTCGGACTCGGCACTGGCCCTGCCGGTGCTCACGCACTCGGGGTCCAAGTAGCCAGGAGTGCCTGAGACTGCGGTCATCGTCTGCATCCCGGCGGCGTGGTCGACGAGCCTCGCGAGGCCGAAGTCGCCTAGCTTGGCTCCAAAGGATTCGTCGAGCATCACGTTACTGGGCTTGATGTCCCGATGCAACACGCACTGCTCCCACTCCTCATGGAGGTAGAGCAGTGCAGACCCAAGCTCCAGCAATATCTTCATCCTCATTGGCCATGTAAGAAATGTGCCCTTGCCATGGAGATGGATGTCGAGGCTGCGGTTGGGCATGAGCTCGTAGACCAGCAGGAGCTCCTGATCGCGGCCATGGCACCAGCCGATCAGCCGCACGAGATTCCGGTGACGCAGCCTGCTTATCACCTTGATCTCCGACTTGTACTCCTTCTTTCCTTGCATGGAGGACTCCAACCTCTTTATGGCCACGGCAAGCCCAGCTGGCTCTCTCAGATAACCTCGGTATACCGCGCCGAAGCCACCTTGCCCAAGCTTCTCCTCTGCGGCGAAATTCTTGGTGGCGCCCACGAGCTCGTGGTATGGGAACCGCCTTGGCGCCGTCCCCGTCTCGATCTCCGTCATCGGCTCACCTTCGCCTTCTGAGTCTGTGTAATCCTCCTCCGTCTCCATGATGTTCCGACGACGACGGCGGCGCACTAGGAGTGTCGCTGCAGCTGCGAAGAGGAGCACAAGGAACATTGTTGCTCCCGTAGCTGCTCCGGCTATAACTCCGGAACTTGACCGTGGCGGAGAGGATGGTGGTGGTGGAGACGGCGATTCCAGCGAAGAGTTGAAATACCAAGAGCGTAGCTGATGCCGTTCGAAGGAGGTGGACGTGGATGCGGAGAAGCCAACGGAAACCTGCTCTGGGAGTGCGCTCTTGAGATCAACCTTGGAGGTAAGGTTGAAACTCTGGCCTCTTGGCCGGCCTTTATTATCATCACCGAGCCATACGGTGACCGCCAAGACGCTGGAAACGCCGTCATACTCGATCGCGGCGGTCAGGTTGTTCATGAGGTCGAAACTCGGCAAGGTGAGTGTGCTCATCGATCTGACGGAGTTGACGTCGATGCCGATGTGGTCGTAGGTCTGGTTGGGGTCGGATATTATTGAATTGTTGAAGGTGTCGAACTCCACCGCCACGAACCGGCCGTCGCCGGAGGCCACGGCGTCTGCGCTCTGGTTAGTCAGGCCGAAGGCGTAGACGGGGCATTCGGCCGGCAGGCTAGACGGGTAGCCGGCAAGGAAGAAAGCCATGCCTTGCCCCTTGTTGTTCTTGTCGCCGACGATGGCGAAGTCGAAGCGCGTGGTGAAGCTGGCCACCTCGCCGGTCGCCTTGTCCCAGAGCAGCACCGGCTGGGAGCTGTAGGACGCCCGGCCAGTGCTGTTGTCGATGCTGCCGTACCTGTCGGCGCTGATGTCGATCCATCCGTCGCCGAAGGATGCGTTGCCTTCGACCTTGATGGCCTCGTGGTCTGCCTTGCTGAACGTGGAGAAGTTGAAGGACAGGGAGGCGGCAGGAGTAGGAAGGTGGAAGTAGAAGATGACGAGGTGGAGGAGGAGAGCACAGGTGGTGGCGTTCGAGAAGCCGGCCATCTCGGGCGCCGGCGACGCTGCACAATCCTTGATCGGGCTCAGTGCCTCGCTGAGTTGTGAGTGTGCAATGCAAACTTTATAATGAAGAAATTAGAGCATCTTCAACCGTTGCATTAAAAAAAAATTGTGCCCAATAAAAGTTTTAGACGCAGCTATAGCATTTTTATTATGCACGGACTAACGTTGCTTTAAGAGAAGCCTAAAAACACGCGCCCAAAAAAGCGCGCGATGTAAATTGTGAAGCACGCTCTATCCAACGCCTCAAATTTACAGCTTTTGATAGCGCTTTTAGTGCATGTTCAAAACTTTACAACGCACACAGTATTTTACAGCCTCTGCTGTAGCCTGTCCGACGCTCAAAAAACAGATTTTTAGTGCGCAGAGCTGTTTTTGTTTTTGGACGGTTGTTGGAGACGTTCTTAGGCGGGTCTTCCAGCTAGTCTTTCTTTTTTGGCAAAGCTCTAGCTAGTCTAGAAAGCTGAAAACCTAAGTCAACTAGTCAACTGCAACTCTGCCCGCTGGCGTATGTCATTGAGCTGTCATAGCGTCATTTCATGTGTATTCATATGAAGCGGGAATCCAGTCCGTCAACCAGTCAACTGGAATGCGGTCCACCATGGCCGGTCCAGTCATGCCCCCCTCGTACACGAGGCTCTATCGAATACACGCCACGGGGTACAGTTGCTCCAACTCATCTAGTACTAGTCCACCGACGGCCTCCGTCCACACCGCCGCCCGTATACCGCCTGATTTCCACGAGCCCGGCGGTCACGCCACGGCTAGGAGGAATGCAGGAGCATCCCGATCCAAGTCTTGGTGATGCATGCCGCGGAGGCCCAAGGAGGCAGAGTCGAGAGCAGGCGCTCCTTCTGATCTCACGGCATCAAGGCAGGAGTTGTAGTCTTCAGAACCTAGACATATTATCCCAGCTTGGTGCAGTGGAGCAGTGTTCACGACAAAAGAAAATTCTTGTTATCGTTGAGAGTGTTTTGGATCAAGAAAACAAATTCTGGCTAAGAGGTCGTGCATATTGGATGATGCATGCATGAGGATCGTAATACATGTTTTTCTCATAATGTGACTACGGCTAGAAAAAGAGATGAATGTTGTTATGATGACGCGGGTGTTTGGAGGCAAGGTATTGCATTGAATACCCTCCTTGGGATGTTTTTCTAACATTCCCATCACAAGTTATTTTGCTAATCTGTTCATCTCAGAAGTTTTGCAGCCAAATGAGGATGTTTTTTTTATTAAGGGAATATATTAATATCAAGGAGATGTTAACCAAGATGAATAATGCACTAGTTGTCCCTTACATTGATGAAGATGTTTGAAATGATTTTTTTAATATAGGTGATTAAAAATCCTCGGGACAAGATAGAATCTATGTTGCTTTTTATAAAGGATTGAGATATATACCAAACGTTCGTATTTGTTCAACAGATCCGAATAAATTGTAACCTAGCGATGCGCGCATGCAGCGGTGAGATTTTTCACCCCATGCGATTCCTTCTATACTAATTACCATGAGTTGCTTTAATTAATTCTATTAAGTGTGCATGTAAACATGTGAGACAAAAGTACTGATGTCATCAAAGATTCCAATAAGAATCAAAAATCAAAATGTTTTGTAGCTCAAACCGTCACTCCGATTGAAAAACCGTTTTCATATAAAAGATTCGTCGCGACGAGACCTTCGAAACTAGATCCCATGTTGATATGTTTTGACGATTTTTTTTCCAGGTCAGAAGTTATCATACCCGTAGTACTAACTTATCATGGTGTTTACATCAAAGTTACCGGAGATGTTTCAACTATCTTTTTTTGCCTGGGTCAAAAATTTACCATGATGTTTATAAGTAAATTATTATGTCTACAGTACCGCCAACCATCGGTAACGTGCCTCGGCAATAGGGTGAGGTCCACATGCCGACATGGCATGACTCACTTTATAAACAAAACTTTGCGGGTCGTGTCATTTCAGGGTTGTTTAGGTGTGTGTCGGGTTGTGCCGTACCCGGGTCAGCCTGTTGGCCACATATAATCAGGTCTGTGGCGCGTAAAATACCATGCTATTTACACAAAAATTATCTGGTGTATGTGGAGATATTTCATCACCCCCTCACCCCGTCGCCAAAGTTATCAGGACCGGTGTACATAAGTTATCGGGTCTACGATGTGTGAGTTACCATGCTATTCACAAAAAAGTTACTGATATGATATTTCATCAACTCTCCCTGCCCCGTCACCAAAGTTATCATGACCGAGGTACATAAATTATCAGTTCCATGATGTGTGAGTTACCATCTATTCACACAAAAGTTACCGGGAGGATATTTCATCAACTCCCCCCCTCCCATACCAAAGTTACCAGGACCGGTGTACATAAGTTATCGGGTCTATGATGTGTGAGTTACCATGCTATTCACACAAAAGTTACTGATAGGATATTTCATCAACTCTTCCTGCCCCATCACCAAAGTTACCATGACCGAGGTACATAAGTTATCAGCTCCATGATGTGTGAGTTACCATCTATTCACACAAAAGTTACCAGGGGGATATTTCATCAACACCCCATACCAAAGTTACCAGGATCGGTGTACATAAGTTATCGGGTCTATGATGTGTGCGTTACCATGCTATTCACACAAAAGTTACTGATAGGATATTTTATCAACTCTCCCTGCCCCGTCACCAAAGTTACCGTGACCGAGGTACATAAGTTATCAGCTCCATGATGTGTGAGTTACCATCTATTTAAACAAAAGTTACTGGGGGGATATTTCATCACCCCCCATACCAAAGTTACTAGGATCGGTATACATAAGTTATCGGGTCTACGATGTGTGAGTTACCATGCTATTCGCACAAAAGTTACAGAGGGGATATTTCATCAAGTCCCCCCCCCCCCCCCGCACCCTCGTTGCCAAAGTTACCAGGACCGGGGTGCATAAGTTATCAGGTATGCGATGTGTGAGTTATCATGCTATTCACAAAAAAGTTCATCAACCCCTCCGGCACCCTTATCACCAAAGTTAGCAGGATCAGGATGCATAAGTTATCAAGTTTGCGATGTGTGAGTTACCATGCTATTCATAAAAAAGTTCATCAACTCCCCCCCCTCCCGGCACCCTCGTCGCATAAGTTACCATGCTATTCATAAAAAAGTTCATCAACTCCCCCCTCCTCCCGGCACCCTCATGACCGGGGTGCATAAGTTATCAGGTCTGCGATGTGTGATAACTTGCGTTGCATGGACGTGATAACTCTTTACTTGAAAAAAATCGCCGAAATATACCAACATGGGATCTACTTTCGAAGGTCTCGTCGCGACGAACCTTTTATGTGAAAACAGTTTTTCATTCGGACCGACGGTTTGATCTACAAAACATTTTGAATTTTATTCTTTAGATGGAATCTTTGCTTGCATCAACTTTTTTGTTTTTTACATGCAACTTTGTTTATTAGGGGAAAGACGGTGCATGCAGAATTTTTTATTGAATTTTTTTTACACACGCATGGAGTGAGTCTGCATGCGCTGTTGCATGCGTGATTAGTGAAAATTACGAACCGCGGGCGTGATAAATAGCGTGGTAATATACAACGGGCAGCAGCGTTTGGATCGAAAAGGAAAATCAAAGAAAAAAAATCAACAGGTGACAGCGACAACGACGTTCGGCGGGAGCAGGAGCGACAGCGACGTTCGGTAGCAACAGCGCCACCGTTCGACAGCGACAGCGACGTTCAGATCTGTTAAATAGATCCGAACGTTCGGAAAATACAAATTTTGTTTTATAAAAGGTTTTGGCCCATGTTTAGAAATGATCTGATTGAGGAGGTTTTGCAAGCAATGAATACGTGCACTACTCCGCCAGGATGAAATTATACAACGATTGTGACGATCTCAAAGGTTAATTCTTAGGAGCAGGTATCTCAATTTAAATCGATCAGTTTATATAATGTGGTGTACAAGCTTATTGCAAAAATGGCGGCTACTCTTTTGAAGCATTTTTGCCAGCGATAATCAGTTTGACCAAGGGTGCTTTTATGCTTAGAAGAATGATTACGAAGAAAGTTTTAGTTCCTTACGAGTGATTCCATCAAATAAAAATAATGAAAAAGCAAAGCGGGTATGCGCTATCAAACTTGTATGCACAAAGAAAAGCGGGTATGTGTACTAGGTTGAGTGGTCTTTCTTGAAGGAGATTATATTGAATCTTGGCTTTGAGAAGAACTGAGTTAATTGTATTATGCAATGTATATCCGCTGTTAAATATGGGGTTTAATTTGACATTAGCTAAGCCACAAGGCCCGCTGAGGTGCCTCGGGCCCACTGGAATGTGGTCCACCACTGTCCTCATAGTCTTGTATTCTTGTTCGTGTCCCAAACGCCAGGGCTATAATTTGCTTGTATCGATTTCTGGGAATCATCCATGGTCGACAACTAGCGAGTCAGCCCATTAGTGTGGGTTGTTCATTGCCCTTTGTAGGTTCGTTCTTTTTTCTTTTCTTTTTTTCTTTTTTTCTTTT
Organism: Hordeum marinum; assembly: GCA_022496015.1. Classification (NCBI taxonomy): domain Eukaryota; kingdom Viridiplantae; phylum Streptophyta; class Magnoliopsida; order Poales; family Poaceae; genus Hordeum; species Hordeum marinum. Next base: position 580,258,845 of record CM039673.1, read on the forward strand.
CTTTTTATCCATTTTATTCTTGTTTTGTTTGTGTGTTCATTGGGTTTCTTTCTTTCTCCTTATTTTTTCTATGATTTTATTTTTCTTTTGTTTTTCTGGTTGTGTTTTTTAACACGTCTATTTTTTTTGGGTGCACAATGTACATTTTAGAGAACTCGTGAAACATTTTTCTGACATACAGTTCAAATACATGATGTATATTTTTAAATTACATGTTTTGAACACTTTCGAATACATGGTAACATTTTCAAAATACCACGTGCCACAATTGTTAAATCGCAATAAACATATTTTTAAACTACGCAAACATTCTTTTAACATTGTATAAACATGTTTGTAAATATCACGGACATTTGTTTGGGAAACACATGATTATTTCTTTGAATGTCACATACATTTTTAGTGGAAATAAGCAGTTTTTAATCGTAAGCGAACATTTTTTTCTACATTGTATACAACATATTTTTTAACGTCAGGATTTTTCAATGTGGAATTCTTTTCATAAAATGTCACATATAGTTTTTAATTGTTACGAAATATTTATTTTATATCATACAATTTTTTTAGTAGTTTCACATACATTATAGGCTTTTTGAAAGTTATCAACATGGAAAAATTGTGTTAATAAAGTTTAAACTATGTTAGCATTTTTTTCAAATTCATGGTTTTAAATTTATTAAGTAATTAAAAAAAATGCATTGTTTTTAGAATAGTATGATAAAAGAAGTTAGAAGAGTACATGAGGTGGTATAACACATGACACAAACGCAAAAGGCGTGAACATGATTCCCGAAACAAAAAGAGACATGAGACACTCGATCGAAAGAAAAACGCAACAAAACTCCTGGATAAAGACACAGTCCGACCAACAACTGAACGACCGACATCACCGAAGTCAAAGTAGTCTAATCTAATCTGACACACGGCAAAAAAATGACCATTAGCAATTTTAACCCGGCAGACCACTCACCCAGCAGACGAAAGGGAGTAAATGCCAATATCTATTACAGGAAGTAAACAAAGATCTCTATATCTCTACTAGCACGATGCCTATGTGTTGTCATAAGACCATTGGTTTAGAGATGGTGAAATAACTTCCATTGGTTTAGAGATGGTGAAATAACTTGAATGTCCTTTATGACCGTTGTGTGATTTATGATTAGAAAAGATAAGCAAAAACATGATAAGAGACACGCAACGTCAAAATTTATTAAGTAGTTTGTGAAGAGAACTAAAACCAATATCGATTTTGAGTTGAAGTCATATTTTTGTCTTTGTTATTTGTGCTTTTTACAAAAGAAAGAAGATCTCATATGAAAGTAGTGTATCTGTTTATTTATAATAGATCTCATAGTACATTTGTTTACATAAGTTTTTTGAAAGGTTGCTAGTTTTACATGTGTAAATGTGTGTATTTTTTATTTAAAAAGGATGTTAGACTCGTATGTTAACTCACCACCAATTTTAATCATTATATTATAAAAAAGATGTACACGAAACAACTATCTCTATGCAGTGAACCAAGCTAAAATAATGGGATATAATAAATAAATAAAACAAAAAATGCATAAAAAAATAAAAGGCGACCACGCTGGGACTCGAACACAGAATCTCCCGCTCCGGAGGCGAGCGCCTTATCCATTAGGCCACGCGGTCGTCGTGCTATTACTTTTCAGAGATGCTTTTAATACAGAAGCGAATTGATACTGCCAGAGTCGCTAAAATACAAGGGGCTCTTTCACCCAATTAATCAATTGCCAGGACATAGTTTACCAAAAACATGCAAGAAGAATAGCCTAGAAGCTACCCGTGTTAAAGATTATCGGTCCCAAGTCTCAACAAAATTACAAAGTCACAACATTCTCTATTTCAAAGCAACCGCAAATTCGTATTTTAAAAATGTCCATTAAAATTTGTATCCTAGGATCCTTGTAAACTAGAAAACTCCCATTCAACTGCAGTTTTTATTAAAACATTATAACATATTCTTTCTTCTTCTCAAACTTTATACTAAATCAACGGCATTTATTTTAAGATGGAGAGAATATTAACTAAAAAGAAAAGTTACACAGTCATGACAACATACACCACGTATGACGGAACTAAAAACATCTATAACATGACTTCACAAATCCTAAACGTTCGTGGACACACTTGGGCATGCCATGGATGCATCTGGACCGCTCCTCATGTGGCATGCTTGGCAGCCACATACCTCGGGTCTCTTAAATACATGAAAAATTCATGCATGTCAATGTCGCACGTAAATAACAAATATTGGTAACAAAAATATATAGTTCTTACAACAAATTTATTTTAAATGTACAACTCAAACGTTAACTCTTTGGCTTTTATTGTGGACCCACACATGCTACATAAGCCACTGAGTAGCTGCACGCGCATCTGATGATCTCGAAGATACTGATGCATCCACGGAAAGTTCATAAGCTGATCTGCAACTTGATCTTTCAGGATTTGGACTTGTTCTCCAAGCGCTTCAAAATCATTGGTTTGGGCTACACCATAACCTTCATTCTCGACAATCATATTGGGCAAAATGACACAACTGTCGTCAACTGCCACACAGGTTTCTGATTTTCACATCATTGCAGCTTCACGAACAATTTTCCAACGAGTTTGAAGCACTCTAAATGTCCTGTCCACATCCTTCCTAGATTATTCGTGCATTGTTGCAAAGTGAATTTATTTGTTGCATTGTGGTTCAGATATGGTCTTCACAAATGCCACCCACTCAGGATAGATGCTATCGGCAAGATATTATCTTATGTTGTAGTAATGGTTGTTGACCGTGTAGCTGCACAACGGCGATTCCCCATCACAAAGCCTCCTGAACATGGAAGATCGTTGAAGCACGTTGATGTCGTTGTAAGAACCCGACATTCCAAAAAAACATGCCGAATCTATAAGTCATGCATGTGATGCCCCTGCTTCCAATATGATGGTGGCCTCTTTGGTGCGACCTTAATACATTCCATGCAAATCTTTGGGGTAGTTCTTTCATTGCCAATGCATGCAATCAATTGATCCGATCATTTCTAGGACATCTCACACCTCTTCAATAGCCAACACTTTTATGTGCCCTACACATTTGGTTCTCTGATATACTCTGCTCCAAACACCTGCACCACGACATGGGCAAACTTGACAGTAGTCTTCAGACATGTGCTCTCCCCCATCCGGGGCATCTCACCAACGGCATCGTCGATAGTAACAAGTGCAAGTATCCTCAGAGCAGCCATGCATTTCGGCTTAGCAGAGAAAGAGAGTTGGTCGCAACAACCCCTCATGAGCTTGAAGTAGTCATCGTGTGTCTCCACTTCCTCCACAACACGTAAAAGCAATGGTTTGTGCATACGGAAACAGCGAAGAAATCATGGATCATCCGAGAAAGTTGGGTCCGAAGCAAAGTAGGCCTTGTACAGTAGTCATGGTCCGGAGACTCTATCTTGATTGATCACTCTTCTCCTTTTATTGCTCTTGAAGTTGACAATATGTTCCACCTGCCCGTCCACTTCCTCTTGCATGCCTTCTCATGAGCATGAGCATGTCCACTTCTTCGTTCAAATCCGATGAAGACAGCGGTTGAGGCGGCCAACTGTATATGCTCTAAGTGGACTAAGTTGTTGAGATATATACATCCATCCTATAAAAGAAAAGTCTAGAGAGTTCATTTTTAGAATAAATGTGGAGAGTTTTGTTTTGTAGACATAGTACAACAAGTCTTTTTTAGAATAATTTTTTTCTATAAAAAGTCTGGGGTTTTAGAATATTTTTTGAGAATAAGTTTTTTGAGACAATCTTAATTGCCGCTCTTTATTAAGTATTAATGATGCTTACAGGCAAAACAGCAGCTCCTCTGGATGGCCCAGCCACACTTGGCGTCCATACCCAAGTGTTAGCATTAGCAAGATTGTGAGCCTCAAAATTCGAGCTCCTAAACTCATGAACTATATTACATGAAATGAAAAAACGAGACCGGTCAACTATTTCATGAATGATAGCACCGTACTCCGTCGCCGATTTCTTCTCCAGATCGCTGACAACAACCTTGCAGTCCGAAGCAATATGGATCTTATTGACATACACGTCCTCTGCCAGAGCTTCCCTCGCGAATAGCAAGTGCTTCCAGCGTTGCCACATTGGATATATGCTTGAACTTGATCGCCGAAGCCCCAGGAAATTGCCCGCCTGGTCTCGACATATTGCTGCGGATGTTGGAAATATGCCCTAGAGGCAATAATAAATTAGTTATTATCATATTTCCTTGTTCATGATAATCGTTTATTATCCATGCTATAATTGTATTGATTGGAAACTAAATACATGTATGGGTATATAGACAACACTGTGTCCCTACTATGCCTCTAGTAAACTAGCTCGTTGATCAAAGATGGTCAAGGTTTCCTAGCCATTGACATGAGATGTCATTTGATAACGGGATCACATCATTAGGAGAATGATGTGATGGACAAGACCCAAACTATAAAAGTAGCATATGATCGTGTCAGTTTATTGCTACAGTTTTTTGCATGTCAAGTATCTGTTCCTATGACCATGAGATCATGCAACTCACTAACACCCGAGGAGTACCTTGTGTGTATCAAACGTCGCAACGTAACTGGGTGACTATAAAGGTGCTCTACAGGTATCTCCGAGGGTGTCTGTTGGGTTGGCATAGATCAAGACTGGGATTTGTTACTCCGTGTGACGGAGAGGTATCTTAGGGCCCACTCGGTAATACAACATCACAAGAAGCCTTGCAAGCAATGTGACTAAAGTGTTAGCCACGAGATCTTGTATTATGGAATGAGTAAAGAGACTTGCCGGTAATGAGGTTGAACTAGGTATACAAACACCGACGATCGAATCTCGGGGAAGTAACATATCGAAGAATAAAGGGAACATCATACAGGATTAACTGAATCCTTGACACAGAGGTTCGACTGATAAAGATCTTCGTAGAATATGTAGGAACCAATATGGTCATCCAGGTCCCGCTATTAGTTATTGACCGTAGAGGTGTCTCGGTCATGTCTACATAGTTCTCGAACCCATAGGGTCTGCACACTTAAGGTTCAATGACGTTTCGGTAGTATAGAGTTATGTATGGTGGTGACCGAAGGTTGTTCGGAGTTCCGGATGAGATCCCGGACGTCACGAGGAGCTCCAGAATGGTCCGAAGGTAAAGATTGATATATGGGATAATAGTGCTTGGTCTCCGGAAGGGTTTCGGAATTCACCGGAAATAGTTTTGGATGTTTCCCGAAATGTTCGGGGTACAAGGACACTTTATTTGGGCCAAGGGGTAAATCCCATGAGTCTTTAGGAAGGTGCAAAAGCTGTTTTGCGGAGGCCAGGGGCTAGATCGGTTTTAGCGGTGCTTAGCCGAAGCCCAGGTGCTGCCTCTCCTCTAGTTCGTAGTTTCTCCTCTAGATCGGTTTCAGCGGTGCTTAGCCGAAGCCCAGTGGAATTGCTCCACCACCATCGCCGCAACGCCGTTGCGCTGCCGAAGAACTCGTCTACCTATCCGCTCCCTCTTGCTGGATCAAGAAGGTGGAGATCGTCATCGAGATGTACGTGTGCTGAACGCGGAGGTGCCGTCCGTTCGGCGCTAGATCGGAAGGACCGTGATCAAGATCGCGAGACGATTCGTGATTGGATCGCGGGACGGATCGTGATGAGATCGCGGGACGGATCGTGATTGGATTGCGGGACGGATCGTGATGGGATCGTGGGACGCTCGGCGATTTGGATCGCGAAGACGTTTGACTACATCAACCGCGTTTCTTAACGCTTCCCGCTTAGCGATCTACAAGGGTATGTAGATCCACTCTCCCTCTCGTAGATGCTCATCACCATGGATAGATATTGCGTGTGCGTAGGAATTTTTTTGTTTCCCATGCAACGTTCCCCAACAGTGGGATCGTGAGCTAGGTCTATGTGTAGATGAGACCTCGAGTAGAACACAAAGAGTTTGTTGGCGTTGATGCTTAGATTGCTTCGTCCCTTGGTCATGTTTTGGTTCAGTGGTATTGTTGGATGAAGCGTCCCGGACCAACCTTACTCGTACGCTTACGAGAGACCGGTTCCATCGACTAACGTGTAACCTCGTTGCACAAAGATGGCTGGCGGGTGTCTGTTTCTCCTACTTTAGTTGGATCGGATTCGACAAAGGCGGTCCTTGAGAAGGTTGAAAAGCAACTTATGTATCACCGTTGTGGTTTTGCGTAGGTGAGAATTGTTCTTGCTAGATACCCGTAGCAGCCACGTAAAACTTGCAACAACAATTAGAGGACGTCTAACTTGTTTTTGCAGGGTATGTTGTCATGTGTTATGGCCAAATTACATGCTGAGATATATGTGATGTATGAGATGATCATGTGTTGTATAGAATATCACGACTTGCATGTCGATGAGTACGGCAACCGGCAGGAGCCATAGGGTTGTCTTTAATTATTGTATGACTTGCTTGTCAATCATTAAGCGCTATGTAATGCTTTACTTTATCGCTAAACGGTAGCAATAGTAGTAGAAGCATGATGGGCGCGACAACCCCGATGGCGACACGTTGATGGAGATCATGGTGTCATGCCGGTGACGATGGAGATCATGCCGGTGCTTTCAAGATGGAGATCAAAAGCACAAGTTCATGGCCATATCATGTCACTTATGATTTGCATGTGATGTTAATCCTTTTATGCACCTTGTTTTGCTTAGGACGATGGTAGCATTATAAGGTGATCCTCACTTAATTTCAAGATAAACTGTGTTCTCCCCGAGTGTGCACCATTGTGAAAGTTTGTCGTGTCAAGACACCACGTGATGATCGGGTGTGATAGACTCTACGTTCACATACAACGGGTGCAAGCCAGTGTTGCACATGTAGAACACTCGGGTTAAACTTGACGAGCCTAGCATGTACAGACATGCCCTCGGAACACAAGAGACCAAAAGGTCGAACATGAGTCATATAGTAGATATGATCAACATGATGATGTTCACCATTGAAACCACCTCAACTCACATGATGATCGGACTTGAGTTGGTGAATTTGGATCATGTATCACTCGAATGACCAGTGGGATGTCAATTTTAGTGGGAGTTCTTAAGTAATATGATTAATTGAACTCATTAACATGAACATAATCAGTAGTGTCTTTGCAAATTATGTTGTAGCTCACGTTGTAGCTCCCTTGAATTTTTATATGTTCCTAGAGTAATAGAGTTGAAAGATGATGGTAGCAATATTGCGGTCAGGGTCCATGATCTGAGGCTTGTCCTCATTGATGCACAGAAGGCTTATGTCCTTAATGCACCGCTCGGTGCGCCACCCCCTCTAGCGTCGTCTGTAGATGTTGTGAACATCTGACAGGCACGTTCCGATGACTACTTGATAGTTTAGTGCGTCATGCATTACGGCTTAGAATTGAGGCTCCAAAACGTTTTGATCGTCACGAAACGTGTGAGATGTTCTAAGAGATGAAATTGGGATCTCAGGCTCGTGCCCGTGTTGTGAGATATGAGTTCTCCAACAAAGTTCTTTGCCTGCAAGATGAAGGAGAATAGCTCTATCATTGAGCATGTGCTTAGATTGTCTGGGTGCTACAATCGGTTGAATCGAGTGGGAGTTGATCTTCCAAATAAGAAAGTGATTGATATAGTTTTCCAAGTCACTGTCACAAAGCTACTAGAGCTTCGTGATGAACTATAAAATGCCATAGATGGAAATAATGATCCTTGAGCTGTTCACGATGTTTGACACCGCGAAGGTAGAAATCAAGAAGGAGCATCAAGTGTTGATGGTTAGTAAAACCACTAGTTTTGAGAAGGGCAAGGGAAAGGAGGGAAACTTCATGGATGGAAAGTCAGTTGCTCCTCCAGTGAAGCAACCCAAAGTTGAACCCAAACCCGAGACTAAGTGCTTCTATTATGAGGAGAGCGGTCGCTGAAGCGGAACAACCCTACATACTTGGTAGATAAGAAGGCTGGCAACGTCGACAGAAGTATATTTGATATACGTGTTATTGATGTGTACCTTGCTAGTACTCCTAGTAGCACCTGGGTATTGGATACCGGTTCGGTTGCTAAATGTTAGTAACTCGAAGTAAAAGCTACGGAATAAACGGAGACTAGCTAAGTGTGAGGTGACAATGTGTGTTGGAAATGTTTCCAAGGTTGATGTGATCAACATCGCACGCTCTCTCTACCTTCGAGATTACTGACAAACCTAAATGTTGTTTTGTGTTTGCGTTAAGCATGAACATGATTAGATTGTGTTTATTGCAACACGGTTATTCATTTAAGTTAGAGAATAATGGTTATTCTGTTTACATGAATAATACCTTCAATGGTCATGCACCCAGTGAGAATGGTTTGTTGAATCTTGATCGTAGTAATGCACATGTTCATAACATTATTGCCAAAAGATACAAAGTTAATAATGATAGTACCACATACTTGTGGCACTGCCGCTAAATGTCATATTGGTATAAATCGCATGAAGAAACTCCATGTTGATGGATCTTTGGACTCATTCGATTTCGAGTTGGTTGAGACATGCGAACCATGCCTCTTGGGCAAGATGACTAAGGACCCCGTTTTCCGGTTTGATGGAGCGGGCAAGTGATTTATTGGAAATGATACATGTTGATGTATGCAATTCAATGAGTCTTCTAGCGTGCAATGGATATCGTTATTTTCTTACCTTCACTGATGATTTGAGTAGATAATAGTGTATATTTACTTAATGAAACATAAGTTTGAATCGATTGAAAAGTTCAAGAAAATTCAGAGTGAAGTTTAAGATCATCGTGACGAGAAGATAAGATATCCACGATATGATCGTGGAGGTGAATATCTGAGTTACGAGATTGGTATACAACTTAAGACAATGTGATTTTTTATCACACCTCACGCCTCGTGGAAAACCATAGTGTGATGGTGTGTCCGAACGTTATAGTCGTGCTCTATTGGATATGGTGCGAATTATGCTGTCTCTTATCGTTTTACCACTATCGTTTTGGGGTTATGCATTAGAGACAACTATATTCACTTTAAATAGGGCACCATCTAAATCCGTTGAGATGACACCATATGGTTTGGCAGAAACCTAAGTTGTCATTTCTTAATGTTTGGGGCTGCGACACTTATGTGAAAAGGGTTTTCACCTAATGAGCTCGAAAAAACCCGGACAAATGCATCTTTATAGAATACCCTAAGAACAGTTGGGTATACCTTCTATCTCAGATCCAAGTGCAAAGTGTTTGTTGCTAAAAACGGGTCCTTTCTCGAGAAAGAGTTTCTCTCGAAAGAATTGAGTGGGAGGAAGATAGAATTTGATGAGGTTGTTGAACCTTTGTTCAACCAGAGAGTAGCGCAGCGCAGAAAGATATTTCCGTGGAGCCTACGTTAGTTGAAGAGGAAGTTAATGATGATGATCATGAAGCTTCAGATCAAGTTACTATCAAACCTTGTAGGTCGACAAGGACGCATACTGCTGCTGAGTGGTACGACAACCCTGTCTTAGAGGTCATGTTGTTGGACAATGATGAACCTACGAGCTATGGAGAAGCGATGATGGGCCCGGATTCCGACAAATGGTTAGAGGCCATGAAATCCGAGAAAGGATCCATGTATGAAAACCAAGTATAGACTTTGGTAGACTTGCTCGTTGGACGGCAGGAGTATGAATGGACCTTTAAGATGAAGGCAAATGTTGATGGTAAATGTCACCATTTATAAAGTTCGACTTGTCGTAAAGAAGTTTCCGACAAGTTCAAGGAGTTGACTGTAATGAGACTTTCTCACTTGTAGCGATGCTAAAGTCTGTTGGAACTATGTTAGTAGTTGCTGCATTTTTCAATTATGAAATCTGGCAGATGGATGTCAAAACATCGTTTCCTTAACAGTTTACTTGAGGAAAGGTTGTATGTGATACAACAAGAAGGTTTTGTCAGTCCTAAGGATGCTAAAAGGTGTGCGAGCTCCAGCAATCCTTCTATGGACTGGAGCAAGCATCTCGGAGTTGGAATATATGCTTTGATGTGGTGATCAAAGTTTTTGAGTCTATACAAAGTTTATGAGAAACTTGTATTTACAATAAAGTGAGTGGGAGCACTATAGAGTTTCTGATATGCATATGTGGATGACATATTGTTGATCGGAAATGATGTAGAATTTCTGGAAAGCATAAACGGTTGTTTGAAAAGAGTTTTTCAAAGGAAGACCTGGATAAAGCTACCTAATTGTTGAGCATCAAGATCTATAGAGATAGATCAAGTTGCTTGATGAGACTTTCAATGAGTACATACCTTGAATAGATTTTGAAAGAGTTCAAAATGGATCAGTCAGAGAAAGAGTTCTTGCCTGATTTGTAAGGTGTGAAGTTGAGTAAGACTCAAAGCTCGACCGCGGCAGAAGAAAGAGAAAGGATGAAGGTCGTCCCCTATGCTTTAGCCATAGGCTCTATATAGTATGCCATGCCGTGTACCGCACCTGTGTGTGCCTTGCCATGAGTCCGTCAAGGGGTACAAGAGTGATCCAGGAGTGGATCACTGGACAGCGGTCAAGATTATCCTTAGTAACTAAAAGACTAAGGAAATGTTTCTCGATTATGGAGGTGCTAAATAGTTCGTCGTAAAGAGTTATGTCAGTGCAAGCTTTAAACACCAATCCGGATGACTCTTAGTAGCAATCCGGATACGTATAGTGGAGCAGCCATTTGGAATAGCTCCAAGTGGAGTGTGGTAGCAGTGTCTACAGTATGACATAGGGATTTGCAAAGTACACACGGATCTGAATGACGCAGACCCGTTGCCTAAAATACCTCTCTCACATGCAAAGCATGATCGAGCCCCAGAACTCATTGGGTGTTAGATTCATAACAATGCGAATCACATGGTGATGTGAACTAGATTATTGACTCTAGTGCAAGTGAGAGACTATTGGAAATATGCCCTAAAGGCAATAATAAATTAGTTATTATCATATTTCCTTGTTCATGATAATCGTTTATTATCCATGCTATATTTGTATTGATTGGAAACTAAATACATGTGTGGGTATATAGACAACACCGTGTCCCTAGTATGCCTCTAGTAAACTAGCTCGTTGATCAAAGATGGTCAAGGTTTCCTAGCCATTGACATGAGATGTCATTTGATAACGGGATCATATCAGTAGGAGAATGATGTGATGGACAAGACCCAAACTATAAACGTAGCATATGACTGTGTCAGTTTATTGCTACAGTTTTCTGCATGTCAAGTATCTGTTCCTATGACCATGAGATCATGCAACTCACTACAACCGGAGGAGTACCTTGTGTGCATCAAACATCGCAACGTAACTGGGTGACTATAAAGGTGCTCTACAGGTATCTCCGAGGGTGTCTGTTGGGTTGGCATGGATCAAGACTGGGATTTGTTACTCCGTGTGACAGAGAGGTATCTCAGGGCGCACTCGGTAATACAACATCACAAGAAGCCTTGCAAGCAATGTGACTAAAGTGTTAGCCATGGGATCTTGTATTACGGAACGAGTAAAGAGACTTGCCAGTAATGAGGTTGAACTAGGTATACAGATACTGACGATCGAATCTTAGGCAAGTAACATACCGAAGAACAAAGGGAACAACATACGGGATTAACTGAATCCTTGACATAGAGGTTCGACTGATAAAGATCCTCGTAGAATATGTAGGAACCAATATGGGCATCCAGGTCCCGCTATTGGTTATTAACCGTAGAGGTGTCTCGGTCATGTCTACATAGTTCTCAAACCCGCAGGATCTGCACACTTAAGATTCAGTGACATTTCGGTAGTATAGAGTTATGTATGGTGGCGATCGAAGGTTGTTCGGAGTCCCGGATGAGATCTCGGACGTCACGAGGAGCTCCGTAGGTAAAGATTGATCTATGGGATAATAGTGTTTGGTCTCCGGAAGGGTTCCGGAATTCACCGGAAATAGTTTCGGATGTTTCCCGAAATGCTCGGGGTACAAGGACACTTTATTTGGGCGAAGGGGTAAAGCCCATGAGGCTTTAGGAAGGTGCAAAGTCTGTTTTGCGGAGGCGAGGGCCAGACGCCAGGGACCCTGGCGTCTGGTCCTGGAGTCCGAGGAGGACTCTTGCCTTGCGGGCAAACCGACCTTGAGGAGGATTTTTCAACAAGTTTCGAGCCCAAGGATCAACATATAAATAAAGGGGCGGGGCTAGCACTTGGAACACATCAAGAAACCCTAAGCCACGAGCTGCCTCTCCTCTAGTTCGTAGTTTCTCCTCTAGATCGGTTTCAGCGGTGCTTAGCCGAAGCCCAGGTGGAATTGCTCCACCACCATCGCCGCAACGCCGTTGCGCTGCCGAAGAACTCGTCTACCTATCCGCTCCCTCTTGCTGGATCAAGAAGGTGGAGATCGTCATTGAGATGTACATGTGCTGAACGTGGAGGTGCCGTTAGTTCGGCGCTAGATCAGAAGGACCGTGATCAAGATCACGAGACGATTCGTGATTGGATCGCGGGACGGATCGTGATTGGATTGCGGGACGGATCGTGATGGGATCGTGGGACGCTCGGCGATTTGCATCGCGAAGACGTTCGACTACATCAACCGCGTTTCTTAACGCTTCCCGCTTAGCGATCTACAAGGGTATGTAGATCCACTCTCCCTCTCGTAGATGCTCATCACCATGGATAGATCTTGCGTGTGCGTAGGAATTTTTTTGTTTCCCATGCAACGTTCCCCAACAACGGAGACACCAAAGCTTCCATCGCTTGTAGTTGCCACATCTACATTGAGCTTTGCATGGCCCGCCGGTGGAGGATGCCAAGAAATCGGCCAAGGCGGGACACTCCTGTGACCAACTAGAGTTAATTTCTCTATTTTTTTGGAGATCTTGCAGGTATGATGTGATAAAAGCATTAGTGGAGAAAGGGATCTCATAAATCTCTTCATGTATTGCCCGTCTTTGTGATCGCCACACCGCCCACAATGTCACCACTACACGGGTGAACTCTCCATGGGTCAGCGATTCATGCAACGTGAACAACTAATTCCTTCCATTCATCGTCAAATTCTCGACCATAATCTTCACTGTTTCCTCCGAGCATAGGGACCAAACACTCCTTGCAGCAACAGTTGGAAATATGCCCTAGAGGCAATAATAAATTGGTTATTATCATATTTCCTTGTCCATGATAATCGTTTATTATCCATGCTAGAATTGTATTGATCGGAAACTCACATACATGTGTGGATACATAGACAACACCATGTCCCTAGTATGCCTCTGATGGACTAGCTCGTTGATCAATGATGGTTAAGGTTTCCTAGCCATGGACATGAGATGTCATTTGATAATGGGATCATATCATTAGGAGAATGATGTGATGGACAAGACCCAAACTATAAATGTAGCATATGATCGTGTCAGTTTATTGCTACAGTTTTCTGCATGTCAAGTATCTGTTCCTACAACCATGAGATCATGCAACTCAATGACACCGGAAGAGTGCCTTGTGTGTATCAAACGTCGCAACGTAACTAGGTGACTATAAAGGTGCTCTACAGGTATCTCCGAGGGTGTCTGTTGGGTTGGCATGGATCAAGACTGGGATTTGTTACTCCGTGTGACAAAGAGGTATCTGTTAGTGTATCTAGTACCCTTTAGTGATTTTGGTGTATTGAAGACTTATAGGTTAAGGCTCTAATGTGTTTGTGAGTGTACACAGGCTCTATAAGTCGATGAGGAGTTTGATGTATTCAGAGATTATCGACCCCTAAAAATGTATGTCTTCAAGTGAAGACTTTGCCGAAGACTTTGGTGAAGACTTTGAAAATGAAGAAGTTGGTGTGACCTTGAAGATATGAACGACGAATATGAAGCGTGAAGATTTTTATTTTCGTAGTTTCATTTCCTTTATTTGAGTCATAGGAAACACCGTACTGTTAAAGGGGGACGAGGTAATACTAAGGAAAATTTCCAACTGATGCTCAACTCCAAAATCCTCAACCTATACAATCCTTCGAGTGAAGCCTTTGGAAATCTCTTATGGTTCAGTCAAGTTCTTCAGTGACAGAGACAAAGTTCTTCTGGTCTCTGAGGAAATTGATCTGACTGAGGAGTTAGGATTTCGCCTGTGCAAATTGCCTACAAGTGAGGAACATGATATGTCTGAGGACTTTCATAGTTCGAAAATCCGACCGTTGATGTGCTTAGCGCCAGCTGTCCCCAATCACAAATATCCACATAACGGTCATATCATTGGGGGCATTTATGTCATATCATGTCAGGTTGCACCCTAGCTATAAATAGCCACCCCCCACAACCACTAGTTGGTTGGCTGCTCCGAGAGAGAACTGACACTTGTCATTTGAGAGCAACCCATCCTCCAAGGACTTTGAGTGAAAATCATCAGTGAGGAAAAACCCACAACCAAACCACCAAACCCAAAGTGATTGAGAATCACTGAAGAAATTCCTGTGTGGAACCGACACTTGTTACCTTTGAGGACTGTGCATCCTCCAGACGGTTAGGCGTCATGGTCTAGTGCTCCTGTAGTCAATTGGGGATCACGAAGTGACCTTGGTCTAGAGCATCCAGCAGTAAATTGTGGATCGCCAGGTGACCAGTTTGTGAGGGTTTTGGAAGTCTATCCTGAAGACTTACCACGAGTGTTGGGCGAGGATTGTGTAACCTTAGCTCAAGGAGAATACGGTAAGGACTGCGTGTCCTCGGACTGTGTGTCCTCTGGTTTAAATACCAGGCCGCTCCAAACTACACGTATGACTGTCACGGCAGTTGGAACTGGGTCATCAAATCATTGTCTTCATCAAGCTACCTGGTTCTATTTCCTCAACCCTTTCATTTCCTCGTATAACTGTTGATGAAATTGAACTTTACTGTTTGAAGAATTTGACTGAAGACTTTCACAATTTCCTCACCTCAAATTCTTCAAGTTACCTTGTTCCTCACCTGCTTATCCTGTATCACGCTACTTGTAATCTATGCATGTTTCATTTCATCATGATGACTATGTTGTCGCTATGTTCTTCATGCACTTGAGTACTTATTCCGCTGCTAGTTATTCATCACATTTCAAATTCCTCAAAGTTGAAATTCCTCAAGTGATGAATTTGTAAAAATCGCCTATTCACCCCCCTCTAGTCGATATAACGCACTTTCAGCATCTCAGGGCCAACTCGGTAATACAACATCACAACAAGCCTTGCAAGCAATGTGACTAAAGTGTTAGCCAAGGGATCTTTTATTAAGGAACGAGTAAAAAGACTTGCCGGTAACGAGATTGAACTAGGTATAGAGATACCGACGATCGAATCTCGGGCAAATAACATACCGAAGAACAAAGGGAACATCTATGAGACTAACTAAATCCTTGACATAGAGATTCGACCGATAAAGATCTTTGTAGAATATGTAGGAACCAATATGGGCATCCAGGTCCCGCTATTGGTTATTGACCGTAGAGGTGTCTCGGTCATGTCTACATACTTCTCGAACCCGCAGGGTCTGCACACTTAAGGTTTGGTGACGTTTCGGTAGTATAGAGTTATATGTGTTGGTGACCGAAGGTTTTTCGGAGTCCCGGATGAGATCCCGAACGTGACGAGGAACTTCGGAATGGTCTGGAGATGAAGATCGATATATGGGATAATAGTGTTTGGTCTCTAGAAGGGTTCCAGAATTCATCGGAAATAGTTTCGGATGTTTCCCGAAATGTTCGGGGTATAAGGACACTTTATTTGGGCCAAGGGGTAAAGCCCATGAGGCTTTAGGAAGGTGCAAAAGTTGTTTTGCGAAGGCCAGGGGCAAGATGCCAGGGACCCTAGCGTCTGGGGCCAGACGTCGAGGACCTTGGCGTCTGGTCCTGGAGTCCGAGAAGGACTCTTGCTTGCGGGCAAACAGACCTTGAGGAGGATTTTTCTCCAAGTTTCGACCCAGGCTCAGCATATATATAAAGGGGCGGGGCTAGCACTTGGAAGACATCAAGAAACCCTAAGCCACGTGTTGCCTCTCCTCTAGTTTGTAGTTTCTCCTCTAGATCGATTTCAGCGGTGCTTAGGCGAAGCCCTGCTGGAATTGCTCCACCACCATCGCCGCAACGCTGTCGCGCTTCCGGAGAACTCGTCTACCTCTCTGCTCCCTCTTGCTGGATCAAGAAGGCGGAGATCGTCATCGAGCTATACGTGTGCTGAACGCGGAGGTGCCGTCCGTTCGGCGCTAGATCGGAAGGACCGTGATCAAGATCGCGAGACGATTCGTGATTGGATCGCGGGACTGATCATGATGAGATCACGGGACATATCGTGATTGGATCGTGGGACGGATCATGATGGGATCGCGGGACGCTCGGTGATTTGGATCGCGAAGATGTTCGACTACATAAACCGCGTTTCTTAATGCTTCCCTCTTAGCGATCTACAAGGGTGTGTATATCCACTCTCCCTCTCATAGATGCTCATCACTATGGATAGATCTTGCGTGTGCGTAGGATTTTTTTTGTTTCCCATGCAATGTTCCCCAACAGCGGAAACACAAAAGCTTCCATCGACTGTAGTTGCCGCATCTACATTGAGCTTTGCATGGCCCTCCGGTGGAGGCTACCAAGAAATCGGCCAAGGTGGGACACTCCTGTGACCAACTAGAGTTAATTTCTCTATTGTTTGGAGATCTTGCAGGTATGATGTGATAAAAGCATTAGTGGAGAAAGGGATCTCATAAATCTCTTCATGTATTGCCCGTCTTCATGATCGCCACAGCGCCCACAATGTCACCACTACATGGGTGAACTCTCCATGGGTCAGCGATTCATGCAACGTGAACAACCAATTCCTTGCATTCATCATCAAATTCTCGACAATAATCTCCATTGTTTCCTCCGAGCATAGGGACCAAACACTCCTTGCCGCAACAGTTGGAAATATGCCCTAGAGGCAATAATAAATTGGTTATTATCATATTTCCTTGTTCATGATAATCGTTTATTATCCATGCTAGAATTGTATTGATCATAAACTCACATACATGTGTGGATACATAGACAACACCATGTCCCTAGTATGCTTCTGATGGACTAGCTCCTTGATCAAAGATGCTTAAGGTTTCCTAGCCATGGACATGAGATGTCATTTGATAACGGGATCACATCATTAGGAGAATGATGTGCTAGACAAGACCCAAACTATAAACGTAGCATATGATCGTGTCAGTTTATTGCTACAGTTTTCTGCATGTCAAGTATCTGTTCCTATGACCATGAGATCATGCAACTCACTGACACCGAAGGAGTGCCTTGTGTGTATCAAACGTCACAACGTAACTGGGTGACTATAAAGATGCTCAACAGGTATCTCCAAGGGTGTCTATTGGGTTGGCATGGATCAAGACTGGGATTTGTTACTCCGTGTCACGGAGAGGTATCTCAGGGCCCACTCGGTAATACAACATCACAACAAGCCTTGCAAACAATGTGACTAAAGTGTTAGCCAAGGTATCTTGTATTACGGAACGAGTAAAGAGACTTGCTGGTAACGAGATTGAACTAGGTATAGAGATACCGACGATCGAATGTCGGGCAAGTAACATACCGAAGAACAAAGGGAACATCATACGGGATTAACTGAATCCTTGACATAGAGGTTCGATCGATAAAGATCCTCGTAGAATATGTAGGAACCAATATGGGCATCCAGGTCCCGCTATTGGTTATTGAACGTACAGGTGTCTCGGTCATGTCTACATAGTTCTCGAACCCGCAGGGTCTGCACACTTAAGGTTCGATGACGTTTCGGTAGTATTGAGTTATATGTGTTGGTGATCGAAGGTTGTTCGGAGTCCCGGATGAGATCCCGGACGTGACGAGGAACTCCGGAATAGTCCGGAGATGAAGATCGATAAATAGTACGAAGGTAATCGGAGTCCGGAAGTGTTCCGGGGGTACCGGGTTATGATCAGGAGTATCGAAAGGGGTTTCGGGGGCCCCGACAAGTGTTGGGGGGCCTCATGGGCCAAAGGGAGGGGGCAAACCAGCCCACTAAGGGGCTGTGCGCCCCCCTCACCTTTTCCCACGTAACTAGGAGAGGTGGGGCGCCCCCTCTAGGGTTTCCTTCACCTGGTTTGGGGGCCAAGTCACCCTAGGGTTTCCCTAGGGGGCGCCCCCATCTGCCCTAGCCGCCGCCCGCTAGATTGGATCTAGGGGGCGCAACCCTCCTCCCTCCCCCTATATATAGATGAGGAGAGGGAGGGCAGCCGCACCTAAGAATTGCCACGTGCTGCCCTCTCTCTTCCTCTAGATCTGTTCTCCACTAGATCGTCTCGGTTGTGCTTGGCGAAGCCCTGTCGGGACAGCTCCACCACCACCGCCACCACGCCGTTGTGCTGGCAGAGAACTCATCTACCTCTCCGCTCCCTCTTGCTGGATCAAGAAGGCGGAGATCGTCATCGAGCTGTACGTGTGCTGAACGCGGAGGTGCCTCCCGTTCGGCGCTAGATCGGAAGGACCACGATGGGATCGCGGGACGCCTCGTGATGAGGTCGCGGGACGGATCATGATTGGATTGTGAAGACGTTCGACTACATCAACCGTGTTTCTTAACGCTTCGGCTTAGCGATCTACAAGGGTATGTAGATTCACTCTCCCCCTTGTAGATGCTCATCACCATGGATAGATCTTGCAAGTGCATAGGAAATTTTTTGTTTTTCATGCAACGTTCCCCAATAGCAACACCGTCTATGAGTGCATGTTTCCAACTATCGTGTGACGCACAGAGAGCACAAGCCTTCGTTGTGGACATGTTACGGTGGTGCAGAATGTCAGATGTGGGGATTGTCTCATGGCACAACCTCCATAGAAACACCTTGATCTTCCAGGGTACCTTCATGTGCCAAAGTGATGTCCACGCCCCTTCTTCCCTAGAAACATTTGAATGAGGCCCTTCTGGTTGTAGCAAAGCTTCATTCCTTATCTTCGTACCCAACAAAAGCTTGTAAACTGATCTCACCGAGAAAACCCATCTCTCATCTTCCCCCGAGGCCCAATAATTCGCGATTCTTCTTGTGCACATCGGTATCTTGAGAATACAATTAGCATCAATAGGGAGGAAGACTGCCCGGACCCTCTCCTCGTGCCATGATGCAGACGAGCTATCAATCAACTCTGACACCCACATAGGTTTCTCTAGAATTAGAGATGCAATCGGCCTCATCATACCCGACCTTGGTATCCAGTTGTGGTCCCAAACTTTGGTTTCTTCTCCTGTCCCGATTCTTCTAATTAATCCCATCAAAAGAGCGCCTCTTCCGTCTTTGATTGCCCTCCAGATCTGTGATGGGCTATCTCCCAGATGAACCTCCAAGAAAGATGTAGCTGGGAAATACTTTGCTTGTAAAATCCTTGCACCGAGGGACATATCATCTTGTAAAATCTGCCACGCTTGTCGAGCAAGGAGTGACAAATTGAATATCTCAATATCTCAGAACCCAAGTCCTCCCAAGTATTTGGGCTTAGTGCAAACCTCCCAAGAGATCCAGCAAGGTTTCCTCCCCCTATTGCTACCGCACCAAAACTATCGTATCATGGAGGTAATGCTTTCACGAATTTCTTTTGGTAATCTGAAGCACGACATAGAATATACCGGGATAGCTTGAACGACTGACTTGATGAGCACTTCTTTGCTTGCATATGATAACAGCTTCTCCATCCAGCCTTTGATCTTTTCCCACACTCTATCCTTCAGATATCTAAAAGTCCCGTTCCTAGAATGGCCAACATCCGTCGGCATACCTAGGTATGTGTCACTCAATTGCTCCTTCGTATATCTGAAGTGTGTTCTTGATGCTTTCCCGAATTACTTGGGGGCACCCCTTACTGAAAAATATAGATGATTTTTCATTGTTCACTTGTTG
The DNA here is from genome assembly GCA_022496015.1 of Hordeum marinum. Classification (NCBI taxonomy): domain Eukaryota; kingdom Viridiplantae; phylum Streptophyta; class Magnoliopsida; order Poales; family Poaceae; genus Hordeum; species Hordeum marinum. Next base: position 580,278,788 of record CM039673.1, read on the forward strand.
TCCCGAGTCACAGAATAAGTGAGTGTAGGTGTGTGGAACAGAATAAAAATGTGCGAAATTAATTGAGCCACGAGGCCCGCTACGGGTAGCCCGAGCCCACTGGAATACGCTCCACCACGGCCCGTCAGTCATCAACCCCCCCTCCCCCAAATCCCACCGGAATCCTCCGCCGCCGACGGCCACCGTCAGCACCGCCTGACTTCCGCCAGCCCGGCCGGTCGCGCCACCGCTGGGCGAAATGCAGGGGCAGCTCGAGATCTGGCGATGCGTCGGAGTAGGCGACCGAGCCGTCGACTGGCGCCAGGCGAGTGCTGTTCCTTTCCGTGGAGGAGCGACGCGTCTAGGGGAGGCTCCGACGGCTGGCCGCTCGGCTCTGAACTGAAGGTAGCAAGTTTAATCTTCAAATTTTCCCTAATCAAATCCACTCCAGTACGATCCATGGTTTGGTTATCTAAAGTAGTACTATGTATGTACTGTTCTGTCTATATATGATCTTGATCTTATAGCGATGTTCTGACTTCTTCGATCACACAGCATTTGCAAGTCCAAGGTTGATTATCAGTATGTGTGCAGAATCCATCATCAGGTCAGGCAGGAGTTGAAATCTTCACAAGATAATCTAGACCTATTTGCTCAGCTTAGGTAATGCTGGTCTGTGCCTAAATGTCCGCTGGCCATAGTATGGCTTAGGTTTCCTGAAAATTGAGAGAATAAAGGTCCAGTGCTTTGTGTCTGCTCTGCATTACCCAGTATATTTTGGATAGTGTATTATCTGAATATTTCGTATGTTTTCTTGCTTGTGTCTAAACATCTTTATTAATATGAGGTTTACATCTTTTGCTTGAGTCAGCACGTTTACACAATGTATCTCTGCTATTCATAATTTTTATTTTTTATTGGTATTTTCATAATTGTATGATGTGAACAAGTAGGTATGATTTATTCAAATGGATCTGTTACACAAAACTGACAGATGAGTCATAGTGTGGTTTCGCTTAGCTAGTGTAGTAGTAGCTGACAATCAGGTTACTGCATGTTGGGTATAGGTCATTGGTCTAGCGATTTCTCATCCTGAAAACAGTCTTAATACGTTCATGCTCTGGCTTTTAACTTAACTAATGTAGCCCTTTCCTTGGACAGGGGAATGGAAAAATATATGTGAAATCTCAGCATAGCAAGTTCACTGTTCTTTTCAATGGAAAATGAATTTAAGTATTGGGCGATGCTGTACCCGTGTGGATGCTTACTTACGGAATGGCACATACAGCACCCATGGTATGTGCAGACTAACTGATGCATAGAGCTGACAATTTATCATTTGCCAGCGTGGTTCCAACTTGCTTGTATGGTCAGTTTATCCTTTATACATAGGTTTGTTCTTAAAAGGGCTTAACTCCTCAAAAGATTCCCTTCTGAGGAGTCAATGCACCTAGCCGAGCCCTTAGCCGGTTTAACTCATCGAATATTCATTGATCTAGCAACTCCTCATCCTGGAAACAGTCCTAATACCTGCATGCTCTGAATATGTGTGAAATCTCGTCATAGCAAGTTCATTGTTCTTTGCAAAGAACAATAAATTAAGTATTGGACGAAGTTTTAATTCGGAATGATTGCATATGTTTTCCTTTTGGATAATTTATTATCTGGATATTGCATATATTGGGTATATATAGGTCCTTGACCTAGCAATTTCTCATCCTGAAAACAGTCCTAATACCTGCATGCTCTGAGTTTTAACTAATTTAGCCATGTAGCCCTTTCCTTGGATAAGGGAATGGAAAAATATATGTGAAATGTCAGCATAGCAAGTTCATTGTTCTTGAATTAAGTATTGGGCAGTGCTGAACTCTTGTGGATATTTATTTATGGAATGGCACAGACAGCACCCATCAGCAATTTTGCAATGCTCATGGTATGTGCGGACTAACTGATGCATAGAGCTGACACTTTGTCATTTGCCAGGCTGGTTCCAACTTGCTGGTATTGTTAGTTTGTCCTTGGTACGTAGGGTGTGGTATATACGTAGTAAACAATTATGCTTGCCAATGCTCAAGTATTAATTAAGAATGCTTTCCAATTGTCCTTGGTATGTAGGTTGTGGTATATAGTAAATATATGTGAATTTGCTGGTATTGTTAGTTCCAACTTGCCAATGCTCAAGTATTAATTAAGAATGCTCTTTTTTTTCCTTTAAAAAGTACTAGTAAACAATTATGCTTGATTTGTTCAACCATATTGTAGCTGTTTTAACATAGAAGTTACAAGATGTTACATCAAATAGATATACTATCATTCATGATGTGGTTTAACGAAAGCGCTGCTGCCTGGCCGGCCGCCGGTGGTGCCTGGTTCAACCTTTTATTTTGACGAATAAATCGGCTGCATTTTAATGAAAACGCAGGCAACTGCATCTTAGCTCATCTGCAGAAGATCTGAGTTTCTTAGCTGGAATGGAGCCAAGGAGTTGGAGTTTCTTTAAACAAGGCAGCTAGACTGACTTGTTCCTGGCTTTTCTCTTTATGCATGGTATAATAGAGTTTATGTATCGAGGATGCACCGTCACCATTGCCAATGTGAGGATGGTTGGCTTTTCGACATTCACCACCTATGCTCTCCTCCTCCTGCTCATCTTCTTCTTCTACCTTCCTACTGTTGCTATCTCCTTGTCCTTCAACTACTCCACATTCAGCTCAGCGGACCAGAACGCCATCAAGATTGAAGGTGATGCATCCTTCAGCGTTGGATGGATCGACATCAGCGCCAACAGGTACGGCAGCATCGACTACAGCAATGGCCGGGCATCGTACAATGCCCAGCCGATGCTGCTATGGGACAGGGCGACCGGCGAGGTTGCCAGCTTCACCACGCGGTTCTCGTTTGTCATCTCCGGCGACATCAATAGCAAGGGGCAAGGCATGGCCTTCTTCCTTGCCGCCTACCCGTCCAGCCTGCCGGCCCGCTGCCCCGACTACAACCTCGCCCTTACCAACCAGAGCGCGGACGCCGTGGCGTCCGGCGACAGCCGGTTTGTGGCAGTGGAGTTCGACACCTTCAACAACACGGTGGTGTCCGACCCCCATGACACTTACGACCACATCGGCATCGACATCAGTTCCCTCCGGTCGATGTGGACACTGACTTTGCCGAGCTTCGAGCTGACGGACAATCTGACCGCCGACATCAAGTACGACAATGTTTCCAGCATCTTGTCGGTGACGGTGTGGCTCGGCGAAGATAATCAAGGCCAGCTGAGAAACCGGAGTTACAGCCTTAGCTCCAAGGTTGACCTCAAGAGCACACTGCCCGAGCAGGTCTCGGTTGGCTTCTCTGCATCCACGTCCAACGCCATCGAACTGCATCAGCTACATTCTTGGTCCTTCAGCTCTTCGTTGGAACCGCCACCACCACCACCAGCAACAGCCTCCCCATCAAGGACGAGTCTTGGAGTTATAGCTGGGGCAGCTGCTGGCGCAACAATGTTCCTCGTGCTCCTCTTTGCTGCTAAAGAGACACTCGTAGTGCGCCGACGCCGTCGCCAAAAAATCATGGAGATGGAGGGGCATCATATAGACTCGGAAGACGAAGGGGACCCGATGACAGATATCGAGATTGGGACAGGGCCAAGGCGGTTTCCATACCACGAGCTCGTGGAAGCGACGAGGAACTTCGCTGGCGAGGAGAAACTTGGGCAAGGCGGCTTCGGCACCGTATATCGAGGCTATCTTAGAGAGCCTGCTGGGCTTGCCGTTGCCATAAAGCGGTTCTCCAAGCATGAATCTTCCCTGCAAGGAAAGAGGGAGTACAAGTCAGAGATCAAGGTGATAAGCAGGCTGCGCCACCGAAACCTCGTGCAGCTTCTCGGCTGGTGCCATGGCCGGGAGGAGCTCCTGCTAGTCTACGAGCTCATGCCCAACCGCAGCCTCGACATCCATCTCCATGGCAAGCAGGGCACCTTCCTCACATGGCCGATGAGGATGAAGATATTGATGGAGCTCGGGTCCGCGCTGCTCTACCTCCATGAGGAGTGGGAGCAATGTGTGCTGCACCGGGACATCAAGCCCAGCAACATTATGCCAGATGAGTCATTTGAAGCTAAGTTGGGTGACTTCGGGCTCGCAAGGCTCGTCGACCATGCTGCCGGGACGCAGACAATGACCGCGGTTTCGGGGACTCCGGGCTACTTGGACCCCCAGTGTGTCGTCACCGGCAGGGCCAGCACGGAGTCAGATGTGTACAGCTTTGGCATGGTTCTGCTGGAGGTGGTGTGCGGCAGGAAGCCGATGAGCATCACCGTGGCCGATCAGGACCAGCAGAAAAAGAATGGCGGCGTCTTCCGGCTGGTTGAGTGGGCCTGGGGGCTGTACGGCCAAGGAGCCATTCTTCAGGCCATAGATAACCTGCTGAATGGCAACTTCGACGCTGCAGAGGTGGAAAGGGTGCTGGTCGTCGGGCTGTGGTGTGCGCATCCGGACCCGAGCGCGCGGCCGACCATCAGAGAAGCCATGGCCACACTTCACTCCAAGGGCGAGGAGCTGCCAGTGCTCCCTGCCAAGATGCCCGTGCCGACATATGCTCAGCCACCGCTCACCTTGGGTGCGGACGTCGGGCTGTTGCCGTCGCCGACATTGTCCACCGGCACCAGCATCCCTCCGCACACCACTGATATGAGGACCAGTTCCTCGGACGGACGGTAGCACCTCCACGACCAGTTCAAACAAGGCATCTTCTTCTCTACTGAAACATGAGTACTAGTGCTAGTCATTTGTTTAGCTTAAGGCGGCAAACTTTTTTGATTTTATATCGGAATGTTGGACTGATGATGTAGTGACCTCTCGTAGTCATATACAGCAGGTGGAATATGGTTCCAAGTTACTAACTGTCTCAGCCGGCTGTAGTCATCTGGCCTATTCATATTCTATTTTATACTGTACGTCGTTTTGTTTGAGTATGGAGGGCATGATTGATTGGTTGGTAAGCTTATGTAATCCTCTAAAGCCTTTATTTCTAAGCCCATTGAGAAATCATTACTATATATACATTATATATACTACTCCGGTTTATAAATATTTGAACGGGGCTACTCCCCTTTCCAGCACTTGCATAACGGAAATACAAATTCCAACGAGGCTGCGATAGAAGATTGGGAGGAGTGGGTGGGTGGGGCGAGTTTCACCAGGAAACCCACTCTGCATGTCTACAATCAGAACATGTGCCATTGGGACAAAACCTGGTACAGTTTTGTTTGTTTCATAGACTCAGCAATAAGGCGATGGAGCGCTTTTCTTCTGCAGCTCAGTTACGGTTTAGATGGAACCATGAAGACTTGTGTCGTGCCATGGAGCATGTTTCGTTTAAACGAGTAAGTCAACATACAATTTGTCTCTTGTGTTTTTTTAGAAAAAAATGTTTGTTTCTGATGAATCACGGTCTGAAGGACACATTATTGTTGATTACTGAACATCAAACACTATTCTGATATGCTTAATGATTGCTATATAGGTGAAGAGAAGTCGAGCAAGAAGCTTTTGGTCATCATGGTATGGCAATGCAAGAAAATCCCAAGCAGATACCGGTTTATCAGAAAGGCTGAAAGATTGAAGGACACAGAATGATGTCAGCAGCAAAGAAGGTTTTCTTTATGCTACTTCTCCGTTCCCTTCCATTTTCTGCGGGCTGCACCTTATATATTACTGATCAAGATGTAAACATATCACTGTGTTACATCACTACATTTTATTGATAGTAGTATCAAATTTATCTCTAAACATATGCTAAATTTGCTTTCTGAAACAAATTTTCCTATGAACAATTGGAGCATTTATGACACTGAGGCTTTCGAATAAGCCGTGGTATGTTGCATATATGTTCATTAGTTTGTCACATATGCCAATTTTACTGTCAAAATGTACATGGAGTGGTATAAGAGTCACCTTGGGTAAAAAACGAAAAACAAAATGTTTGCATCACAATTTAAATTGAATGAGAACATATGCGTTTTTTATGTGAATGTGTGGAATTGGAACGGTTATTATTTCTGGCTGATACGATGAAATCAAAAGCATAATCACTGGCATTGTTGGATCATAGACACTGCATACGAACTTTTGAATTGGCATATTGATGTATGACGAAAATTCACAGCCTACAAGCGTATGAGAATATCTTACCCTTCATCATAGGGACCTATGCTCTAAGCTTGGGGCAGGGCTGTGAATGCCCGGGTACGTAGTGCTGGCATGACCTTTCTTGTGTACTTTGGCAAACTAAGATGTAAACCACCGTGGAGAAAACTGGGGATAGGTAATGTTGGTCTGTGCCCCTAAATGGCTTAGATGGATTTCTTGAAAATAGAAACTGAAGTTGTTTGTCTCTGCTCTGCGTTTCCCATCATATTATAGCCTAATAACTCAGCAATAATCCTCCTTTTGATATTACTTGATAGTTCATCCGTATATTGAGTCTGTTTTCTTGCTTCTGCCTAAACATCTTTATTATGACGAGATTCACTTTTTTTCATATGATGTGAAGTAGGGATGTTTTAGTCAAATGGATCTGTTACACATAACAGACATACGAGTCATCGGGTAGTTTCCCTTCGCTAGTATTACTATTTGAGAATAGGTTATTGATCTAGCAACTCCTTATCCTGAAAACAGTTCTAATACAGGGATGCTCTGAGTTTCGACTAATCTAGCCCTTTCCTTGGATACGGAAGGTGGGAAATGTATGTGAAATCTCCTCATAGCAAGTAAGTTCATTTGTTCTTTTCATTGAGCTAAGTCCTGGATAATGCTGTACTCGTGTGAATGTTTACTTTGGAATGACATCAGCAGTTTTGCAATGCTCATGGTATGCGTGCCGACTAACTGATGCATAGAGCTGAAAGTTCGTCATTTGCCAGGGACCCCAGGGTGGTTTCAACTTGCTTGTATGGTCGGTTTGTCCTCGGTACCTAGGTTCCTAAAAGGTGTCTTATTTTATACCTAGTTTGCTTTGACCTGGCGCTTCCACGGAATGAATCTTTGTTAGTATTAATTAAGAATGCTCTTTTTCCTTTGAAAAGTAGTGTGGTTTGAAAAAGTGTGCTTGATTTGTTCAACCATATTGTAGCTGTTTTAACATAGAAGTTAGAAGATGTTAACAAGAACGCACTCAGATTGCATTTTCGCTAATCCGCAGAAAATCTGAGTTCCTTAGCTGGGAAGTAGTCAAGGAGTTGGAGTTGACTAGGTGATTGAAGCTTTCAGCGTTCTAGACCAGCTAGCAGATTTTGAATACTAATTGAATAAGGCAGCTAGACTGACTTCTTCCTGGCGTTTCTCTTTATGTATGGTGTAGCAGAGTTTATGGATTGAAGATGCATCGTCACCGGCGCCCAGGATGGCTGGCTTTCCATCAGCAACCACCTGTGCGCTCCTCATTATCTTCTTCTACCTCCCAGCTCCTGCCGCCTCCTTGTCCTTCAACTACCCCACGTTCAGCTCGGCGGACCAGAACGACATCAAGATCGAAGGCGACGCGTCCTTCAGCGTCGGGTGGATCGACATCAGCGCCAACAGGTTCGGTAATATCGACTACAGCAATGGCCGGGCGTCGTACAACGCCAGGCCGATGCTCCTACGGGACAAGGCGACCGGCGAGGTGGCCAGCTTCACCACCCGGTTCTCGTTCGCCATCTCCGGCGACATCAACAGCAAGGGGCAAGGGATGGCCTTCTTCCTTGCCGCCTACCCATCCAGCCTGCCGGCCCGCTGCGTCGACTACAACCTCGCGCTCACCAACCAGAGTGCAGATGAGGTGGCGTCCGGCGACAGCCGGTTCGTGGCGGTAGAGTTTGACACCTACAACAATACGGTGGTGTCCGACCCCCGTGAGACCTACGACCACATCGGCATCGACGTCAGCTCCCTCCGATCGGTGAGTACGCTGACCCTGCCGAGCTTCGAGCTGACGGACAACCTGACCGCTGTGATCGAGTACAACAATGTTTCCAGCATCTTGTCGGTGACGGTATGGATCGGTGATGATAGATCCGGCCAAGCGAGGGACCGGAATTACAGCCTTAGCTCCAAGGTTGATCTCAAGAGCGCACTGCCGGAGCAGGTCTCGGTTGGCTTCTCTGCGTCCACATCCAACGCCATCGAACTGCATCAGCTACGCTCTTGGTCCTTCAGCTCTTCGTTGGAACCCCCGCCGCCACCACCACCACCGGTAGCAACGTCCTCCCCGTCAAGGCCGGGACCTGGAGTTATAGCTGGGGCAGCTGCTGGTGCAGCATTGTTCCTCGTGCTCCTCTTTGCTGCCACAACAGCACTCGTAGTGCGGCGCCGCCGTCGCCAGAAAATCGTGGAGACGGAGGAGCAGTACACAGACTCGGAAGGCGAAGGTGACCCGATGACGGAGATCGAGATGGGGACGGGCCCAAGGCGATTCCCGTACCAAGAGCTCGTGGAAGCGACCAGGAACTTCGCCGCGGAGGAGAAGCTTGGGCAAGGTGGCTTCGGTGCGGTTTACCGAGGCTACCTGAGAGAGCCAGCTGGGCTTGCCGTGGCCATTAAGAGGTTCTCCAAGCACGAGTCCTCGCTGCAAGGAAAGAGGGAGTACAAGTCGGAGATCAAGGTGATAAGCAGGCTGCGCCACCGGAACCTGGTGCAGCTCCTCGGCTGGTGCCATGGCCGCGAGGAGCTCCTGCTGGTCTACGAGCTCATGCCCAACCGCAGCCTGGACATCCATCTCCATGGCAAGAATGGCACCTTCCTGACATGGCCGATGAGGATGAAGATATTGCTGGAGCTTGGATCTGCAGTGCTCTACCTGCACGAGGAGTGGGAGCAGTGCGTGCTGCACTGGGACATCAAGCCCAGCAACGTGATGCTCGACGAGTCCTTCGGAGCCAAGCTAGGGGACTTTGGGCTCGCGAGGCTCGTCGACCACGCCGCCGGGACGCAGACGATGACCGCAGTCTCAGGGACTCCGGGCTACTTAGACCCCCAGTGCATTGTCACCGGCAGGGCTAGCGCCGAGTCCGACGTGTACAGCTTCGGCGTGGTGCTGCTGGAGGTTTCCTGCAGCAGGAAGCCGATGAGTATGATCTCGTCTGACCAGGACCAGCAGCCCAAGAACGGCGGCGTCTTCCGGCTGGTAGAGTGGGCCTGGGGCCTGTACGGCCGGGGAGCCATCCTCGAAGCAGCCGATGAGCGGCTCAACGGCGACTACGACGCGGAGGAGGTGGAGAGGGTGATGGTTGTCGGGCTCTGGTGCACGCACCCGGACACGACCGCGCGCCCGACCATCAGGGAAGCCATGGCCACGCTCCACAACTGCAGCCAGCTGCCGGTGCTCCCCTCCAAGATGCCGGTGCCGACGTACGCACCACCGCCGCTCGCCTTGGGCGACGAAGTCGGGCTGTCAACCTTGCTGACGTCGTCCAGCTCCAGCTTGCCATCATCAACCTCTGGTGCAACGACGATTATTTCCTCTGACGGTAACACCTCGACGGCCGGTTCAAACAAGGCCTCATCTTCTCTGCTGAAACATCAGTACTAAGTGCTGGTCATTTATTTAGTTTATGGCGTGCGTTTGATTTGCACTGATGCAACGTGTTGAAATGGATGACCTTTGAGAAGCAGAAACTTGCTTGGAATTGTCCGAACAATTTTTTCTGAGGGGCATGGCAATTTTTTGTGGACTTTCGGAACATATGATGTGTGTAAACAAATCTTGTGAGCTGTATGGACCCCTTTTATGAACTATATAGACATAGTTTATGATGAAGATTTTCTGAATACACTATAAACATGATGTCGGTATATGCTGAACATTTTTCAGTACACAATGGTCATTTTGTAAACACACACTGATTTTATTTTTAGCCCGATGAACATATTGACATGCACTAATTTCTAAATGTAAAATTGACATTGTGAATACAGAATGAACATTTTTTATATACCTGATGAATTTTTTAATACATGATAAACATTTCTTAAATACCAGATGGATGCTTTTAACATGAATTATAAAAATAAATTATAACATTGTGGTGAACTTTTTCAGATCTATAGGAATTTTTTTTAGGTCACATGTAGAAAACTCCTCTTCATTTCAAGTAATTTGAGAAAATGTTGGAAAAAGAAAAACCAGTTTTATCAATAAATAAACCAATAAAAAGGGTTTCCAACATAAAAATAATTAAGGGAAGAGAGAAAGGTAGTAAGGGCATGTACAATGGTGCTATCTTAAAAGTGTCACGTAGGCAAAATGCTGAGGTGGAGGGAAAGAAATCATAAAAAAAAAACTTGTCTTCTATTTAATTAAGAGATGATCTACTATCACAATCGTCTCATGACGTATTTATGAATATTTAGTTACTGGATAATAAGACTAAGAATAACCATTGTACATAATTTTTTATTGTCTTATATATTTTTTCTTTTCTAGATTACGTGACATAGATAAGGTAAGACATCCTTACCAACCATTATACATGTCCTCAGTAGAACCTGAACCTAACATTTGGCAAAAGGAACGTGCTCGCGCCTAATCGAATCAGCGAGAGCATTCAACACCATGCCTGATACGTCCAGTATTTATTTTCCGAAATAAGCGATGCCAACTGCTTTGTTTCGCTTATAGCGCAGCGGGGTCCTAAATGGGCCAGCCAATGATACACAGAAAGATAATAACATTTTTAGTGTTAAAATATATAATAACATTTTTCTTCTGGGCACATAGGCATGTATGTACGCCCCTGCATATTATTTTCCTTTCTTCCTTTTTATTTTCTAATATGTTCGAAAATATCTAAATGCATATACTTCGATATAATTAATTAACTTAATTTTTAAAAAAAATGCCGACTGTGATATGTATTTTTTTAAGACAATGTAAAAGTTTTTTTAGCATAACTCTGAAATAACATTCATAGCATTAAAAAAGAATGCTCGTCCACATGTTTTAAACAAAATGTATGTGAATTTTTTGAAAATGTTAAAGAATGTAAAAAAACTGTTTGTCTAATTAAAAAAAATATGTTTCATCATTTAAAAAAATGTCCGTGGCAGAAATACATGGGTTCCAAAAAATGTTTTTAACATTTTTCTAAATGTAGAAAAAATGTTCGCGTAGTTAGAGATATGTCTCATGCCGTCAACAAAATATGCAATGTATATTTGGATGTTCAAAACCATGTAATTGAAAAAGTTTATATCATGTATTTTTAAAATGTTCAACGAGCATGAAATATATGCTACTCATGTATAAAATAAATATAATGTGTACTGAAAAAAGTAGACATGTTTTTAAAAGATGAATAAAAGTAGAAAAGGAAAAACAGGAGAAAACTGTTGAAAACAGAAGAAAGAAACAAATAAAACAAACATATAAAATAAAACAAATAAAAAATAAAGTACCCAGAAAACTGAAGAAATCGTTAAAGAAATACAAAACCTGATAAAAATCACAAGAAAATAATAATCATAACCAACACAGGAAATACGCCGAAAAAGAAATGTGCCCAAAATTCCACTCCTGCTGGAACCAAAATTGATCCGTCACACTGGAAAGCGTGATGGAAGATGTGTATCCCGAAGACTGAAGGAGGCATGGGCTTTCGTGATTTACATTGTTTCAACAAAGCAAAGTTGGCGAAACAATATTGAAGATTATTATCTGAACCAGATTCACTTTGTGCGCAGATTTTACGAGCGAAGTATTACCCGGATGGGGACTTGTTGAACGCCACTTTGAAAAAAGGGTCTTCGTATACATGGCAAAGTATAATGGCAGGAATCAAAACTTTCAAACAAGGTGCATTATGGCGACCTGGGGATGGTGCATCTATAAATATCTGGGAGGATCAGTGGATCCCCATGAACCATGATCGCGAGGTTATGACCCCTAGGGGGGCATGTTTGCTGCAAACAGTTCAGGATCTAATTGACCCAATCACTGGTATATGGGATGAGCGGTTGGTCAGGGACATCTTTTGGCCAGTTGATGCTGAGAGGATTTTACAAATTCCACTATCTTCTGATGGACAAGAAGATTTTAAATCATGGGCTCATACCAAGAATGGTTGTTTCACTGTACGTTCAGCATATTATATGGCTTGGAGAGCAGAGTACAGAACGAGAGCTCATTTGAATGATGGTGAGGGAAGGGTAAATTCTAACCCTGTTTGGAAGGAACTTTGGGAGAAATTTGTCCCTCCAAAAGTGCATGTTTTTAACCGGAGAGCATGGCATGGTATTGTACCATGCTATTGTACTTTATCAGATCGCCATCTGAACACTTCGGTTATTTGTCCTATGTGTCGTGCTGATCCTGAAGATCTTTGGCATATGTTATTCACATGTGACAGAGCAAAGGCTGCATGGGAGGAACTGGGTTTGAGCGAAACTATTGAAGCTGCAGCAACCCATGAGTGTTCTGGTTCCGTTATTTTGGAACGACTTTTGTGTGCTGAAATATCGGAAGGCAATATCCCAATTGCCAATAGAATTGAGATGGTTATGCATGGTAGCTGGATGGTACTTATGGTGGGATCGACGGAAAATTTCTCATGGGGAATCTTGCGGTTCAGCAGCTCGATCGGCTATGAGTATAAGAGGTATAGTAGCTAACTCTTTGGCTACCAAGCTGAAGGCACCTAAGCCATCAAAGAGATGGGTCAGACCAGTAGCCGGTGTAATTAAGCTTAATGTGGATGCTAGCTATCACCTTGATGTTGGCTCAGGTGCTACTGGTACAATGCTAAGAGACTATTCAGGGGCTTTCATTGCTGCTTCTTGCACGTATAAGCAACACGCCATGGACGCCGCTACAATGGAAGCACAAGCATTATTGGAAGGATTGTGTCTAGCTGATGATATGGGGATTTCCTCCATTGCTATCGAATCTGATTCTCTGGAAATTGTTCAAGCCATACTGGATCCGTCAGAGTATCGTGCTTTCGCAACGGTGATTACGGATGACTGTCGAAAGTTGATGACTTCTTTTCGCAGGGCGACGTAGTTCACTGTGCTCGGGAATGCAATGCTTCTGCGCATTGTCTTGCTCGAGTGAGTTATAGAGGGAAACGTACTGGGGATGGCGGGAGCACCCCTGATTTTTTAATTTCCTCTCTTGTAACAGACATGGTTATTGTTTAATAAAGGTCACCGAAGTTAAATTTTTTTTTGATCCGTCACATAACACGCAAAAGGCGAGAAATAGTTCCTGCATACAATGAGCAAGGTTTACCCCCGGCCGGCCTGTCCTTTGCTTTGTTTCAGGGTTCACCTAACAGCGGCCCAGATGCATGCTCGTTATTGTATTAGTTGTGTGTTGAGATGTCTCAAACGCCCCTAGGTTGAAATGATTATTTCTATCAATTTATGTCTAATATGAAAACCAAAACAAGCTCCAAATCTAACAAAATATATAATACTAGAATACAAAAGCGAGTTGCAAGTATCATAAAGTGCTTAATATTACAATTTAGAACAATCGTTGAAAATGTCATTGCTTAATATTACAAGTTAAAAGTGAGTTGCAAACTACAAATAGATGGAGGATCTCAAGGTACAAGACTGATAGCAATAGCCTCACGTGTAGCAGCCATGGTACCGTCATCTTCAGGTGCTAAAGCATTGGCACATGTAAACGGCTGTGGAGGTTGCACATACGTATCATTGTCAAACTTGTCAAAATGCTGATCACGTAACTTGCTATCAAGAATGTAGTTGTGAAGACACATGCATGCAGTGATGATCATTTTTTGGGTCTCCGGTTTATATCGTGATATGCCTTAGAGAATACAATATTTCATTTTGAGAACACCAAATGATCTTTCGACAGCATTTTGCAAAGAAGAATGACGATGATTGAATGTCTCGTATCTCCCCATGGGAGGGTGTTGTTGAAAATATACTGTTGCCCTTTGTATGGAGCTAAATATCCAATTCTGTTGGGATATCCGGAGTCGACAAGGTAGTATTTATCTATAATAAGACATCATGTATATAAGAATATGCATGCATACACGTACATAATAATATTCTTTCCTACATATAAACCTGTGGGTGGTTGTGGAAGATACACATAATGAACTATAGCATCATGAACAGATCCAGGCCATCCACAAGCAACAGAAGTGAACCTCGTATTGAAATCACACACTGGCCTGACATTTTCGCTTGTGTACCCTTTCCTATTTCCGTGTTGGGGCTCCAATTCCTTGGGAACAACCACTTTAATGTACGTTTCATCTATGGCTCCAATAGCATTTTTGAAATGAGGCCAAAACCTTGTTTCTACCATGGCCAACATTCCGTAAATCTCTTGTCTTGCTAAAACTTGAGTCTCATCTCTCTTGTCCCTTGAATCAAATAGGTCCACCATACGAACAAATGCCTGATTTTTTGCATGCTCACTTGCCCATTTTTCATTATTCTTAGGACTTGGCGAATAATGAGATGCCCTCTTCTTCCCACCCTTTGCATGATTCACACGAGGTGTAACTTGGGTTTTATCTCCTTCACAACAAGAGTCATCGGACAAATTGATTCGAGATGCAGAACCTTGATATGTGGGAATTGGCACTCTCACATGCTCAATTGTGACAGAACAAGCATCAAACACCTCCTCCACAACTGGAGAGTGACGAAACTTGCTCGCCTGGGGACGTGCCTGAAATGAAATAGCATTTATCCATGTTAAATGAAATGAAATGAAGGAAGCAACACAACTCGCTATTTTAACAAAAAAGTACCTTCAACTCCAATACCCACCACTCATGTGTAGCAGCAATGGTCTTTGTATAAGGATCCCTTCCGATGCCCGAAGCTTATTGAAGCAATGTCTTCCACATGGCATAATTACTCCTACACGCATCCCACCTATTTCTTAATTGTTGGATTGAATAGTTTCAACTGGGACACTCGTTAAACTTACTAAGAAAATTAGCGTTTCCTAAATTGGACAAAGTGGTGTGTCCTGGTGCGCGGTTATTTGCTCGCACATCCTCTACACACACATCCATAAAAATGGAATGTACCGGAGCATCCAAAATTGCTTTCGAATGTTTCACTTTCTCCGTCTACAACATTCACGTATCAATGTCCATACCACTATAAAATTAATAGTAATCAGCAACACAAATCAATAGCCATCCATACAAATTAAGAGCACATGTAGCAGCCATCCATACAAATTAAGAGCACATATAGCAGCCATCCATACAAATTAATAGCACTTATAAGAACCATCCATACAAATTAACATCACATATAGCAACACATACATACAACACATATAGCACATATAGCAGAAGAAAGGCAGGGGGTGAACAGCTCACCTGATGCAGGAAGGGAGGGCCGGTCGATCGCCTCCTGCTGCCGGGTGGACGGAATGGAGGGGTGGCCGGGCTGCTGCGGGCTGCCGGGCACGTCCTGGCGGAATGGACGGACGGATAGGCTGCTATGGGCCACCGGATAGGGAGGGGAGGAGAAGGGACGATCTGGGGCGGCGGCTGCAACCCTAGCTCGAGCCAGCACGAGCCTAGCCGCGCGCGCGCCGGGGGGGGGGACGAAAGGGAGTGGTTTGGCCCGAATTGTGGCTTTGTTTTGCTCTTTAGCGGTCTGGCCCAAGTGGCAATTTTGACGTAATTTCGTTGTCTAATAGCAGTTGAAAACGAAAGGTTTTCTTCCGAGGGGCTGGTTAGAATTGCGAGAATTGCCAGGTTCTAACAATTCAAAAATTACGTGCTGGCTCGAGCTAGGTTTGCAGCCGCCGCCCCAAACTGGCCGCTAGCCGTCAGATCCGCTGGTGGGAGGCTCCTGTGCCACCGCTCCAGGCCGGCCGCCCCTTCTCATCCTCTCCTTTATGCCGGGCCACCACTTCTCGCCGCCTCCCCTCCCGGCCGCCAGCAGCAGGCTGGCCGCCCATCAATTCCGTCAGGGCGACCCGGCCACCGGCAGCAGCCCGACCGCTCCTCCAGTCCGTCCGCCCGACCGCCCCTCCATTTTTTCCGCCTGGCAGCAGGAGGTGACCGACGGACCCTCCCTTCCTGCATCAGGTTAGCTGTTCACCCCGCCTTTCTTTTGCTATATGTGCTATATGTGTTGTATGTATGTGCTGCTATACATGCTGTTAATTTGTATGGATGACTACTATAAGTGCTGTTAATTTGTATGGATGGCTGCTATATGTGCTATTAATTTGTCTGGATGGCTGCTATATGTGCTTTTAATTTGTATGGATGGCTGTTGATTTGTGTTGCTGCTTACTATTAATTTTATAGTGGTATGGACATTGATATGTGAATGTTGTAGACGGAAAAAGTGAAACATCCGAAGGCAAATTGGGATGCTCTAGCACATTCCATTTTTAGGGATGTGTGCGTAGAGGAGGTGCGAGAAAATAACCATGCGCCAAGACACACCACTTTTTCCTATTTGGGACAAGCTAATTTTCTTAGTAAGTTTAATGAGCGTTCCAGGAGAAACTATTCAAGCCAAAAATTAAGAAACAAGTGGGATGCGTGTAGAAGTGATTCTGCCACATGGAAGACATTGCTTCAAAAAGCTTCGGGCATTGGAAGGGATCCTTATACAAAGACCATTGCTGCTATAGATGAGTGGTGGGCATTGGAGTTGAAGGTACTTTTTTTGTTTAAATAGCAAGTTGTGTTGCTTCCTTCATTTCATTCATTTAATTTCATTTAACATGGATAAATGCTATTTCATTTCAGGCACATCCCCAGGCGAGCAAGTTTCATCACTCTCCAGTTGTGGAGGAGGTGTTTGATGGTTGTCAGGTCACAATTGAGCATCTGAGAGTGCCAATTCCCACATATCAAGGTTCTGCATCTCGAATCAATTTGTCCGATGACTCTGGTTGTGAAGGAGATAAAACCCAAGTTACACCTTGTGTGAATCGTGCAAAGGGTGGAAAGAAGAGGGAATCTCCTTATTCGCCAAGTCCTAAGAATAATGAAAAGTGGGCAAGTGAGCATGCAAAAAATCAGGCATTTGTTCGTATGGTGGACCTATTTGATTCAAGGGACAAGGGAGATGAGACTCAAATTTCAGCAAGACAAGAGATCCACGGAATGTTGGCCATGGTAGAAGCAGATGGTGGTGCACCTGGGAGTGATGTTCATTTCTATTTTCCACAACATTTTCGGGATCAGACAAATCGTGGTGTTTTCTCTGCTTTCAAGGATCATGAGCCTAGTGCGAGGCTTATATGGATAAACAAAACATGAGAGTTCAACAATAAGTAGAACCTGTATTTGCTTTGAACTTGTATCGTATAGACCTATATTATTCGATTTGAACCCATGCATTTCCTTTGAACTTGTATCGTATTCAACTATGTTATGTTATTTGCTTTGAACCAAAGTATGTGCTATTTATTTGAACTTTGTTTTTGCTACTGTATCTTGTTGTTAATCTCCTATGTGTGTATGTGGTTGTGGCAGTGATACGTCTCCAACATATCTATAATATTTTATTGTTCCATGCTGATATATTATCATTCTAGGATACTTTTTGGGTATTTTTTTACCTATTTATAATATTTTTGAGCACTAACCTATTGACCCGTGCCTAGTACCAGTTGTTGTTTTCTGCATGTTTTTTACTTTTCAGGTTTACAGTACCAAACGAAGTCCAATTTCCACGAAACTTTCTAATGATTTTTTGGGACCAAAAGAAGACCTGGAAGCTTTGGTAGGAGGCCGTGAGGCACACGAGGGGCCCACTACACATCAGGGTGCTCCTTGGGCGGTGGGAGGGGGATGGTATGTGGTGGCCCCTCTTGGCTCTCTCGACGTCCCTCTCTGGCCTATAAATTCTCTAATAATCCAAAAACCCTACAGGATGTCCCGAAACACTTTTTACCCCACTGCAAGTCTCTGATCTAATGAAAGGCCATCTAGAGCTTTGTTTCGACACCCTCCCATAGGGGGTTCGATCACTGAGGGCCTCTTCATCAACCTTGTTGCCCTCATGCGGATGTGTGATTAGTTCACCACAGACCTACGGGTCCGTATGTAGTACGTAGATGGTAATCTCTCTCTCTCTCTCTCTCTCTCTCTCTCTCTCTCTCTCTCTCGCGCGCGCGCAGGCACGCGCGATCTTCAAGACAATGTTCATCACATCATTGCTTTGATCTATCCGATGTAATCCCTATGGATGGTGCGTTTGTTAAGATCCGATGAATTGTGGGTTTATGTTCAGATTATTCATGATAAATATTTGAGTCTTCTCTGAATTCTAATATGATTCTTATTTGCATGATCATTATAGCTTCGTAATGCTCTCCGATCTATTGAGATAGTTTGGCCAACTAGATTGATATTTCTTCGATGGGAGTGGTGCATTGTGGTAGGTTCAACCTGACGAGTTTCTATATCTAGTGACAAAGTAGGGGACACAATACATCTTTGTGTTTCTGCAACTAAGGATAAAACGATGAGGTTAATTTATATTGATTGAGTTTACTTTGTCTACATCATGCCATCGTTCAGCAAGCATTAATCTGTTTTACTTAATACTCTAGATGCATTATGGATAGCGGTCGATGAGTGGAGTAATAGTAACAGATGCAGGTAGGAGTTGACCTATTTTCTAATGGACGTGATGCCTTTATAGACATGATCATTGCCGCAAAAATCACATAACTATTCGCTTTTCTATGAGAGATGCCACTAGAGAACACTATGCCTCCCGGGTCTATTCACATATATATTTACAAATGCTATCATTACCTTGATGTTGTTATTAACCTTTTATTTTATTTGCAATTTACAATTATCTACAATTATCTACACATCTCACTTGCTTGCAAATAACGAGATCAAGGGGATTGACAACCCTCTAGCCAACGTTGGGTGCAAGTTGTTTGCTCTTTTGTGTGCAGCCGCTGAAGACGATTGAGGATTGATATTCCTATTGGTTCGATAAACCTTGGTTTCATAACTTAGGGAAGTACTTACCCACATTGTGCTACGGTATCCCATTCCTCTTCATGGAAAACCCAACGCATATTACAAGTATCAGGAAGGATTTTTGGTGCTGTTGCCGGGGAATACCATCACCAACTATGAAGTAACTTTGCAAAAATTATCATTCACTTGTTATTCTTTTTATTTTCTATTATATTTAGTTTTTCTCATAAATATCAAAAATACAAAAATATTTCTATTTTCTTGCTTGTCCAGTTATGTCGTTGTTATTCTTGTCTCACACAAACACAAAGTAAAAAGTAAAAATAAAGACTTATGGATCCACATAAAGTTTTCTACTTGGGTCATCTTTGATCCATTTGTGCTCGTGCTGAAACCCCAACTAGCTTATTTGATGTGAAATCATTAGATGAGCATGTTTACTTTGTGCATGGCCGGTTGTCTCAAAAGGGGATGCTCTTATGGCATCAAATAAATGGTTTGATGTGCTATGCTTGGAATCTATGTGAAATATATGATTTTACTTGTTGCTCTAAGAACACTAAAAAACACCTTCCCTACTTATGTGAGTTTAATGATAATGAAATCTTATCTTCTTATTCCAAGGGTGTTTATAGTTACCATGATATTGAACACATTGAAGGATTTGTTGCTTTTAAGGGTGCTTATGAAGTTGCTTCTTTTATTGAAAAGTATGATGTTACTCTCTACAAATCTGAATTTTTTCCATACTTCAAAATTTCTATTAAAACTATGCCTCTAATACTCGTGTTAAAGAATTTATTGAGAGAATGACTGCTGCATTGGAAGAAAATTATGATTCCATTGATTCGACTAAAATATCCCCTCTTGATGAATGTGATGCTTGTTATTCTTGTGGCCATGATGTCAATATTAATGATGCTTATGGAGATGAACTTGCTATAGTTCCTCATGTCGAAAATTAAATTCTTGCTATTGAATCCAAAAAACATGATTGCAATGATGTTATTGTAAATCCTATTAATGCCAATTGTGCTAGTAATATGCAAAGCTACAAGCATGGGGATGTTATTTTTGTTATGTTCAATACCTATTATAACGATCATGATTGGGGTGATGATGATTTTTGATCTTGAAAATTTATTTAAGCCTCATGATGAATATGTTATGGATAATAGTGTTTGCAATAATACTCATAGTGGGGTTGGAGAGGTCATGACGTTAGTTAATATTGATCCCACTACCTTGGAAGATTGTAAAACTCTTTTGCATGTGGATCATAGAGAAAATATCTTATATGACAGCTATATTGTTGAATTTGAATATGATCCTACATGTCATTACTATGAGAGAGACAAATATGGTTATAGAAATTATCATGTTACTCACATACCTCTCCTTGTGTTGAAATTATTAATGCTTTCTTCTTCCTATTTGCATGTGCTAGATATTTCTTATATTGATAATTTGTTTTCCTATAAATGCCTGTGCATAGGAAGTATGTTATACTTAGATGTGTTTTTCACATGCTTTATGATTCTCTATTTGTACTTCAATTCTTATCTTTTATGTGAGCATCATTGAAACCACAAGCCTATCTTAATGGCTATAAAGAAATAGCTTGTTGGGAGACAACCCAATACTTTTTGTTTATTTTGTGATAAAATGATTATTTCCTCTGTAATTATTATATTTTTATGTTTTAATTAGTGTTTGTGCCAAGTAAATCCATTGGTATAACTCACAAGATGAACAAAAATGATGTTGTAACAAAACATAAACTTTTGACTCTGGTACAAGAATTTTCATTTTTTACTGCGTCTTGATATTGATCTGAAATTTTACATAGTATTTATATACAAATTCTCCACGTTTTATAAAATTTTCAGAATTTTTAGAGTTACAAAAGTATGGGATCTTTACATATTCCTACAGACTCATGTTCTGTTTTTTGCTTGCATAGTTTGATTGTTTTGATTGTGCTATGGATTGTATCGGGGGGGGGGGGGGTATAAGCCATGGATAAGTTAGGATACAATATCTATTATGCAAAAATTAAATAATAATAATTTTTTAACGGTACCTAAAGTATTCAATATGTTTCTTATACTAATAGATCTCACTAAATTTTGTTGAGTTTTGTGTGGTTGAGGTTTTCAAGTTTTGGGTGTGATCACGATTGACTATGGAATAAGGAGTAGCAAGAGCCTAAGCTTGGGGATGCCCAAGGCACCCCAAGTAAAACACTAAGGATACTCAAGCTTATAAGCTTGGGGATGCCCTCTCTTTCGTCTCAATCCATCGGTATGTCACTTAGAGCTACATTTTTATTCAAAACATGATACGTGTTTTGCTTGGAGAGTCGTTTGCTTTTGTTTGATTCAAAACATGATTTTGTCACAATCATCATTTTCTGGACACACCTATTTGAGAGAGACACACTTACATCATAATTTGTTAGAATACTCTATGTGCTTCACTTAAGTTTTTTTAGCTTGGTAGTTGCTCTAGTACTTCACTTATATCTTTTTGAGCACGGTGGCATGTAGATTTTATAGAAATAATATGCTCTCGTTCTTCACTTATATTTGTTTGAGAGTTAATGAATATTTATGGTAATTTTCATGGGTCATAAGACTAGTCCAAAAATAATAGATAGTCAATGAGTGATAATCAAAACCATCATGTAGCACATATAGAGAATTTTCGGGTTAATGACATTAATGTGGTAATATGAAAATGGTGTGAGTTGACAATTATTGATTCGTAGAAGTGTCGATATTAAGAGGTGTTAACTTGTTATTCATCTAAAAATTAAATATGCATGGTGATGATGTGTGATCATTTATATCCCTTGTTGAAATCCTAGTGTTGTTTCGAGTCGGGGGCGCACGATGATTTACTCCTTGCAACCTCCTCCCTCAGGGCATGCGGGTAGTACTTTGATTTATGATAAAAATAATAAAACTTTGCAATAAGTATATGAGTTCTTTATGGGTAATGTGATACCAGGGACATACGCATCTTCACCTTCTCATATTTCCTAGCCTCTTCGGTACCATTGATAACCCACAAGTGTAGGGGATTGTTTGTAGCCTTTTCGATAAATAAGAGAGTCGAACCCAACGACAAGCTAAAGGTAGAACAAATATTCCCTCAAGTTTGACCATCAATACAACTCTATGCACACTTTAACGTTTGCTTTACCTAGAACAAGTATGGAACTATTTTGTAGGTGATGGGATACTTTGCACGAATAAAACTAGAAGTACTTTGCGGGAATAAAACTATGAGTAAATTGCAAGATAATAAAAGTTAGTTGTTCAGTAGAAAGCTTTTTTCAAACAAGAAGGTTATTTGTCCCTAGGAAATTGATAACTAGACCGGTAATCATTATTGCAATTTTATATGAGGGAGAGGCAAGGACTAACATAATTTCTATACTTAGATCATATGCACTTATGATTGGAACTCTAGCAAGCATCCGCAACTACCAAAGATCATTAAGGTAAAACCTGACCATAACATTAAGTATCAAGTCCTCTTTACTCCTATATGTAACAACCCACCTATTTGGGTCTGTGCTTCTGCCACTCATGTCCCCCACAATAAGGAAATCATGAACATATTGCAATACCCTACAGCAGGATCCCTCACGTGTGCGCGACACGAAGGGCACCATAGGACATCACCAAAATAAAACATACAACTCATACCAACCAAAATCCTCAATTATCCTATAGGACAAAACGGATCTACTCAAACATCATAGGATAGCCACATATCATAGGGAAATAATATATGGAGTTGAGCACAATGTTTAAGTAGAGATTACATCATGGAAGATAAATGTTACACCGCTGCATAGAGGGGGAGAGAGTTGGTGTTGTCGGCGGCGAAGTTGTTGGTGTAGATCGCTGTCATGGTGATTACCCCGACGACATTAAGGTGCCACCGGGAGAGAGCCCGCCTCCTTATTCTTCTTCCTTGGCCTCCCCCTATATTGGTGTAGTTCCCCCTCTAGTCCATGGCCTTTATCGCGGCGGAGGGGCATGAGCCCCTCCGAGATTGGATCTTCCTCTCCCTTTTTTTTTCGCGTTCTTGTTTTCTAGCTAAAAACCATTTCTTATATTCCTAGAGATCCATAACTCCTATTGAGATGAGATTTTAACAAAATATATTCGTATATAAGCTTACTTGCACCCTAAGTAGAGCTTCAACCGACTTATGAGGTGACCACAACCTACCACCACGCGTCTGGGCCCTAGGGCGCGCCCTGGTGTCTTGTGGTGGTTGTGGGCCTCCTTTTGTGTTGATTCCACCTACCAAAAATCAGAAATATTCCAAAATAATTCTTCATAAATTTTTATCGCGTTTGGACTTCGTTTGATATGGAATTTCTACGAAACAAAAAATCATGCAACAAACAAGAACTGACACTGGGCACTGGATCAATATGTTAGTCCAATAAATCATATAAAATGTTGCCCAAAATATGTGAAAGTTGTATAATATTGGCATGAAACAATAAAAAATTATAGATACGATGGAGACGTATCAACATCACCAAGCTTAATTCCTGCTCGTCTGCGAGTAAGTAAATGATAAAAAATATAATTCTTGATGTGGAATGCTACCTAGCATAATATTGACCATATATCTAACCATGGCATGAATATTAAGACATGAGTGATTCAAAGAAATAGTCTATAATTTGACATAAATAGATTAATACTCAGACATCCAAAAAACAATCATGTCTTTCAAAATATCAAGGGTAAAGAATGCTATCCCTACAAAATCATATAGCCTTGTCATGCTGTGTCTTCTTAACACAAATTACAAATCATTTACTACCCTGGTGTCAGCCAAGCAATTGGTTCATACTTTTTAACGCGCTTCAACATTTTCAACTCTCACGCAATACATGAGCGCAAGCCAGGGATATAGCACTATGGGTGGAATAGAATGCGGTGGTAGACATTAATATA
Organism: Hordeum marinum; assembly: GCA_022496015.1. Taxonomy (NCBI): domain Eukaryota; kingdom Viridiplantae; phylum Streptophyta; class Magnoliopsida; order Poales; family Poaceae; genus Hordeum; species Hordeum marinum. The sequence continues at coordinate 580,302,713 of CM039673.1, forward strand.
GAGAAGACAAAAAAGAAGATAGCTTACATCGATGCGGATAATAAACATGCCATGGAGATGCCCATCAATTGATATCAATGCGAGGAGTAGGGATTGCCATGCAACAGATGCACTGAGAGCTATAAGTATATTAAAGCTCAAACTTAAACTAAGTGGGTTTGCATCTAACTCTATAATGAGAAATTCTAGTATATGAAAGCGACATCATAGGAGACTCTTTATATGAAAAACATGGTGCTACTTTGAAGCACAAGTGTGGAATTAGCATGCCCCTTCTCTCTTTCGCTCTCAGTTTTTCCCTTTTTTTCTTCTCCTTTTCTTTTTCTTTTTATATTTGTCCAGAGACTCATACCAACTTGTGGGGGAATCATAGTTTCCATCATCCTTTCCTCACTGGGACATGCTCTAATAATGAATAATGATGATCATCACACTTTTATTTACTTACAACTCAATATTACAACTCAGTAGTAGAACAAAGTATGACTCTATATGAATGCCTCTGGCAGTGTACCAGGATGTGCAATGATCTAGTGTAGCAAAGATATAAAAAAATGGAAGAAGCCATGGAAACATCATGCTAGCTATCTTACTATCATGTAAAGCAATATGACAATGAATGCTCAAGTCATCAAAATAGAAGTGGTGGAAGTTGCATGGCAGTATATCTCGGAATGGATATGGAAATGCCATAATAGGTAGGTATTGTGGCTTTTTTGAGGAATATATAATAAGGCTTATGTGTGATAGAGCGTATCATATCACGGGGTATGGATGCACTGGCGAAGTTTGCACCGACTCTCGAGGTGAGAAAGGGCAATGCACGGTACCATAGAGGCTAGCAAATTGTAGAAAGGTAAGAGTGCGTATAATCCATGGGCTCACATTAGTCAGAAATAAGTCAGATACTTATTGCAAAAGTTTATTAGCCCTCGAAGCAAAGTATTACTATGCATGCTCCTAGGGGGGGAGGTTGGTAGGAGTTAACCATCACGCGGCCTTGACCTTCACACAAAGATAGACAATCAAGGATAAATTGTGCTCCAACTTCTTGGCATAATGGGAGACTATACGTGCATGATTCGGGAATCACAAACCTTAACACAAATATCTTACTAAACATGATCATTCACTAGTACCTCCCACATATTATCATCTCTATATCGCAAAACTATTGCAAGGAATCAAACATATCATATTCAGTAATCCATAAGTTTTATGTAGGATTTTATGACTAACCATGCAAATGACCAATTCCTGTTGATTCTCTAAATACATATAAGTGAAGCAAGAGATTTTAACTCTTTCTACAAAAGACCATGCTCTAATAAAAATAAGTGAAGCAAAAGAGCATCCTACAAATAACAGTTTTCTATGTGAAGAGAAACTGGCAATCCAAACTTCAAGTGTTATAAGTGAAGCACACGAAGCATTCTATAAATCCATACTCAAAATATATAAGTGAAGTGGGATGATAATTGTATAAATCAAGAATGGAATACCTCATACTAGCGTGGTGCATAAAAGTGAAGTGAAAACTAAACACAAAATACGCTCCAAGATTTACACATATCAGATGAACAAAACGAATACGAAAACATACCGATACTTGTTGAAGAAAGATGGGATGCCTTACGACACATCCCCAAGCTTAGACGCTTGAGTCTCCTTGGATATTTAATTGGGGTGCCTCAGGAATCCCCAATATTGAACTCTTGCCTCTCCCCCTTCTCCTCATATCGAGACCTCCTCGACCTTTGAACACGTGATCCACACAAAACTTAACAGAAAACTGGTGAGATCCGTTAGTATCATAAAGCAAATTACTACTTTAAGTACTGTTGCAAACCCATTCATATTTTATATTTGCATTATTCCTGCTGTATTATAACTTCTCCATGGATTATACCACCGATAAAATCGATAGTTTCATCTAAACAAGCAAACCAATGCATCAAAAATAGAATCTGTCTTAAACAAGATAGTTTGTAGTAATCCGAATTTTGACCATACTTATGTAACACCAAAAATTCTTAAAAATTTGGAAGAAATAATGTGTAAAAATTTCATAAACTTTTGACATTCTAGTAAATAATGTAAATTCACACAGTACAACCAAAGTTTCTGTTTTTACACCGCACATACCAACAAGCAATCTAATCATCCTAAAGGAAAATCTTGGCACATTATTTTTATAATACAATGGATTTGTACAAGGGGATAATTATTTTTGTTGAAAATTTTCTGTGATTCAAGATTCACAAAGTTTCCATGGGCATGAACCAAGTTCAAGGAATTCCCCCACTTTTCACAATCTTCATCTCTCTCACTTTCACTTTTCTTTTTGTGAAGTTTTAGGTTCCCCTCTTTTTTTGTTTTTAAACTTTATAAAAGCACTCAACAGAATAAAATGACTCTCTAAAACTTCTGGGTTATCTCCCTGGCAGCGCTTTCTTTAAAGCCATTAAAGTGCTCAAGTAATGGATCCACCTGTATCCCAAGGTATATCAAAGCCAATTTTAATTAACAATGAGTTTTAATTTAGTAGTGAGTACATAGCAACATATAACATGCGATGACAAAGTCTAACTCTCTTCCTATGCATCGGCATGTCATAAAAGAACAATTCATGCACATCGAGTAAAGGCCAATGCATAGTATAAACAATTTCTTGAAATTTTATCGTATTGGAGATATAAAGAGGTGGAGATGTAGTTCATCTGTCATAGTAATTGCAAGTAGGAGCAGCAAGAACATGCATATTATATTCATCAAAATGATCATGTGTAGTAGGAAAATGCAACCCATCAATATAATCCTTAATAAGAGCAAATTTCTTTGATATAGTGTAGTTGGGATAATTCAAAAAGATAATAGGACTATCATGTGTGGGTGCAATAGCAACAATTTCATTCTTAACATAAGGATCTATAGCAAGTTCATATCCATAAGCATAATTCATATTAACATCTTGGCCATAGGCATAGCAAGCATCAAGTTCCTCAAAAAGGGATATTTCAAAAGAATCCACGGGATCATAGCAATTATCATAGTATTCATCCTTCGGTAAATACGAAGGGAAATTAAATATTGTTTGAGTTGAAGAGTTACTCTCATTAGAAGGTGGGCACGAGTAGCTAATCCTCTCTTCCTCCTTTTGTTCTTCACTCTCCTCCTCATCTTTTTCATCTAATGAGCTCACAATTTCAGCAATTTCCTCTTCCATAGATTCCTGCAAAATATTAGTCTCTTCTTGGACAACGGAGGAGTCCTCAATATATTCTTTAACATAAACATTGGAATCATAGTTTTCATAGCAGTATTTAAGTATGGTAAAATTTTCATATTTGTAAAGTGTAGCATCATACTTTTCAACCAAAGATGCAATTTCATAGGCACACTTAAAAGCAACAAATTCTTCAATTTGTTCAATATCATAGTAATTATAAACACCATTGGCTTAAGAAGATACGATTCCATTATCCTTAAACTCGCATTGGAAGAAAAAGAGTTTCTTAGGATCTTCGGAACAACCAGTAAAATCATGTATTTCGCATAAATTCAAAGCATAGCAATAAAAACTATTAATATGATGCCACCAAAGTTTATCTTTTTGAGATAAGTGGCGTCGCACAAAATATTCATGCTCATTTAATGATTTCCCCCCAACTAAGCTAGTTGGGTTTTTAGCACGAGCACAAATGGATCGGAGATGATCCAAGTAATATTCTTCGGTAGTACGGAAGACTAGTGGTTCCTCAACTTTTGGAGCAGCAAGTACATGTAATGTATTTGGTATTTTGTGTTTCCGACCCATATATAAAGATAGAAAACAACTTAATAACATAAAATAAAAATTACTTAGTGATAAAGCAAACAAGCACACACGAGAATATCAACCACTACGCTATTGCTCCTCGGCAACGACGCTAGAAAAAGGTCTTGATAACCCACAAGTGTAGGGATCATTTGTAGCCTTTTTCGATAAATAAGAGTGTCAAACCCAACGAGGAGCTAAAGGTAGAACAAATATTCCCTCAAGTTGTCTCTACCACCGATACAACTCTACACACACTTTAACGTTTGCTTTACCTAGAACAAGTATGAAACTATTTTTGTAGGTGATGGGATAGTTTGCACAAATACAACTAGAAGTACTTTGAGGGAATAAAACTATGAGTAAATTGCAAGATAATAAAAATTAGTTGTTTAGTAGAAAGCTTTTGTCAAACAAGAAGTCCCTAGGAAATTGATAACTAAACCGACAATCTTTATTGCAATTTTATATGAGGGAGAGGCATGAGCTAACATAATTTTTGTACTTCGATCATATGCACTTATGATTGGAACTCTAGCAAGCATCCGCAACTACCAAATATCATTAAGGTAAAACCCAACCATAACATTAAGTATCAAGTCCTCTTTACTCCCATACACAACAACCCACCTACTCGGGTTTGTGCTTCTGTCACTCACACCACCCACCATAAGGAAATCATGAACATATTGCAACACCCTATAGTGGGTATCCCTCACGTTTTCGTGACATGAAGGGCACCATAGGACAACACCAAAATAAAACATACAACTCGTACCAACCACGATCATCAATTAGCCCACACACTAGTAGAGAAATGGCTAGCCGCAATTCTTGTTGGTGGCGCACCATTTCTCACCAACACCAACTCTAATATTTTCAAATAGTGCTAACGTTGGCTGAATTCATATGCCATTGAAATTCAATTAGTGTTGGCATTGCACATTATTCCAGGTGTTGCACTTTAGGCCCATTAGGATGATGCCAACAGTAATCTGCCTAATCCCCTCACTACCATACCCCCACTCCCACTCTCTCTAGCCCCAACTCCCTCGGGCCCCCTCTATCCCCGCCGCGGCCCCTGACGCGACCCGTTGCTACTCGTCCGGCTCCACCCGTCGCCGCCCTGCCCGACGTCGCTCTTTACCGCCCTGCCTGGCTCCCCGCCCGACCCCGCGCCCGACGCCGCCCCTCCGACGCCGTGCCCGACGCTGCCCGACCCGATGCCACCCCTCCGCCACCACGCCCGGCACCGCCCGACCCGACGCCGGCCCTCCGACGCTTTTATGTATTTTAGATGTAGATCCATTCATTTTGTTAAAATTTGCCCCATTTACTCTTTTATGTAGTAGTACACTATACTTTTATGGGCTAAATTTTGAGCATCTTACCCATGTTTAAATTGTCTAAGCTTTGTTCTACACCTAGCAATGCCACACTTTGCCACACAAAGTTGGTCAAACTTGCCTAACCTTAGGTGTGGCAACCTTTGACAAACTTAGTCACAAATCAAACATCTCCCAAACCTTAGGCAAGTGTGGCAAGTTTGTGTGGGGGTTTAGTACTACTACTCAATAAAAAATTCTTGCCTGTTTCTATCAAACAGAGCCTAAAATAAGTATGAAACCCGTTTCCATTATTTGTGCATTAAACACACTCTTTTCATTCTTTAGTAAAACAACATGACCGACTGTAGCCTCCGGGTAGGCTCCTATGATAATTTGTCGGGGTCTTCTGAAGATAGATGGGACATGAGCACCAACTAGGTAATACCATTAGCATTGCCGACATATATATATAAAACCACAAATTAATTGTTCGTGATTTGAAACCCTTCGCTGGCGTACGTAGGAGGTCCAACTGTCATTCTACAGTCTTTAGGTGACGTGGACGAGCTCGGTCATGAGCTAATCGCGTCACGTGAGAGTACCCTCTAGGCCCTGCAAGAGTTCAACGACTCCCTGATGAAGGAGAAGGACAAAATTGTGAGTTCGAATATTTTAGAACCCCTTTAGTCCGGGTTGGTGTCCATCCAATACCGTCGACTGCATCTGCTAGCAATAGCCCAGCCAGAGTCACAACTAAGGTTAACCCATATGTTACAAAGGCATTTCATTTTTTAACTTATTTCAACTCCAGACTTTTTGTGCATTCAATATGCACCATTGAAAGCCACATCCTCAAAGTTCAACCCTTTCTAGCTTCATTTGCTAATTTTCATGCATTTAGTTATTTTTTTGAGCTAAATGACCCTGATATCGAAAAGCACTACAGATAAACTCTGAAAAGGTTGAAACTTGGCATGGTATCATCATTTCAGCCACATACCTTGTGTTAAAAAATTGAGAGGGTTACGACAAAAACTGAATGCACTTCGTGTACAAACTGGACCATCTCCTTCGAAGTATCAAGGTTTCGGATGAAAACCCACATGTTACAAAGGCATTTCATTTTTTTTAACTTATTTCAACTCTAGACTTTTTGTGCATTCAATATGCACCATTCAAAGCCACATCCTCAAAGTTCAACCCTTTCTAACTTCATTTGCTACTTTTCATGTATTCAGTTATTTTTTTGAGCTAAATGACCCTGAAATTGAAAAGCACCACAAATGAACTCTGAAAAGGTTGAAACTTGGCATGGTATATCATTTCACCCACATAGCTTGTGCTTCAAAGTTTAGAGGGTTACAGCAAAAACTGGATGCACTTCGTGTACAAATTGGACCATCTCTTTCAAACATGACGAAATATTTTTAAACTCAAGTTATTCACAATCTAGGGTTTGAAGCAAATTTGAACAAATTCATATTTAAACCATTCAAATTTGAAAACTAATGGTAGAAAAAGAAACTAGACAAAATTTTGTGTCTAATGCAAAAAGAATCACTGAAAAACATCAAATATCCTAAAAGATATACGCAATTTAAAATAGAAACTTTTAGAACCCCTTTAATCCGGGTTGGTGTCTCCAACCGGGACTAAAGGTCTAACCTTTAGTCCTGATTGGAGACACCAACCGGGACTAAAGCCTGGACCCCTTTAGTCCCGGTTCGTGGCACAAACCGGGACGAAAGGTCCGTAATGAACCGGGACTAATGATGTCTGTCCCGAACCGGGACTAATGGTCTCATTAGTGCCGGTTCAAGACCTAACCGGGACTAATGCTATGGTCAAAAGGTCCGTTTTCGTGATACATCCGTGTGTACACCCTCGCCGTAGCTAGGACTCTGCCCTCTCCTTTCCTACCCCTACCTTCTACTGTCAGGCTTGTTCTCATGACACCACCGTTGTGGATGGTGGGCCCAGCTTACGCATTAAAAATAACGAGGTGGTTGGGCGTTAACAGTTGAGTCCGATATGTGCATGCATTAACAAGGAAGAGGTGGTTGGGCGTTAGAAGTTGCGTTTGTTTTGCGTGTAGCGGACAATTTTTTTCCTTGGCAAGGATAGAAGCGTGTGGATCTCACTTCTCATAGTACTCCTTCCGTCCGGGTTTAGACTATCCACAATGGGAGTAACATAATTAGACTATCCATAATGGGAGTAACATAGATAGTAATATAGATGTCATCTAAGCAAAAAGTATGATGTGACAACTAACTAATGAGAAGAGAGAGAAATTGAATAACTTAACATGTTACTACCCCTATGAATAACATAACGCATACCGAGACAAGATGAGTCTATAAACTAATAAATGAAAGGCTCAATGTTATTGTCTCCATGTTACTATTCATTATGAATGTAGTAACTTAGACTAATAACATATACATGTTACTACTTTATGTTACTTTCCATTGTGAGTAGTCTTATTAGGTCCTCTCTTATTTTGGGCTAAAGTTTGATCTATAAATTTAACTACTAACAAAATATAAACTACAAGTCATAAAAATATATTATTGAAAAGCTCTTTCAAATACAAATCAAACAACATAACGTTTCATAACATATACTTTATATTTTAATATCTTATCGATGACCAAAGTCTAACACAAAATATAAAAAGTCTAGTAAGCCTGGACGGAGGTAGTACACGCAACAGTTGCAAGCTCATACAGTCTGAAAAGGTAGCGAATACATTGATGCTAATTTAGTGAGCGTGGATCCCAAGACAGCTGCATGGTCGGCATTCCAATGGGCGTCCTTGTCGAGTCCTTGTCGAGTGCTCCTGTGCACTTTCGCTTCAACTTGCTTCTACTACCAAGAAAATATCTGGTGCACGGGAATTGTGGTGCACCCGGCGCACCCGACATCAGTCGCTAGTTTAAAATGATTCAACAAATTATTATAGCTTATAAGCATTTCCTGACTCAGTGTGGTCAGATTTATCTGCCATCCATTTGAGCCAAAACGCATGCATCATGTGGATTACATTGCGTGAGAAATCCAAGTGTCCCAAAGAATATCCATTTCTGAGCCTAGACTCATATGCATTCGGTCAAGAAATAATTCAATAAAAATATAAAAATAAAAATAAAAAACACAAATGTTTTTTTTGCATGGTAGATAATTTGATGCGTGAGGCGCGCTCTAATTTTCACGTCATTTGGACATATGAGTAGCTCTTAGAATTTTTTTTTAAATCAAAACAGTACATAAACAGTAAACTTTTTGCAGATGCCAAATCTATCTTTTTTATTAGATCTACTTAGATGTCCAAATGAGTTGAAATTTGAAGCGCACCTCATGCATCAAATTATTTAGCATGCAGAAAAACATTTTGAAGTTTTTGAATTTTTCTAGTATTTATTATTTTTTGGGGGGGGGGGGGGGGTGTTTAGATAAGCCTGGGCATCGAATCGCTGTTGCCATGTCCCAATTACTATTCAATGTGATCTGCTTTTTCTGCTCGCCCGCTTAATGCGAGCATACCAACCAACGTAGTACGACATGCCGAATGATATGTCTACAGCTGTCAGAGCATTTACATTATTGGAGAGGAAGATATGCTGCGCCAGGAAGCGCCTTCTCATTGGGGTCGCTTCTCATTGCTTCTGCTATCAAGAAAATATATGTTGCACCGTGGCTTGTGGTGCACCCGGTGCACATGACACCGATTGCTAGTTTAAAGTGTTTTAAAAGTTTATTTAATTTGATTTTCTTTTGATGTTCATGAAAAACCTAATAAATATACTACGGAAGACATATTGCACCAAAAGAATGGCCAAATTTGTTGGTGTTAGCTTCGACAGACGAAGACCTATAGCATGCATGGACATCTCTCTCCTTCATCCTGATGACAATTCTTGTCAACAAAAAACCCAGAATTATTCTGTGCAGTCCTCTGTTACATCTAATGAGATTATGGATGTGATTCCTACTCCTCATGCTGTGGAAGAAGTGCATATTAGATTCAGCAAGAGGACAGCTGGTGTTAATATGGAACATGTGGGCATCAGGGCTGAGAAGATGACCAAGAAGAGAAACTTGCAAGGTAATGAATCAACTCCTGGCAATTCCTTTGAAGTTTTGTCGAATTAGGAAATTATATCCACTTCTGCAGAAATGGGTGTGAATTTTCCTGCTGATAATTTTGCTGTCATTGATATTATTAGAGAACTTGAGAAATCTAGAGCTAATATTGCGAAAAAGAATGATAACAATGAAAAACAGCAAGAAAAGATGTTGTTTATTACTAATGCTGCTGGAGAGTTGTCTCCTCTAAACACATCTTGGGTGGATGAGGGGGACTTGGATGATGATGGTTTTATAACTGTCGAATCCAGGAAGAAGGAAAAAAGAAAGTTAATGTGGTGATATCTAATCCTATGACTAGAAGTCAAAATCAAAAGTTGAGTGGCGTTGCAGGGTGATTGGAAAGAGAGGTATGGCGACATATTTGTATCCTGGTAAACCTGGCAACAAAACCCAGTCTCCAAAGCGTAAGAAAAAATGATTGGTATCTTTTGGAATTGTAGGGGGATTGGGAAGAGAGGTATGGCGGCATATTTGTCTGATTTGATTAGAGATCATGAACTTGACTTTATAGGTATTCAGGAAACAATGAAGAAGGATTTTTCCTCTAAATTCTTGAGGAAATTATATCATGGGGATAATTGTTGTTGGAAATGGGTACCTTCAGAAGGGAGGTCTGGGGGCATCTTGTGTGGTGTCAAAAATAATCTTGTATGGGTACCTTCAGAAGGATTGTGCTGCGGGCAAGTATGTCATGAAACTTGAGCTGTGGGATAAATGCATGAAATCAAATTGTTGTATCCTGATGGTTTATGGGTCTGCACATGAAGAATTTAAAGTAGAATTTCTTACAGAGCTTTTAGCTATGTGTGGAGATATTTCTTGCCCATATATTATAGGAGGTGACTTTAATATCCTGAGATTTACTAACGAGAAGAATAAGAAAATCAAACTGGGTCATTCCTCTGACCTTCTCAACTCCATTTTCAATACCTTCTCCTTGAGAGAGATAGATACGAGTGGCGGCCAATACACCTGGTCTAACAACCAGCAAAAGCCAATCCTAGAAAAACTGGACAGGGTCCTTATGTCCAATTCTTGGGAGTGCTTATTTCCTTTTACTTTTATAAGGAAGATAGTGAGAGAGATTTCAGATCATTGCCCTCTGATCCTAAATACTGAAGACAATGTTCCCATTCTTACTAAAAAGAGAGAATTCAAATTTGACTTAAATTGGCTACAGAACCCTGAATTCTTACCTCTTGTGGCCAAAATCTGGTTGAAACCCGTGGTTTTTGGAAATCCTATTGACATTATGAATATAAAATTGAAGAGATTCAAGAAATAATTTAAAGGATGGGGTTTGAACAATTTTGGTAAGGCTAGGAAAAGAAGAAAGTGGTTGAGAGAGGAGCTGGGACACCTTGAGAGACTGGAAGAGACAGATACTTTAAATCCTGAGCTATACTGCAAGAAAGTTGAGCTTTCGGTTGAGTTAAATAACCTATTAATAGAAGAGGAAGTGGCTTGGTTGCAAAATTCCCATGATAAATGGTTGCTTAAGGGAGATAGCAATACTGAATACTTTCGCAAGACTATGAATGGTAGAAGGAGAAGAAATACAATCTTTTCTCTTAGCTGTGGAGATATGATAATAGAAGGGAACAAAAACTTGCTTAAGCATGCGACTGACTTCTACAAGGAACTCTTTGGCCCTGCACCTGGAAACTTGTGCGAAATTGACATTAATATGTGGAAAGAGCATGAAAAATTGATTGATATTGATAACTTTGTACTTATGAGACCTTTCTCGGACACTAAGATTAAGAATGCCCTTTTCTCTATGAAACACAACAAAGCCCCTTGCCCCGATAATATTCCAATTGAATTCTTTCAGTAGTGTTGGGATATTGTGAAAAAAGATGTGATGTTGCTTTTTGAATGGTTCAACGAGAATAAACTTGATGTGGAGAGACTGAAGTATGGTATTATTACATTGCTTCCCAAGGTGGTTGGGGCTGATAAAATCCAACAATTCATACCTATCTGTTTGCTTTGTTGCGTATATAAGCTGACCACCAAAGTGCTTAATATTAGACTTGAACCTTTTGTTGACATCCTGTTTAGTAGACATCAAAATGCATTCGTTAAAAAAAGAGATATCATGGATGGTATTATGTCACTCCATGAGATTTTGCATCGTTCCTATGCTAGGAAAAAAATTGGGATTCACTACTGGAATCAGACAATTTGCCGTCTGCTAGCAGACGGCAAAGAGGGGCTTTGCCATCACCTAGCAAAAAGCAGACGACAAAGAGCTAGCAGACGGCAAAGAGGGGCTTTGCCATCAGCCAGCTCTTTGCCGTCAGCTAGCTGACGACATAGATTCTTTGTCGTCAGCTAGCTGATGACATAGATTCTTTGCCGTCAGCGAGCGGATGGCAAAGAGGTGGGTGGTGTCCAGTCGACGGCAGTACTGTAACGGCCCACTACCCCACCTCTTTGGCGTCTGCTAGCTGACGACAAAGAATCTTTGCCGTCTGTTAGCGGACAGCAAAGAGGTTAGCCTAACCGCTACTAACGGCGGACCCCCACGCCTCTCTCTCTCTTCTCTCGCATCTTCCCCAACCCCGACCGCGCACCCGCCGTCGCTAACCCCCCGCCGCCCCACCCCCGACCAACACCGTGCCCCCGCCGCTCCTGCCCCCCGCCGCCCCGACCCGCCGCCCCGCTGCCGTGCTCCCGACCTGCATCGTGCCTCCGCTGCCCTGCACCCGGCCCCCGTCGTGCCCCCACCGCCTTACCCCCCGCTGCCCCAAACCACCGCCCCGCCGCCGTGCTCTCGACCCCCAGCGCGCCCCTGCCGCCCCGGCCACAACACCGGCCCCTTCCCCTGCGGCAGGCCTCCCCTCCACCGGCAGCCCCCCTACCTGCGGTGAGCTCCTCCTCCTCCTCTTTTTTTGTGTTTTTTTAGTTTTAGGTTTATGCTTAGTTTAGATTTAGTTTTAGGTTTACGTTTAGTTTAGGTTAGTTTTACTTTTTGTTTTAGTTTTATGTTTAGTTTTAGTTTTAGTTTTAGGTTTAAGAATAATTAGAAAATGAGGAAGAAGAAGAAGAAGAAGAAGAAGAGGAAGGAGAGGAAAGAAGAAGAAGAGGAAGAAGAAGAGGAATAAAAAGAGGAAGAAGAGAGGAGCCCCTAACCCGCGATGCCACTAACCCCCATCCTCCGATGCCACCGATCCTCAACCCCCGACGGCACCGACCCCAACCCCCGACACGACACCCCGACACTCTGACCCCGACACGACACCCCCGACACCCCGACCCCGACACGGCACCCCCGACACGTGACCCCGACATGGCACCCCCGACTCCCCGACCCCGACATGACACCCCCGACACCCCGACCACGACAAGACACCCCCGACACCCCGACCCCGACACGACACCGTGACACGGTACCCCCGACCACGACACAACACCCCTACCCCGACACGACACCCCGATAACCCGACCCCGACATGACACCCCCAACACCCCGACCCCAACACGACACCCCAGACACCCCGACCCCGACACGACAACCCTAACACCCCGACCCCGACACGACACGGGTAATATATTTGTGAGTTATGAGTTAGGTCATATATTTTTCGATTTTGTTATACATAACATAATATTTATGTTGATCAGGTGGATTTAAATGTGCAGTTGTTTCATCGCTGCGAGGGTCTGGTGTTCGGCGACCTCCTTGTGCATTCGATGAGCTCCACCCATGCGTTCGTTGGTGAGCACAAATGACATCTTCTCCCCCGGCACCCTTAAAAAATTGCTCTGTTCCGGTCTTCGTGCCAATGAAACTTGCTAGCTATAGGTGTCTTCAGTCATCAGTATGCGAGACCACTATGCGTCTCCCATTCGAAAGGGTTATATAGATCTATAAATATACATTCGTTAGCATATTTATAACTGTGATTCTTTCGAATTGTCCAACGTTATCAAGGGACAACCCGAGTATGTGTAGATTGGGTTCGTTTCCCATATGCCACTACTAGGAAAAGGGCTATAGATAATATGGACATTAATGGCACACCACACATGTGGTGTGGCACAAGTATATAGCAGTGGCGCACCATGTGTTGGTGCGCCATTAGTGTGATGGACACTAATGGCGCACCACACCCACGGTGCGCCACTACTAACAATTTTTTTTTCCAAAACTACTAATGGCGCACCAAGGCATAGTGCGCCATTACTAGTTATAAATAGTAATGACGCACCACTCACCCGGTGCGCCACTACTAACAATTTTTTTACTTTTTTTATAACTAGTAATGGCGCACCAGTGTGTGGTGCGCCATTACTAGTTCAAACTAGTAATGGCGCACCACACACACGATGCGCCACTACTAACTTTTTTTTGTATGGAATTTTTTTTGCAAAAACTACTAATAGCGCACCACCTAACTGGTGTGCCATTAGTAACTAGGGTTACTAATGGCGCACCAGTTAGGTGGTGCGCCATTAGTAGTTTTGCACTACTCCAAATTCACCCCTCCCCCGTGGACCGCCTTTTCAGTTTTTAAAAAATAAAAGAAATGATGAAAATGTCAAAAAAATAAAAGAAAATAAGTTTCCCAGGTGATATGTGGTCTAGTTGTATGGAAAATTTACAAATATGAATTTCGACTTTATTTGCAAAATATCTCTGGAATTTAGTAAAATGGGCATAACTTTTGCATACGAACACAGATTAAAAAGTTTTTTATATGAAAAATCATCTACTCAAAAAGTTACATCCGAATTCAACTGGGAGAATCCCATTGAAGATTTTTAGAATCCCCAAAAACCTAACTAAAAAAAGATATGGGGCTTTTAAGATCTAGAGGGGAAATTTAACAGAAATAAAATTGATTTGATTTTTTCTGGAAAAAATGTTTTAAATATGATACGTAATATGACCGGGAAGTTTGAAATATTTTCATTTGCACCATAGGGGACTCATCTTCATCAACATCTTCATTTGCACCATCTCATCTCCAAACCTTAGTTCATCTCTTGTATCCAATCCCCGTCTCGCGACTCCGATTGGTACTCGTAAGGTTGCTAGTAGTGTTAATTACATCTTGTAGTTGATGCTAGTGGGTTTACTTGGTGGAAGATCATATGTTCAGATCCTTAATGTTATTCAATTCCTCTCTGATCATGAACATAATTATGCTTTGTGAGTAGTTACTTTTTTTCCTGAGGACATGGGATAAGTCTTGCTACTAGTAGTCATGTGAATTTGGTACTCGTTCGATATTTTGATGCATTGTATATTGTCTCTCCTCTAGTGGTGTTATGTGAACGTCGACTACATGACACTTTACCATTATTTGGGCCTAGAGGAAGGCATTGGGAAGTAATAAGTAGATGATGGGTTGCTAGAGTGACAGAAGCTTAAACCCTAGTTTATGCATTGCTTCGTAAGGGGCTGATTTGGATCCACTAGTTTAATGCTATGGTTAGATTTTGTCTTAATTCTTCTTTCGTAGTTGCGGATGCTTGCGAGAGGGGTTAATCATAATGGGGATGTTTTTCCAAGTAAGGATAGCATCCAAGCACCGGTCCACCCACATATAAAACTATCAAAGTAGCGAACGCGAATCATATGAACATGATGAAAACTAGCTTGACAATAATTCACATGTGTCCTCGGGAGCGCTTTACATTACATAAGAGTTCGTTCAGGCTTGTCCCTTGCTACAAAAGGGATTGGGCCATATTGCTGCACCTTTTTTCCTATTGTTACTTGATACCCGTTGCAAATTATCTTATCACACTACTATCTGTTACCGACAATTTCAGTGTTTGCAGAGAATACCTTACTAAAAACCGCTTGTCATTTCCTTCTGCTCCTCGTTGGGTTCGACACCCTTACTTATTGAAAGGACTACGATAGATCCCCTATAGTTGTGGGTCATCAAGAACCTTTTCTGGCGCCGTTGCCAGGGAGTGAAGCGCCTTTTGTAAGTGGAATTTGGTAAGGAAACATCTATATAGTTTGCTGAAATTTATTGTTACTTGTCACTATGGAAACAAATCCTTTGAGGGGCTTGTCCGGGGTATCTTCACCTTGACCAGAAGCATAAAGAGTTGCTCCTCAACCTGCTGCACCTACTGAAAATATTTATTATGAGATTCCTTCGGGTATGCTAGAGAAACTGTTGGCTAATCCTTTCACAGGAGATGGAACATCACATCCCGATTTGCATCTAATCTATGTAGATGAAGTTTGTGGTTTATTTAAGCTTGCAGGTTTTCCCGAGGATGAGGTCAAGAACAAGGTCTGTCCCTTATCTTTGAGGGATAAAGCATTGACATGGTATAGGCTTTGCGATGATACTGGATCATGAAACTACAACCGATTGAAATTGGAATTTCATCAAAAGTTTATCCTATGCATTTGGTACATCGTGATCGGAATTATATCTATAATTTTTTGCCTCGTGATAGAGAAAGTATCATTCAATCTTGGGGGAGGCTTAAGTCAATGTTATATTCATGCCCAAACCTGGAGCTCCCTAGAGAAATTATTATTATGAACTTTTATGATCGGCTTTTTCATGACAATCGCACCATGCTTGCCACTTCTTGTACCGGTTCCTTTATGAAGAGAGATATTGACTTCAGATGGGATTTATAGGAAAGAATTAAACACAATTATGAAGATTGGGAGTTTGATGAAGGTAAGGAGTCAGGTATGAATCTTAAGTTCGATTGCGTTAAATCCTTCGTAGAAACAAATACTTTTCGTGAATTTAGGGCTAAACATGGACTTGACTCTGAGATATTAGCTTCTTCATGTGAATCATTTGCTAATCATATTAATCTCCCTAAGGAGAAGTGGTTTAAATATCATGCTCCCATAGAAGTTAATGTAGCTATACCCATTCCAGTTGAAGAGAAAGTTATTTATTACAATGATTCCATTGTCCCTACTGCTTACATTGAGAAACCACCTTTCCCTGCTAGAATAAAGGATCATGCTAAAGCTTCAACTGTGATACGTAAGGACTACATTAGAACACCTACACCCCCTGAGCAAATTAAAGTTGAACCTAGTATTGCTATTATTAAAGATCTCTTGGGCGATAATGTTGATGGGCATGTTATTAAATTTTGTGAAGCCTCTGCTAGAATTGCTAAACCTCATGCTAGAGACAAACATAAACAAGTAGCTGGCATGCCTGTTGTTTCTGTTAAGATAGGAGCTCATTGTTATCATGGTGTATGTGATATGGGTGCTAGTGTTAGTGCAATAACCCAATCTTTATATAATGAAATTAAAGATGAAATTGCACCTGTCGAGATGGAATTTATTGATGTTACTATTAAACATGCTAATAGAGATACTATCTGCCCTGTGGGAATTGTTAGATGATACGTCCATTTTGCATCATGCTTTTATATTGGTATTTATCGCATCATGAGTTGTTATAACAAGTTATGGTATAATACTCATGACTTTTCTCTCTTATTTTACAAGGTTTACACAAAGAGGGAGAATGTCGGCAGCTGGAATTCTGGGCTGAAAAGGAGCAAGTTTGAGATGTCTATTCTACACAACTCCAAAAGCCGTGAAAATCAACAAGGAATTATTTTGGATTATATAAAAAATACTGGGCCTGAAATATACCAGAGAGGAGCCACCAGGAGGCAACGAGCCTACCAGGCGCGGGCCACCCCCTAGCCGCGCCTGGGGGGCTCATGGGCCCCCTGCAGCTCCTCTGGCCCCCATCTTCTCCTATATGAAGGGTTTCGTCCGAGAAAAAAAATCATAATAGAGCTTTTGGGAGGAGATGCCGCCGCCACGAGGCGGAACTTGAGCAGAACCAATCTAGAGCTCCGGTAGGGCTATTCTGCCGGGGAAACTTCTCTATCGGAGAGGGAAATCATCGCCATCGTCATCACCAGCACTCCTCTCATCGGAGGGGACTCACCTCCATCAACATCTTGATCAGCACCATCTCATCTCCAAACCCTAGTTCATCTCTTGTATTCAATCTCCGTCTCGCAACTCCGATTGGTACTTGTAAGGTTGCTAGTAGTGTTAATTGCTTATTGTAGTTGATGCTAGTTGGTTTGATTGGTGGAAGATCATATGTTCAGATCCTTAATGCTATTCAATACCTCTATGATCATGAACATAATTATGCTTTGTGAGTAGTTACATTTGTTCCTGAGGACATGGGATAAGTCTTGCTAATAGTAGTCATGTGAATTTGGTATTCATTCGATATTTTGATGCGTTGTATGTTGTCTCTCCTCTAGTGGTCTTATGTGAACATCGACTACATGATACTTCACCATTATTTGGGCCTAGAGGAAGGGATTGGGAAGTAATAAGTAGATTATGGGTTGCTAGAGTGACAGAAGTTTAAACCCTAGTTTATCCGTTGCGTTGTAAGGGGCTGATTTGGATCCACTAGTTTAATGCTAAGGTTAGACTTTGTCTTACTTCTTCTTTCGTAGTTGCGGATGCTTGCGACAGGGGTTAATCATAAGTGGGATGTTTGTCCAAGTAAGGAAAGCACCCAAGCACCGGTCCACCCACATATCAAACTATCAAAGTAGCGAACGCGAATCATATGAACATGATGAAAATTAGCTTGACAGTAATTCCCATGTGTCCTCGGGAGCACTTTACTTTATATAAGAGTTCGTTCAGGCTTGTCCCTTTATAAAAAAGGGATTGGGCCATATTGCTGCACCTTTGTTACTATTGTTGCTTGCTACCCGTTACAAATTATCTTATCATACAACTATCTGTTACCGACTATTTCAGTGCTTGCAGAGAATACCTTACTGAAAACCACTTATCATTTCCTTCTACTCCTTGTTGGGTTCGACACTCTTACTTATCGAAAGGACTACGATAGATCCCCTATACTTGTGGGTCATCAAGACTGTTTTCTGGCGCCGTTGCAGGGGAGTGAAGCGCCTTTGGTAAGTGGAATTTGGGAAGGAAACATTTATATCGTGTGCTGAAATTTATTGTCACTTGTCACTATGGAAACTAATCCTTTGAAGAGCCTATTCGGGGTATATTCACCTCGACCGCAAGCACAAAGAGTTGCTCCTCAACCTACTGCACCTACTGAAAATATTTACTATGAGATTCCTTCGGGTATGCTAGAGAAACAGTTGGCTAATCCTTTTACAGGAGATGGAACATCACATCCCGACTTGCATCTAATCTATGTAGATGAGGTTTGTGGTTTATTTCTGCTTGCAGGTTTGCCCAAGGATGAGGTCAAGAAGAAGGTCTTTCCCTTACCTTTGAGGGATAAAGCATTTACATGGTATAGGCTATGTGATGTTACTGGATCATGGAACTACAAACGATTGAAATTGGAATTTCATCAAAAGTTTATCCTATGAATTTGGTACATCGTGATCGGAATTATATGTACAATTTTTGGCCTCGTGATAGAGAAAGTATCGCTCAAGCTTGGGGGAGGCTTATGTCAATGTTATATTCATGCCCCAACCATGAGCTCCCAGAGAGATTATTATTATGACCTTTTATGCTCGGCTTTCTCATGACAATCGCACCATGCTCGACACTTCTTGTACCGGTCCTTTCATGAAGAGAGATATTGACTTCAGATGGGATTTATTGGAAAGAATTAAATGCAATTCCGAAGATTGGGAGTTTGATGCAGGTAATGAGTCAGGTATGAATCTTAAGTTCGATTGTGTTAAATCTTTTGTAGAAACAAATACCTTTCGTGATTTTAGCGCTAAACATGGACTTGACTCTGAGATAGTAGCTTCTTTATGCGAATCATTTGCCACTTATGTCAATCTCCCTAAGGAGAAGTGGTTTAAATATCATCCTCCTATAGAAGTTAATGTAGCTAAACCTATTCCAGTTGAAGAGAAAGTAATTGCTTATAACGATTCTATTGTTCCTACTGCTTACATTGAGAAACCACCTTTCCCTGTTAGAATAAAGCATCATGCTAAAGCTTCTACTCCGATACATAAGGGTTACATTAGAACACCTACACCCCCTGAGCAAATTAAAGTTAAACCTAGTATTGCTATTATTAAAGATCTCTTGACCGACAATGTTGAAGGGCATGTTATTCAATTCTGTGAAGCTTCTGCTAGAATTACTAAACCTCATACTGGAGATAAGCATAAACCTGTAGTTGGCATGCCTGTTATTTTTGTTAAGATAGGAGATCATTTTTATCATGGTTTATGTGACGTGGGTGCTAGTGTTAGTGCAATACCTCAATCTTTATATAATAAAATTAAAAATGAGATTGCACCTGTCGATATGGAATTTATTGATGTTACTATTAAACTTGCTAATAGAGATACTATCTGCCCTATGGGAATTGTTATAGATGTTGAAGTCTTGTGTGGTAAAACTAAGTATCCTACTGATTTTCTCGTTCTTGCTACCACACAAGATAGCTTTTGTCCCATCATATTTTGTAGACCTTTTGTCAATACTGTTAATGCTCAAATTGATTGTGAGAAACAAACTGTTACTGTTGGCTTTGGAGGTGTGTCGCATGAATTTAATTTTTCTAAGTTTAGTAGACAACCTCATGAAAAAGAATTGTCTAGTAAGGATGAAATTATCGCTCTTACTTGTATTGCTGTGCCTCCTACTGATCCTTTAGAGCAATACTTGCTTGAACATGAATATGATATGCATATGGATGAGAGGAATGAGATAGATAGAGTTATCTTTGAACAACGTCCTATCCTCAAGAATAATTTGCCTGTTGAATTACTGGGAGATCCACCTCCACCAAAGGGTGATCCTGTGGTTGAGCTTAAACAATTACCTGATACTCTTAAGTATGCCTATCTTGATGAAAAAGAGATATATCCTGTTATTATTAGTGCTAACCTTTCAGAGCATGAACAAAAGAAATTATTGAAAACTCTTAGGAAGCACCGAGCTGCTATTGGATATACTCTTGCTGATATTAAGGGCATTAGTCCCACTCTATGCCAGCATAAAATTAAAACTGATCCTGATTCCAAACCAGTTGCTGATCCCCAACAAAGACTGAATCCTAAGATGAAAGAGGTGGTAAGAAAAGAATACTAAAGCTCCTGGAAGCAGGTATTATTTACCCTGTGTCTTATAGTGATTGCGTAAGTCCGGTGCATTGTGTCCCTAAGAAGGGAGGTATCATCGTTGTTCCTAATGACAAAGATGAATTAATTCCACAAAGAATTGTTACTGGCTATAGGATGGTAATTGATTTTAGGAAATTAAATAAAGCTACCAAGAAAGATCATTACCCTCTACCTTTCATTGATCAAATGCTAGAAAGATTGTCTAAACATACACACTTTTGCTTTCTAGATGGTTATTCTGGTTTCTCCCAAATACTTGTTTCGCAATCTGATCAGGAGAAACCACTTTTACTTGCCCTTTCGGTACCTTTGCTTATAGACGTATGCCTTTTTGTTTATGTAATGCACCTGCTACCTTTCAAAGATGTATCATGGCTATATTCTCTTATTTTTGTGAAAAGATTGTTGAGGTCTTCATGGATGATTTCTCCATTTACAAATCCTCTTTTGATGATTGCTTGAGCAACCTTGATCGAGTTTTGCAGAGATGTGAAGATACTAACCTTGTCATGAATTGGGAGAAGTGCCACTTTATGGTTAATGAAGGCATTGTCTTGGGACATAAGATTTCTGAAAGAGGTATTGAAGTTGATAAGGCTAAAGTTTATGCCAATGAGAAAGTGCCATGCCTTACAAACGTTAAAGGTATAAGAAGTTTCCTTGGTCATGCTGGTTTCTATAGTAGGTTCATTAAAGACTTCTCTAAGATTTCTAGGCCTCTCACTAATCTCTTGCAAAAAGATATTCCATTTGTTTTTGATGATGAGTGTGAAGAAGCATTTGAAATACTCAAGATGGCCTTGATAATTGCACCTATTGTTCAACCACCTGATTGGAACCTACCTTTTGAAATTATGTGTGATGCTAGTGATTATGTTGTTGGTGTTGTCCTAGGACAAAGAGTTGATAAGAAATTAAATGTTATTCATTATGCTAGTAAAACTCTAGACAGTGCCCTAAGAAATTATGCTACTACTGAAAAAGAATTTTTAGCAGTTGTATTTGCACGTGATAAGTTCAGACCTTATATTGTTGATTCTAAAGTTACTATTCACACTGATCATGCTGCTATTAAATATCTCATGGAAAAGAGAGATGCTAAACCTAGACTTATTAGATGGGTTCTCTTGCTACAGGAATTTGATTTGCATATCGTTGATAGGAAGGGTCCTGAGAACCCCGTAGCAGATAACTTGTCTAGGTTAGAGAATGTTCTTGATGACCCACAACCTATTGATGATAGCTTTCCTGATGAACAATTGAATGTTATCAATGCTTCACACAGTACACCATGGTATGCTGATTATGCTAATTATATTGTTGCTAAATATATACCACCTAGCTTCACGTACCAACAAAAGAAAAAGTTCTTTTATGATTTGAGACATTACTTTTGGGATGATCCTCACCTATATAAAGAAGGAGTAGATGGTATTATTAGACGTTGTGTACCTGAGCATGAACAGGGACAGATCCTACAGAAGTGCCACTCCGAGGCTTATGGGGGACACCATGCTGGAGATAGAACTGCACATAAGGTATTGCAATCCGGTTTTGATTGGCCTACTCTCTTTAAAGATGCTCGTAAGTTTGTCTTGTCTTGTAATGAATGTCAAAGAATAGGCAATATTAGTAAACGTCAGGAAATGCCTATGAATTATTCACTTGTTATTGAACCATGTGATGTTTGGGGTTTTGATTATATGGGACCTTTTCCAAAGTCCAATGGGTATACTAATATTTTAGTTGCTGTTGATTACGTTACTAAGTGGGTAGAAGCTATTCAAACTAGTAGTGCTGATCATAACACCTCTATTAAGATGCTTAAAGAAGTTATTTCCCTAGATTTGGAGTCCCTAGATATTTAATGACTGATGGTGGTTCACATTTTATTCATGGCGCTTTTCGTAAAATGCTTGCTAAGTATGATGTCAACCATAGAATTGCATCTCCTTATCATCCTCAGTCTAGTGGTCAAGTAGAGTTAAGTAATAGAGAAATTAAATTAATTCTGCAAAAGACTGTTAATAGGTCTAGGAAGAATTGGTCTAAGAAACTTGATGATGCACCGTGGGCTTATAGAACTGCTTATAAGAATTCCATGGTCATGTCTCCTTATAAAATGGTTTACAGTAAAACATGTCATTTACCTCTTGAGCTAGAGCATAAGGCTTATTGGGCAATCAAAGAGCTCAACTTTGATTTCAAACTTGCTGGTGAGAAGAGATTATTTGATATTAGCTCACTTGATGAATGGAGAACTTAGGCATATGAAAATGCCAAGTTGTTTAAAGAGAAAGTTAAAAGGTTGCATGATAAAAGGATACAAAAACGTGAGTTCAATGTAGGTGATTATGTCTTGTTATACAATTCTCGTTTAAGATTTTTTGCAGGAAAACTTCTCTCTAAATGTGAAGGTCCTTACATTGTTGAGGAAGTATATCGTTCCGGTGCCATCTAAATCAACAACGCAGAAGGCACTTTTCCGAGAGTTGTGAATGGGCAAAGAATCAAGCATTATATCTCAGGTACTCCTATAAATGTAGACAGCAATATAATTAATACCATAACCCCGGAGGAGTACATAAGGGATGTCTACCAGCCTGTTTCAGACTCCGAAAACGAAGAAGTATGTGATACAATAAGCAAACCGACTCCAAAACTTTTCCAATAGAATTTTTTCTCAGTTTTGGAATATTTAAAAAATTACGAAAATTGAAGGTAGTCCGGAAAGCGCACCAGGAGGCTACGAGCCCACCCTCTGGCCGCGCCTGGGGGCTCGTGAGCTCCTCGAGCGCCTCCCGGACTCCGTTTTCTTGTGGAACACCCCTTATTGTTGGTAAAAATTCATTATATAATCTCCCGAAAGGTCTGACCCTCGTATCACACAAATATCCTCTGTTTTCGTTTCGAGCTGTTTTCTGTCAGGATTCCGAAGGTCAAGCATCATGTCGTCTTCCGCCTCCAATCAAGTGCACGATGATGCTTGGTTGATGCAGGTGGAGTCTCAAGGATCAGAAGTTGGTGAGACAAACATGGAGGAAGATGTTGTGGATTTCTCTGAGGTGCACTCTCCGGCTTCTAGGCAGGGCACTTTGGCTAGCATCTCCACTATTCCAAATCCTCATAAGGCCATGGCCACTACCGACAATCGCGGAGGCCAGCAAGCACAAGAAGGGCTCCTTCCTAGGAGGCCTCTACACAGGTTACATCGGAACAACTTTCACAATTTGATTCATAACTATGGAGTTGAAAATACACTCAGCACACACATACCCTCCAATTGGGATATATCCCATCCAAGTGAAAGTAATGCAGGAGAAAGCTCATGAGGGCTGACCAACAAATACCTTGTGGAAGAAATCCAGAAGAATACCATTATGATTCAGCGCGTGCTTAGTGAATTACTGGATCTGAAGGCTAGCTTGAACAAGCTGACCGGTATTCCAACGACTCCACCACCATCACCTCCGAAGGAAGACAATTAAACACATGGGTATGGGCACTCCCCTTGGCTTGCGCCAAGCTTGGGGGAGTTGCCCCATATCGTATCACCATCACATATTTTGCCTTTACCTTTATATTAGTTCGATCCTTTTGGTAAAATCTTTATCTAGTAGAATAAAGTTTTTAGTATGATCTAGGTTTGAGTTTTGCTTTGTGTTACCCCCAATGTAATCGAGTTCGTGAGTTATATAATAAATAGTGTTTTAATTAAGGGCTTTGCTTCTTGCCATGATCTAAAGAAGATAATAATAAGAGAACAAAAGCATGAAAGATCATGTGATGATCTTATGGGAAGTGATGACTTCACATATAAAAAGAATGTTGACTAAAACTTGTTCTGGGTAGATAAACGTAGACCTTGGTCATTGATGCAATTAATAGGAAGTAATAAAGAAAGAGAGGTTCACATATAAATATATCATCTTTGACACCATCTATGATTGTGAACACTCATTAAACTATTGCATGCTAAGAAGTAGATGTTGGAAAAGGAGGACAACATAATGAATCATGTTTGCCTGGTTCCGAACAATGTTATATGATTATGGATCCTTTAGCCTGTGACGCTTGCTTCCACCTCATATTAGACAAAAACTTCCGCACAAAGTAGAGATACTACTTGTGAATCCCTAAAACCCGCAATCCAGTTTTTCCATGAGAGTCCACCATACCTACCTATGGATTGAATAAGATCCTTCAAGTAAGTTGTCATCGGTGCAAGCAATAAAAATTGCTCCCTAAATATGTATGATCTATTAGTGTGTGGAAATTAAGCTTTGTACGAAACTGTGATGTGGAAGACATAAAAGCGACATACTGCATAATAAAGTTCTTTATCACAGGAGCCAATATAAAGTGACGTTCCTTCACACTAAGAGATCACACATCCAAACCTTAAAAGCGCATGACAACCTTTGCTTCCCTCTGCGAAGGGCCTATCTTGTACCTTTACTTTTTATCTTTAAAAGAGTCATGGTGATTCTCACCAATTCCTTATCTTGCCATCATCTTGGCAAGCGTCATGTGTTAAGGAAATATCTATATTCATATATCACGTTGGAAGTAAGTAATCATGAATTATTATTGTTGACATTACCCTTGAGGTAAAGAGTTGGGAGGCGAAACTATAAGCCCCTATCTTTCTCTGTGTCCAACTGAAACTTTGATCTCGTGAGTACCGCGTGAGTTTTAGCAATTTTAGAAGACTAAAAGATGATTGAGTATATGGATTTGCTTTACAAGCTCTTGTTTGACTCTTTCTGAAGTTATGATAAATTGCAACTGCTTCAATGACTGAAGACTATTGGTTGTTAATTCTCAATAAGATTCTGGATGCATGCTTTACATTGTGAATGAATTGTCACTTTAGCATAAGGGATTATATAACGATATTGCTATTCTAAATATGATCATGATGCCTGCATGTCCGTATTTTATTTTATCGACACCTCTTTCTCTAAATATGTGGGCATATTTATCGATCTCGGTTTCCGCTTGAGGACAAGCCACATATCAGCTTGGGGGAGTTGATACGTCCATTTTGCATCATTCTTTTATATTGATATTTACCGCATCATGAGTTGTTATAACACGTTATGGTACAATACTCATGCCTTTCCTCTCTTATTTTACAAGGTTTACACAAAGAGGGAGAATGCCGGCAGCTGGAATTCTGGGATGGAAAAGGAGCAAGTTTGAGATGTCTATTCTGCACAACTCCAAAAGCCGTGAAAATCAATGTGGATTTTTTGTCGAATATATTAAAAATACCGGAGGAAGAATCAACCGGAGGGGAGGTGCCAGTGGGCCATGAGCCCAAGAGCCGCACCTGGCAGGCTCGTGGGGCCCACGTGGCTCCACTGGCCCCCATCTTCTCCTATATGAAGGGTTTCATCCGAGAAAAAATCATAAGAGAGCTTTCGGGAGGAGACGCCGCCGCCACAAGGCAGAACTTGAGCAGAACCAATCCAGAGCTCCAACAGGGCTGTTCTGTCGGGGAAACTTCTCTCCCGGAGAGGGAAATCGTCGCCATCATCATCACCAACACTCCTCTCATTGGAGGGGACTCATCTCCATCAACATCTTCATCGGCACCATCTTATCTCCAAACCCTAGTTCATCTCTTGTATTCAATCTCCGTCTCGCAACTCCGATTGGCACTTGTAAGGTTGCTAGTAGTGTTAATTTCTCATAGTAGTTGATGCTAGTTGGTTTGTTTGGTGGAAGATCATATGTTCAGATCCTTAATTCTATTCAATACCTCTCTGATCATGAACATAATTATGCTTTGTGAGTAGTTACGTTTGTTCCTGAGGACACGGGATAAGTCTTGCTAATAGTAGTCATGTGTATTTGGTATTCGTTCAATATTTTGATGCGTTGTATGTTGTCTCTCCTCTAGTGGTGTTATGTGAACGTCGACTACATGACACTTCACCATTATTTGGGACTAGAGGAAGGCATTGGGAAGTAATAAGTAGATGATGGGTTGCTAGAGTGACAGAAGCTTAAACCTTAGTTTATGTGTTGTGTCGTAAGGGGCTGATTTGGATCCACTAGTTTAATGCTATGGTTAGACTTTGTCTTAATTCTTCTTTGGTAGTTGCGGATGCTTGCGACAGGGGTTAATCATAAGTGGGATGTTTGTCCAAGTAAGGAAAGCACCCAAGCACCGGTCCACCCACATATAAAACTATCAAAGTAGCGAACACGAATCATATGAACATGATTAAAACTAGCTTGACATTAATTCCCATGTGTCCTCGGGAGCACTTTACTTTATATAAGAGTTCGTTCAGGCTTGTCCCTTGCTACAAAAGGGATTAGGCCATATTGTTGCACCTTAGTTACTATTGTTACTCGCGACCCGTTACAAATTATCTTATCATACAACTATCTGTTACGGACTACTTCGGTGCTTGCAGGGGATACCTTACTGAAAACCGCTTATCATTTCCTTCTGCTCCTCGGTGGGTTCGACACTCTTACTTATCGAAAGAACTACGATAGATCCCCTATACTTGTGGGTCATCAACACACTTTTGCTTTCTAGATGGTTATTCTGGTTTCTCCCAAATATCTGTTTCACAATCTGATCAGGAGAAAACCACTTTTACTTGCCCTTTCAGTACCTTTGCTTATAGACGTATGCCTTTTGGTTTATGTAATGCACCTGCTACATTTCAAAGATGTATCATGGCTATATTCTCTTATTTTTGTGAAAAGATTGTTGAGGTCTTCATGGATGATTTCTCCATTTACGAATCCTCTTTTGATGATTGCTTGAGCAACCTTGATCGAGTTTTGTAGAGATGTGAAGATACTAACCTTGTCATGAATTGGGGGAAGTGCCACTTTATGGTTAATGAAGGCATTGTATTGGGACATAAGATTTCTAAAAGAGGTATTGAAGTTGATAAGGCTAAAGTTTATGCCAATGAGAAAGTGCCATGCCTTAGAAACGTTAAAGGTATAAGAAGTTTCCTTGGTCATGCTGGTTTCTATAGAAGGTTCATTAAAGACTTCTCTAAGATTTCTAGGCCTCTCACTAATCACTTATTAGATGGGTTCTCTTGCTACAAGAATTTGATTTGCATATCGTTGATAGGAAGGGTGCTGAGAACCCCGTAGCAGATAACTTCTCTAGGTTAGAGAATGTTCTTGATGACCCACAACCTATTGATGATAGCTTTCCTGATGAACAATTGAATGTTATCAATGCTTCACACAGTACACCATGGTATGCTGATTATGCTAATTATATTGTTGCTAAATATATACCACCTAGCTTCACGTACCAACAAAAGAAAAAGTTCTTTTATGATCTGAGACATTACGTTTGGGATGATCCTCACCTGTATAAAGAGGGAGTAGATGGTATTATTAGACGTTGTGTACCTAAGCATGAAGTGGGACAAATCCTACAAAAGTGCCACTCCAAGGCTTATAGGGGACACCATGCTGGAGATAGAACTACACATAAGGTATTGCAATCCGATTTTTATTGGCCTACTCTCTTTAAGGATGCTCGTAAGTTTGTCTTGCCTTGTAATGAATGTCAAAGAATAGGTAATATTAGTAAACGTCAGGAAATCCCTCTTGATAACCCAGAAGTATAGGGGATCGCAACAGTTTTCGAGGGTAAAGTATTCAACCCAAATTTATTGATTCGACACAAGGGGTGCCAAAGAATTTGCTCGAGTATTAGCAGTTGAGTTGTCAATTCAACCACACCTGAAAAATTTAGTATCTGCAGCAAAGTTTTAGTAGCAAAGTAATATGATAGTAAAAGTAATAGCGGTAACAGTAGCAGTAGTGATTGGTATAGCAAGTGTGACAGTAGTAGCAGAAAAGTAACTAAGCAAGGACCGGTATAGGAAAAGCTCGTAGGCATTGGATCGGTGATGGATGATTATGCCGGATGATATTCATCATGTAACGGTTATAACATAGGGTATTATGTAACTAGCTCTAGTTCGTCAATGTAATGTTGGCATGTATTCCGTATATAGTCATACGTGCTTATGGAAAAGAACTTGCATGATATTTTTCGTCCATCCCTCCCGTTGCAGCGGGGTCCTAATGGAAACTAAGGGATATTATGGTCTCCTTTTAATAGAGTACCGGAACAAAGCATCAACACATGGTGAATACACTGAATCCTCATACTATGGTCATCTCCGGGAGTGGTTCCGGCTATTGTCACTCTGGGGTTGCTGGCTCATAACACATACTAGGTGACTACAACTTGCAGAATATGATCAAGAACACACATATATTGATGAAAACATAATAGGTTCAGATCTGAAATCATGTCACTCGGGCCCTAGTGACAAGCTTTAAGCATAGCAAAGTAGTAGCAACATCAGTCTTAGAACATAGTGGATACTAGGCATCAAACCCCATCAAAACTAACTCGATTACATGATAGATCTCATCCAACTCATCACCGTCCAGCAAGCCTATGATAAGAATACTCACGAACGATGAAAAGCATCATGAAATTGGCGATGGAGGATGGTTGATGATGACGATGGCTTTGATTTCCACTCTTTGGAGCCCAAAACAGACTCCAGATCTGCCCTCTCGAGGAAGAACAGGTGGTGGCGGCGGCTCCGTATCGTAAAATGCGATTATTTCTTCTCCTTGATTTTTGCTGGAATGAAAGAGTATATATGGAGCTGGAGATGAGGTCGGAGGAGCCAGGTGGGCCCCACGAGCCTGCCAGGCGCGGCCTAGGGGGGGGGGGCTCTTAGGCTCGTGGCCCACTGGCAGCTCCCCTCCGGTTGATTCTTTCTCCGGTATTTTTTATATATTCCATAAAAAATCCTCGTAAATTTTCAGGTCATTCCGAGAACTTTTATTTATGCACAAAAACAACACCCGAGTTAGTTTCATTCAAATCATGCAAATTAGAGTCCAAAACAAGGGCAAAAGAGTTTTGAAAAGTAGATACGTTGGATACGCATCAATGCCTACAAATTATTCACTTGTTATTGAACCATTTGATGTTTGGGGTTTTGATTATATGGGACCTTTTCCAAAGTCCAATGGGTATAGTCATATTTTAGTTGCTGTTGATTACATTACTAAGTGGGTAGAAGCTATTCCAACTAGTAGTGCTGATCATAACACCTCTATTAAGATGCTTAAAGAAGTTATTTTCCCTAGATTTGGAGTCCCTAGATATTTAATGACTGATGGTGGTTCACATTTTATTCATGGTGCTTTCCGTAAAATGCTTGCTAAGTATGATGTCAACCATAGAATTGCATCTCCTTATCATCCTCAGTCTAGTGGTCAAGTAGAGTTAAGTAATAGAGAAATTAAATTAATTCTGCAAAATACTATTAATAGGTCTAGGAAGAATTGGTCTAAGAAACTTGATGATGCACTGTGGGCTCATGGAACTGCTTATAAGAATCTCTATGTCGAACCGTAAACACTCCTACCACAGTCCACTTGGTACTGCTTCCAAATGGCTGCTCCACTATATGTATCCAGATTGCTACTACTAGTCATCCGGATTAGTGTTAAATCTTGTATCGACGTAAATCCTTACGACGAACTCTTTATCACCTCCATAATCGAGAAACATCTCCTCAGTCTCTTAGTTACTGAGGATAATCTTGACCGTCGTCCAGTGATCCACTCCTCGTTCACTCTTGTACCCCCTGACGGACTCATGGCAAGGCACACACAGGTGCGGTACACAACATGGCATAATATAGAGCCTATGGCTAAGGCATAGGGGACGATGGTCGTCCTTTCTCTTTCTTCTGCCGTTGTCGAGCTTTTAGTCTCACTCAACTTTCACACCTTACAAATCAGGCGAGAACTCTTTCTCTGACTGATCCATTTTGAACTCTTTCAAAATCTTGTCAAGGTATGCACTCATTGAAAGTCTCATCGAGCATCTTGATCTATCTCCATAGATTTTGATGCTCAACAATTAGGTAGCTTCATCCAGGTCTTCCTTTGAAAAACACTTTTCAAATGACCGTTTTATGCTTTCCAGAAACTCTACATTATTTCTGATCAACAATATGTCATCCACATATACTTATCAGAAATTCTATAGTGCTCCCACTCACTTTATTGCAAATACAAGTTTCTCGTAAACTTTGTATAAACATCAAAAACTTTGATCACCTCATCAAAGTGTATATTCAAAAACTTTGCTTCAGTCCATGGAAGGATCACCAAAGCTTGCACACCTTTTAGCATCCTTAGGACTGACAAAACCTTCTGGTTGTATCACATACAACCTTTCCTCAAGTAAACCGTTAAGGAAATGATGTTTTGACATCGATCTGTCGGATTTCATAATTGAAAACGTAGCAACTGCTAACATAATTCCAACAGACTTTAGCATCGCTACGAGTGAGAAAGTCTCATCGCAGTCAACTCTTTGAACTTGTCACAAACAACTTTGCAACAAGTCGAGCTTTACAAATAGTGACATTTACCATCAGTGTCTGTCTTCATTTTAAAGATCCATTTGTACTCAACGACTTGCCGTCCAACGAGCAAGTCTACCAAAGTCTATACTTGGTTTTTCATACATGGATCCTATCTCGGATTTCATGGCCTCCAACCATTTGTTGGAATCCGGGCCCATCATCGCTTCTCCACAGCTCGTAGGTTCATCGCTGTCCAACAACATGACCTCGAAGACAGGGTTGTCGTACCGCTTAGGAGCAGTACACATCCTTGTCGACCTACAAAGTTTGATAGTAACTTGATCCTGAAGCTTCATGATCATCATCATTAACTTCCTCT
Source organism: Hordeum marinum (assembly GCA_022496015.1). Lineage (NCBI taxonomy): Eukaryota > Viridiplantae > Streptophyta > Magnoliopsida > Poales > Poaceae > Hordeum > Hordeum marinum. The sequence continues at coordinate 580,333,889 of CM039673.1, forward strand.
TCAACTAACGTAGGCTTCACAGAAACATCTTTCTGCGCTGCGCTACTCTCTGGTTGAACAAAGGTTTAACAACCTCATCAAGTTCTATCTTCCTCCCACTCAATTCTTTCGAGAGAAACCTTTCCTCGAGAAAGGATCCGTTTTAGTAACAAACACTTTGCACTTGGATCTGAGATGGAAGGTTCACCCAACTGATCTTAGGGTATTCTATGAAGATGCATTTGTCCGCCTTGGGTTCGACCTCATTAGGTGAAAACATTTTTCACACAAGTGCCGCAGCCCCAAGTATTATCAAATGACAGCTTAGGTTTCTATCAAACCATAATTCATATGGTGTCATCTCAACGGATTTAGATGGTGCCCGATTTAAAGTGAATGTAGTTGTCTCTAATGCATAACCCCAAAATTATAGTAGTAAAACGACAAGAGACATCATAGCACGCACCATGTCCAATAGAGCATAACTATGATGTTCGGACACACCATCACACTATGGCGTTCCAGGTGGCGTTTAGTTGTGAAACAACTTTCACATTGTCTTAAGTTGTATGCCAAACTCGTTACTCAGATATTTACCTCCACGATCATATCGCAGTCATTTTTATCTTCTTGTCACGATGATCTTTAAACTTCACTCTGAATTTGCTTGAACCTTTCAGACGATTCAGACTTGTGTTTCATTAAGTAAATATACACTATATCTACTCAAATCATCAGTGAAGGTAAGAAAATAATGATGTCCACTGCACGCTACAAGACTCACTAGATTGCATACATCAACATGTATCATTTCCAATGAATCAATTGCCCGCTCCATCCAATGGGGTCCTTTAGTCATCTTGCCCAAGAGGCATGGTTCACATGTCTCAACCGATTCGAAATCGAATGAGTCCAAATATCCATCACCATGGAGTTTCTTCATGCGCTTTATACCAATATGACATTTTGCGGCAGTGCCACAAGTATGTGGTACTATCATTATTTAACTTTGTATCTTTTGACATCAATGTTATGAACATGTGTATTACTACGATCAAGATTTCAACAAACCATTCTCACTGGGTGCATGACCATTGAAGGTATTATTCATGTAAACGGAATAACTATTATTCTCTGACTTAAATGAATAACCGTATTGCAACAAACATGATCTAATCATGTTCATGGTCAATGCAAAACACCAAATAACATTTATTTAGGTTCGTCACTAATCCTGAAGGTAGAGAGAGCGTGCGATGTTGATCACATCAACCTTGGAAACATTTCCAACACACATCGTTACCTCACCCTTAGCTAGTTCTCCGTTTATTCCGTAGCTTTTATTTCGAGTTACTAACATTTAGCAACCGAACCGGTATCCAATACCCAGGTGCTACTAGGAGTACTAGCAAGGTACACATCAATAACTCGTATATCAAATATACTTCTGTCGATGCTGCCAGCCTTCTTATCTACCAAGTATCTAGGGTTGTTCCACTTCAGCGACCTCTCACCTCATAATAGAAGCACTTAGTCTCGGGTTTGAGTTCAACTTTGGGTTGCTTCACTGGAGCAGCAACTGACTTGCTATCCATGAAGTTTCCCTCCTTGCTCTTGCCCTTTTCGAAACTAGTGGTTTGATTAACCATCAACACTTGACGCTCCTTCTTGATTTCTACCTTCGCGGTGTCAAACATCGCGAACAGCTTAGGGATCAATACTTCTATCCCTGGTGTATTATAGTTCATCACTAAGTTCTAGTAGCTTTAGTGACAGTGACTTGGAAAACTATATCAATCACTACCTTATCTGGAAGATCAACACCCACTTGATTCAAGAGATTGTAGTACCCAGACAATCTGAGTACATGCTCAACGATTGAGCTATTCTCCTTCATATTACAGGCAAAGAATCTTGTTGGAGATCTCATATCTCGCAACACAGGCACGAGCCTGAGATCACAATCTCTGCTCCTAGAACATCTCATATGTTCCGCGACGTTCAAAACGTTTCGGAGCCTCAATTCTAAGCCGTAATGCATGACGCACTAAACTATCAAGTAGTCATCGAAACGTGCCTGTCAGATGTTCACAACATCTATAGACGATGCTAGAGGGGGTGGCGCACCGAGCGGTGCATTAAGGACATAAGCCTTCTGTGCAGCAATGAGGACAATCCTCAGATCACGGACCCAGTCCGCAATATTGCTACCAACATCTTTCAACTCTATTTCTCTAGGAACATATACAAATTTAAGGGAGCTACAGCGCGAGCTAGTAATCTACAACATAATTTGCAAAGACACTTTGACTATGTTCACGATAATGAGTTCAATTAATCATATTACTTAAGAACTCCCACTCAAATTGACATCCCTCCGATCATTCGAGTGATACATGATCCAAATTCACCAACTCAAGTCCGATCATCACGTGAGATGAGGTGGCTGCAATGGTGAACATCATTATGTTGATCATATCTACTATATGACTCATGTTCGACCTTTCGGTCTCTCGTGTTCCGAGGCCATGTCTGTACATGCTAGGCTCGTCAAGTTTAACCCGAGTGTTCTGCGCTTGCAAATCTGGCTTGCACCCGTTGTATGTGAACGTAGAGTCTATCACACCCGATCATCACGTGGTGTCTCAACACGATGAACTTTCGCAATGGCGCACACTCGGGGAGAACACAATTCATCTTGAAATTCAAGTGAGGGATCACCTTATAATGCTACCGCCGTACTAAGCAAAACAAGGTGCATAAAAGGATTAACATCTCATGCAATACATAAGTGACATGATATGGCCATGAACTTGTGTTTAAGATCTCCATCTTCGAAACACCGGCATGATCTCCATCGTCACCGGCACAACACCATGATCTCCATCATCTTGATCTCCATCAATGTGTTGCCATTGGGGTTGTGGCGCCAGCCCTGCTTCTACTTCTATTGCTACCGCTTAGCGATAAAGTAAAGCATTACATAGTGCTTAATGATTGACACGCAGGTCATACAATAATTAAAGACAACCCTATGGCTCCTGCCGGTTGCCGTACTCAACGACATGCAAGTCGTGAAATTCTATACATCACATGATCATCTCATACATCACATATATCTCATCATGTAATTGGCCATATCACATCACAACATACCCTGCAAAAACAAGTTAGACGTCCTCTAATTGTTGTTGCATGTTTTACGTGGCTGCTACGGGTATCTAGCAAGAACGATTCTCACCTACGCATAAACCACAACGGTGATACATAGATTGCTTTTCAACCTTCTCAAGGACCGCCTTTGTCGGATCCAATCCAACTAAAGTGAGAGAAACTGTCACCCGCAAGCCATCTAAGCAACAAGTTGGTTGAGGGAACCGGTCTCTCGTAAGCGTACGAGTAATGTTGGTCCGGGCCGCTTCATCTCACAATCCCGCTGAACCAAAATCCGACCAAGGGAGGAAGAAATCTAAGCATCAACGCCCACAAACCTTTTGTGTTCTACTCGAGATCTCATCGAACCATCAACCTAGCTCATGATGCCACTGTTGGGGAACGTCGCATGGGAAACAAAATTTTTCCTATGAACACGCAAACCTATCCATGGTGATGAGCATCTACGAGAGGGAGAGTGGATCTACATACCCTTGTGGATCGCTAAGCGGGAAGCGTTAAGAAACGCGGTTGGTGTAGTCGAACATCTTCGCGATCCAAATCGCCGAGCGTCTCGCGACCCAATCACGAACCGTCCCGCGAACACATCATGATCCGTCCCGTGAACTCATCACGATCCGTCTCACGATCTTGATCACGATCTGTCCCGCGAACTCATCACGATCCGTTCCGTGATGACATCACGAACCGTCTCGCGATCTCGATCACGGTCCTTCCGATCTAGCGCCAAACGGACGACACCTCCGCGTTCAGCACACGTGCAGCTTGATGACGATCTCCACCGTCTCGATCCAACGAGAGGAGGTGGAGAGGAGAGAGAGTTCACCGGCAGCATGACGGCGCTTCAGTGATGGTGGTGGAGCAATTCCGGCAGGGTTTCGCCTAAGCGCTGCAGAAAACCGATCTAGAGGAGAAACTATGCACCGGTGTAACGGGTAGCACGTGGCCGGAAATTCTGTCCAAAAACCACCCAATCCACTAGTATATATAGGAGGAGAGGGTAGGAGAGGCAGCCAAGGCCTTTGGGTCGGCCGAAATAGGAGGTGGGATGCAATCCTACTTCACCTCCAATCCTAGTTGGAGTAGGATTGCCTCCTATTGGCTGATTTTCCACGTTTTGCTTTAGGACTTTCTCTCCTGCGCCATGGGCCTTTGTGGCTGTTTTCCCAGCCCACTAAGGGCTGGTTAATACTCTCCCACAGCCCATGGACCTCTTGGGGTCGAAGTACCCCTCCCGGAGGTCTCCCGGTACACTACCGGCACTCCCGGTACACTACCGATGAGCCCAAAACTTTTCCGGAAACCAATCTGGGACTTCCTATATATGAATCTTTACCTCCGGACCATTCCGGAGCTCCTCGTGACATCCGGGATCTCATCCGGGACTCCGAAAAAACTTTGATCACCACCATACATAACTCTACACTACCGAAACGTCACCGAACCTTAAGTGTGCAGACCCTGCGGGTTCGAGAACTATGTAGACATGACCGAGACACCTCTACGGTCAATTACCAATGGCGGGACCTGGACGTCCACATTGGTTCCTACATATTCTATGAAGATCTTTATCGGTCGAACCTCTATGTCAAGGATTCAGTTAATCTCGTATAACGTTCCCTTTGTTCTTCGATATGTTACTTGCCCGAGATTCGATCGTCGGTATCTCCATACCTAGTTCAACCTCGTTACCGGCAAGTCTCTTTACTCATTCCGTAATACAGTATCCCGCAACTAACAATTAGTCACATTGCTTGCAAGGCTTATTGTGATGTTGCATTACCGAGTGGGCCCCGAGATACCTCTCCGTCACACGGAGTAACAAATCCCAGTCTCGATCCATGCCAACTCAACAGATACCATCGGATATACCTGTAGAGCACCTTTATAGTCACCCAGTTACGTTGCGACGTTTGATACACACAAGGCACTCCTCCTATATCCATGAGTTGCATGATCTCATGGTCATGGGAACATCTACTTGACATGCAGAAAACAGTAGCAATAAACTGAACCGATCATGTGCTACGTTTGTAGTTTGGGTCTTGTCCATCACATCATTCTCCTAATGATGTGATCCCGTTATCAAATGACATCTCATGTCCATGGCTAGCAAACCTTAACCATCTTTTGATCAACGAGCTAGTCTACTAGAGGCATGCTAGGGACATGGTGTTCTCTATGTATCCACACATGTATCTGAGTTTCTGATCAATACAATTATAGCATGGATAATAAACGATTATCACGAACAAGGAAATATGATAATAACTTAATTTATTATTGCCTCTAAGGCATATTTCCAACAGCACTGCGGGCTCATGGAACTTCTTATAAGAATCCCATGGGCATGTCTCCTTATAAAATGCTTTACGGTAAAGCATGTCATTTACCTGTTGAGCTAGAGCATAAGGTTTATTGGGCAATCAAAAAGCTCAAATTTTATTTCAAACTTGCTGGTGAGAAGAGATTATTTGATATTACCTCAATTGATGAATGGAGAGCTCAGGCATATGAAAATGCCAAGTTGTTTAAAGAGAAAGTTAAAAGGTGGCATGATAAAAATATACAAAAACGTGAGTTCAATGTAGGTGATTATGTCTTGCTATACAATTCTTGTTTAAGATTTTTTGCAGGAAAACTTCTCTCTAAATGGGAAGGTCCTTACAGTGTCGAGGAAGTATATTGTTCCGGTGCCATCAAAATCAACAACGCAGAAGGCACTTTTCCGAGAGTTGTGAATGGACAAAGAATCAAGCATTATATCTGAGGTACTCCGACAAATTTAGAAAGCAATATAATCAATACCATAACCCCGGAGGAGTACATAAGGGATGTTTACCAGCTTGTTTCAGACTCCGAAAACGAAGAGGTATGTGATACGGTAAGCAAACCGACTCCAAAACTTTTCCAATAGCAATTTTCCTCAGTTTTGGAATATTTAAAAAATTACAAAAAATTAAGGTACTCCAGAAAGCGCACCAGGAGGCCACGAGCCTGCCAGGCGCGGGCCCACCCCCTGGCCGCGCCTGTGGGGCTCGTGAGCTCCTCGTGCGCCTCCCGGACTCCGTTTTCTTGTGGAACACTCCTTATTGTCGGTAAAAATTCATTATATTACTTCACAAAAGGTCTGACCCTCGTACCACGCAAATATCCTCTGTTTTCGTTTCGAACTATTGTGCAGACAGATTTAGATCGCTGTGACGTCCACCAAGGTCTCAAAGGACAAGTTCTTTGAGAAGTCATCAACCCCTATCTCGCGAAGGTGCTCCAACACCCTCAAACCATGGAGATGCGTGAGGGGGTGCTGCACATCCGTGACGTTGAGGGGCCCAAGAAGACCGGTGGCGTGGAGACGAGGCTCGAAGCAATGGAGCAACAAGTCTTCAAGTGCCAACGGAAGGTGGAACACGGACTCAACGCCAACCACATGATGATTACGGAGTTCACCAACAAGCACAAGGTCGATGCCAAGGACATCGAGGAACACCTCCTCAAGCTCCATAATAGAATCGATGATCTCCAGGCCCAGATATATGACCTACAAAACTAGAACTGTGAGTATGAGTATAGATTTATAGCAATGCGGTTGGCTACAGATTTGAGGATCCCGGAGACTCGATCATCTTTCCATGATGGAGAACCTATGTCTTGGAAGACGGAGGATCAACCCCGGATTCCAGCGACTCCACCACCATCACCTCCGAAGGAAGAAAATTAAACAGACAGGTATGGGCACTCCCCTTGGCTTGTGCCAAGCTTGGGGGAGTTGCCCCGTTATCGTATCACCATCACATCTTTTGCCTTTACCTTTATATTAATTCGATCCTTTTGGTAATATCTTTATCTAGTAGAATAAAGTTTTTAGTATGATCTAGGTTTGAGTTTTGCTTTGTGTTACCCCCAATGTAATAGAGTTCGTGAGTTATATAATAAAGAGTGTTTTAGTTAAGGGCTTTGGTTCTTGCCATGATCTAAAGAAGATAATAATAAGAGAACAAAAGCATGAAAGATCATGTGATGATCTTATGGGAAGTGATGGCTTCACATATAAAAAGAATGTTGACTGAAACTTGTTGTGGGTAGACAAACATAGACCTTGGTCATTGATGCAATTAATAGGAAGTAATAAATAAAGAGAGGTTCACATATAAATAAACCATCTTTGACACCATCTATGATTGTGAACACCCATTAAACTATTGCATGCTAAGAAGTAGATGTTGGATAAGGAAGACAACATAATGAATCATGTTTGCCTGGTTTCGAACAATGCTATATGCTTATTGATCCTTTAGCATGTGACGCTTGCTTCCACCTCATATTAGCCAAAATTTCCGCACTAAGTAAAGATACTACTTGTGCATCCCTAAAACCCTCAATCCAGTTTTGCCATGAGAGTCCACCATACCTACCTATGGATTGAGTAAGATCCTTCAAGTAAGTTTTCATTAGTGCAAGCAATAAAAAGTGCTACCTAAATATGTATGATCTATTAGTGTGTGGAAAATAAGGTTTGTACGAACCTGTGATGAGGAAGACATAAAAGCGACGGACTGCATAATAAAGTTCTTTATCACAGGAGGCAATATAAAGTGACGTTCCTTCACACTAAGAGATCACACATCCAAACCTTAAAAGGGCATGACAACCTCTGCTTCCCTCTGCGAAGGGCCTATCTTGTACCTTTACTTTTTATCTTTAAAAGAGTCATGGTGATTCTCACCAATTCCTTATCTTGCCATCATCTTGGCAAGGGTCATATGCTAGGGAAAGATCTATATTCATATATCAACTTGGAAGTAACTAATCATGAACTATTATTGTTGACATTACCCTTGAGGTAAAGAGTTGGGAGGCGAAACTATAAGCCCCTATCTTTCTCTGTGTCCAACTGAAACTTTGATCTCATGAGTACCGCGTGAGTTTTAGCAATTGTAGAAGACTAAAAGATGATTGAGTATGTGGATTTTCTTTACAAGCTCTTATTTGACTCTTTCCGATGTTATGATAAATTGCAATTGCTTCAATGACTAAAGACTATTGGTTGTTAATTCTCAATAAGATTCTGGATGCATGCTTTACATTGTGAATGAATTGTCACTTTAGCATAAGGGATTATATGACGATATTGTTGTTCTAAATATGATCATGATGCCTGCATGTCCATATTTTATTTTATCGACACCTCTTTCTCTAAACATGTGGGCATATTTATCGATCTCGGTTTCCGCTTGAGGACAAGCAAGGTCTAAGCTTGGGGGAGTTGATTCGTCCATTTTGCATCATGCTTTTATATTGATATTTATCGCATCAAGAGTTGTTATAACACGTTATGGTACAATACTCATGCCTTTACTCTCTTATTTTACAAGGTTTACGCAAAGAGGGAGAATGCCGGTAGCTGGAATTCTGGGATGGAAAAGGAGCAAGTTTGAGATGTCTATTCTGCACAACTCCAAAAGCCGTGAAAATCAATGAGGAATTATTTTGGAATATATATAAAATACTGGGCCAAAAATATACCAGAGAGGAGCCACCAGGAGGCCACGAGCTTGCCAGGCGCGGGCCACCCCCCTGGTCGCGCCTGGGGGCTCATGGGCCTCCTGCTGCTCCTTTGGCCCCCATCTTGTCCTATATGAAGGGTTTCGCTTGAGAAAAATCATAATAGAGCTTTCGGGAGGAGACGCCGACGCCACGAGGCGAAACTTGAGCAGAACCAATCTAGAACTCCGGCAGGGCTGTTCTGCCGGGGAAACTTCTCTCCCGGAGAGGGAAATCGACGCCATCGTCATCACCAACACTCCTCTCATCGGAGGGGACTCATCTCCATCAACATCTTCATAAACTCCATCTCATCTCCAAACCCTAGGTCATCTCTTATATTCAATCTCCGTCTCGCAACTTCGATTGGTACTTGTAAGGTTGCTAGTAGTGTTAATTGCTTATTGTAGTTGATGCTAGTTGGTTTGTTTGGTGGAAGATCATATGTTCAGATCCTTAATGTTATTCAATACCTCTCTGATCATGAACATAATTACGCTTTGTGAGTATTTATGTTTGTTCCTGAGGACATGGGATAAGTCTTGCTAATAGTAGTCATGTGAATTTGGTATTCGTTCGATATTTTGATGCGGTGTATTATGTCTCTCCTCTAGTGGTGTTATGTGAACATCGACTACATGACACTTCACCATTATTTGGTCCTAGAGGAAGGTATTGGGAAGTAATAAGTAGATGATGGGTTGCTAAAGTGACAGAAGCTTAAACCCTAGTTTATGCGTTGCGTCGTAAGGGGCTGATTTGGATCCACTAGTTTAATGCTATGGTTAGACTTTGTCTTAATTCTTCTTTCGTAGTTGCGGATGCTTGTGAGAGGGGTTAATCATAAGTGGTATGTTTTTTCAAGTAAGTACAACACCAAAGCACCGGTCCACCCACATATCAAACTACCAAAGTAGCGAACACGAATCATACGAACATGATGAAAACTAGCTTGACAGTAATTCCCATGTGTCCTCAGGAGCACTTTAATTTATATAATAGTTCGTTCAGGCTTGTCCCTTGCTACAAAAGGGATTGGGCCATATTGCTGCACCTTTGTTACTATTGTTACTCGCTACCCGTTACAAATTATCTTATCATACAACTATATGTTACCGACTATTTCAGTGCTTGTAGAGAATACCTTACTAAAAACCGCTTATCATTTCCTTCTGCTCCTCGTTGGGTTCGACAGTCTTACTTATCGAAAGGACTACGATAGATCCCCTATACTTGTGGGTCATCATTAGAGACGTTGAAGTCTTGTGTGGTAAAACTAAGTATCCTACTGATTTTCTCGTTCTTGCTACCACACAAGATAGCTTTTGTCCCATCATATTTGGTAGACCTTTCCTCAATACTGTTAATGCTCAAATTAATTGTGAGAAACAGACTATTACTGTTGGCTTTGGAGGTGTGTCACCTGAATTTAATTTTTCTAAGTTTGGTAGACAACATCATGAAAAAGAACTATCTAATAAGGATGAAATTATTGCTCTTGCTTCTATTGCTATGCCTCCTACAGATCCTTTAGAGCAATACTTGCTTGAACATGAAAATGACATGCATATTGATGAAAGGACTGCGATAGATAGAATTACCTTTGAACAATGTCCTATCCTTAAGAATAATTTGCCTGTTGAATTACTTGGAGATCCACCTCCACCAAAGGGTGATCCTGTGTTTGAGCTTAAACAATTACCTAATACTCTTAAGTATGCTTATCTTGATGAAAAAGGGATATATCCTGTTATTATCAGTGTTAACCTTTCAGAGCATGAAGAAAAGAAATTATTGAAAACTCTAAGGAAGCACCGTGCTGCTATTGGATATACTCTTGATGATCTTAAAGGCATTAGTCCCACTCTATGCTAGCATAAAATTAAAACGGATCATGATTCCAAACAAGTTGCTGATCCCCAATGAAGACTGAATCCTAAGATGAAAGAGGTGGTAATAAAATAAATACTAAAGCTCCTGGAAGCAGGTATTATTTACCCTGTTGCTCATAGTGATTGGGTAAGTCCGGTGCATTGTGTCCCTAAGAAGGGAGGTATTACCGTTGTTCCTAATGATAAAGATGAATTGATCCCACAAAGAATTGTTACTGGCTATAGGATGGTAATTGATTTTAGGAAATTGAATAAATCTACTAAGAAATATCATTACCCTCTACCTTTTATTGATCAAATGCTAGAAAGATTGTCTAAACATACACACTTTTGCTTTCTAGATGGTTATTCTCGTTTCTCCCAAATACCTATTGCCCTTTTGGTACCTTTGCTTATAGACGTATGCCTTTTGGTTTATGTAATGCACCTTCTACCTTTCAAAGATGTATCATGGCTATATTCTCTGACTTTTGTGAAAAGATTGTTGAGGTTTTCATGGATGATTTCTCCGTTTACGTATCTTCTTTTGATGATTTCTTGAGCAACCTTGATCGAGTTTTGCAGAGATGTGAAGATACTAACCTTGTCTTGAATTGGGAGAAGTGCCACTTTATGGTTAATGAAGGCATTGTCTCGGGACATAAAATTTCTAAAAAAGGTATTGAAGTTGATAAGGCTAAAGTTGATGCCATTGAGAAGATGCCATGCCCTAAAGACATTAAAGGTATAAGAAGTTTCCTTGGTCATGTTGGTTTCTATAGAAGGTTTATTAAAGACTTCTCTAAGATTTCTAGCCCTCTCACTAATCTCTTGCAAAAAGATATTCCATTTGTTTTTGATGATGATTGTGAAGAAGCATTTGAAATACTCAAGAAACCCTTGATAACTCCACCTATTGTTCAACCACCTGATTGTAACCTACCTTTTGAAATCATGTGTGATGCTAGTGATTATGCTGTTGGTGCTATCCTGGGACAAAGAGTTGACAAGAAATTAAATGTTATTCATTATGCTAGTAAAACTCTAGACAGTGCCGAAAGAAATTATGCTACTACTAAAAAAGAAATTTTAGCAGTTGTGTTTGCATGTGATAAGTTCAGATCTTATATTGTTGATTCTAAAGTTACTATTCACAGTGATGCTGCTGCTATTAAATATCTCATGGAAAAGAAAGATGCTCAGCCCAGACGTATTAGATGGGTTCTCTTGCTACAAGAATTTGATTTGCATGTTGTTGATAGGAAGGGTGCTGAGAACCCCGTAGCAGATAACTTATCTAGGTTAGAGAATGTTCTTGATGACCCACAACCTATTGATGATAGCTTTCCTGATGAACAATTGAATGTCATCAATGCTTCACGTAGTACACCATGGTATGCTGATTATGCTAATTATATTGTTTCTAAATATATACCACCTAGTTTCACGTACCAACAAAATAAAAAGTTCTTTTATGATTTGAGACATTACTTTTGGGATGATCCTCACATGTATAAAGAGGGAGTAGATGGTGTTATTAGACTTTGTGTACCTGAGCATGAATAGGGACAGATCCTATAGAAGTGCCACTCCGAGGCTTACGGAGGGCACCATGCTAGAGATAGAACTGCACACAAGGTATTGCAATCCGATTTTTATTGGCCTACTCTCTTTAAGGATGCTCGTAAGTTTGTCTTGTCTTGTGATGAATGTCAAAGAATATGTAATATTAGTAGGCGTCAGGAAATGCCTATGAATTATTCACTTGTTATTGAACCATTTGATGTTTGGGGTTTTGATTATATGGGACCTTTTCCAAAGTATAATGGGTATACACATATTCTAGTTGCTGTTGATTACGTTACTAAGTGGGTAGAAGCTATTCCAACTAGTAGTGCTGATAATAAGACCTCTATTAAGATGCTTAAAGAAGTTACTTTCCCTAGATTTGGAGTCCCTAGATATTTAATGACTGATGGTGGTTCATGTTTTATTCATGTTGCTTTCCGTAAAACGCTTGCCAAGTATGATGTCAACCATAGAATTGCATCTCCTTATCATCCTCAGTCTAGTGGTCAAGTAGAGTTAAGTAATAGAGAAATTAAATTAATTTTGCAAAAGACTGTTAATAGGTCTAGAAAGAACTGGTCTAAGAAACTTGATGATGCATTGTGGGCTTATAGAACTGCTTATAAGAATCCCATGGGCATGTCTCTGTATAAAATGGTTTACGGTAAAGCATGTCATTTACCTCTTGAGCTAGAGCATAAGGCTTATTGGGCAATCAAAGAGCTCAACTTTGATTTCAAACTTGCTGGTGAGAAGAGGTTATTTGATATTAGCTCACTTGATGAATGGAGAACACAGGCATATGAGAATGCCAAGTTGTTTAAAGAGAAAGTTAAAAGGTGGCATGATAAAAGGATACAAAAACGTGAGTTCAATGTAGGTGATTATGTCTAGCTATACAATTCTCATTTAAGATTTTTTGCAGGCAAGCTTCTCTCTAAATGGGAAGGTCCTTATACTGTTGAAGAAGTATATTGTTCCTGTGCCATCAAAATCAACAACACGGAGGGCACTTTTCTGAGAGTTGTGAATGGGCAAAGAATCAAGCATTATATCTCAGGTACTCCCATAAATGTAGAAAGCAATATAATTAATACCATAACCCCGGAGGAGTACATAAGGGATGTTTACCAACCTGTTTCAGACTCCGAAAACGAAGAGGTATGTGATATGGTAAGCAAACCGACTCCAAAACTTTTCCAATAGCAATTTTTCTCCATTTTGAAATATTTAGAAAAAGAGAAAAATTTAAAGTAGTTCAGGAAGCGCACGAGGAGGCGACGAGCCTGCCAGGCGCTCCCCTAACCCCTGGGTACGCCTAGGGGCTCGTGAGCGCCTCGTGTGCCTCTCGGACTCCGTTTTCTTGTGGAACACTCCTTATGGTCGGTAAAAATTCATTATATAATCTCTCGAAAGGTATGACCCTCGTATCACGCAAATATTCTCTGTTTTCGTTTCGAGCCTGTTTCTGCAGCAGATTTAGAGCAAGGATGTCCTCTCAAGATTCAGAGGAGGAGAGCTATGTGTCTGATTACCTTGCCAACCCCAAGGTCCACGGAGATTTAGATCCTTATGGTTGGACCATAGATGAGGAAGTTCCTCTACCCCAACCTGGGGACATGCATCTGGAGTTCAAGAAGTCGAGTCTCCCTAACTCAAGGAGGAAGCCTAAGATTTTTTTTACCGCTTCTCGTATTTTGCAGGAGAGTAAGCAAGAATTATATCAAAGGGTGTTGAGGCTTGAAGAGTAAGTTAACAATCTAAAAGAGCAGAAATTTGTGCTAAAAAGGAAACTAAACAAGCTTAAGCATTCTACCCCAACTCCACCCCCATCACCCTCGAAGGAAGACAATTAAACACACGGGTATGGGCACTCCCCTTGGCTTGTGCCAAGCTTGGGGGAGTTGCCCCTGTATCGTATCAGCATCACATGTTTTGATTTTACATTTATCTTACTTCGATCCTTTTTGTAATATCTTTATCTAGTAAAATAAAGTTTTTAGTATGATCTAGGCTTGAGTTTTGCCTTGTGTTACCCCCAATGTAATTGAGTGCTTGAGTTATATAATAAAGAGTGTTTTAGTTAAGGCCTTTGCTTCATAGCATGATCTAAAGAAAATAATAATAAAAGAACAAAAGCATGAAACATCATGTGATGATCTTATGGGAAGTGGTGGCTTCACATATAAAAAGAGTGTTGACTGAAACTTGTTGCGGGTGGACAAACGTAGACCTTGGTCATTGTTGCAGTTAATAGGAAGTAATAAAGAAAGAGAGTGATGTCTACTATGCAACCTTCTCCTTGTGGACGTTGTTGGGCCTCCAAGTGCAGAGGTTTGTAGGACAGTAGCAATTTTCCCTTAAATGGGTGACCTAAGGTTTATCAATCCGCAGTAGGCGTAGGATGAAGATGGTATCTCTCAACCAAATAACAAATAGTCTCTTGTGTCCCCAACACACCCAATACAATGGTAAGTTGTATAGGTGCACTAGTTTGGCAAAGAGATGGTGATACAAGTGCAATATGGATAGTAGATATAGGTTTTTGTAATCTGAAAATATAAAAACAACAAGGTAACTAATAGTAAAAGTGAGCACGAACGGTATTGCAATGCTTGGAAACAAGGCCTAGGGTTCATATTTTCACTAGTGGAAGTTCTCTCAATAATGATAACATAATTGGATCATAAAACTAGCCATCAACGTGCAACAAAGAGTCACTCCAAAGTAACTAATAGCGGAGAACAAACGAAGAGATTATTGTCGGGTATGAAACCACCACAAAGTTATTCTTTCTGATTGATCTATTCAAGAGTCTGTAGTAAAATAACACGATGCTATTCTTTCCGTTCAATCTAACCTAGAGTTCGTACTAGAATAACACCTTACGACACACATCAACCAAAACCCTAATGTCACCTAGATACTCCATTGTCACCTCAAGTATCCGTGGGCATGATTATACAATATGCATCACACACTCTCAGAATCATCTATTCAACCAACACATAGAACTTCAAAGAGTGTCCCAAAGTTTCTACCGGAGAGTCAAAACGTGTGCCAACCCCTATGCATAGGTTCTCGAGGTCATGAAACCCGCAAGTTGATCACCAAAACATACATCAAGTACTCACATGAATATCCCATTGTCACCACAGATAGACACATGCAATATATACATCAAGTGTTCTTAAAGACTCAATCCGATAAGATAACTTCAAAGGGAAAACTCAATTCATTACAAGAAGGGAGAGGGGGAAGAACATCATAAGATCCAACTATAGTAGCAAAGCCCGCGGTACATAGAGATCAAGACATCTCAAGAACACGAGAGAGAAAGAGATCAAACACATAGCTACTGGTACATACCCTCATCCCTAAGGGTGAACTACTCCCTCCTCATCATGGAGATTGTCGGGATGATGAAGATGGCCACCGGAGATGGATTCCCCCTCCGGCAGGGTGCCGGAACGGGCTCCCGATTGGTTTTTGGTCGCTACAGAGGCTTGCGGCTGTGGAACTCCGTTCTAGGTTTATTTCTAGAGGTTTCTGTATTTATAAGACCAGATGGCGTCGAGAACAAGTCAGGAGGACCCATGAGGGAGTCACGAGCCTCCCAGGCGTGCCCAGGGGGTGGGCGTGCCTCCCAGGCTCGTGGCTTCCTCGGGACTCCTCTCCGATATATTTTTCTTCTGGTATTTTTGATATTTTCCATTAAAAATCACGGCAAAAGTTTTATTCCGTTTGGACTCTGTTTGATATTTCTATTTGAAAAAGGTCAAAAACACGGAAAAAATAGGAACTAGCACTGGGCTTTAGGTCAATAGGTTAGTCCCAAAAATAATATAAAATAGCATATAAATGCATATAAAACATCCAAAGTTGATAACATAATAGCATGGAACAATAAAAAATTATAGATACGTTGGAGACGTATCAAGCATCCCCAAGCTTAACTCCTACTCCTCCTCGAGTAAGGAAGTGATAAAAACAGTATTTTAGATGTGGAATGCTACCTAGCATATTTATTCTTATAATCTACTTTATTGTGGCATGAAGGTTCAGATCCATAAGATTCAAAACAAAAGTTTAATATTGACATGAAAACAACAATACTTGAAGCATACTAGCAAAGTAATCATGAACTTTCGAAATAACATGGCCAAAGAAAGTTATCCCTACAGAATCATATAGTCTGGTTATGCTCCATCTTCCTCACACAATGAATCTAAATCATGAACAACCCCGATATTGGTCAAGCAATTGTTTTCACACTTTTACTTTTTCAAACTTTTTCAACTCTCACGCAATACATGAGCGTGAGCCATGGATATAACACTATAAGTGGAATAGAATATGGTGGAGGTTGTGAGGCAAAAAGGAGGAGATTGTCACATCGACTCGGCGTATCAACGGGATATGGAGATGCCCATTAATAGATATCAATGTAAATGAGTAGGGATTGCCATGCAACGGATGCACTAGAGCTATAAGTGTATGAAAGCTCAAAATAAACTAAGTGGGTGTCATCCAACTTGCTTGCTCACGAATACCTAGGGAAATTTGAGGAAGCCCATCATTGGAATATACAAGCCAAGTTCCATAATGAAAATTCCCACTAGTATATGAAAGTGACAATATATGAGACTCTCTATCATGAAGATCATGGTGCTACTTTGAAGCACAAGTGTGGTAAAGGATAGTAGCATTGTCCCTTCTCTCTTTTTCTCTCATTTTTTTGTCTCGGCTCTTTGTCCTCTTTTTTTTCATTTCATTTTTTTATCCAGAGTCTCATCCCAACTGGTGAGGGAATCATAGCTTCCATCCTTTCCTCACATGGGACAATGCTCTAGTAATGATGATTATCACACTTTTATTTACTTACAACTCGAAACTTAGAACAAAAGATATGACTCTATATGACTGCCTCCGGCAGTGTACCGGGATGTGCAATGACTCATGAGTGACATGTATGAAAGATATGAACGGTGGCTTTGCCACAAGTACAATGTCAGCTACATGATCATGCAAAGCAATATGACAATAATGGTGCGTGTCATAATAAACGGAACGGTGGAAGTTGCATGGCAATATATCTCGGAATGGCTATGGAAATGCCATGATGGGTAGGTATGGTGGCTGTTTTGAGGAAGGATATATGGTGGGTGTCTGCACCGGCGAAAGTTGCGTTGTGCTAGAGAGGCTAGCAATGGTGGAAGGGTGAGAGTGCGTATAATCCATGGACTCAACATTAGTCATAAAGAACTCACATACTTATTGCAAAAGTTTTATTAGTTATTTAAACTAAGTGTTAGACGCATGCTCCTAGGGGAAGGGTTGGTAGGAGTTAACCATCGCGCGATCCCGAGCGCCACACAAAGGATGACAATCAATAAAAACATCATGCTCCGACTTCCTAACATAGAGGTTCACCATACGTGCATTCTACGGGAATCACAAACTCTAAAACAAGTATTTCTACCAATCCATAATTACTCACTAGCATGACTCTAATATCACCGTCCTTATATCTCAAAACTATGTGCAAAGAATCAAACTTCTCATAGTATTCGATGCACTCTATATGAAAGTTTTTATTATATCCCTCTTGGACGCCCATCATATTAGGACTAGATTCATAACCTAAGAAAATTACCATGCTGTTTAAGACTCTCAAAATAATATAAGTGAAGCATGTGAGTTCAACTATTTCTATAAAGTAAAGTCATCGCAATGCTCTACGAAGACATAAGTGAAGCACTAGAGCAAAAGAAAAACTACTCCAAATGATATGAGTGAAGATCAACGAGTATTTGAATAATTATTTGGCTATGTGAAGACTCTCCAATCTAAGAATTTCAGATCCTAAGTACCTTATTCAAACAAAATAAAATTACACTCCAAGGATAGCATGAATCATGTGAAGAGGCAAAAACTTAGTTTCAACCGATACTAACCGGTAATTGTTGAAGAAGAAAGGTGGGATGCCAACCGGGGCATCCCCAAGCTTAGATGCTTGAGACTTCTTGAAATATTTATTGGGGTGCCTTGGTCATCCCCAAGCTTGAGCTTTTTTGTATCCTTAATTCCTCTCATATGGTGGTTTCCAAAATCTTAAAAACTTCATCCACACAAAACTTAACAAGAACTCATGAGATAGGTTAGTATAAATCAATGCAAAACTATATCATCCAATACTGTAGAAAATCACTAAGATTATTATTTGAAATTTCACACTAAATTACTCTGCATATTTAAAACTCTCATCATCAAATGGAATCATTAAACGAGCAAACATATGGGAACAATGCAAACATAAAAGCAATCGGCCTAAACAGAAAAGTCTGAAGAATGAAGTAAGATCCATACTTAATTAACTCCAAAAAATCTGAAACAATTCCACACTGTATGGAATTTATAATATCATACTGTGTCCAAATTGAAGTTATTCTGATATACAGAAAATTCTAGGGAATTTTTGCACTACAAGCAAAGTTTCTGTTTTGGAACAGCAACTCCTATACTTGCAAATTAAGCATGGTAAAGGCTATCCTTGACATTTTTATTAATTTAAATGATGAAAAACATTAACATTAATATAAATAACATCAATTAAGTACTAATAAAATAAAATTACGCTCCAAGAAAAACACATATCATGTGGTGAATAAAAATATAGCCCCAAGTAAAGTTACCGATGGATTGAAGATGAAAGAGGGGATGCCTTCCTGGGGCATCCCCAAGCTTAGGCTCTTTGGTGTCCTTGAATATTTCTTGTTATGCCTTGTGCATCCCCAAGATTAGACTCTTTCCACTCCTTGTTCCGTTGTCCATCCGAACTTTACCCAAAACTTGAAAACTTCACAACACAAAACTTAACGGAACTTCCTGAGATGGGTTAGTATAATAAAGACAAATCATTCATTTTGGTACTGTAAAGACAAGGTTCATAAATGTTCCCACACAATTCCTACTTTATATTATCATTTCCACAATTTATATCACTTAATATAATCTATGGGAACACTAAAACAAGCAAACTATGCATTGAAAACAGAATTTATCATGAACAGAACAGTCTGTAATGATGTGAATGATAACCATACTTATGCACCTCCAACAATTTTGAAACAATTATGAAAATTAAGAAAATTTGTATATGAATCAGCATAAAAAATAATAAACTCAAGAGCTCTCTCTAGATAGAAATGAAAAATAATTTCATGAGCACAAAGTTTCTGTCTTTTTCAGCGTGATCAAACAACTATCACCGAAACTAATCATAAAGGCTTTACTTGGATTTTATTGAAATAAAAGCTATAAAACATGATTAATACAGAAGCTGAATCATGTGAACGCACAAAAAAAGTAAGGATACATATTGGGTTGTCTCCCAACAAGCACTTTTCTTTAATGCCTTTCAAGCTTGGCATGATGATTTCAATGATGCTCACATGCAAGATAAGAATTGAAACATAACGGGAGCATCATGAGGCATATGAAAATCACATTTAAGTCTAACCCACTTCCTATTCATAGGGATTTTGTGAACAAACAACTTATTGGAGCAAGAATCATCTAGCATAGGAAGGCAAGCAAGCATAGCTTCGAAAATTTCAACTCATAGAGAGGAAACTTGACATTATTGCAATATGTCGAAGCATATGATCCTCTCTCATAATAATTTTCAGTAGAATCATGAATTAATTAAAAAATATAACCAACAACTAAAGCATTCTTTTCATTATCTACAAGCATAGAAATTTTACTACTCTC
Organism: Hordeum marinum; assembly: GCA_022496015.1. Classification (NCBI taxonomy): domain Eukaryota; kingdom Viridiplantae; phylum Streptophyta; class Magnoliopsida; order Poales; family Poaceae; genus Hordeum; species Hordeum marinum. The sequence continues at coordinate 580,353,802 of CM039673.1, forward strand.
CACATAAGCAAATTTATTCTCATGATTAATAGTGGGAGTATTGTAAAAGACTTGAGCACTACAAATTGTTTCCACATTAAAAGAGCAATGTTTAGAAAAAGGGTACTCATAATTGTGATAAGTTTTATCATCATTCTTATTTATATAATAAGTATCATCACAATAATCATCATAGATAGGGGGCATGCTTTGAGCATAATAATTTTGATCATTCAAAGTGGGGGAACTAAAAAGATCATCTTTATCAAACATATCATCCCCAAGCTTGTAGCTTTGCATATAATTAGCATCATGGACATTCAAAGTATTCATACTAACAACATTGCAATCACGCTCATCATTCACATATTTTATGCCAAGCATCCTATGTAATTCTTTTTCTAGCATTTGAGCAAAATTTTCTTTTCCATCATTTTCACGAAAGACATTAAAAAGATGAAGCATATGAGGTAACCTTAATTCCATCTTTTGTTTTCTTTTAATAAACGGAACTAGTGATAAAACAAGAAACTAAAAGATTCGATTGCAAGATCTAAAGATATACCTTCAAGCGCTAACCTCCCCAGCAACGACGCCAGAAAAGAGCTTGATGTATACTATGCAACCTTCTCCTTGTAGACATTTTTGGGCCTCCAAGTGCAGAGGTTTGTAGGACAATAGCAATTTTCCCTTAAGTGGGTGACCTAAGGTTTATCAACCCGCAGGAGGCGTAGGATGAAGATGGTATCTCTCAGGTAACCCTGCAACCAAATAACAAAGAGTCTCTTGTGTCCCCAACACACCCAATACAATGGTAAGTTGTATAGGTGCACTAGTTTGGCAAAGAGATGGTGATACAAGTGCAATATGGATAGTAGATATAGCTTTTTGTAATCTGAAAATACAAAAACAGCAAGGTAAATAATAGTAAAAGTGAGCACGAACTGTATTGCAATGCTTGGAAACAATGCCTAGGGTTCATACTTTCACTAGTGGAAGTTCTCTCAACAATGATAACATAATTGGATCATATAACTAGCCCTCAACGTGCAATAAAGAGTCACTCGAAAGTAACTAATAGCGGAGAACAAACGAAGAGATTATTGTCGGGTACGAAACCACCACAAATTTATTCTTTCTGATCGATCTTTTCAAGAGTCCGTAGTAAAATAACATGATGCTATTCTTTCCGTTCAATCTATCCTAGAGTTCGTACTAGAATAACACCTTAAGACACACATCAACCAAAACCCTAATGTCACCTAGATACTCCATTGTCACCTCAAGTATCCGTGGGAATGATTATACAATATGCATCACACAATCTCACAATCATCTATTCAACCAACACATAGAACTTCAAAGAGTGTCCCAAAGTTTCTACCGGAGAGTCAAAACGTGTGACAACCCCTATGCATAGGTTCCCGAGGTCACGAAACCCGCAAGTTGATCACCAGAACATACATCAAGTACTCACATGAATATCCCATTGTCACCACAGATAGACACGTGCAAGACATACATCAAGTGTTCTTAAAGACTCAATCCGATAAGATAACTTCAAAGGGAAAACTCAATTCATTACAAGAAGGGAGAGGGGGAAGAACATAATAAGATCCAACTATAGTAGCAAAGCCCGCGGTACATAGAGATCAAGAAATCTCAAGAACACGAGAGAGAGAGATCAAACACATAGCTACTGGTACATACCCTCAGCCCCGAGGGTGAACTACTGCCTCCTCGTCATGGAGATCGCCGGGATGATGAAGATGGCCACCAGAGATGGATTCCCCCTCCGGCAGGGTGCCGGAATGGGCTCCCGATTGGTTTTTGGTGGCTACAGAGGCTTTTGGCGGCGGAACTCCGATCTAGGTTTATTTCTGGAGGTTTATCTATTTATAAGACTAGATGGCGTTGAGAACAAGTCAGGAGGACCCACGAGGGAGTCACGAGCCTCCCAGGCGCGCCTAGGGGGATGTGTACGCCTCCCAGTCTCGTGGCTTCCTCGGGACTCCTCTCCTATATATTTTTCTTCTGGTATTTTTTATATTTTCCATAAAAAATCACGGCGAAAGTTTTATTCTGTTTGGACTCCGTTTGATATTCCTATTTGAAAAAGGTCAAAAACACAGAAAAATTAGGAACTGGCACTAGGATTTAGGTCAATAGGTTAGTCCCAAAAATAATATAAAATAGCATATAAATGCATATAAAACATCCTAAGTTGATAACATAATAGCATGGAACAATCAAAAATTATAGATACGTTGGAGACGTATCAGAGAGCTTCACATATAAATATATCATCTTTGACACCATCTATGATTGTGAACACTCATCAAACTATTACATGCTAAGAAGTAGATTTTGGACAAGGAAGACAACATAATGAATTATGTTTTCTTGGTTCCGAACAATGTTATATGATTATGGATCCTTTAGCATCTGAGCTTCCTTCCACCTCATATTAGCCAAAACTTCCGCACTAAGTAGAGATACTACTTGCGCATCCATAAAACCCTCAACCTAGTTTTGCCATGAGAGTCCACCATTCCTACCTATGGATTGATCCTTCAAGTAAGTTGTCATCGGTGCAAGCAATAAAAATTGCTCTTTAAATATGTATGGTCTATTAGTGTGTGGAAAATAAGCTTTGTACGAACCTGTGACGAGGAAGACATAAAAGCGAAACACTGCATAATAAAGTTCTTTATCACAGGGGGCAATATAAAGTGACGTTCCTCCACACTAAGAGATCACGCATCCAAACCTCAAAAGCGCATGACAATCTCTGCTTCCCTCTGCGAAGGGCTTATCTTGTACCTTTACCTTTTATCTTTAAAAGAGTCATGGTGATCTACACCGATTCCTTATTTTGCCATTATCTTGGCAAGCTTCATGGGCTAGAGAAAGATCTATATTCATATATCAACTTTGAAGTAAGTAATCATGAATTATTATTGTTGACATTACCCTTGAGGTAAATATTTGGGAGGCAAAACTATAAGGCCCTATCTTTCTCTGTGTCCAACTAAAACTTTGATCTCATGAGTACCGCGTGAGTTTTAGCAATTGTAGAAGACTAAAAGATGATTGAGTATGTGAATTTTCTTTACAATCTCTTGTTTGACTCTTTCCGATTTTATGATAAATTGCAATTGTTTCAATGACTAAAGATTATTGGTTGTTAATTCTCAATAAGGTTCTTGATGCATGCTTTAGATTGTGAATGAATTGTCACTTTAGCATAAGGCATTATATGATGATATTGCTGTTCTAAATATGATCATGATGCCTCCATGTCCCTATTTTATTTTATCGACAACTCTATCTCTAAACATGTGGGCATATTTATCAATCTCGGCTTCCCCTTGAGGATATGCGAGGTCTAAGCTTGGGGGAGTTGATACGTCCATTTTGCATCATACTTTTATATTGATATTTATCACATTATGAGATGTTATTACATATTATGGTACAATACTTATGCCTTTTCTCTCTTATTTTACAAGATTTACATGGAGAGGGAGAATGTCGGCAGCTGCAATTCTGGGCTGGAAAAGGAGCAAGTTTGAGATGTCTATTTTGCACAACTCCAAAAGCCGTGAAAATCAGCGAGGAATTATTTTGGAATATATAAAAAATACTAGGCGAGAAAGATACCAAAGGAGAAACACCAGGAGGCCACGAGCCTGCGACGCGCGCCCCACCCCCTGGGCACACCTGCGGGGCTCGTGGGCCCCCAGTAGCCCCTCTGGCCCCCATCTTCTCCTATATGAAGGGTTTCGTCCGAGAAAAAATCAAGACAGAGTTTTCGGGAAGAGACGCCGCCGCCACGAGGCGGAACTTGAGTAGAACCAATCAAGAGCTCCGGCAGGGCCGTCCTGCCGGGGAAACTTCTCTCCCGGAGAGGGAAATTATCACCGTCGTCATCACTAACACTCCTCTCATTGGAGGGGACTCATCTTCATCAACATCTTCATCAGCACTATCTCATCTCCAAACCCTAGTTCATCTCTTGTATCCAATCCCCATCTCGCGACTCCGATTGGTACTCGTAAGGTTGCTAGTAGTGTTAATTACATCTTGTAGTTGATGCTAGTGGGTTTACTTGGGTGGAATATCATATGTTCAGATCCTTAATGTTATTCATTTCCTCTCTGATCATGCACATAATTATGCTTTGTGAGTAGTTACTTTTGTTCCTGAGGACATGGGATAAGTCTTGCTACTAGTAGTCATGTGAATTTGGTATTCGTTCGATATTTTGATGCGCTGTATGTTGTCTCTCCACTAGTGGTGTTATGTGAACGTCGACTACATGAAACTTTACCATTATTTGGGCCTAGAGGAAGGCATTGGGAAGTAACAAGTAGATGATGGGTTGCTAGAGTGACAGAAGCTTAAACCCTAGTTTATGCGTTGCTTCCTAAGGGGCTGATTTGGATCCACTAGTTTAATGCTATGGTTAGATTTTGTCTTAATTCTTCTTTCGTAGTTGCGTATGCTTGCGAGAGGGGTTAATCATAAGTGGGATGTTTGTCCAAGTAAGGACAGCACCCTAGCACCGGTCCACCTACATATCAAACTATCAAAGTAGCGAACGCGAATCATATGAACATGATGAAAACTAGGTTGACAATAATTCCCATGTGTCCTCGGGAGCGCTTTACCTTATATAAGAGTTCCTTCAGGCTTGTCCCTTGCTACAAAAGGGATTGGGCCATATTTCTGCACCTTTGTTACTATTGTTACTTGCTACCCGTGGCAAATTATCTTATCACACAACTATCTATTACCGACAATTTCAGTGTTTGCAGAGAATACCTTACTAAAAACCGCTTGTCATTTCCTTCTGATCCTCATTGGGTTCGACACTCTTACTTATAGAAAGGACTACGATAGATCCCCTATACTTGTGGGTCATCAGAGAGGGACATGGAGGAGAGGACGGCTAGGCTGTTGGAGGAGGAGAGGAACCGGAATGATGCATCTCACCAGCCCTATATGAGCTCCTCGTGGTAAGTTTCTCCTGCATATTAGCCAAATCATGCAAGTAATGTTCGTTTCATCACTAATTATATGACTGACTCGTGAAAACATAATGTGCAAACCGTGTGCCAGAACAATGGTCAGACCCCTCCGTTGATGCCCCGGATTGGTATAGCACCGACGATGAGTTTCATTTGAATGGTTATTAGTTACTAGTATTCAACTTTGAGTTGCATCATGCTAAGGAGACATTACAAATGATCTTTGGTGCAACGTGCCTCCCGACAAGCATCGATCGATCCTTCTGCGTCTGCCGCATCCCCGACCGGTCCTTCTCTGTCTCACCTTGGCGCAAACCCGACCGGTCCTTCACCTCCGTGATGATGGTAAGTTTTCGCAAGTGTTTTTCTTAACAAACGCATACTTAAATTAAGAAATGACCAATTTATCTCCAAAATGACCTATAGTTAGCTTCTTTAGTTCATTTATGACATATTAAGCATACTTAGGTAAAAAATGGCATGATAACCTTGGTTTAGCTCCAAAATGACATAAACTTAGCTTATTTTCCTCCAAAATAACGAAATAACCTTACCTACCTCCAAAATGGCCGATTATAACTAGGATAGCTGGAAAATGACCTACACATGCCATTTTGTCCTCCAAAATGAGTAAATATGATTAGTTAGCTCAAAAATGGCATGACCACCTAGGTTAGCTAAAAAATGACCTATACTTAGCTTCTTCAGTTCATTTCTGACATACTTAGCATACTTAGGTAAAAAATTGCATGATAACCTTGGTTTAGCACCAAACTGTCATATCATTAGTTTGTTTTCCTCCAAAATGACAAAATAACCTTGCCTAGCTCCAAAATGACAGATTTTAACAAGGATAGCTCAAAAATGACATACACTTACCATTTTGTCCTCCAGAATGAATAAATATGCTTAGTTAGCTCAAAATTGGCCTGAGTACCTAGGATAGCTCAATAATGATGTATACTTAGCTTAGCTAGTTCATTTATGACATAATTAGCTTACTTAGGTAAAAAATGGCATAAAAACCTTGGTTTAGCTCCAAACTGTCATATCATTAGTTTATTTTCCTCCAAAATGACAAAATAACCTTACCTCTAGCTCCAAAATGACCAATTTTAACTAGGATAGCTCAAAAATTGCATAATTAGCTTATTTAGGTAAAAAATGACATAATAACCTTACTAACCTCCAAAATGACCTATTTACCTAGCTTAGCTCTAAAATGACCTACACTTAGCATTTTTTTACCTAGCTTAGCTAAAAAATGGCAGTTTTACCTACCTTAGTTAGAAGAAGAAGAAGATAAAGAAGAGGAGAGGAGAAAAAGAAAGAGAAGAAAAATTATTCTTGTTCTTCTTATAGCTCATCATCTTCTTCTTGTCTTCTTCTTCTTCTTCTTCTTCTTCTTCTCCTTCTTCTAGCTAGTCTTCTTCTTCTAGTCTTCTCCTTCTTCTTGTTCAACTTCTTCTTCTTCTGCTAACTTTCTTCTTTCCCCATTTGCAGATTTTCTTTATATCACGGAAGCTTGCGTTCATGGAGTCTACTCTTCTCCTTGTCCTTCCTTTTTGTTTTGGTTTTGTAGCATGAACAATTTGAAACTTGCTACCTATATATGTATGTATGGATCAAACCATTGTATGCTTGTTGTTGGATATATGTTGGCTATATATATATGTTAGATATGGACTTTTGTGTTGGTATGTATATGTGTTGGATGATCATATCCATACACAACTAGGGAAAATCCTAGTAGTAGCGCTCGAAATATGCATAGTAGTAGCATTGGGTCCAGCGCTATTGCTATCGCTCTACAGCTAAGTTTTAGCAGTAGCGCTGACCTAGCAAGCATTACTACTATGTGTTGTTAACAGTAGCACTTGCCAGGCGAGCGGTACTGCTAACTATATGTAGAGCTTGGAGCAACGAAGAGCTACTGCTAATCCAGCGCTCCTAATAGATGATTTCCAGCGCTACTGCTAGTATTCCTGCTTTCGCAGATTTACACCCTCTACGTATTTGTGATGTATTTATATAAGATCTGTATAGTAGTTTCATCAGATCATCATAATACATCATTGTCATATAGGAACTCCTCCTCATCTTCATTTTCATCAATGAGACATCATATAACAAGTTGGTCACTAGTCATAATTACAACTCCTCATCATCATCACCATAAACTCTAACACATTGTAGCACATAATAACACATTGTACCTAGAACCTATTTCTCTCTCATAGGACCTACTCTACCCTCTCTTAGGTACAATATCATAAAACAAGATAGGCCCTGACTCTCCATTATGGAGAACGGAGATCATCATGACTCCCATTCTTGGCCTACGCACAATGTTGCTTCCAAGTAGCTCTCTACGATTGACCATACATTTTTTCCAATCTTTGATTGTCATGTCTTCATCGGTTTTAGAAATCCGGTATGGACAGGAGTGATGCGTAGGCTAACCAGGCCGTGGTGGCCCTAAGCTCATAACAACAACACGACCTCTCGCAAACATCAGATGAGGCACACAATCCTTCAGGATTTTCTGTTGAAAAACATAGTAATAACTTTGTAGTTAGCAATGTAGTTTAGTTTTAGAAGAATTTATGCAAAAGATGCACGGATGTCTTAATAGTAGAAAATCCTACCATGCAATCTCCATGGATGTTACCGTAGTTCACCACGTGCACTAGTGGCACGTATTGACCATAATGTGGAGGAGTTTTATAATAGCTATTGTAATTCTCAAGATGACTAAGAAATGCGGTAAGATGATCTTTCTCCTTGTAAGTTAATTCTGCTTCACCACTGTAGTAGTAGGTTCTGTCTACCATCTTCCGTACATTTTTTGAAGAATGAAAATAAGCTGTCAATGCAATAAGTTTTCAACTGTTTTTAAATAAACAATATAAATTACTTAATAAATATGGAGAAACTCACATAATGGTAGAACTGGAGGCGTCTGCACATCGACCCAGATGTCGATATTACCTTCAATTTCATCTTGTGGACGAATATCAAAGGTGATAAGCATATTAGGCTCAAATACATAAGCCTTGCATAGTGCTCTCCAAGTTTTGCATTCAAACTAGCAGTAGGTGTCTGCATGGTACAATTTTACAGCAAAAGTAAAACCATGCTCGGTCCTCAAGTGAACTATCTTTACCTCCATAGTTTTTTTAGTATTGAAACCAATCTTATCCGAGACAACAATTCTTGCATGGCAGGGGATATACTAGTAGAATAATAAAAACTTAAAATTATAAGTTGAAGCAAAAGAAGCAAAAGGCATGCTTAATTACGAAAAAACACTTGTCGTTGTGACTTACTGCATCCACTTCGAAGGTCTCATCCAGCATGATGCTGAAGTGCCTACCATCAATTAGGAAAGGCTTGTCTCACAGACCACACTCGTCTTTGCAGTATTCGCACATAGCGAATTCCCTTTCATCATAAGACATTTCCTACGTTCATAGTTGAAATATTTAAAATCGATCAAAGGAAACTACGAGAAAACTGATCAACACACAAATCACTATTACTCAATATGCAATGGGTAGACTTTAGGTTTGTCGAGTCTTTCCTTCCTAAACTCTCATCTCACGTATATGGTGGGCACTCCCTCTGATATTGCGATCGTCGGTGATGGTGGCTCCTCCATTCGTCCCCGAGTGCATTACACCAAAATTTCTAGCACACGGGAACGAAGGAGAAGTGACCCCCATGACAACAGTCGGGATTCTTCCTCTCTCATATTTCGACCGTCGGTGATGGTTGCTACTCCTCCTTTCCCTAGTGCATTACAAATATCTAGCACAAGGAAAAGATCGACAAGCGACCCCCACGACAACAGTCGGGATTCTTCCTTTCTCATATATATATGTTGGACACTCTCCCTCATTGAAAGACAGACGAGGAGCCGAAACATACCTAAAGTCAACCAGTTCAATATATCGAGCAATGACAAGCACTCGATATGTCCTACATTGTAGCAAAAGTCATGCTAAATTTCATGAAAAAATATCGGCATGACCTTTACAAAAAACAGTACATATCCAGCGCCTAAAATTCACCGGAATGGAAATGAATCAACATTTCGGCGAAACATAGGCCACTCGGATCATTTGCATATAACAGTAAGACAAATATAAAACTGGAAGAAAATGCAATAAGGTTTTTCTTCACAATATTTGAAACTAAATTCAGCCTACCTAAATTTCTGTCCTAATTTGAAAGCTAGCTAAATTTCTGTCCTAATAGGGCACTTGGGCACATTTATATAGGGCACTTGGGCAAAATTATTGAACAATTCAAAGTACTTGGTCACTTGGGCACATTCATATTTTGCATAAATTCACAACCTAACCCTAGAATCAATTCACAAATTTCATTTTCCTTTCAGCTTTTCATTTTCATTTCCAATTCACATTTTCATTTTCAATTCACATTTTCATTTCGAAAAAAATCCTAGATCTAACACTAACATCTATCCATCCATCCTAGTTCTAACCCTAGCTTGTTACTAAAACTAAATTCAATGCAATAGGGGAGGGATAGAGGGAGGGAGGGAGGGAGAGGGTCAGAGCAAGACGGTGGGAGGGATGGATGGAGGGAGGACGGAGGGAGGGAAGTGGCCGGAGGAGGAGAAGGGGTGGTGGCCGGAGGAGGAGAAGCGGCGGTGGTCGAAGGAAGGAGGTTGAGGGTCGGGGGAGGAGGGTGAGGGTCGGGGGAGGAGGAGAGGCGGTGGCCAAAGGAGGAGAAGTAGTGGTGGCCAAAGGAGGAGAAGCAGCGGTGGCCACAGGAGGAGAAGGGGAGATGTCGGCAGGAGGAGAAGGGGCGGTGGCCAGAGGAGGAGAAGGGGCGGTGGCCAAAGGACGGAGGGTGAGGTCTAGGGGAGGAGGGCGAGACGAGGGTGGGGGCGAGGAGGAGGCCTACCACAATGGAGGAGATGGCGGCACGGCAACGGGGGTGACGGTGTGGCGAGCGAGAGAGAGAGTGTGCACAGGGGAGAGTGAGCAATGCAGCCGAGAGGAAGAGGATATGGTACATTAGTTGTAGCGCTTTTAGTAAAAGCATGATACCGATACAATTTTATCAGTAGTGCTTTTTTGTTGGGAGCGCTGCTACTACAAATAGTGACGGTGGGCTCATCGGGTCCCTCTTAGCAGTAGCGCTCATTATGTTTCCAGCGCTACTGCTAAGCATTTACTTGTAGGGCTTCCACAAGACAACGCTACTGCTTATTACCAGCAGTGGTTGTTATTTTCCAGCGCTACTAATAGTGTCCTGCCTATAAGGTTTTTCCTAGTAGTGATATGGCAGGGATATGTATGCTTGTTGAAAGTACTTTCGAATATATATATATATGTGTGTGTGTGTGTGTGTGTGTGTGAAATTGATTGAATTTAAGAAAAACAGAAAAAACAGGGACTGTACAAGTTCTTTGCCGTCTGCTAGAAGACGACAAAGAGCTTTGCCATCATCCAGCAGACGGCAAAGAGCTTTGCCGTCAGCCAGCAGATGGCAAAGCTGCCAGGTGGAAGCTACCTGTGCAACTTGGGGTGGCACTAGGCCGGCTTATGTGGTTTCTTTGTCGTCTGCTGGCAGACGGCAAAGAACTTTGCATCTTTGTCGTCTGCGAGCTGACGGCAAAGAAGCCACATAGACCAGCAAAGAAACCATTGATTTGCCGTCCGCTGGCAGACGACAAAGAACTTTGCATCTTTGTTGTCTGCCAGCAGACGGCAAAGCACGTCGTTAACCACTTAACGAACGTAAGGTGACACGTGTGCCGTCCACGGTCTTTGTCGTCTGCTGGCTGACGGCAAAGAACCTTTTACCATAGCTAATTCAGCCGGACGGTTGGCCGTCTGCTGGCAGATAGCAAAGCCTTTGCCATTCGCCACGCATGCCTTTGCCATCCGCTATGGCGGACGACAAAGTAGCTGATTCCTGTAGTGATATGATATACATGTTATTGATGTGTACCTTACGAGCTCTCGTTGTAGTGCCTGGGTATTTGATACCGGTTCGGTTGCTCACATTTGCAACTCAACACAGGAACTACGGAATAGACAAAGGCTGGCGAAGGACGAAGTGACGATGCGCGTGGGAAATGGTTCCAAGGTTGATGTGATCGCGGTCGGCACGCTCTCTCTTCGATTACCATCGAGATTAGTGATGAACCTGAATAATTATTATTTAGTGCCTGCGTTAAGCATGAACATTATATCTGGATCTTGTTTATTGCGAGAAGGTTACTCATTTAAATCAGAGAATAATGGTTGTTCTATTTATACGAGTAATATCTTTTATCCTTATGCACCCAATGTGAGGGCTTTATTCATATTGAATCATGATAGTGATGATACACATGTTCATAACATTGATGCCAAAAGATGTAGAGTTGATAATGATACTAACACTTTCTTGTGGCACTGCTATTTGGGTCATATTGGTGTAAAATGCATGAGGAAGCTCCATGCTGATGGACTTTTGGAGTCACTTGATTTTGAATCACGTGACACATGTGAACCATGCCTCATGGGCAAGATGACTAAAACGCCGTTCTCTAGAACAATGGAACAGGCGAGTCACTTGTTGGAAATCATACATACTGATGTGTGCGGTCCAATGAACATTGAGGCACGCGATGGATATCATTATTTTCTCACCTTCACTGATGACTTGACTAGATATGGGTATGTTTACTTGATGAAACACAAGTCTAAAACTTTTGAAAAGTTCAAGCAATTTTAGAGTGATGTTGAGAATCATCGTAACAAGAAGATTAAATTCCTGAGATCCGATCGAGGAGGAGAATATCTGAGTTATGAGTCTGGCAGTGACTTAAGACAGTGTGGACATCGCCTGGAACACCACATCGTAATGGTTACGTCCGAATGTCGTAATCGAACCTTATTAGATATGGTGCATTCTATGATGTCTCTTGCCGATTTTCCACTATCATTTTGGGGTTATGCATTAGAGATATCTGCATTCACTTTAAATAGTATACCATCGAAATCCGTTGATACGACGCCATATGAACTGTGGTTTGGCAAGAAGCCAAAGTTGTCGTTTCTTAAAATTCGGGGATGTGATGCTTATGTCAAAAAGCTTCAGCCTGAAAAGGTGGAACCCAAAGAGGAGAAATGTGTGTTCATAGGATACCCAAAAGAGACAGTTGGGTATCTCTTCTATCTCAAATCTGAAAACAAAGTGTTTGTCGCTAAGAACGAAACATTTCTTGAGAAAGAGTTTCTCTCGAAAAATAGAGCTTGATGAGGTTATTGAACCTTTACTTCAACCAAAGAGTAGCGCATTGCAGAAAGATGTTTCTATGGAGCCTACAATAGTTGAAGAGGAAGTTAATGATGATGATCATTAAGTTTCGGATCAAGTTACTATTGAACCTCGTAGGTCGACAAGGGCGCTGCTCCTAAGTGGTACGACAACCCTGTCTTGGAGGTCATGTTGTTGGACAACAATGAACTTACGAGCTATGGAGGAGCGATGATGGGTGTGAATTCTGAGAAATGGTTAGAGGCCATGAAATCCGAGATGGGATCCATGTATGAAAACGAAGTATGGACTTTGGAAGTATTACCTAAAGGGCAAAAGGCCCTTGAGAACAAATGGATCTTTAAGAAGAAGACGAACGCGGACGGTGATATCACCATCTATAAATCTCGACTTGTGGCGAAGAATTTTTCACAAGTTCAAGGAGTTGACTACGATGAGACGTTCTCACCCGTAGCGATGCTTAAGTCCGTCAGAATCATGTTAGCAATAGCTGCATATTTTGACTATGAAATTTGGCAGATGGATGTCAAAACACCGTTCCTCGGCCGTTTCCTTGAGGAAGAGTTGTATATGATGCAACCAGAAGGTTTTGTTGATCCATAGAATGCTCACAAAGTTTGCAAACTCCAGCAATTCATTTATGGACTGGTGCAAGCATCTCGGAGTTGGAATAAGCGCTTTGATGAGGTGATCAAAGTGTTTGGGTTTATACAAGTTTATGGAGAAGCTTGTATTTACAAGAAAGTGAGTGGGAGCTCTATAGTGTTTCTAATATGATATGTGGATGACATATTGCTGATTGGAAAAAATATAGAATTGCTGGAAAGCATGAACGGATATTTGAACAAGAGTTTTTTGATGAAGGACCTAGGACAAGTTGCTTTCATATTAGACATTAAGATCTATAGAGATAGATCGAGACACTTGATAGCACTTTCACAAAGCACATACCTTGATAAAGTTTTGAAGAAGTTCAAAATGGATCAGTGCAACAAGGGGTTCTTGCCTGTGTTACAAGGTGTGAAGTTGAGTAAGACTCAATGCCCAATGACTGCATAAGATAGAGAGAAGATGAGTGTCATCCCCTATGCTTCAGCCATAGGCTCTATCATGTATGCAATGCTGTGCACAAGACCCGATGTCAGCCTTGCCATAAGTATAGACGGAAGGTTTCAAAGTGATCCTGGAATGGAGCACTGGACGGTGGTCAAGAATATCCTTAAGTACCTGAAAATGACTAAGGAAATGTTTCTCGTTTATGGAGGTGATCAAGAGCTCGTCGTAAAGGGTTACATCGATGCAAGCTTTGACACTGATCTGAATGACTCTAAGTCACAAACCGGATACATATTATTCTCAATGGGGGAGTAGTAAGCTGGTGCAGTTCCAAGCAAAGCGTGGTAGCCGATTCTATATGCAAAGCGGAGTACATCACAGCCTCAAAGGCAGCGAAAGAAGGTGTCTGGATGAAGCAGTTCATGACAGATCTTGGAGTAGTGCCTAAAGCATTAAATCCAATGATTCTGTTCTGTGACAACACTAGTGCCGATGCTCCAGCTAAGGAACCGAGGTTTCACAAGTGTACCAGACACATAAAGTGATGCTTCAATTCCATCCGCGATTGCATTGAGGAGAAGGACATAAATATTTGCAAAGTGCACACAGATCTGAATGTTGCAGATCCATTGACTGAACATCTTCCAAGGACTAAGCATGATCAACACCAGAACTGCATGGATGTTCTATTCATTACAATGTAAATCACACAGTGATGTGAACTGGATTATTGACTCTAGTGCAAGTGGGAGAATGTTGGAAATATGCCCTAGAGGCAATAAATAAAGTGTTTATTATTATATTTCCTTGTTCATGGTAATCGTTTATTATCCATGCTATAATTGTATTGATTGGAAACACATTGCATGTGTGGATATATAGACAATACTTTGTCCCTAGTGTGCCTCTAGTGGACTAGCTGGTTGATAAAACATGGTCAATGTTTCCTAACCATTGACATGAGATGTCATTTGATAACAGGATCACGTCATTAGGAGAATGATGGGATGGATAAGCCCCAAACTATAAACATAGCATATAATCATGTCAGTTTATTGCTACAGTTTTCTACATGTCAAGTATATGTTCCTATGACCATGAGATCATGCAACTCACTGACATGGGAGGAGTGCCTTGTGTGTATCAAACGTCAGAACGTAACTGGGTGACTATAAAGGTGCTCTATAGGTATCTCCGAGGGTGTCTGCTGGGTTGGCATGGATCAACACTAGGATTTGTTACTGCATGTGACGAAGAGGTATCTCAAGGCCCACTCGGTAATAGAACATCACAATAAGCCTCGCAAGCAATGTGACTAAGTGTTAGCCACAGGATCTAGTATTTCGGAACGAGTAAAGAGACTTGCCGGTAACAAGGTTGAACTATCTATGGAGATACCGACGATCGAATCTCGGGCAAGTAACATACCTAAGAACAAAAGTAACATCATACGGGATTAACTGAATCCTTGACATAGAGGTTCGACCGAGAAAGATCTTCGTAGAATATGTAGGTATCAGTATGGGCATCCTGGTCCCATTATTGTGTATTGACCGTAGAGGTGTCTCGGTCATGTCTACATGTTCTCGAACCCGCAAGGTCTGCACACTTAAGGTTCGGTGACGTTTCAGTAGTATAGAGTTATGTATGGTTGTGACTGAAGGTTGTTCGGAGTCCCGTATGTGATCCCACACATCACGAGGAGCTCCGAAATGGTCCGTAGGTAAACATCAATATATAGGAAAGTGGTGTCTGAACTCCGAAAAAGTTTTGGGCATTTCCGGCAGTGTATCGGGAGTGATGAATGGCTTCTGGGGACCATCAAGTGGGGCCGACATACCCCAAGGGGCCTTAGAGATGGCGCAGCAGCCCCTGGTGGGCTGGGCAGCGAGCCCAAAAGGGCCCTACGTGCATGGAGAAGGAGAAAGAGTAGAGACCAAGTTTGGAAAGAGTCCCACTAGGAATCCACCTCCCTTGTGGGAGGTGGACTCTTACCCTTGGCTTCGGCCGAACCTCTCCTTGGAGGAGAGGCTAGAGATGCATCCTCACCCCTCCCTTCTATATATACTAGAGGATTTTGAGGGCAGCCCCAACCCTAATTTCCACGTGCTGCCCTCTTCTTCCTCTAGATCGTTTTCTCCTCTAGATCGGTTTTCAACAGTGCTTAGGCGAAGCCCTACTATAATTGCTCCACCATCATCGCCGCAACTCCGTCGTACTACCGGAGTACTCGTCTACCTCACCGCTCCCTCTTGCTGGAGCAAGAAGGCGAAGATCTTCACCGAACTGCACGTGTGCTCAACACGGAGGTGCCGTCCATTCGGTACTTGATCGGGAGTTCGTGGGACGGCTTGCGATTTGGATCGCGGAGATGTACCACTACATCAACCACGTTCTTTAACACTTCCGCTTAGTGATCTACAAGGGTACGTAGATCTAATCTCTCCTCTCATAGATGCTCATCTCCTAGATTGATCTTGGTAAAGCATAGGAAATTTTTTGTTTCCCATGCAACGTTCCCCAACAGCTTGACCCTTAGGTTTCTTTGAGGAACCTTCTCAAAGTCTTCGGACTCGGTAACTATCGTCCGAGAAAATCAACTATGGAGGACGCGCCTTCTTCAGGGCAGGAGGAGGTACTTCCTCTATGGCATCCGGTGACGTCACCCTCTTGCTCGCGAGGGGGGAATCACCTTCCCCCTCGCCGTCATGCTCCTCCTCATGATTAGAGGAGGCATGGGTGTCCTCGGACACAACTTTCGGCTGGACCGTGATGCGAAGGCCTCCTCGGCTTCTCCCCTTCTTCTTCTCTTTCTTTTCTGGCAGCTTTTAAGGCGCCCCGATGAGCATCCCCGATAACAGCTTGGACCTGGGGTCCTCGGGCTGTGGTGCCGGACAGTTGATGCCCGTAGCCTTCCTCATCCATTTCTGCAAAGATGATCGGAAAGGTGTATATAGTTTTCTTTCGAAAGACGAAACTCATCAATCGCTATTGTGTTATACCTAGGAGGGAGGTGTATCAGCATGTAGGCCCCTGTCCTCCTCCTTGACTGGCCAACTCGCCCGAGCTTTGAACAACACCTTCCACAACTTCTCTGGAGTAGTGTGGCAGAGCTGGCGAACAGTGGGCTCATCGTCAAGCCAATAATCCCACATGAGGGAGTCACGACGCTGGAAGGGGAGGATACGCCGCAGAAGCATGATTTGCACGACGTTGGTTTGGTCGATCTCGCCTTTGATCATTCAGGTGATGCGCCTCTCCGGGCTATCCACCTCTACATCCGACCCCCAGTCCAGGACCCTTCAAATGCATGAGGTCAATCTTGTGGGGGGGGGGGGGCTCTGGATCTAAAGTCGGATGGAGCAGCCTGACCTTCTTCCCTTGGCTCGGTGATATAAAACCACTCTTTTTGCGAAGTCTTGATGGTGTCGATGAAGGTGCCGGACGACCATCCGACGTGGGGGAGCTTGCTGAAGGCCTTGAGCCACAACCCGAAGTGTGGCTCGACCCTCAAGAAGACCTCGCAGACGATGATGAAGGCTGATATATGCATGAAGGAGTCCGGCGGGAGGTCGTGCAAGTCGAGCTCGTAGAAGAACATGAGCCCCCTGACAAAGGGGTGGAGTAGGAAGCTTAGTCCCCTGATGAACTGGGGGACAAACAACACCCTCTTGTCGGGCTAGGCACTGGGAACCACCTGTTTGGGCTCGGTGGCGCAGTGGAAGATCCTGGCGGGGAGGTAGCTGGCCTGGTTCAGGTCCCGGATATCCTAGTCGGTGACTGTGGAAGCCTCCCACTTGCCGCGGGTACTAGAACCAGCCATGGACGGGCTCGGGAAGGGAGTTGTGAGAACAATAGATCTGGGCTCTGGAAGCTTGCGACATTGGGGAAGCAGAGGATGTGGATGGAAGAGTAGCTAGGTCTTGGAGTTTTTTTCCCCTTTTATAGGGCTTATCACTGTTTGGCCTCCTTTTATTGCGCCACAGATCCCTCCGCTTACCAAAGACATGCGTGCCATTATGCACGCACGATTAATCAAATCCTGTGTAAAACGGAGCACGATCTATGCATTGATGGATCGTGCTGATGAAAAAATGGCCTCGAACCATGAATCGAGTTTTTGCAACTGGTTCAGCGGTCGTTGTGGTCCGTGACCTTTCCTCAGAAAGGTTGTCAGGAAATATTGTTTGCTCCTTGACGCTTGGCCTTTGGGGCTAAGCTATTCATGGTGTTTGGGCGATCCAGAGATCAAGAGAAACTACATGTCACCGGAGGCCGAACTAAACTAGGTCGATCTCTGATTGAGGAGAAGAGCTCGCCTCACAAGTCGAAGACCCTGATCAAGCGAAGCTGAAGCTAAGACCCTTGGAGTTTGAGGCTAGTTCGGGGGCTACTGAGGGGTTCCTAGTTTAGGGGGTCCTCAAGTGTCCGATTTACTTATCATGGGCCGGACTATATGGGCCATTTACCTAGCATTGAATTGATCGAAGGCCTGTCTCCAGGAAGGAAGCTTCGGGAATCGTGGGGTGTCGTCCAAGATTGGATAGTGAATTGGCATGTTTTCCTTCTATGTAACCGACCATGTGTAAACCCTAGGGACCCTCGTCGTCTATATAAGTCGGAGGGTTTCAGGTTGTAGGGGAGAACTCATCTATGGTTTAGCTACTCAATCGCGAGGTAGATCAACTCTGTAAACTACATATCATCAATATAATAAAGCAGGATATAGGGTTTTTACCTCCATAGGAGGGCTCAAACCAGGGTAAACATCGTCTCCTTCGTCCCCTCTTACCATCGATCCTAGTCTCACAGCTCGGGACCCCCTACCAGAGATCCACCAGTTTTGACACCGACAAGGACCCTTCGTAATTGACAAAATGCAGATAGGAGGAGCTTATCACCTCTGCAACCCGCATGACAATCGCCTCGAACCAAACACTATTGGAATTTAATTATGTTCCATGTGCCAGACTTTGCCGCCTGCTGACACATGGTAAAGATGCTCTTTGTCGTCTGCTGTCACAAAGCAGACGACAAATAACTGACACGTGGCAAAGGCATTGTTGGCCATGTGTCTATTCTTTGCCGTCTGCCCCCAGACGGCAAAGAGTGCCACAGTAGACAGCAAAGAGCCAAGTGGGTCCCACTGGACCTTGGGCCTGGCCAGGTCCAAACGGACGGGGTATTTGCTGTCCGTTGCACCTCTGCCTTCGGCCCTGTCAACCTTTGCTCGTTGGACGTAGATGGCAAAGGGAATGCCCTACTAACAGCCGCCCGCCCCCACTCCTCTCTCTCTCACTCTCTCCCTCCCTCACTCCCTCCTGCCTCCCCCTGCGACTGCCACTGCCAGCCCCCTCGCCGCCGCCAGCCACCTCGCCTCTGCCAGCCACCTCCCCCATGCCGCACCTGTTGGGGAATGTTGCATGGGAAACAAAAACTTTCCTACGCACATGCAAGATCTATCCATGGTGATGAGCATCTACGAGAGGGAGAGTGGATCTACGTAACCTTGTAGATAGCTAAGTGGGAAGCGTTAAGAAACGCGGTTGATGTAGTCGAACGTCTTGGCGATCGAAATCGCTGAGCGTCCCGCGATCCAATCACGATCCGTTCTGATCTAGCACCGAACGGATGGCACCTCCGCGTTCAGCACACATATGGCCTGATGACGATCTCCACCTTCTTGATCCAGCAAGAGGGAGTGGAGAGGTAGATGAGTTCTCTGGCAGCGCGACGGCGTTGTGGCAGTGGTGGTGGAGTAATTCCAGTAGGGTTTCGCCTAAGCACAGCTGAAACCGATCTAGAGGAGAAACTACAGACTAGAGGAGAGGGTTGCACGTGGCTGAAAATCTATATGCAAAAACCCTAAAACATCTAGTATATAGGAGGAGGAGAGGACGAGGCTTGGTGCAAGGGCCAACCCATGGTGGCTTAATCCGAAGTGGAGGGAGGAGTCCTCCTCCTCCACTCCTAGTAGGATTAGGACTCCTAGTATTATCGTTTTCATGTCAATATTGAACTATTGTTTTGAATCTTACGAATTTGAACATTCATGCCACAATAAAGATATTACATAAAACAAATATGTTAGGTAGCATTCCACATCAAAAATTCGTACTTTATCACTTCCCTACTCGAGGACGAGTAGGAGTTAAGCTTGGGGATGCTTGATACGTCTCCGACATATCTATAATTTTTGATCGTTCCATGCTATTATATTATCAATCTCGGATGTTTTCCATGCATGAATATGCTGTTTTATATTATTCTTGGGACTAACTTACTAATCCACTGCCCAGTGCCAGTTCCTGTTTTTTCCGTGTTTTTGACCTTTTTCAGTTAGGAATATCAAACGGAGTCCAAACGGAATAAATCTTTCGCGGTGATTTTTTATGGAAAATATCAAAAATACCTATATATATGATCATTGCCTTAGATATCGTCATGACTTTGCGCTTTTCTATCAATTTCTCAATAGTAATTTGTCACCCACCGTAATACTTGCTTTCATGAGAGAAGCCTCTAGTGAACACTATGGCCCCCGGGTCTATTTTCCCGTATTATATATTCAGATTTAAATATAAAAACACCAAAAACACTGGCTGCAATTATTATCTTTTTATTTACGTTTATCTATTACTACTATCAGATCTCACTTTGCAATCAATCGTGAAGAGATTGACAACCTCTTTATCGCGTTGGGTGCAAGCTCATTTGTGTTTGTGCAGGTTTCTTGTTGCTCCGTCTTGATTACTCCTACTGGATAGATACCTTGGTTCTCAAACTGAGGGAAATACTTACCGCTACCTTGCTGCATCACCCTTTCCTCTTCAAGGGAAAAACCAACGCAGGACAAGAATTCGTCTATCAACTAGCCAATTTCAGGTACCGTTGCCATGGAGGACACAAGAGAATACTACCGTCAATAGCCCGTTTCTGGTGACGTTGTAGAGAAGTAGCAGGAATAATTTCTAGCGCCGTTGCCGGGGAGTAGTCAAGTGAAGCACACCTACAAGTACCTATCACAAACACGTCTCTTG
The DNA here is from genome assembly GCA_022496015.1 of Hordeum marinum. Lineage (NCBI taxonomy): Eukaryota > Viridiplantae > Streptophyta > Magnoliopsida > Poales > Poaceae > Hordeum > Hordeum marinum. The sequence goes on from CM039673.1 coordinate 580,374,215, forward strand.
CATTTAAATTATTTGCATCTCGTTTTTCTCTCCCTCACTTCTAAAAAAACAAAAATTACAAAAATATTTTCCTTTCTTTATTTGCTTGTGTGCTTGTCTGCTTGCTAAGTCACCATGTCTGAAAACACTGAATTGTGTGATTTCTCTAATACTAATAACAATGATTTTGTTAGTACTCCAATTGCTCCCGCCACTAGTGTGGAATCATTTGAAATTATTGCTGCCTTGTTGAATCTGGTTATGAAAGAGCAATTTTCCGGCCTTCCGAGTGAAGATATCGCGTCCCATCTTAATACCTTTATTGAGTTATGTGATATGCAAAATAAGAGAGATGTGGATAATGATATAATTAAATTGAAGCTATTTCCGTTCTCACTACGAGATCGAGCAAAAACTTGGTTTTCATCTTTACCTAAAAATAGTATTGATTCATGGAACAAGTGTAAAGATGCCTTTATTTCCAAGTACTTTCCACCTGCTAAGATTATCTCTCTTCGTAATGATATCATGAATTTTAAGCAACTAGATTATGAAGGTGTTGCCCAATCTTGGGAAAGAATGAAATTGATGATTCGAAATTGTCCTACTCATGGTCTAAGTCTTTGGATGATTATACAAATTTTCTATGCTAGTTTGAATTTGGCTTCTCGAAATATCTTGGATTCCGCTTCCGGTGGAAATTTTATGGAAATCACATTAGGAGAAGCTACAAAACTCTTGGATAATATCATGACAAACTATTCTCAATGGCACACTGAAAGGTCACCTACTAGTAAAAAAGTGCATGCTATAGAAGAAATTAACTCTTTGAGTGCTAAGATGGATGAATTAATGAAATTGGTTGCTAGTAAGAGTGTTCCTCTAGATCCTAATTATATGCCTTTGTGTTCCTTGATTGAGAATAGCAATGAAAATTTGGATGTTAATTTTGTTGGTAGGAATAATTTTGGTAACAACAATGCTTATAGAGGTAACTTCAATCCTAGGCCTTTTCCTAGTAATTCCTCTAACAATTTTGGAAATTCCTACAACAATGCTCATGGATATTATAATAAAATACCCTGTGATCTTGAGAATACTATTAAGGAGTATATTAATTCGCAAAAGATTTTCAATGCTTCCATAGAAGAAAAACTCCTTAAAATTGATGACTTGGCTAGGAATGTTGATAGAATGTCTCTTGATATTGATGCTTTGAAATTCAGATGTGTTCCTCCCAAGATTAATATGGATGAAACTTTGAAAGATATGCGTATTTGTATGAATGAGAGTAAAGAAAGAACCGCCCAAATTCATGCTAGACATGAATAGCTCAAAAAGGTGTGTTCTCGTGATAAGAATCACGAAGATCTTAAAGTGCTTGATGTCACTCCTATGGAATCTTTGTTTTCTAATGTCAATATTAATTGTGATGGGTCTGTATGTGAATCCACTTTGGTTGAGAAACACACCAATGATTCGGAGTCTGTTTATCTTGATGCTAAAAATACTAAAAGTGGAGTAGAAGATGTCAAAACTTTGAATAGTAATGAAATTACTACTTTGGATCTCAGGGAATTAAATTATGATATCTGCTCTTTTATGGAATGTATTTCCTTGATGCAATCCATGCTAAACTCTCCACATGCTTATAGCCAAAATAAGGCTTTTACTAAACATATCGTTGATGCTATGATTAAATCTCTTGAAGAGAGACTTGAGTTAGAAATATCTATTCCTAGAAAACTTCATGATGAGTGGGAAACTACTATAAAAATCAAGATTAAAAATTATGATTGCCATGCTTTGTGTGATTTGGGTGCTAGTGTTTCCACAATTCCAAAATCTTTATGTGATGTTCTAGGTTTCAATGAGATTGATGAGTGTTCTCTTAATTTGCATCTTGCGGATTCTACTATTAAGAAATCTATGGGAAGGATTAATGATGTTCTTATTATTGCAAATAGGAATTACGTGCCCGTAGATTTCATTGTGCTTGATATTGATTACAATCCTACATGCCCCATTATTCTTGGTAGACCTTTCCTTAGGACTATTGGCGCTGTCATTGATATGAAGGAAGGAATATTAAATTTCAGTTTCTATTCAAGAAGGGCATGCAGCATTTTCCTAGAAAGAAAATAAGATTTCCCTATGAATCCATTATGAGAGCTACTTATTGTTTGAGTACTAAAGATGATAACACTTGATTCTATTGCCTTATGCCTAGCTAAGGGCGTTAAACATTAGCGCTTGTTTGGAGGCAACCCAATGAATATGTTTATTTTTGATCTTTTACTTTCTGTTTTGTTGATTCAACACCACACGATTATTTTATGATTTTGTTTTTGATGTTTTAATTAGTGTTTGTGCCAAGTAGAACCTTTATGATTAGTTATGGTGATAGTTGCTTAATCATGCTGAAAAGGGACAGAAACTTTCTGCTCACGAAATTACTTTTCATTCCTATCCAGAAAGAGCATTTGAGTTGATTCTTTTTTCTGCTGATATATGAAAATTCCTGTAATTTTCATAATTTTTTCAGAATTGTTGAGTTAACAGAGGTATTCGAATTATACAGATTGCTACAGACTGTTCTGTTTTTGATAGATTCTGTTTTTGTCGTGTTGATTGCCTATTTTGATGAATCTATGTGTAGTATCGGGGGGTATGATACATGGAGGAGTCAGAATACAAGAATATAACAACAATCTAAATGGAATTAAAGTTTACTACAGTACCCAAAAAGTTGTTGGTTTGTTTTCTTATGCTAATGCTATCACGAGTTTCTGTTTAAGTTATGTGTTGTGAAGTTTTCAAGTTTTGGGTGATGTTCTTATGGACAGTGGAATAAATAGTGGCAAGAGCCTAAGCTTGGGGATGCCCAAGGCATCCAAAGCCAAATTCAAGTACACCAAAAAGCATAATCTTGGGAATGCCCCGGGAAGACATCCCCTCTTTCGTCTTCAATTGATCGGTAACGTTACTTAGGGCTATATTTTTATTCACCACATGATATGTGTTTCTCTTGGAGCGTCGTGTATTATAAGAGTATTTGCTTTTTGTTTTTTCACAATCATCCTTTCTGCACAACTTTTGAGAGAGACACGCACTCATCATGAATTTGTTAGAATACTCAATGAGCTTCACTTATATCTTTTGAGTTAGGCAATTTAGCTGACATATGCTTCACTTATATCTTTTGAGCTTAGTAATTTTGCTCCCATGTGCTTCACTTATATCTTTTGAGCTTAGTAATTGTGCTCCCATGTGCTTCACTTATATCTTTTGAGCTTAGTAATTTTGCTCCCATGTGCTTCACTTATATCTTTTGAGAATTGTAATTTCGCTCACATATGCTTCACTTATATCTTTTGAGCTAGATAATTTGCTCTAGTGCTTCACTTAAATCTTTGTAGAGCACGGCAGTATCTTATTTTGTAGAAATACAAACTCTAGAATCTTCACTTATATCATTTTGAGAGTGATCTATCTAAAGTAACTTGGTAATTGGCGTGTGTTATGAAACTAGTCCTAAATATGGTAGGAATCCAAAGAGGATATTATAAAAACTTTCATATTCAAGTGCATTGATTTAGTAAGATAAGTTTGATTCCTCGCAATTAGTTTTGAGATATGGTTATGATAATATGAGAGTTATGTTAGTAGTGTGTTGTGAATCTAGAAATACTTGTGTTGAAGTTAGTGATTCCCGTAGCATGCACGTATGGTGAACCGCTATGTTAGGAGGTCGGAGCATAATTGATTTGTTGATTGTCATCCTTTGTGTAGAGGTCGGGATCGCGCGATGGTTAACTCCTACAAACCCTTCCCCTAGGAGTATGCGTTTAGCACTTTGTTTCGATTACTAATAAAACTTTTGCAATAAGTATATGAGTTCTTCATGACTAATGTGAGTCCATGGTATAAATGCACTTTCACCTTCCACCATTGCTACCTTCTCTAGTGCCACGCAACTTTCGCCGGTGCACAAACCTACCATATGCCTTCCTCAAAACAGCCACCATACCTACATATTATGGCATTTTCATAGCCATTCTGAGATATATTGCCATGCAACTTCCACCGTTCCCTTTATTATGACATGCACCATCATTGTCATATTGCTTTGCATGATCATGTAGTTGACATTGTACTTGGGGCACAGCCACCATTCATTTATACATAATACTCATGAGTCATTGCACATCCCGGTACACCGCCGGAGGCATTCATATAGAGTCATATATTTTGTTCTAAGTATCGAGTTGTAAGTAAATAAAAGTGTGATGATTATCATTATTAGAGCATTGTCCCATGTAAGGAAATAAAAGAGGCCAAAGATGCCCACCAAATAAAAAGAGGCCAAAGAGCCCAAACAAAAAAATGAAAAAAAGAGGCCAAAGAACCCAAATAAAAAAATGAATGATAGAAAAAGAGAGAAGGGACAATGCTACTATCTTTTTCCACACTTGTGCTTCAAATAGCACCATGTTCTTCATGACAGAGAGTCTCTTGTTTTGTCACTTTCATATGCTAGTGGGAATTTTCATTATATAACTTGGCTTGTATGTTCCAATGATGGGCTTCGTCCAATTTCCCTAGGTCTTCTTGAGCAAACAAGTTGGGTGCACACCCACTAGTTTTCATTTGTGAGCTTTCATATACTTATAGCTCTAGTGCATACGTTACATGGCAATCCCTACTCATTCATGTTGATATCTATTGATGGGCATCTCCATAGCCTATTGATACGCCGAGTCAATGTGACCATCTCCTCCTTTTTTGTCTCACAACCTCCACCACACTCTATTCCACATGTAGTGCTATAACCATGGCTCACGCTCATGTATTGCGTGAGAGTTGAAAAGTTTGAAAAAAGAAGAGTGTGAAAACAATTACCTGGCCAATACCGGGGTTGTTCTTGATTTAAATTCATTGTGTGGGGATGATGGAGCATAGCCAGACTATATGATTTTGTAGGGATAGCTTTCTTTGGCCTTGTTATTTCGAAAGTTCATGATTGCTTTGCTATTATGCTTGAAGTATTATATTTTTCATGTCAATATTGAACTATTGTTTTGAATCTTATGAATCTGAACATTCATGCCACAATAAAGAGATTACATAAAACAAATATGTTAGGTAGCATTCCACATCAAAAATTCGTTCTTTATCACTTCCATACTCGAGGACGAGTAGGAGTTAAGCTTGAGGATGCTTCATACGTCTCTGACATATCTATAATTTTTGATCGTTCCATGCTATTATATTATCAGTCTTGGATGTTTTCCATGCATGATTATGTTGTTTTATATTATTTTTGGGACTAACATACTAATCCAGTGCCCAGTTCCAGTTCCTGTTTTTTCCGTGTTTTTGACCTTTTTCAGTTAGGAATATCAAACGGAGTCCAAACAGAATAAATCTTTCGCGGTGATTTTTTATGGAAAATATCAAAAATACCTGAAGAAAAAAGTATCGGAGAGGTAGCCCGAGGGAGCCACGAGCCTGCCAGTCGCGGGCCCCACCCCTGGCCGCGCCTGGAGGGCTCGTGACCTCCTCGTGGCCCCTCTCCGCTTGTTCTCGATGCCATACGCCCTTATAAATAAAAAAACCCATGGAATTAAACCTAGATCGCAAGTTACGCCGCCGCAGACCTCCAGAGGCACCAAAAACTAATCAGGGGCCTTCCGGCACCCTGCCGGAGGGGAATTAATTGCCGGAGGCCATCTTCATCAACAACCATTGCCTCCCTTGCCTCTCCGATGATGCGTGAGTAGTTCACCTCAGACCTACGGGTCCATAGCTAGTAGCTAGATGGTTTCTTCTCTCTCTATGATCTTGAATACAAAGTTCTCCATGATCTTCATGGTGATCTCTCCGATGTAATCTTCTTTTGCGGTGTGTTTGTTGAGATCCGATGAATTGTGGATTTATGATCAGATTATCTATGCATATTATTTGAGTCAATTCTGAATTCTTATATGCATGATTTCGTATCCTTGTAATTCTCTTCGAGTTATAGGTTTCGTTTGGCCAACTTGATCTATAGTTCTTGCCATAGGAGAAGTGCTTGGTTTTGGGTTCGTACTGTGCGGTGTCCTCACCTAGTGACAGAAGGGGTAGCGAGGCACGTATAGTGTTGTTGCCATGAAGGGTAAAAAGATGGGGTTTATATCATATTGCATGAATCTATCCCTCTACATCATGTCATCTTTCTTAAAGCGTTACTCCGTTTTTCATGAACTTAATACACTAGATGCATGCTGGATAGCGGTCGATGTGTGGAGTAATAGTAGTAGATGCAGAAAGTATCAGTCTACTTGTCTCGGACATGATGCCTATATGTATGATCATTTCCTTAGATATCGTCATGACTTTGCGCTCTTCTATCAATTGCTCAACAGTAATTTCTCACCCACTGTAATACTTGCTTTCATGAGAGAAGCCTCTAGTGAACACTATGGCCCCCGGGTCTATTTTTCCCATATTATATATTTAGATTTAAATATAAAAACACCAAAAACACTTGCTGCAATTATTATCTATTTATTTACGTTTATCTATTACTACTATCAGATCTCACTTTGCAATCAACCGTGAAGAGATTGACAACCTCTTTATCGCGTTGGGTGCAAGCTCATTTGTGTTTGTGCAGGTTTCTTGTTGCTCCGTCTTGATTACTCCTACTGGATTGATACCTTGGTTCACAAATGGAGGTACATCCTTACCGCTACCTTGCTGCATCACCCTTTCCTCTTCAAGGGAAAAACCAGCAAGACAAGAATTCGTCTATCAGCTAGCCAATTTAAGGTACCGTTGTCGTGGAGGACACAAGAGAATACTCCCGTCAATAGCCCGTTTCTTGTGACGTTGTAGAGAAGTAGCAGTGGGTTGAAATACTCCTCCCGATGATCCCCCGGTACCCTCCCAGCACTCCTGATACACTACCGATGAGCCTGAAACCTTTTCGGTGACCAAAACATGACTTCCTACATCTCAATCTTACCTCTGAAACATTCCAGAGCTCCTCGTGACGTTCGAGATCTCATCCGGGACTCCGAACAACCTTCGGTCACCACCATGCATAACTCTATACTACCGAAATGTCACCAAACCTTAAGTGTGCAGACCCTGCGGGTTCGAGAACTATGTAGACATGACCGAGACACCTCTATGGTCAATAACCAATAGCGGGACCTGGATGTCTAATATCTACTACGCAACCTTCTCCTTTTAGACGTTGTTTGGCCTCCAAGTGCAGAGGTTTGTAGGATAGTAGCAATTTTCCCTCAAGTGGGTGACCTAAGGTTTATCAATCCGCGGGACGCGTAGGATGAAGATGGTATCTCTCAAGCAAGCGTGCAACAAAATAACAAAGAGTCTCTTGTGTCCCAAACACACCCAATACAATGGTAAGTTGTATAGGTGCACTACTTCGGCCAAGAGATGGTGATACTGTTGGAAATATGCACTAGAGGCAATATATAAAGTGTTTATTATTATATTTCCTTGTTCATGATAATCGTTTATTATCCATGCTATAATTGTAGTGATTTGAAACACATTGCATGTGTGGGTAAATAGACAACACTGTGTCCCTAGTATGCCTCTAGTGAACTAGCTCATTGATCAAAGATGGTCAAGGTTTCCTAGCCATTGACATGTGATGTCATTTGATAACGGGATCACATCATTGGGAGAATGATAGAATGATGTGATGGACAAGACCCAAACTACAAACGTAGCATATGATCGTGTCAGTTTATTGCTACTGTTTTCTGCATGTCAAGTATATGTTCCTATGACCATGAGATCATGCAACACACGGATATCGGAGGAGTGACTTGTGTGTATAAAACGTCGCAACGTAACTGGGTGACTATAAAGGTGCTCTACAGGTATCTCCGATGGTGTCTGTTGAGTTGGCATGGATCGAGACTGGGATTTGTTACTCCGTGTGACGGAGAGGTATCTTGGGGCCCACTCGATAATGCAACATCACAATAAGTCTTGCAAGCAACGTGACTAATTGTTAGTTGCAGGATATTGTATTACAGAATGAGTAAAGAGACTTGCCGGTAATGAGGTTGAACTAGGTATGGAGATACCGACGATCGAATCTTAGGCAAGTAACATACCGAAGAACAAAGGGAACGTTATACGGGATTGACTGAATCATTGACATACAGGTTCGACCGATAAAGATCTTCATAGAATATGTAGCAACCAATGTGGACATCCAGGTCCCGCCATTGGTTATTGATCGTACAGGTGTCTCGTTCATGCCTACATAGTTCTCGAACCCACAGGGTCTGCACACTTAAGGTTCCATGATGTTTTGGTAGTGTAGAGTTATGTATGGTGTTTACCGAAGGTTGTTCGGAGTCCCAGATGAGATCCCGGAATGGTCCGGAGGTAAAGATTCATATATACGAAGTCCCATTTTGGTTGCCGAAAAAGTTTCGGGCTCATCGGTAGTGTACCGGGAGTGCCGGTAGTGTACCGGGAGGCCTCCGGGAGGGGGATTTCGACCCTAGAGGGACCATGGGCTATGGGAGAGTATGAACAATCCATTAGTGTGCTGGTAAATAAGCCTAGAAAGGCCCATGGCGCAGCAGATGAAAATCCTAAAGGAAAAGGTGGAAAAATCAGCCAATAGGGAGCAATCCTACTCCAAGTAGGATTGGAGGTGGAATAGGATTCCACCCCTCCCTAGCCGGCCGAACCAAAGAGGCTTTGGCTGCCTCTCCTCTCTTCTCCTCCTATATATACTGGTGTAATAGCTAGGGTTTTGGCAGAATTTACGGCCACGTGCTACCCGTTCCACCGGTGCTCCTCTAGATTAGTTTTCCTCAGTGCTTAGGCGAAGCCCTGCCGGAATTGCTCCACCACCACCATCACCGGAGCGCCGTCACGCTGCCGGTGAACTCTCTCTCCTCTCCACCTCCTCTTGCTCGATCAAGACGGCGGAGATCGTCATCAAGCTGCACGTGGGCTGAACGCGGAGGTGCCGTCCGTTCGGTACTAGATCGGAAGGATCGTGATCAAGGCCACGGGACGTTCATGATCGGATCGCGGGACGGATCGTGATGAGATCGCGGGACGGTTCGTGATTGGTTCGCGGGACGGTTCGTGATTAGATCGCGGGACGCTCGGCGATTTGGATCGCGAAGAAGTACGACAACACCAACCGCGTTTCTTAGCGCTTCCCGCTTAGCGATCTACAACGGTATGTAGATCCACTCTCCCTCTCGTAGATGCTCATCACCATGGATAGGTTTGTGTGTGCGTAGGAAAATTTTTGTTTCCCATGCGACATTCCCCAACAGTGGCATCATCAGCTAGGTTGATGGTTCGATGAGATCTCGAGTAGAACACAAAAGGTTTGTGGGCGTTGATGCTTAGATTGCTTCCTCCCTTGGTCGGATTTTGGTTCAGTGGGATTGTGAGATAAAACGGCTCAGACCAACATTACTCGTACGTTTACGAGAGACCAGTTCCCTCGACGCAAATTGTTGCTTAGATGGCTAGCGGACGCAAATTCTCACTTTAGTTGGATCGGATCCGACAAAGGCGGTCCTTGAGAAGGTTGAAAAGCAATCTATGTATCACCGTTGTGATTTATGCGTAGGTGAGAATCGTTCTTACTAGATACCCATAGCAGCCAAGTAAAACATGCAACAACAATTAGAGGACGTCTAACTTGTTTTTCCAGGGTATGTTGTGATGTGATATGGCCAATTACATGATGAGATATATGTGATGTATAAGATGATCATGTGATGTATAGATTTTCATGACTTGCACGTCGGTGAATATGGCAACCGGCAGGAGCCATAGGGTTGTATTTAATTATTGTATGATCTGCATGTCAATCATTAAGCTCTATGTAATGCTTTACTTTATCGCTAAGCGGTAGCAATAGAAGTAGAAGCAGGTCTAGTGCCACAACCCCAATGGCAACACATTCATGGAGATCATGGTGTTGTGCCGGTGACGATGGAGATCATGCTGGTGTTTCGAAGATGGAGATCTTAAACACAAGTTCATGGCCATATCATGTCACTTATGAACTGCATGAGATGTTAATCCTTTTATGCACCTTGTTTTTCTTAGTACGGCGGTAGCATTATAAGGTGATCCCTCCCTTGAATTTCAAGATGAACTGTGTTCTCCCCGAGTGTGCACTGTTGCAAAAGTTCGTCATGTCGAGACACCACGTGATGATCGGGTGTGATAGACTCTACGTTCACATACAACGGGTGCAACCCAGATTTGCATGTGCAGAACACTCGGGTTAAACTTGACGACCCTAGCATGTACAGACATGGCCTCGGAACACAAGAGACCGAAAGGTCGAACATGAGCCATATAGTAGATATGATCAACATAATGATGTTCACCATTGAAACCAGCTTAACTCACGTGATGATCGGACTTGAGTTGGTGAATTTGGATCATGTGACACTCAGATGACCTGAGGGATGTCAATTTGACTGGGAGCTTTAGTAATTTGATTAACTAAACTCATTATCATGAACAATAGTCTAAGTAACCTTTGCATATTTATTTTGTAGATCAATGGCTCGCGCAGTAGCACCCCTGAATTTTAATGTCATCCTAGAGAAAGCTAAGTTGAAAGATGCGGAAGTAACTTTGTTGATTGGGACTGTAATCTGAGGATTATCCTTACGGCTTCCCAGAAACTATATGTCCTTGATGCACCGCTTGGTGACCAACCAGAAGACATGACCTCCGAAGACGTTAAGAACGCTTGGGAGGCTCGTGCTCGACGCTACTCAATAGTTCAGTGTGCAATATTGTATGGCTTAGAACCGGGGCTTCAAAGACGTTTTGAACGTCATGGAGCATATGAGATGTTCCAGGAGTTGAAGTTTATCTTTCAGAAGAATGCCCGGATCGATAGGTATGAGACCTCCGATAAGTTTTATGCTTGCAAGATGGAGGAGAATGGGTCTATCAGTGAGCATATACTCAGAATGTTTGGATATTCAAACTGTCTAGCTGAGTTGGGAATTGCCCTTCCGCAACAAGCGATCATTGATAGAGTTCTTCAATCACTGTCGCCTAGTTACAAGAGTTTTGTGATGAACTATAACATGCACGGGATGAACAAGTCATCATCCGAGCTGTTTGCGATGCTGAAAGTCGCTGAGTCTAAAATCCAGAAAGAACATCAAGTGTTGATGGTCAATAAAACCACTAGTTTCAAGAAAAATGGCAAGGGAAAAGGCAAGAAGGGTAAAACCAAGAAGGATGGCAAAGCAGTTGCTACTCCTACAAAGAAGCCTAAGCATGGACCTAAGCAAGAAACTGAGTGCTTTCATTGCAAGGGAACTGGTAACTGGAAGCGGAACTGCCCCAAGTACCTGGCTGACAAGAAGGCGGCCAACGATAAACAAGGTATATATGATATACATGTTATTGATGTGTACCTTACTAGTTCTCATAGTAGTGCCTGGGTATTTGATAACGGTTCGGTTGCTCACATTTGCAACTCAAAGCAGGAACTACGGAATAAACGAAGATTGGCACAGGACAAAGTGATGATGCGCGTGGGAAATGGTTCCAAGGTTGATGTGATCGTCGTTGGCACACTCTCTCTTCGATTACCATCAAGATTAGTGATGAACCTGAATAATTGTTATTTAGTGCCTGTGTTAAGCATGAACATTATATCTAGATCTTGTTTATTGCGAGACGGTTACTCATTTGAATCAGAGAATAAAGGTTGTTCTATTTATATGAGTAATATCTTTTATGGTCATGCACCCAATGTTAGGGGTTTATTCATGTTGAATCTTGATAGTGATTACACACATGTTCATAACATTGATGCCAAAAGATGTAGAGTAGTTAATGATAGTACCACTTTCTTGTGGCACTGCCGTTTAGGTCATATTGGTGTAAAACGCATGAGGAAGCTCCATGCTGATGGACTTTTGGAGTCACTTGATTTTGAATCACTTGACACATGTGAACCATGCCTGATGGGCAAGATGACTAAAACACCGTTCTCAGGAACAATGGAACGGGCAAGTGACTTATTGGAAATCATACATACTACCGTGTGCGGTCCAATGAATGTTGCAGCACGCGGTGGATATCGTTACTTTCTCACCTTCACTGATTACTTGAGTAGATATGGGTATATTTAGTTGATGAAACACAAGTCTGAAATGTTTGAAAAGTTAAAGCAATTTCAGAGTGAAGTTGAGAATCATCGTAACAAGAAGATTAAATTTCTGCGTTCTGATCGAGGAGGCGAATATCTGAGTTATGAGTTTGGCAGTCACTTAAGACAATGTGGAATTGTTTCACAGTTGACACTGCCCGGAACACCACAGCGTAATGGTGTGTCTGAATGTCGTAATCGAACCTTATTAGATATGGTGCGTTCTATGATGTCTCTTGCCGATTTGCCACTATCGTTTTGGGGTTATGCATTAGAGACAGCTGCATTCACTTTAAATAGGGCACCATCGAAATCCGTTGAGACGACGCCATATGAACTGTGGTTTGGCAAAAGGCCAAAGTTGTTGTTTCTTAAAGTTTGGGGATGTGATGCTTATGTCAAAAAGCTTCAGCCTAAAAAGCTGGAACCCAAAGCGGAAAAATGCTTCTTCATAGGATACCTGAAAGAGATAGTTGGGTATACCTTCTATCTCAGATCCGAAGGCAAAGTGTTTGTCGCTGAGAACGGAACATTTCTTGAGAAAGGGTTTCTCTCGAAAGATTTGAGTGGGAGGAAAATAGAGCTTGATGAGGTTATTGAACCTTTACTTCAACCAGAAAGTAGCGCAGCGCAGAAAGATGTTTCTGTGGAACCTACGACGTTAGAAGAGGAAGTTAATGATGATGATCATGAAGCTTCGGATCAAGCTGCTATTGAACCTCGTAGGTCGACAAGGGCGCGTATAACTCCCGAGTGGTACGGCAACCCTGTCTTGGAGGTCATGTTGTTAGACAACAATGAACCGACGAGCTATGGAGGAGCAGTGATGGGCCCGGATTCTGAGAAATGGTTAGAGGCCATGAAATCCGAGATGGGGTCCATGTATGAAAACAATGTATGGACTTTGGAAGTACTACCTGAAGGGCAAAAGGCCATTCAGAACAAATGGATCTATAAGAAGAAGACGAACGCGGACGGTAATGTCACCGTCTATAAAGCTCGTCTTCTGGCAAAGGGTTTTTCACAAGTTAAAGGAGTTGACTACGATGAGACTTTCTCAGCCGTAGCGATGCTTAAGTCTGTCAGAATCATGTTGGCGATAGCTGCTTATTTCGACTATGAAATTTGGCACATGGATGTCAAAACGGCGTTCCTCAACGGTTTCCTTGAGGAAGAGTTGTATATGATGCAACCCGAAGGTTTTGTCGATCCAGAGAATGCTGAAAAAGTTTGCAAACTGCAGCGATCCATTTATGGACTGGTGCAAGCATCTCGGAGTTGGAACAAGCGCTTTGATGAGGTGATCAAAGCGTTTGGGTTTATACAAGTTTATGGAGAAGCTTGTATTTACAAGAAAGTGAGTGGGAGCTCTATAGCGTTTCTAGTGTTATATGAAGATGACATATTGCTGATCGGAAACAATATAGAAATGCTGGAAAGCGTGAAGGAATATTTGAATAAGAGTTTTTCAATGAAGGACCTAGGAGAAGCTGCTTTCATATTAGGCATTAAGATCTATAGAGATAGGTCAAGACGCTTAATAGCACTTTCACAGAGCACATACCTTGATAAAGTTTTGAAGAAGTTCAAAATGGAGCAGTCCAAGAAAGGGTTCTTGCCTGTGTTACAAGGTGTGAAGTTGAGTAAGACTCAATGCCCAGTGACTGCAGAAGATAAAGAAAAGATGAGTGTCATCCCCTATGCTTCAGCCATAGGCTCTATCATGTATGCAATGCTGTGCACAAGACCCGATGTCAGCCTTGCCATAAGTATGGCCGAAAGGTCTCAAAGTGATCCTGGAGTGGAGCACTGGCAAGCGGTCAAGAATATCCTTAAGTACCTTAACAGGACTAAGGACATGTTTCTCGTTTATGGAGGTGATGAAGAGCTCGTTGTAAAGGGTTACGTCGATGCAAGCTTTGACACTGATCCGGACGACTCTAAGTCGCAAACCGGATACCTATTTATTCTTAATGGGATAGCGGTAAGCTGGTGCAGTTCCAAGCAAAGTGTGGTAGCTATTCTACGTGCAAAGCGGAGTACCTCGCAGCCTCGGAGGCAGCGAAGGAAGGTGTCTGGATGAAGCATTTCATGACAGATCTTGGAGTAGTGCCTAGTGTACTGAATCCAATAAATCTGTTCTGTGACAACACTGGTGCCATTGCTCTAGCCAAGGAACGAAGGTTTCACAAGAGGACTAGACACATAAAGCGACGCTTCAACTCCATCCGGTTCTACATCGAGGAGAAGGACATAAATATTTGCAAAGTGCACACGGATCTGAATGTTGCAGACCCGTTGACTAAACCTCTTCTAAGGGCTAAACATGATCAACACCAAAACTATATGGGTGTTCGATTCATTACCATGTAAATCACATAGTGATGTGAACTAGATTATTGACTCCAGTGCAAGTGGGAGACTGTTGGAAATATGACCTAGAGGCAATATATAAAGTGTTTATTATTATATTTCCTTGTTCATGATAATCGTTTATTATCCATGCTATAATTGTAGTGATTGGAAACACATTGCATGTGTGGGTAAATAGACAACACTGTGTCCCTAGTATGCCTCTAGTGAACTAGCTCATTGATCAAAGATGGTCAAGGTTTCCTAGCCATTGACATGTGATGTCATTTGATAATGGGATCACATCATTGGGAGAATGATGTGATGGACAAGACCCAAACCACAAACATAGCATATGATCGTGTCAGTTTATTGCTACTGTTTTCCGCATGTCAAGTATATGTTCCTATGACCATGAGATCATGCAACTCACGGATATCAGAGGAGTGCCTTGTGTGTCTGAAACGTCGCAACATAACTGGGTGACTATAAAGGTGCTCTATAGGTATCTCTGATGGTGTCTGTTGAGTTGGCATGGATCGAGACTGGGATTTGTTACTCCGTGTGACGGAGAGGTATCTCGGGGCCCACTCGGTAATGCAACATCACAATAAGTATTGCGAGCAATGTGACTAATTGTTAGTTGCAAGATCTTGTATTATGGAATGAGTAAAGAGACTTGCAGGTAACGAGGTTGAACTAGGTATGGAGATACCGACGATCGAATCTCAGGCAAGTCACATACCGAAGAACAAAGGGAACGTTATACGGGATTGACTGAATCCTTGACATAGAGGTTCGACCGATAAAGATCTTCATAGAATATGTAGGAACCAATGTGGACGTCCAGGCCCCGCCATTGGTTATTGATCGTAGAGGTGTCTCGGTCAGGTCTACATAGTTCTCGAACCCGCAGGGTCTGCACACTTAAGGTTCGGTGACATTTCGGTAGTGTAGAGTTATGTATGGTGGTGACCGAAGGTTGTTTGGATTCCCGGATGAGACCCCAGACGTCACGAGGAGCTCCGGAATGGTCTGGAGGTAAAGATTCATATATAGGAAGTCCCATTTTGGTCGCGGGAAAAGTTTCGAGCTTATCGGTAGGGTACCGGGAGTGCCGGTAGTGTACCGGGAGGCCTCCCGGAGGGGGATTTCGACCCTAGAGGGACCATGGGCTGTGGGAGAGTATTAACCATCCCTTAGTGGGCTGGTAAATAAGCCTAGAAAGGCCCATGGCGCAGGAGATGAAAATCCTAAAGGAAAAGGTGAAAAAATCAGCCAATAGGGAGCAATCCTACTCCTAGTAGGATTGGAATTGGAATAGGATTCCACCCCTCCCTAGCCGGCCGAACCAAAGTGTCTTTGGCTGCCTCTCCTCTCCTCTCCTGGTGGAATAGCTAGGGTTGTTGCAGAATTTAAGTCCACGTGCTACCCGTTCCATCGGTGCTCCTCTACATTAGTTTTCCGCAGTGCTTAGGCGAACCCCTGCCGGAATAGCTGCACCACCAACATCACCGGTGCGCCGTCACGCTGCCAGTGAAATCTCTCTCCCTCCACCTCCTCTTGCTGGATCAAGACGGTGGAGATCGTCATCAAGCTGCACGTGTGCTGAACGCGGAGCTGCCGTCCGTTCGGTACTAGATCGGAAGGATCGTGATCAAGGCCACGGGACGTTCCTGATCGGATCGTGGGACGGATCGTGACGAGATCGCGGGACGGTTCATGATTGGTTCGCAGGATGGTTCGTGATTAGATCGTGGGACGCTCGGTGATTTGGATTGCGAAGAAGTACGACTACACCAACCGTGTTTCTTAACGCTTCCCACTTAGCGATCTACAAGGGTACGTAGATCCACTCTCCCTCTCGTAGATGCTCATCACCATGGATAGGTTGGCGTGTGCGTAGGAATTTTTTTGTTTCCCATGCGACATTCCCCAATAGATACAAGTGCAATATGGATAGTAGATATAGGTTTTTGTAATCTGAAAATATAAAAACAGCAAGGTAACTAATAGTAAAAGTGAGCACGAACGGTATTGGAATGCTTGGAAACAAGGCCTAGGGTTCATACTTTCACTAGTGGAAGTTCTCTAAACAATGATAACATAATTCGATCATATAACTAGCCCTCAATGTCCAACAAAGAGTCACTCCAAAGTAACTAATAGCGGAGAGCAAACGAAGAGATTATTGTCAGGTACGAAACCACCACAAAGTTATTCTTTCTGATTGATCTATTCAAGAGTCCATAGTAAAATAACACAAAGCCATTCTTTCCGTTCAATCTATCCTAGAGTTCGTACTAGAATAACACCTTAATACACACATCAATGAAAAACCTAATGTCACCTAGAAACTCCATTGTCACCTCAAGTATCCGTGGGCATGATTATACAATATGCATCACACAATCTCAGAACCATCTATTCAACCAACACATAGAACTTCAATGCGTGTCCCAAAGTTTCTACCGGGGAGTCAAAATGTGTGCCAACCCCTATGCATAGGTTCCCGAGGTCAAGAAACCCGCGAGTTGATCACCAAAACATACATCAAGTACTCACATGAATATCCCATTGTCACCACAGATAGACACGTGCAAGACATACATCAAGTCTTCTTAAAGGCTCAATCCGATAAGATAACTTCAAAGGGAAAACTCAATTAATTACAAGAAGGTAGAGGTGGAACAACATCATAAGATCCAACTATAGTAGCAAAGCCCCTGGTACATCGAGATGAAGATATCTCAAGAACACTAGAGAGAGAGAGATCAAACACATTGCTACTGGTACATACCCTCAGCCCCGAGGGTGAACTACTCCCTCCTCGTCATGGAGATCGCCGGGATGATGAAGATAGCCACAGGAGATGGATTCCCCCTCCGGCTGATGGAAATATGCCCTAGAGGCAATAATAAATAAGTTATTATCATATTTCCTTGTTCATGATAATCGTTTATTATCCATGCTATAATTGTATTGATCGGAGACTTAAATGCATGTGTGGATACATAGACAAAACCATGTCCCTAGTATGCCTCTAGTAGACTAGCTCGTTGATCAAAAGATGGTTAAGGTTTCCTAGCCATGGAAATGAGATGTCATTTGATAACGGGATCACATCATTAGGAGAATGATGTGGTGGACAAGACCCAAACTACAAACATAGCATATGATCATGTCAGTTTATTGCTACTGTTTTCTGCATGTCAAGTATATGTTCCTATGACCATGAGATCATGCAACTCACGGATATCGGAGGAGTGCCTTGTGTGTATCAAACGTCGCAACGTAACTGGGTGACTATAAAGGTGCTCTACAGGTATCTCCGAGGGTGTCTGTTGAGTTGGCATGGATCGAGACTGGGATTTGTTGCTCCGTGTGACGGAGAGGTATCTCGGGGCCCACTCGGTAATGCAACATCACAATAAGCCTTGCAAGCAATGTGACTAATTGTTAGTTGCGGGATCTTGTATTACGGAATGAGTAAAGAGACTTGCCGGTAACGAGGTTGAACTATGTATGGAGATACCGACGATCAAATCTCGGGCAAGTAACATACCGAAGAACAAAGGGAACGTTATACGGGATTAACTGAATCCTTGACATAGTGGTTCGACCGATAAAGATCTTCGTAGAATATGTAGGAACCAATGTGGACGTCCAGGTCCCGCCATTGGTTATTGATCGTAGAGGTGTCTCGGTCATGTCTACATAGTTCTCGAACCCGCAGGGTCTGCACACTTAAGGTTCGGTGACGTTTCGGTAGTGTAGAGTTATGTATGGTGGTGACCGAAGGTTGTTCAGAGGACCAGATGAGATGCCGGACGTCACGAGGAGCTCCGGAATGGTCCGGAGGTAAAGATTCATATATAGGATGTCCCAGTTTAGTTGCCGGAGAAGTTTCGGGCTCATCGGTAGTGTACCGGGAGTATCGGTAGTGTACCGGGAGTGCCGGTAGTGTACCGGGGGACCTCCGGGAGGGGTATTTCGACCCCAAGAGGTCCATGGGCTGTGGGAGAATAATAACCAGCCCTTAGTGGGCTGGGAAAACAGCCACAAAGTCCCATGGCACAGGAGAGAAAGTCCTAAAGCAAAAAGTGGAAAATCAGCCAATAGGAGGCAATCCTACTCCAACTAGGATTGGAGGTGAAGTAGGATTGCTCCCACCTCCTATTTCGGCCGACCAAAAGGCCTTGCCTGCCACTCCTCCCCTCTCCTCCTATATATACTAGTGGATTGGGTGGTTTTTGGATAGAATTTCCGGCCACGTGCTACCCGTTCCACCGGTGCATAGTTTCTCCTCTAGATCGTAGTTCCGCAGTGCTTAGGCGAAGCCCTGCCGGAATTGCTCCACCACCATCACCGGAGCACCGTCACGCTGCCGGTGAAATCTCTCTCCTCTCCACCTCCTCTTGCTAGATCGAGACGGTGGAGATCGTCATCAAGCTGCACGTGTGCTTAACGCGGAGGTGCCGTCCGTTCGGCGCTAGATCGGAAGGACCGTGATCGAGATCGCGAGACGGTTCGTGATGAGATTGCAGAACGGATCGTGATGAGTTCGTGGGACAGATCGTGATCAAGATAGCAGGATGGATCGTGATGAGATCGCGGGACGCTCGGTGATTTGGATCGCGAAGATGTTCGACTACACCAACCGCGTTTCTTAACGCTTCCCGCTTAGCGATCTACAAGGGTACGTAGATCCACTCTCCCTCTCGTAGATGCTCATCACCATGGATAGGTTTGCGTGTGCATAGGAAAATTGTTGTTTCCCATGCGACGTTCCCCAACAGTGGCATCATGAGCTAGGTTGATGGTTCGATGAGATCTCGAGTAGAACACAAAAGGTTTGTGGGCGTTGATGCTTAGATTGCTTCCTCCCTTGGTCGGATTTTGGTTCAGCGGGATTGTAAGATGAAGCGGACCGGACCAACATTACTCGTACGCTTACGAGAGACCGGTTCCCTCGACGCAACTTGTTGCTTAGATGGCTTGCGGGTGACAGTTTCTCTTACTTTAGTTGGATCGGATCCGACAAAGGCGGTCCTTGAGAAGGTTGAAAAGCAATCTATGTATCACCGTTGTGGTTTATGCGTAGGTAAGAATCGTTCTTGCTAGATACCCGTAGCAGCCACGTAAAACTTGCAACAACAATTAGAGGACGTCTAACTTGTTTTTGCTGGGTATGTTGTGATATGATATGGCCAATTACATGATGTGATATCTGTGATGTATGAGATGATCATGTGATGTATAGATTATCACGACTTGCATGTCGATGAGTACGGCAACCGGAAGGAGCCATAGGGTTTTCTTTAATTATTGTATGACCTGCGTGTCAATCATTAAGCGCTATGTAATGCTTTACTTTATCGCTAAGCGGCAGCAATAGAAGTAGAAGCAGGGCTGGCGCCACAACCCCAATGGCAACACATTGATGGAGATCAAGATGATGAGATCATGGTGTTGCGCCGGTGACGATCGAGATCATGCCGGTGTTTCGAAGATGGAGATCTTAAACACAATTTCATGGCCATATCATGTCACTTATGAATTGCATGAGATGTTAATCCTTTTATGCACCTTGTTTTGCTTAGTACGGCGGTAGCATTATAAGGTGATCCCTCACTTGAATTTCAAGATGAACTGTGTTCTCCCCGAGTGTGCACCATTGCGAAAGTTCGTCATGTTGAGACACCACGTGATGATCGGGTGTGATAGACTCTACGTTCACATACAACGGGTGCAAGCCAGATTTGCACGCGCAGAACACTCGGATTAAACTTGACGAGCCTAGCATGTACAGACATGGCCTCGGAACACGAGAGACCGAAAGGTCAAACATGAGTCATATAGTAGATATGATCAACATGATGATGTTCACCATTGCAGCCACCTCAACTCACGTGATGATCGGACTTGAGTTGGTGAATTTGGATCATGTATCACTCAAATGATCGGAGGGATGTCAATTTGAGTGGGAGTTCTAAGTAATATGATTAATTGAACTCATTATCATGAACATAGTCAAAGTGTCTTTGCAAATTATGTTGTAGATTACTAGCTCATGTTGTAGCTCCCTTAAATTTTTATATGTTCCTAGAGAAATAGAGTTGAAAGATGTTGGTAGCAATATTGCGGAATGGTTCCGTGATCTGAGGATTGTCCTCATTGCTGCATAGAAGGCTTATGTCCTTAATGCACCGCTCGGTGCGCCACCCCCTCTAGCGTCGTCTATAGATGTTGTGAACATCTAACAGGCACGTTTCGATGACTACTTGATAGTTTAGTGCGTCATGCATTACGGCTTAGAATTGAGGCTCCAAGACGTTTTGAACATCACGGAACATACAAGATGTTCTAAGAGCTGAGATTGTGATCTCAGGCTCGTGCCCGTGTTATGAGATATGAGATCTCAAACAAAGATTCTTTGCTTGCAAGATGAAAGAGAATAGCTCAATAGTTGAGCATGTGCTTAGATTGTCTGGGTAGTACAATCGCTTGAATCGAGTGGGAGTTGATCTTCTAGATAAGATAGTGATTGATATAGTTCTCCAAGTCACTATCACTAAGCTACTAGAACTTGGTGATGAACTATAAATTGCCAGGGATAGAAATGATTCCTGAGCTGCTCGCGATGTTTTGACACCGCAAAGGTAGAAATCAAGAAGGAGCATCAAAGTGTTGATGGTTAGTAAAACCACTAGTTTCGAGAAGGGCAAGGGCAAGTAGGGAAACTTCATGGATGGCAAGTCAGTTGCTGCTCCAGTGAAGCAACCCAAAGTTGAACCTAAACCTGAGACTGAGTGCTTCCATTAGGAGGAGAACGGTCACTGAAGCGGAACAACCCTGGATACATGGTAGATAAGAAGGCTAGCAATGTCGATAGAAGTGTATTTGATATGCATGTTATTGATGTGTACCTTGCTAGTACTCCTAGTAGCACCTGGGTAGTGGATACCGGTTCGTTTGCTAAATGTTAGTAACTCGAAATAAAAGCTACGGAATAAACGGAGAACTAGCTAAGGGTGAGGTGACGATATGTGTTGGAAGTGTTTCCAAGGTTGATGTGATCAACATCGCACGCTCTCTCTACCTTCAGGATTAGTGACGAACCTAAATAAATGTTATTTGGTGTTTTGTGTTGAGCATGAACATGATTATATCATGTTTATTGCAACACGGTTATTCATTCAAGTTAGAGAATAATGGTTATTCTGCTTACATGAATAAATACCTTCAATGGTCATGCACCCAGTATGGATGGTTCATTGAATCTTGATCGTAGTAATACACATGTTCATAACAATGATGCCAAAAGATGCAAAGTTAATAATGATAGTACCACATACTTGTGGCACTGCCGCTAAATGTCATATTGGTATAAAGCGCATGAAGAAACTCCATGCTGATGGATCTTTGGACTCATTCGATTTTGAATCGGTTGAGACATGCGGACCATGCCTTTTTGGTAAGATGACTAAACCTCGTTTTCTGGCTTGATGAAGCGGGCAAGTTATTCATTGGAAATGATACATGTTGATGTATGCAATCTAGTGAGTCTTGTAGCGTGCAGTGGATATCGTTATTTTCTTACCTTCACTGATGATTTGAGTAGATATAGTGTATATTTACTTAATGAAACACAAGTCTGAATCGTTTGAAAGGTTCAAGCGAATTCAGAGTGAAGTTTAAAGATCATCGTGACAAGAAGATAAAAATGACCGCGATATGATCATGGAGGTGAATATCTGAGTTACGAGTTTGGCATACAACTTAAGACAATGTGAAATTTGTTTCACAACTAACGCCACCTGGAACACCATAGTGTGATGGTGTGTCCGAACATCATAGTCATGCTCTATTGATATAGTGCATACTGTGATGTCTCTTATCATTTTACTACTATAATTTTTGGGGTTATGCATTAGAGACAACTACATTCACTTTAAATAGGGCATCATCTAAATTCGTTGAGATGACACCGTGTGAATTATGGTTTGATAGAAACATAAGCTGTCATTTCTTAATATTTGGGGCTGTGACACTTGTGTGGAAAATGTTTTCACCTAATGAGGTTGAACCCAAGGCGGACAAATGCGTCTTCATAGAATACCCTAAGATCAGTTGGGTGAACCTTCAATCTCAGATCCTAGTGCAAAGTGTTTGTTGCTTAAACGGATCCTTTCTCGAGGAAATGTTTCTCTCGAAAGAATTGAGTGGGAAGAAGATAGTACTTGATGAGGTTGTTAAACCTTTGTTCAACCAGAGAGTAGCGCAGCACAGAAAGATGTTTCTGTGAAGCCTATGTTAGTTGAAGAGGAAGTTAATGATGATGATCATGAAGCTTCAGGATCAAGTTACTATCAAACTTTGTAGGTCGACAAGGATGTGTACTGCTCCTAACTGGTACGACGACTCTGTCTTGGAGATCATGTTGTTGGACAACGATGAACCTACGAACCATGGAGAAGCGATGATGGGCCCAGATTCCGACAAATGGTTGGAGGCCATGAAATCCGAGATAGGATCCATGTATGAAAACCAAGTGTAGACTTTGGTAGACTTGCTCGTTGGACGGCAGGTCGTTGAGTACAAATGGATCTTTAAAATGAAGACAGACACTGATGGTGAATGTCACTATTTGTAAAGCTCGTCTTGTTGCAAAGATGTTTGTGACAAGTTCAAGGAGTTAACTATGATGAGACTTTCTCACTCGTAGTGGTGCTAAAGTCTGTTGGAATTATGTTAGCAGTTGCTATGTTTTCAATTATGAAATCTGGCAGATGGATGTCAAAACATCGTTTCCTTAACGGTTTACTTAAGGAAAGGTTGTATGTGATACAACCAGAAGGTTTTGTCAGTCCTAAGGATGCTAAAAGATGAGCAAGCTTCATTGATCCTTCTATAGACTGAAGCAAGCATCTCAGACTTGGAGTATACACTTTGATAAGGTGATCAAAGTTTTATAGTTTATACAAGGTTTACGAGAAACTTGTATTTACAATAAAGTGAGTGGGAGCACTATAGAATTTCTGATAAGTATATGTGATGACATATTGTTGATCAGAAATAATGTAGAACTTCTGAAGAGCATGAATGGTTGTTTGAAAAGAGTTTTTCAAAGGAAGACCTGTATGAAGCTACTTAATTGTTGAGAACCTAGATCCATAGAGATAGATCAAAATGCTTGATGAGACTTTCAATGAGAACGTACCTTGACAAGATTTTGAAAGAGTTCAAAATGGATCAGTCAAAGAAAGAGTTCTTGCTGATTTGTAAGGTATAAAATTGAGTATGACTCAATGCCCAGTGACTACAGAAGATAGAAAAAAGATGAGTGTCATCACCTATGCTTCAGCCATAGGCTCTATCATGTATGCAATGCTGTGCACAAGACCCAATGTCAGCCTTGCCATAAGTATGGCTGGAAGGTTTCAAAGTGATCCTGGAATGGAGCACTGGACAACGGTCAATATTGTCCTTAGTAACTAAAAGACTAAGGAGATGTTTCTCGATTATGGAGGTGATAAAGAGTTCGTCGTAAGGAGTTACGTCGATACAAGCTTTAACACTAATCCGGATGACTCGTAGTAGCAATCTGGATAAGTATAGTGGAGCAGGCATTTGGAATAGTACCGAGCAGAGTGTGATAGTAGTGTTTACAGTTTGACATAGGTATTTGCAAAGTGCACATGGATCTCAATGTTACAGACCCGTTGACTATAAGATCTCTCTCACATGCAAAGCATGATCGAGCCCCAGAACTCGTTGGGTGTTAGATTCATAACAATGCGAATCACATGGTGATGTGAACTAGATTATTGACTCTAGTGCAAGTGGGAGACTGTTGGAAATATGCCCTAGAGGCAATAATAAATAAGTTATTATCATATTTCCTTGTTCATGATAATCGTTTATTATCCATGCTATAATTGTATTGATCGGAGACTTAAATGCATGTGTGGATACATAGACAAAACCATGTCCCTAGTATGCCTCTAGTAGACTAGCTCGTTGATCAAAAGATGGTTAAGGTTTCCTAGACATGGACATGAGATGTCATTTGATAACGGGATCACATCATTAGGAGAATGATGTGGTGGACAAGACCCAAACTACAAACATAGCATTTGATCGTGTCAGTTTATTGCTACTGTTTTCTGCATGTCAAGTATATGTTCCTATGACCATGAGATCATGCAACTCACCGATATCGGAGGAGTGCCTTGTGTGTATCCAACGTCGCAACGTAACTGGGTGACTATAAAGGTGCTCTACAGGTATCTCCGAGGGTGTCTGTTGAGTTGGCATGGATCGAGACTGGGATTTGTTGCTCCGTGTGACGGAGAGGTATCTCGGGGCCCACTCGGTAATGCAACATCACAATAAGCCTTGCAAGCAATGTGACTAATTGTTAGTTGCGGGATCTTGTATTACGAAACGAGTAAAGAGACTTGCCGATAACGAGGTTGAACTAGGTATGGAGATACCGACGATCGAATCTCGGGCAAGTAACATACCGAAGAACAAAGGGAACGTTATACGGGATTAACTGAATCCTTGACATAGAGGTTCGACCGATAAAGATCTTCGTAGAATATGTAGGAACCAATGTGGACGTCCAGGTCCCGCCATTGGTTATTGATCGTAGAGGTGTCTCGGTCATGTCTACATAGTTCTCGAACCCGCAGGGTCTGCACACTTAAGGTTCGGTGACGTTTCGGTAGTGTAGAGTTATGTATGGTGGTGACCGAAGGTTGTTCAGAGTACCAGATGAGATGCCGGACGTCACGAGGAGCTCCGGAATGGTCCGGAGGTAAAGATTCATATATAGGATGTCCTAGTTTAGTCGCCGGAGAAGTTTCGGGCTCATCGGTAGTGTACCGGGAGTGCCGGTAGTGTACAGGGGGACCTCCGGGAGGGGTATTTCGACCCCAAGAGGTCCATGGGCTGTGGGAGAATAATAGCCAGCCCTTAGTGGGCTGGGAAAACAGCCACAAAGGCCCATGGCGCAGGAGAGAAAGTCCTAAAGCAAAAAGTGGCAAATCAGCCAATAGGAGGCAATCCTACTCCAACTAGGATTGGAGGTGAAGTAGGATTGCTCCCACCTCCTATTTCGGCCGACCCAAAGGCCTTGGATGCCTCTCCTCTTCTCTCCTCCTATATATACTAGTGGATTGGGTGGTTTTTGGATAGAATTTCCGGCCATGTGCTACCCGTTCCACCGGTGCATAGTTTCTCCTCTAGATCGTAGTTCCGCAGTGCTTAGGCGAAGCCCTGCCGGAATTGCTCCACCACCATCACCGGAGCGCCGTCACGCTGTCGGTGAACTCTCTCTCCTCTCCACCTCCTCTTGCTGGATCGAGACGGTGGAGATCGTCATCGAGCTGCACGTGTGCTGAACGCGGAGGTGCCGTCCGTTCGGCGCTAGATCGGAAGGACCGTGATCGAGATCGCGAGACGGTTCGTGATGAGATTGCGGAACGGATCGTGATGAGTTTGCGGGATAGATCGTGATCAAGATAGCAGGATGGATCGTGATGAGATCGCGGGACGCTCGGCGATTTGGATCGCGAAGATGTTCGACTACACCAACCGTGTTTCTTAACGCTTCCCGCTTAGCGATCTACAAGGGTACGTAGATCCACTCTCCCTCTCGTAGATGCTCATCACCATGGATAGGTTTTCGTTTGCGTAGAAATTTTTTTGTTTCCCATGTGATGTTCCTCAACACCGGCAAGGTGCCGGAACGGGCTCCCGATAGGTTTTTGGTGGCTCTGGAGGTCTACGGTGGCGGAACTTGCGATCTAGGTTTAGTTCTGTGGGATTTAGTATTTATAAGACCGTATGGCGTCGAGAACAAGTCGAGAGGGGCCACGAGGAGGTCACGAGCCTCCCAGGCGTGGCCAGGGCGGGTGGCCGCGCCTCCCAGGCTCGTGACTCCCTCGGGTCGCCTCTCCGGTATCTTTTCCTTCCGCTATTTTTGATATTTTCCATAAAAAATCATGGTGAAAGTTTTTTTCCGTTTGGACTCCGTTTGATATTCCTATCTGAAAAAGGTCAAAAACACAGAAAAAACAAGAACTGGCACTGGACACTGGATTAATAAGTTAGTCCCAAAAATAATATAAAATAACATATGCATGCATAGAAAACATCCAAAGTTGATAATATAATAGCATGGAATGATCAAAAATTATAGATATGTTGGAGACGTATCAAGCATCCCCAAGCTTAACTCCTGCTCGTCCTCGAGTAGGGAAGTGATAAAAACAGAATTTTTGATGTGGAATGCTACCTAGCATATTTATTCTTATAATCTTCTTTATTGTGGCATGAAGGTTCAGATCCATAAGATTCAAAACAAAAGTTTAATATTGACATGAAAACAATAATACTTCAAGCATACTAGCAAAGTAATCATGAACTTTCGAAATAACAAGGCCAAAGAAAGTCATCCCTACAAAATCATATATTCTGGCTATGCTCCATCATCCTCACACAATGAATCTAAATCATGAACAACCCCGGTATTGGTCAAGCTATTGTTTTCACACATTTACTTTTTCAAACTTTTTCAACTCTCACGCAATACATGAGCGTGAGCAATGGATATAGCACAATAAGTGGAATAGAATATGCTGGAGGTTGTGAGGCAAAGAAAGAGAGGAGATGGTCACATCGACTTGGCGTATCAAAGGGCTATGGAGATGCCCATTAATAGATATGAATGTGAATGAGTAGGGATTGCCATGCAACGGATGCACTAGAGCTATAAGTGTGTGAAAGCTCAAAAGAAACTAAGTGGGGGGTGCATCCAACTTGCTTGCTCACGAAGACCTAGGGCAATTTGAGGAATCCCATCATTGGAATATACAAGCCAAGTTCTATAATGAAAATTTCCACTAGTATATGAAAGCCACAATATATGAGACTCTCTATCATGAAGATCATGGTGCTACTTTGAAGCATAAGTGTGGTAAAGGATAGTAGCATTGTCCCTTCTCTCTTTCTCTCTTTTTTTTGTTTGGGCTCTTTGGCCTCTCTTTTTTTCATTTTTTTTCATTCATTTTTTGTGCGCTCTTTGGCCTCTCTTTTTTGAAGTCCGGAGTCTCATCATAGATTCCTTCCTTTCCTCACATGGGACAATGCTCTAATAATGATGATCATCACACTTTT
Organism: Hordeum marinum; assembly: GCA_022496015.1. Lineage (NCBI taxonomy): Eukaryota > Viridiplantae > Streptophyta > Magnoliopsida > Poales > Poaceae > Hordeum > Hordeum marinum. The sequence continues at coordinate 580,401,936 of CM039673.1, forward strand.
ATTTACTTACAACTCAATACTTAGAAAAAAATATATGACTCTATATGAATGCCTCCGGCAGTGTTCACAGATGTGCAATGACTCATGAGTGACATGTATGAAAGATATGAACGGTGGCTTTGCCACAAATACAATGTCAACTACATGATCATGCAAAGAAATATGACAATGATGATGTGTGTCATAATAAATGGAACGGTGAAAGTTGCATGGCAATATATCTCGGAATGGCTATGAAAATGCCATAATAGGTAGGTATGGTGGCTGTTTTGAGGAAGGCATATGGTGGGTTTGTGCATCGGTGAGAGTTGCGCGGCACTAGAGAGAGTAAGAATGGTGGAAGGTGAAAGTGCATCTATACCATGGACTCAAATTAGTCATGAAGAAATCATATACTTATTGCAAAAGTTTTATTAGTAATCGAAACAAAGTGCTAAACGCATACTCCTAGGGGAAGGGTTGGTAGGAGTTAACCATCGTGCGATCCCGACCGCCACTCAAAGGATGACAATCAATAAAAACATCATGCTTCGACTTCCTAACATAGCGATTCACCATACGTGCATGCTATGGGAATCACAAACTTCAAAACAAGTACTTCCAGATTCACAACACTCTACTAACATGACTCTAATATCACCATCTCCATGTCTCAAAACTAGATGCAAGGAATCAAACTTCTCTTACTACTCAATGCACTTGAATATGAAAGTTTTTATTATATCCCTTTTGGATGCCTATCATATTAGGACTAGCTTCATAACCTAAGAAAATTAACATGCTGTTTAAGACTCGCAAAATGATATAAGTGAAGCACGAGAGTTCATCAATTTCTATAAAATAAATTCATAGCAATGCTCTACAAAGATATAAGTGAAGCAATAGAGCAAAAGACAAACTACTCCAAAAGATATAAGTGAAGATCAATGAATAGTTGAATAATTATTTGGCTATGTGAAGACTCTCCCATATAAGAATTTCAAATCCTAAGTACCTTATTCAAACAAAATAAAATGACACTCCAAGGATAGCACGAATCATGTGAAGAAGCAAAAACTTAGGTTCAACCGATACTAACCGGTAATTGTTGAAGAAGAAAGGTGGGATGCCAACCGGGGCATCCCCAAGCTTAGATTCTTGAGACTTCTTGAAATATTTATTGGGGTGCCTTGGTCATCCCCCAGCTTGAGCTTTTGTGTCTCCTTAATTCCTCTCATATGGTGGTTTCCAAAATCTTGAAAACTTCATCCACACAAAACTTAACAAGAACTTGTGAGATTGGTTAGTTTACATCAATGCAAAACTATATAATCCTATACTGTAGAAAATCACTAAGATTATTATTTGACATTGCACACTAAATGCCTCTGCATATTTAAAACTCCCATCATCAAATGGAATCATTAAACAAGCAAACATATACGAACAATGCAAACATAACAGCAATCTGCCTAAATAGAACAGTCTGTGAAGAATGCAGCAAGATCCATACTTAATTAACTCCAAAAACTCTGAAACAATTCCACACTGTAGGGAATTTATAATAGCATACCGTGTCCAAATTTCAAGTTATTCTGACCTACATAAAATTCTAGGGAATTTTTGCACTACAAGCAAAATTTCTGTTTTGGAACAGCAACTCCTATACTTGCAAATTAATCATGGTAAAGGCTATCCTTGACATTTTTTTTGAACTAAATGATGAAAAACATTAAAATTAATATAAATAACAGCAAGTAAGTACTAATAAAAGAAAATGACGCTGCAAGCAAAACACATATCATGTGGTGAATAAAAATATAGCCCCGAGTAAAGTTACCGATGGATTGAAGACGGAAGAGGGGATGCCTAGGCTCTTTGGTGTCCTTGAATATGGATTGGGATGACTTGGGCATCCCCAAGCTTAGTCTCTTTGCACTCCTTGTTCCATTGTCCATCCGAACTTTACCCAAAACTTGAAAACTTCACAACACAAAACTTAACGGAACTTCGTGAGATGGGTTAGTATAATAAAGACAAATGATTCATTTTGGTACTGTCAAGACAAGGTTCATAAATGTTCCCACACAATTCCTACTGTATATTATCATTTCCACAATTTATATCACTTAATATAATCTATGAAAACACTAAAGCGAGCAAACTATGGATTGAAAACAGAATCTGTCAAGAACAGAACAATCTGTAATGATCTGAATGATAACCATACTTGTGCACCTCCAAAAATTCTGAAACAATTATGAAAATTAACCAAATTTGTATATAAATCATCAACATAAAGAATCAACTCAAAATCTCTCTCTGTATAAAAACTAAAAATAATTTCGTGAGCACAAAGTTTCTGTCTTTTTCAGCGTGATCAAACAACTATCACCCAAACTAATCATAAAGGCTTTACTTGGCACTTTATTGAAATAAAAGCTATAAAACATGATTAATACAGTATACTAATCATGTGAACACACAAAATAAGTAAGGGTACATATTGGGTTGTCTCCCAACAACCACTTTTCTTTAATGCCTTTCAAGCTAGGCATGCTGATTTCAATGATGCTCACATAAAAGATAATGATTGAAACATAATGGAATCATCATGAAGCATATGACTAGAACATTTAAGTCTAACACACTTCCTATGAAGAGGTATTTTGTGAACAAACAACTTATTGGAGCAAGAATCATCTAGCATAGGAAGGCAAAACAAGCATAGCTTCAAAAATTTCAACACATAGAGAGGAAACTTGACATTATTGCAATATGTAGAAGCATATGATCCTCTCTCATAATAATTTTCAGTAGCATCATGAATGAATTCAACAATATAAACAACAACTAAAGCATTCTTTTCATGATCTACAATCATAGAAATTTTACTACTCTCCACATAAGCAAATTTATTCTCATGATTAATAGTTGGAGTATCGTAAAAGACTTGAGCACTACGAATTGTTTCCACATTAAAAGAGCAATGTTTAGAAAAAGGGTACTCATAATTGTGATAAGTTTTATCATCATTCTTCATTATAGCATAAGTATCATCACAATAATCATCATAGATAGGGGGCATGTTATAATCATAGTAGGATTAGGACTCCTTCCTTACTTCCACCTTTTTCCCTTTTTCACCTTTTCCACTTTGGACTTTCTTCCCAGCCGCATCTGCCTTCTTTGGGACTTCGGCCAGCCCACTAAGGGATGGTATTTATCCTCCCACAGCTCATGTAGCCTGGTGGGTCAAAATATTCCTCCCGATGGTCCCCGGTACCCACCCAACACTTCCGGTACACTACCGATGAGCCTGAAACCTTTCCGGTGATCACAATAGGACTTCCTACATATCAATCTTACCGCCGGACCATTCCAGAGCTCCTCGTGACATTCGGGATCTCACCCGGGACTCTGAACAACCTTCGGTCACCACCATGCATAACTCTATACTACCAAAATGTCACCAAACCTTAAGTGTGCAGACCCTGCGTGTTCGAGAACTATGTAGACATGACCGAGACACCTCTATGGTCAATAACCTATAGCGGGACCTGGATGCCTGATGTCTACTACGCAACCTTCTCCTTGTATACGTTGTTGGGCCTCCAAGTGTAGAGGTTTATAGGACAGTAGCAATTTTCCCTTAAGTGGGTGACCTAAGGTTTATCAATCCACGGGAGGCGTAGGATGAAGATGGTATCTCTGAAGCAACCCTGCAACCAAATAACAAAGAGTCTCTTGTGTCCCCAACACACCCAATACAATGGTAAGTTGTATAGGTGCACTAGTTCGGTGAAGAGATGGTGATACAAGTGCAATATGGATAGTAGATATTGGTTTTTGTAATCTGAAAATATATAAACAGAAAGGTAACTAATAGTAAAAGTGAGCACAAATGGTATTGCAATGCTTGGAAACAAGGCCTAGGGTTCATACTTTCACTAGTGGAAGTTCTCTCAACAATGATAACATAATTGGATCATATAACTATCCCTCAACGTGCAACAAAGAGTCACTCCAAAGTAACTAATAGCGGAGAACAAACGAAGAGATTATTGTCGGGTATCAAACCACCACAAAGTTATTCTTTCTAATCGATCTATTCAAGAGTCCGTAGTAAAATAACACAAAGCTATTCTTTCTGTTCAATCTATCCTAGAGTTCGTACTAGAATAACACCTTAAGACACACATCAACCAAAACCCTAATGTCACCTAGATACTCCATTGTCACCTCAAGTATCCGTGGGCATGATTATACAATATGCATCACACAATCTCAAAATCATCTATTCAACAAACACATAGAACTTCAAAGAGTCTCCCAAAGTTTCTACCGGAGAGTCAAAACATGTGCCAACCCCTATGCATAGGTTCCCGAGGTCACGAAACCCGCAAGTTGATCACCAAAACATACATCAAGTACTCACATGAATATCCCATTGTCACCACAGATAGACACGTGCAAGACATACATCAAGTGTTCTTAAAGACTCAGTCCGATAAGATAAATTCAAAGGGAAAACTCAATTCATTACGAGAAGGGAGAGGGGGAAGAACATCATAAGATGCAACTATAGTAGCAAAGCCCGCGGTACATAGAGATCAAGACATCTCAAGAACACAAGAGAGAGAGATCAAACACATTGCTACTGGTACATACCCTCATCCCCGAGGGTGAACTACTCCCTCCTCGTCGTGGAGATCGCCGGGATGATGAAGATGGCCACCGGAGATGGATTCCCCCTCCGACAGGGTGCCGGAACGGGCTCCCGATTGGTTTTTGGTGGCTCTAGAGGTCTGCGGCGGCGGAGCTTGCGATCTAGGTTTAGTTCTGCGGGTTTCAGTATTTATAAGACCATATGGCATCGAGAACAAGTCGAGAGGAGCACGAGGAGGTCAGAGCCTCCCAGGCACGGCCAGGGGGGTGGCCGCGGCACCCAGGCTCGTGACTCCCTCGGGCTGCCTCTCCGGTATCTTTTCCTTCTGCTATTTTTGATATGTTCCATAAAAAATCACGACGAAAGTTTTTTTCCGTTTGGACTCCGTTTCATATTCCTATCTGAAAAAGGCCAAAAACACGGAAAAAAACAGGAACTGGCACTAGGCACTGGATTAATATGTTAGTCCCAAAAATAATATAAAATAGGTTATTCATGCATAGAAAACATCCAAAGTTGATAATATAATATCATGGAACGATAAAAAATTATAGATATGTTGGAGACGTATCAATGCCCATATTGATTCCTACATATTCTATGAAGATCTTTATAGGTCGAACCTCTATGTTAAGGATTCAGTTAATCCCGTATGATGTTCCCTTTGTTCTTCGGTATGTTACTTGCCCGAGATTCGATCGATGGTATCTCCATACCTAATTCAACCTCATTACCGGCAAGTCTCTTTACTCGTTTCTGTAATACAAGATTCCGTGACTAACACTTAGTCACATTGCTTGCAAGGCTTGTTGTGATGTTTTATTACCGAGTGGGCTCTGAGATACCTCTCCGTCACACGGAGTAACAAATCCCAGTGTTGATCCATGCCAACCAAACAGACACCCTCAGAGATACCTGTAGAGCAGCTTTACAGTCACCCAGTTACGTTGTGACGCTTGATACAAACAAGCCACTCCTCCAATATACGTGAATTGCATGATCTCATGGTCGTAGGAACATATACTTGACATGCAAAAAACTGTAGCAATAAACTGACACGATCATATGCTACGTTTATAGTTTGGGTCTTGTCCATCCCGTCATTCTCCTAATGATGTGACCACGTTATCAAATTACATATCATGTAAATGGCTAGGAAAGTTTAACCATCTTTGATCAACGAGATAGTCCACAAGAGACACACTAGGGACAAAGTATGGTCTATATATCCACACAAGCAATGTGTATCCAATCAGTACAATTATAGCATGGATAGTAAAAAATTATCACGAACAAGGAAATATAATAATAAACACTTTATTTATTGCCTCTAGGGCATATTTCCAATAGTCTCCCACTTGCACTAGAGTCAATAATCTAGTTCACATCACTATGTGATTTACATTGTAGTGAATCGAACACCCATGTAGTTCTAGTGTTGAGCATGTTTAGCCCTGGGAAGAGGTTAAGTTAATGGGTCTGCAACATTCAGATCCGTGTGGAGTTTGCAAATATTTATGTCCTTCTCCTTGATGTAATCGCGTATGGAATTGAAGCGTCGCTTTATGTGTCTGGTCCTCTTGTGAAACCTTGGATCCTTGGCCAGAGCAATGGCACCAGTGTTGTCACAAAACAGAATCATTGGATTCAGTGCACTTGGCACTACTCCAAGATCTGTCATGAATTGCTTCATCCAGACACCTTCCTTCGCCGCCTCCCAGGATGCAATGTACTCCGCTTCGCATGTAGAGTCGTCTACCGTGCTTTGCTTGGAACTGCACTAGCTTACCGCTCCCCCGTTGAGAATAAATACGTATCCGGTTTGCGGCTTAGAGTCATCCGGATCATTGTCAAAGCTTGCATCGACGTAACCCTTTACGACGAGCTCTTGATCACCTCCATAAACGAGAAACATTTCCTTAGTACTTTTCAGGTACTTAAGGATATTCTTGACCGCCGTCCAGTGCTCCATTCTAGGATCACTTTGAAACCTTCCGGCCATACTTATGGCAAGGCTGACACCAGGTCGTGTGCACAGCATTGCATACATGATAGAGACTATGGTTGAAGCATAGGGGATGACACTCATCTTCTCTCTATCTTCTGCAGTCACTGGGCATTGAGTCTTACTCAACTTCACACCTTGTAACACAAGCAAGATCCCCTTCTTGGACTAATCCATTTTGAACTTCCTCAAACGTTTATCAAGGTATGTGCTTTGTGAAAGTGGTATCAAGCATCTTAATCTATCTCTATAGATCTTGATGCCTAATATGAAAGCAGCATCTCCTAGGTCCTTCATTGAAAAACTCTTGTTCAAATATTCCTTCAGGCTTTCCAGCATTTCTATATTGTTTCCAATCAGCAATATGTCATCCACATACAGTATGATATTAGAAGCGTTGTAGAGCTCCTGCTCACTTTCTTGTAAATACAAGCTTCTCCATAAACTTGTAAAAACCCAAACGCTTTGATCACCTCATCAAAGCGCTTATTCCAGCTCCGAGATGCTTGCACCAGTCCATAAATGGATCGCTGGAGTTTGCAAACTTTGTTAGCATTCTCTAGATCAAAAAAACCTTCTGGTCGCATCATATACAACTCTTCCTCAAGGAAACCGTTGAGGAACGCTGTTTTGACATCCATGTCCCAAATTTCATAGTCGAAATAAGCAGTTATTGCTAACATGATTCTCACGGACTTAAGCATCACTATGCGTGAGAAGTTCTCATCATAGTCAATTCCTTGAACTTGTGAAAAACACATTGCCACAAGCAGACCTTATAGACGGTGACATTACCTCCGCGTTCGTCTTCTTCTAAAAGATCCATTTGTTCTGAATTGCCTTTCGCCCTTCAAGTAGTACTTCCAAAGTCCATACTTTGTTTTCATACAAGGATCCCAACTCGGATTTCATGGCCTGTAACCATTTCTCGGAATCCGGGCCCATCATCACTCCTTCATAGCTCGTAGGTTTATTTTTGTCCAACAACACGACCTCCAAGACAGGGTTGCCATGCCACTCATGATTAGTACGCACCCTTGTCGACCTACGAGGTTCAATAGCAACTTGATCTGAAGCTTCATGATCATCATCATTAACTTCCTCTTCAATTGTTGTAGGCTCCACAGAAACATCTTTTTGTGCTGCGCTACTCTCTGGTTGAAGTAAAGGTTCAATAACCTCATCAAGTTCTATTTTCCTCGCACTCAATTCTTTTGAGATAAACTCTTTCACAAGAAATGTTCCGTTCTTAGCGACAAACACTTTACCTTCGGATCTAAGATAAAAGATATACCCAACTGTCTCTTTCGGGTATCCTATGAAGATACATTTCTCCACTTTGGGTTCCAGCTTTTCAGGCTGAAGCTTTTTGACATAAGCATCACATCCCAAAACTTTAAGAAACGACAACTTTGCCCTCTTACCAAACCAGAGTTCATATGGCGTTGTCTCAATGGATTTCGATGGTGCCCTATTTAAAGCGAATGTAGTTGTCTCTAATGCATAACCCCAAAACGATAGTGGCAAATCGGCAAAAGACATCATAGAACGCACCATATCTAATAAGGTTCAATTATGACGTTTGGACACACCATTACGCTGTGGTGTTCTAGGCGGTGTCAACTGTGAAACAATTCCACAGTCTTATGTGACTGCCAAACTCATAACTCAGATATTCACCTCCTCGATCAGATCGTAGGAATTTAATCTTCTTGTTACGATGATTGTCAACTTCAATCTGAAATTGCTTGAACTTTTCAAACATTTCAGACTTCTGTTTCATTTAGTAAATATACCCATATCTACTTAAGTCATCAGTGAAGTTGAGAAAATAACAATATCCACCATGCGTTGCAACATTCATTTGACCGCACACATCGGTATGTATGATTTCCATCAAGTCCCTTGCCCGTTCCATTGTTCCAGAGAACGGAGTTTTAGTCATCTTGCCCATGAGGCATGGTTCAGAAGTGTCATGTGATTCCAAATCAAGTGACTCGAAAAGTCCATCAGCATGGAGCTTCCTCATGCATTTTACACCAATATTACCCAAACGGAAGTGCCACAAGAAAGTTGTACTATTATTATCAACTCTACATCTTTTGGCATCAATGTTATGAACATGTGTATCATCACTATCAAGATTCAATATAAATAAACTTAAATAAAACATCCATTATTCTATGATTTAAATGAGTAACCGTCTCGCAATAAACAAGATCCAGATATGATGTTCATGCTTAATGCAGGCACTAAATAACAATTATTCAGGTTCATCACTAATCCCGATGGTAATCGAAGAGACAGCATGCCGACGGCGATCAAATCAACCTTGGAACCATTTCCCATGCGCATCGTCACTTCGTCCTTCACCAACCTGCGTCTATTCTGTAGTTCCTGTTTTGAGTTGGAAATGTGAGCAACCGAACCGGTATCAAATACCCAGGCACTACAACGAGAGCTAGTAAGGTACACAACAATAACATGTATATCATATATACATTGCTTGTTGTTGGCCGCCTTCTTGTCAGCCAGGTACTTGGGGCAGTTCCGCTTCCAGTGACCAGTTCCCTTGCAATGAAAGCACTGAGTTTCTGGCTTGGTTCTAGCCTTGGGTTTTCTTTACAGGAGGAGCAACTGCTTTGCCATCCTTCTAGGATTTTCCATTCTTGCCCTTGCCATTCTTCTTGAAACTAGTGGTTTTATGGACCATCAAAACTTGATGTTCTTTCTGGATTTCAGACTCAGCGACTTTCAGCATCGCAAACAGCTCGTCGACTAACTTGTTCATTGATACGTCTCAACGTATCTACTTTTCCAAAATCTTTTGCCCTTGTTTTACAATCTAATTTGCATAATTTGAATGGAACTAACCCGGACTGACACTGTTTTCAGCAGAACTGCGATGGTGTTGCTTTTGTGCAGAAATAAAAGTTCTCGGAATGACCTAAAAATTTACGAGGAATCTTTGTGGAATATATAAAAAATACTAGCAAAATAATCAACCGGAGAGGGGCCGCCAGTGGGCCACGAGCCCACCAGGCGCAGGTACCACCCTTGGCTACACCTGGCAGGCTCATGGGGCCCACGATGGCTCCTCCGACCTCCTCTCCAGCTCCATATAAACTCTATCGTCCCAAAAAAATCAAGAAGAAGAAAGAATCGTGTTTTACGATACGGAGTTGCTGCCACCACCTGTTATTCCTCAGGAGGGCAGATCTGGAGTCTATTTTGGGATCCAGAGAGTGGAAATCGAAGCCATCGTCATCATCAACCATCCTCCATCGCCAATTTCATGATGCTCTTCATCGTTCGTGAGTAATCTTATCGTAGGCTTGTTGGATGGTGATAAGTTGGATGAGATCTATCATGTAATCGAGTTAGTTTGAAGGGGTTTTGATCCCTAGTATCCACTATGTTCTAAGATTGATGTTGCTACTACTTTGCTATGCTTAATGCTTGTCACTAGAGCCCGAGTGCCATGATTTCAGATCTGAACCTATTATGTTTTCATCAATATATATGTGTTCTTGATCCTATTTTGGAATTTGTGGTCACCTACTATGTGTTATGACCTGGCAACCCTGGAGTGACAATAGCCAAAACCACTCCCGGAGATGACCATAGTATGAGGATTCCATGTATTCACCATGTGTTAATGCTTTGTTCCGGTACTCTGTTAAAAGGAGACCTAATATCCCTTAGTTTCCATTAGGACCCCGCTGCCTCGGGAGGGATGGACGAAAGATTTCATGCAAGTTCTTTTCCCTAAGCACGCATGACTATATACGGAATACATGCCTACATTACATTGATGAACTGGAGCTAGTTACATATTACCCTGTGTTATAACTGTTACATGATGAATATCATCCGGCATAATCATCCATCACCGATCCAATGCCTACGAGCTTTTCCTATACTGGTCCTTGCTTAGTTACTTTTCCGCTACCATTATCACACTTCCTATACAAATCACTACTGCTACTGTTACCACTATTACTGTTACTATCATATTACTTTGCTACTAAAACTCTGCTGCAGATACTAAATCTTTCAGGTTTGGTTGAATTGACAACTCAACTGCTAATACTCGAGAATATTCTTTGGCTGCCCTTGTGTCGAATCAATAAATTTGGGTTGAATACTTTACCCTCGAAAACTGTTGCGATCCCCTATACTTGTGGGTTATCAAGACCTTTTTCTGGCGCCGTTGCCAGGGAGCAGAGCTCTATTCTCTGAGTCACTTGGGATTTATATCTATTGATCACTATGAAGAATTCGCGAGATCCAAAAACTAAAGTTTTTCCCTCAACTACGAGGACAGGTAAGGAACTGCCATCTAGCTCTGCACTTGATTCACCTTCTGTTATGACTAAATTTGCGACACCGCGACCTACTATTAATTCTGATATGTCGCCTGTGCTTGATGATGCTACTTCTGCTATACATGATAATTATGATGATGCATTGCTTTATAAGGATATGCCACTTGGTGAATTTCTTGATGCACAAATTGCTAGAGTTACTACTGAATCAAATGATACTTCTGAAACTAATGAAATTATTGAAATGGAACCTGCTGTTACACCTGTTAGACCTAGCCCTCCTAAATTTGAATTGCCTAATAGAACTAAGGGTTATGTTATGGAAGGAGAGGTAGCTGAAGACTTTCTTCCTTGTAAGGATACCTATGATCTTGAGAAATTATTATAAAGTGGAAAGAAAAATCTCTGAATGCAAGAATGAAATATGATCCTAAGTTTTCTACTTCACCTATCTTTGTTACTGATAAGGATTATGAGTTCTCTATCGATCCTGAGTTAATCACTTTGGTTGAATTTGATCCTTTTCATGGTTATGAATCTGAAACTGTTGTGGCACATCTTACTAAACTAAATGACATAGCCACCCTATTCACTAATGAGGAAAAAAAATCACTATTACTATTTCCTTAAGTTGTTTCCTTTCTCACTAAAGGGTGAGGCTAAAACTTGGTTTACTTCTCTTGCTCCTAGTTGTGTGTGTAGTCCCCAGGATATGGTATACTACTTCTCTGAGAAATATTTTCCCGCCTGTAAGAAACAAGCTGCCTTGCAAGATATATAGAACTTTTTGCAAATTGAAGAAGAGAGTCATCCACAAGCTTGGGGGAGGCTTGTTCAGTTACTTAATGCTTTGCCTGCTCACCCTCTTAAGAAAAATGAAATACTTGATATCTTTTATAATGGACTGACTAATGCTTCTAGGGACCAACTAAATAGTTGTGCTGGTTGTGTTTTCAGGGAACGAACTGTGGAACAAGCTGAAATTCTATTGAATAATATCTTGACCAATGACAATGCTTGGACTATTCCCGAACCACCTCCGAAGCCAACTCCTAAGAAAAGAGGTATTCTACTCCTCAGTCCTGAAGATATGCAAGAAGCAAAGAAATCTATGCAATACAAAGGCATCAAATCTGAATTTGTAAAGAATTTACCACGTATTGAAGAGATACATGGTCTTGACAACCCGACACAGGTAGTAGAGGCAAATTCTCTTTGTAGATTCAATGAGAGTGATATTCCTTATGATAAACCTGCCAGCTTGTGCTTAGATGAATTTGATAATTTTGTTGCTAAACAACAGAGTTTTAATGATTATGTTAGCAGACAACTTGAACAAAATGCTCGTATGATTAATCATATAAATGATTGTATGGAGAAAAATGTTAATGATCTTAAGCTTATTAGTAAACATGCTTCTATGGTCACTACTCAAGTAGAGCAAGTACTCAAGGCTCAAAATGACTTGCTTAATGAATTGAGTGATAATTCTATTAAAGTTGTTACTAGAGGTGGTAGAATGACTCAGGAACCTTTGTATCCTGAGGGCCACCCTAAGAGAATTGAGCAAGATTTTCAAGGAATTAATACTGATGCACCTAGTTATCCTGGTAATAGGAAGAAAAAGAAAGATGATAGGAACTTGCATGCTAGTAAACCTGTTGCTGTTACACCAAAAAATCCAAAATGATATATCCATTTCTGATGCTGAGACACAATTTGGTAATGAACATGAGCCTAGTGATAATATTGATAATGATGTTCATATTGATGCTCAACCTAGTAATGATAATGATGTGGAGATTGAACCTGCTGTTGAACCTGATAACCAACAACCTAGGAACAAAAGATATGATAAGAGTGATTTTTTTGCTAGGAAGCACGGTAAAGAAAGAGAACCTTGGGTTCAGAAACCCATGTCCTTTCCTCCCAAGCCATCCAAGAAAAAGGATGATGAGGATTTTGAGCGCTTTGTTGAAATGATTAGACCTATCTTTTTGCAAATGCATTTGACTGATATGCTTAAAATGTCTCCTTATGCTAAATTCATGAAAGATATTGTGACTAATAAAAGGAAGATACCTGAGATTGAGATTTCCACCATGCTTGCTAATTACACTTTTAAGGGTCGGACTCCTAAGAAACTAGGTGATCCTGGAGTACCCACTATACCTTGCTCCATTAAAGGAAATTATATTAGAACTGCTTTATGTGATGTTGGAGCTGGTGTTAGTGTTATGCGTCTCTCTTTGTATCGTAGACTTGAATTGGATAAGTTAACACCTACTGAAATTTCTTTACAAATGGCCGATAAATCAACTGCTTTACCAATCGGCATGTGCAAGGACGTGCCTGCTGTGGTTGCAAACGTTACTATCTTAATGGACTTTGTTATTGTTGTTATTCCCGAGGATGATGCCATGGCAATCATCCTTGGAAGACCCTTTTTGAACACTGCAGGAGCTGTTATTGATTGCAACAAACGCAATGTCACTTTCCGTGTCAGTGGTAATGAACACACGGTGCACTTTCCGAAGAAGCAATATCGGGTTCATTGCATAATTTCTATTGAAAAACCTTCATCTATTATCATTAGAAGCTTTGAATTACCTGTAGCTACTATCAAGATGAGATATGATATACTTATTGTTGGGGATATGCATATTCCCATTGAGGTACCCTAGTGATTCTTCGAAAATTCTCCGGTTTCATGTGACTCAAAAAAGTTTGTCAAGGAGACTTGATCAACCTCATTGATGGATTTCTTTTGATGACCATGAGATGGATGAATCTAGAAGTCCTTCTGCTCCCAACTTTTACTTTCTGTTACTTAGTACAAAAATAATAAAAATAGCATTATTTCCCTTTTTTCTGCATTATCCATCCAATAAAAAATGACCTAAAAATAAAAGTTCTTCAAATGCCCTGAAATTCAAGTATGATTTTTTTCTGGAATATTTTAGAATTTTTGAGACAAATAACTACCGAGGAGGATGCACGAGTGGGTCATCAGCCCAGGAGGCGCGGCCACCCCCCTGGCCGCACCTAGCAGGCTCGAGGGTCCCACGTGCCCCCCTCCACTTATTCCAGCCCCCATCTCCTTCGTCTACCTCTAGAAAAATCATCCCACATCTCAAACCTTGTTGTTGCTCATTTTGCTGCGTTTTCGATCTCCTTGTCCAAAGCTCCATTCACCGAATTGTTTTAGTGAATTGTTCCTTGGTATGTGACTCCTCCATTGGTCCAATTAGTTTTTGTTCTAGTGCTTTATTAATTGCATATTATTGCTGCCTTGGTGACCCAGTTCTTGAGCTTTGCATGTTAATTCTATTTGGCCCCAAGAAGTGTTGATGCAAGATATGGCCTCTAGGCACTTTTAGGATTAGTTGCTATGAGTTTTGTTAAGTTTTGTTTACTTTTATTTTAAGTCACTAAGACTTTCAGAATTTTTCAGAGGAATAAAAGGGAACCATGATGAGGCTTGTAAGGGGCTCTTCTAGCCGTAATCCCCAGGAAGATGAAAATGAGAAGAAGAAATCCAATTATCCGATTCCCCGAGTTGTAGAAGGTCGAGCATGCAAGTGGCCAAGCGATACGTTCTTGCATGCTGCCGGTATTCATAGTGATTTTTATTACTTGGTGGAGAACGTCGGCCTTACCGCATTTGTTGAAGATAAGTCTCCACAATACCTCCTCCTCACTAATACTTTCGTGCAAAGCTTTAATTTCTATCCGAGGAAGAGTCCTCCTATGGTTGAGTTCAAGTTATATGATATTCCCCAGCGCATGTCAGTTCAGGATTTTTGCAATGTTTGCAAGTTACCTTATGTTGGGGATATTCATGAACCTCGTCCATGGGACTTGGAGGATTTTATTGATAATATTGCCGTAGGAGAGGAAAGAGGGGTGTCTGGCGCCAGAATTGCCAGTGTGCATTTTCCTGTGCTTCGTTATTTCTCTTTATTTATAGGAAAATGTTTGATTGGTCGTGGAAAGGCCGGGGGTCTTAGTTCCCCAGATCTTCCAGTCCTACGCTCAGCTTTACACAATGATAGAACTTATAGTCTGGGCACCATCGTGGCCCAACGGTTGAATACAAACCGTTCCAAGCGCACTGTATATGGAGGTATCTATCCTACTCGTCTAGGTAATCATTTTGGGATACCTGCTAGGCTGCATGAGGAGGGAGAGATGCTTCTTCCAGAGAGATATTTCGAATATGATAGCATGGTTCGCCACGACTTTATTGATAAAAATGATAGTGGTAGGTTAATTTATAACTTGGTATTTAGCCAGGGTACTCGTGAGGTCATTACCCTGCCTGCTCCTTCTTTGTTCAACCTTCATCTAGGAAGGTACATTATTATGCCCTCGGACATCTACGCACACTCGGGCGTGGCGCCACCTCAGGCGCCCGAGCCAGAGCCACCAGTCGAGTACCAGACGCCAGTCTATTAGTGGGACCCGTAGGACCTCACCCAGCAGTGGCACCCTCAGTACACTCCGGAGTACCCAGGAGCTGGTTACTTTTCTCCTTGGAAGTAGACCAACTTAGGCCAAAAGCCTAAGCTTGGGGGAGTACGTGTTTCTCACCGACTTTATATTCATGTTCACACATTCACTTTGATAGTCGGTGTTCACACTTTTTCATTATATCATCCTAGCTAGTTTATTTTATTTTCTCGCATTCTTCTTGTGTGTTTGGTTAATTTGAGAAAAATCCAAAAAATTTAAAAATGAGAAAAAACAAAAAAATTAGTTACAACTTTATATTCTTGCATGCTAGGTAGTAACTAAAAACAAAACCCAAAAAGATTTTCCCGTTCTTCTTTTACTTGTTGGGAGCTTTCCCGTGTAAGTAGTTTTCTTTTTATTTGAGTCGAGGTAGAAGACCATAATTAAAATGATTAGTGGCTCTGATATACATTATTGTTCATCCGTCAAAGAGCCATATTACCTTGTCATCTCCTCTAAGTTTGCTTGCAGATTCCGGCTTAGTCCAATGCACGAAAATTCTTATTATTATTCACATCATTCGGTCGTGCAAGTGAAAGGCAATAATGATGATATAAGATGAAGTGACTGAGCCTGGAAAAGCTGGTATGAACTCGACCTATTTTGTTTTTGTAAATATGACTAGCTCATCGTTCCTAATTCAGCATTGTTATGAGAGAAACATGTTTGCAATGACAACTTAGAGATCATAGTTTCTTATGCCATGCTTAATTACCTATGAGCTTATAATGGTTTGTCTTGGATGCCAACATGAATTTTAAAATGATTGTGATGTAGTATGATAGGATGGTATCCTCCTTTGAATGAATCAAGTGGCTTGGCTTGGCACATGTTCACACATGTAGTTGAAACAAAATCAACATAGCCTCCACGATATTCATGTTCATGGTGATTTATATTCTACTCATACTTGCACTCAATGTTGGTTAATCTCAATGCATGTTTATGCCTGTTGTCGCTCTCTAGTTGGTCGCTTCCTAGTCTTTTGCTAGCCTTCACTTGTACTAAGCGGGAATACTGCTTGTGCATCCACTTCCTAGACCCAAAGTTGTTTCATATGAGTCCACCATACCTACCTATATGCGGTATTTACCTGCCGTTCCAAGTAAATTTGCATGGGCCATTCTCTAAACCTTTGAATAATAATCTGTTTTGTATGCCCGAACCGCTCATGTTGTGACAAGGGGCGGTCAGTATCTTCCATGCTAGGCGTGTTATCCTCGATATGTGTTTATTCACTATCATTCACGAGAAAGGGGCCGATAATCGGAATGCCCAGTTCCATGCTCAAATCAAATAAAAATATAATTGCAAACAAAACTCCCCGCTGGATTGTTGTTGGTATGGACGGCACCCGAGTATTCGGCTAGTTGTGGAGTGTGATTGATCGGTGGTGGGGGAGTCAAAACTTCACTATTCTGTTTGGGAACCGCCTATAATATGTGTTGCATGGAAGATGGTGAAAACTCTTGGTCATCGCGTTGACAATGAAAGCATGCCACCCCATTAATTATTTATCTCTGTTTTAAAAAGCTTGAGCTCTGGTACCTCTGCGAATCAATGCTTCCCTCCGCGAAGGGCCTATCTATTTAAACTTTTGTTGAGTCATCCTCTTCTTATTAAAAACCATTAGGTAGAGAGCACCTCCGTCATTTGTATGATTTGCTATTAATTGATATTGAGTATGACTATGACTGGATCTTCTTTGCCATGAATTATAATTTCTAGTCAGCCCTTGGTCTTTGAAGGTGCTCTCCATTTATGTTTTGAAGTCTCAGAAAGGGCTAGCGAGATACCATCTATTCATATTATATCATGATTGTTTTGATTGAAGTGTTGACGTTAGAAGCTTATTATTATTACTCGCTAGTTGATTATGCCATTGATATGAGTATACCGTGAGACCTTAACGTCATTGCTTATGTCGTTAGCTTATGATCTTGCTGAAAATCTGAATATGAGTTAGACATAATTACAACAACAAGATCAAACAGAGTTTGTAAAAGTTTTTCTTTTGTCTCTTTCAGTTTATCAACAGAATTGCTTGAGGATAAGCAAGGCTTTATGCTTGGGGGAGTTGATACGTCTCCAATATATCTACTTTTCCAAACTCTTTTGCCCTTGTTTTGGACTCTAATTTGCATGATTTGAATGGAACTAACCCGGACTGACGTTGTTTTCAGCAGAACTGCCATGGTGTTGTTTTTGTGCAGAAATAAAAGTTCTCAGAATGACCTAAAAATTTACGAGGAGTTTTTGTGGAATATATAAAAAATACTGGCGAAAGAATTAACCAGAGAGGGGCTGCGTGTGGGCCACGAGCCCACCAGGCGCGGGTACCCCCTGGCCGCGCCTGGCAGGCTTGTGGGGCCAAAATGGCTCCTCCGACCTCCTCTCCAGCTCCATATAAACTCTTTCGTCCTAGAAAAAATCAAGAAGAAGAAAGAATCATGTTTTACGATACGGAGCCGCCGCCACCACCTGTTCTTCCTCGGGAGGGCAGATCTGGAGTCTGTTTTGGGCTCCAGAGAGTGGAAATCGAAGCCATCGTCATCATCAACCATCCTCCATCGCCAATTTCATGATGCTCTTCATCATTCGTGAGTAATCTTATCGTAGGCTTGCTAAACGGTGAGGAGTTGGATGAGATCTATCATGTAATCGAGTTAGTTTGAAGGGGTTTTGATCCCTAGTATCCACTATGTTCTAAGATTGATGTTGCTACTACTTTGCTATGCTTAATGCTTGTCACTAGGGCCCGAGTGCCATGATTTCAGATCTAAACCTATTATGTTTTCATCAATATATGTGTGTTCTTGATCCTATTTTGCAAGTTGTGGTCATCTACTATGTGTTATGACCCGGCAACCCTGGAGTGACAATAGCCAGAACCACTCCCGGAGATGACCATAGTATGAGGATTCCATGTATTCACCATGTGTTAATGCTTTGTTCCAGTACTCTCTTAAAAGGAGACCTTAATATCCCTTAATTTCCATTAGGACCCCGCTGCCACGGGAGGGATGGACGAAAGATGTCATGCAAGTTCTTTTCCCTAAGCACATATGACTATATACGGAATACATGCCTACAGTACATTCATGAACTGGAGCTAGTTACATACTACCCCATGTTATAACTGTTACATCATGAATATCATCCAGCATAATCATCCATCACCGATCCAATGCCTACGAGCTTTTTCTATACTGGTCCTTGCTTAGTTACTTTTCCGCTACTGTTATCACACTTGCTATACGAATCACTACTGCTACTGTTACCGCTATTACTGTTACTATCATATTACTTTGCTACTAAAACTCTACTGCAGCTACTAAATCTTTCAGGTGTGGTTGAATTGACAACTCAACTGCTAATACTCGAGAATATTCTTTGGCTCCCCTTGTGTCGAATCAATAAATTTGGGTTGAATACTTTACCCTCGAAAACTGTTGCGATCCCCTATACTTGTGGGTTATCATTCATCCCATGCATGTTATAGTTCATCACAAAGCCCATGTGGCTAGATGGCAGTGATTGAAGAACCCTGTCAGTTATCGCCTCCAGCGGAAGGGGCATCCCTAACTCCGCCAGACGAGTTGAATACCTAGACATTCTGAGTATATGTTCATTGATAGACCCATTCTCCTCCATTTTGCAAGCATTGAACTTATCGAAGGTCTCATACCTTTTGATCCGGGCATTCTTTTGAAAGATAAACTTCAAATACTAGAACATCTCATATGCTCCATGTTGTTCAAAAAGTCTCTGAAGTCCCGGTTCTAAGCCATACAATATTGCACACTGAACTATTGAGTAATCTCCAGAACTTGCCTCCCAAGCGTTCTTAACGTCTTCGGATGACATGTCTTCGGGTTTGTCACCAAGCGGTGCATCGAGGAAATATGATTTCTGGGAAGCCATGAGGATAATCCTCAGATTATGGGCTCATTCCACAAAGTTACTTCCATCATCTTTCAACTTAGCTTTCTCTCGGAACACATTAAGATTCAGGGGTGCTACTGCACGAGCCATTGATCTACAACATAAATATGCAAAGGTTAGCTAGACTATTGTTCAACATAATGAGTTTAGTTAATCAAATTACTAAATCTCCCACTCAAATTGACATCCCTGAGGTCATCTAAGTGAAACATGATCCAAATTCACCAACTCAAGTCCGATCATCACGTGAGTTGAGGTGGTTTCAATGGTTATCATCATCATGTTGATCATATCTACTATATGACTCATGTTCGACATTTCGATCTCTTGTGATCAGAGGCCATGTCTGTACATGATAGGCTCGTCACGTTTAACCCGAGTGTTCTGCATGTGCAACACTGGCTTACATTTATTGTATGTGAACGCAGAGTCTATCACACCCGATCATCACGTGGTGTCTCGACACGACGAACTTTCACAACAGTGCTCACTCGAGGAGAACACAATTCATCTTGAAATTTAAGTGAGGGATCACCTTATAATGCTACCGTCGTCCTAAGCAAAACAAGGTGCATAAAAGGATTAACATCACATGAAACTCATAAGTGACATGATATGGCCATGAACTTGTGCTTTTGATCGACATCTTGAAAGCACCAGCATGATCTCCATCGTCACTGGCATGACACCATGATTTCCGTCATATTGATCTCCATCAATGTGTCGCCATCAGGGTTGTCGTGCTCACAATGCTTCTACTACTATTGCTACCATTTAGCGATAAAGTAAAGCATTACATAGCGCTTAAAGATTGACATACAGGTCATACAATAAATAAAGAAAACCCTATGGCTCCTGCTAGTTGCCATACTCATCGACATGCAAGTCATGATATTCTATACAACACATGATCTTCTCATAAATCACATATATCTCATCATGTAATTGGCCATATCACATCACAACATCCCCTGCAAAAACAAGTTAGACGTCGTCTAACTGTTGTTGCATGTTTTACGTGGCTGCTACGGGTATCTAGCAAGAACAATTCTCATCAATGCAAAAACCACAACGGTGATACATAAGTTGCTTTTCAACCTTCTCAAGGACCACCTTTGTCGAATCCGATCCAACTAAAGTAGGAGAAACAGACACCCGCCAGCCATCTTTGTGCAACGAGGTTACATGTCAGTCGATGGAACCGATCTCTCGTAAGCATACGAGTAAGGTTGGTCCGGGACGCTTCATCCCACAATACCGCTGAACCAAAACACGACCAAGGGAGGAAGCAATCTAAGCATCAATGCCCAAAAACTCTTTGTGTTCTACTCGAGATCTCATCTACACATAGACCTAGCTCATGATGCCACTGTGGGGGAACGTTCCGTGGGAAACAAAAAATTTCCTACGCACACGCAAGATCTATCCATGGTGATGAGCATCTATGAGAGGGTGAGTGGATCTACCTACCCTTGTAGATCGCTAATCAGGAAGCGTTACGACACGCGGTTGATGTAGTCAAACGTCTTCGCGATCCAAATCGCCAAGCGTCCCACGATCCAATCACGATCCGTCTCGATCTAGCACCGAACGGACGCCACCTTCGCATCCTGCACACGTACAGCTTGATGAGGATATCCGCCTTCTTGATCTAGCAAGAGGGAGCGGAGAGGTCGACGAGTTCTCCGACAGCACCATGGCGTTGCGGCGATGATTGTGGATTAGTTCCAGCAGGGCTTCGCCTAAGCACTACTGAAACAGATCTAGAGGAGAAACTACGGACTAGAGGAGAGGGTTGCACGTGGGTGAAAATCTATATGCAAAAACCCTAAAACCTCTAGTATATATAGGAGGAGTACAGGAGGAGGCTTGGCACAAGTCCAGCCCTTGGTGGCTTCGGCCAAAGTGGAGGGAGGAGTCCTAATCCTCCACTCGTAGTAGGATTTGGACTCCTTCCTTATTTCCACCTTTTTCCCCCTTTTCCACCTTTTCCACTTTGGACTTTCTTCCCAGCCGCTTGGGCCTTCTGCGGGACTTCAGCCAGCCCACTAAGGGCTGGTATTTATCCTCCCACAGCCCATGTAGCCTCTTGGGTCGAAATACTCCTCGCGATGGTCCCCCGGTACACTACCGATGAGCCCGAAACCTTTCCGGTGACCAAAATAGAACTTCCTATATATCAATCTTTACCTCCAGACCATTCCGGAGCTCCTCTTGAAGTCCGGGATCTCATCCGGGACTCCAAATAACCTTTAATCACCACCATGCATAACTCTATACTAATGAAATGTCATCAAACCTTAAGTGTGCAGACCCTGAGGGTTCGAGAACTATGTAGACATGACCGAGACACCTCTACGATCAATAACCAATAGCGGGACCTGTATGCCCATATTGATTCCTACATATTCTATGAAGATCTTTATCGGTTGAACCTCTATGGCAAGGATTCAGTTAATCCCGTATGATGCTCCCTTTGTTCTTCGGTATGTTACTTGCCCGAGATTCGATCATTGGTATCTCCATACCAAGTTCAACCTCGTTACCAGCAAGTCTCTTTACTCGTTTCCGTAATACAAGATCTTGTGACTAACACTTAGTCACATTGCTTGGAAGGCTTGTTGTGATGTTGTATTACTGACTGGGCCCTGAGATACCTCTCTGTCACACGGAGTAACAAATCCCAGTGTTGATCCATGCCAACCCAACAGACACACTCGGAGATACCTCTAGAGAACCTTTGTAGTCACCCAGTTACGTTGTGACTTTTTATACACACAAGTCACTCCTCCGGTGTCCGTGAGTTGCATGATCTCATGGTCGTATGAATATATACTTGACATGTAGAAAACTGTAGCAATAAACTGACACGATCATATGCTTGGTTTATAGTTTGGGTCTTGTCCATCCCATCCAATGACATCTCATGTCAATGGCTAGGAAAGCTTGACCATCTTTGATCAAGGAGGCAGTCCACTAGAGACACACTAGGGACAAAGTATTGTCTATATATCCACACATGCAATGTGTTTCCAATCAATACAATTATAGCATGGATAATAAACAATTAGCATGGAACACTTTATTTATTGCCTGTAGGGAATATTTCCAATAGCACCTCCCCCTACCGACCCCATCCCCGGCCGCTCCTCCCCTGGCCGCCCCTCTCCCGGTCAGCCCCGCCCCCGGCCGCTCCTCCCTTGTGCCGCACCTCCCCCGACCGGCCCTATCCCCGGCCGCCCCTCCCCCAGCCGGCCCCGCCCCTGGCCACCCCTCCCTCGGTCGGCCCCATCTCCTACACCTCCACCAATGCCGACGGCCCGACGCTGGCGGCCCTGTAGCCGGCCACCCAACGTCCCGTACCCTGCCACCTCTGGTGAGCTCCTGCCTCGATAGGGCTCTCCCCCCTTTTTCCTGTTTTTTTTGTCTTTTCTGTTTATTCTAATAGATGTTTATTAGTTACTTTATTTAATAGATGTTTTTAATTAGTTTAAGTAGATAGTTAGTTTTTTAATAGATGTTTATTAGTTAGTTTATTTAATAGATATTTTTCTATTTTATGTTAAATTAGATAGTTAGTTTACTGGATAGAAAAAACTTAGATAGAAAAGAAAAAACATAGAAGAATAGAAGAAAATAAAAAAACTAGAAAAAAAGAAGAAAAGAAGAAGGAAAACAGGAAAAAGGAAAAAGGAAAAATAATAAGAAGAATAATGATAAGATGAAGGAAAAAAGAAGAATGAAAAGAACAAGAATGAAAAGAAGAAGAAGGAAAAGAAGGTAAAGATGAAGAATAAGAGAAGGACGAGGAGAAGAGAAGAAGAAGAAGAAGAAGAAAAGGAAGAAGAGGAGGAAGTAGAAAAGGAAGAGAAGGAAGAAGATGAAGACGACATTATGACACCCAAACCCATTGGAGACGGCTTTATACATTGTCATAGCACTCTCCGGCAAATAAAGGCACGCCAAACAAGCTCTTGTCCAGAGATAACACCTCGTCCACGGCCAGTCGAGCTCGCCATCGAGGTTAGTTTGATGGACTGAACTATCTTTCCGCATTATGTTGTGTGTGCGAACCAATATGATTACAATGCTAACAATGAGTTGTGTTGCAAGTTCCTATTCTGAAAGAGAGAGAGGCAACGCATGCACTTTTGGCCGTGAAGGATAAGGAGTTGAAGGAGATGGAGGAAAGGACGACTGCGTTGATGGAGGCAGAGAGGGCACGGAATGATGCGTCTAACACGTCCATGTATGATCGCTTCGTGTTAAGTCTTCTTCATATTTGTCAAATCTTGCATTTTAATGTTCATTTCATTAATAACTAAAAAGTTTGACTTGTCAAAACCAAATGTACAGTCTATGTCCGAGAAGACCGGCCACGACCCTTCGGTGATGCCAGTCATTAACATGGCAGGGACGGTGAGTTTCATTTCGATGCAGTGATCCTTTGAGTGTCATCATGCTAACAACACATTGCAAATGAGGTTTCGTGCAGAATATCTCCCGAAACGCATCACACGATCCTTCTACAAGGGACCCTTCTCTAGGTGAAACAAGCCAGAGCCATTGTGCTTCACCTCCGTGCTGACAAGAATGGTATGTTTTTTCTAGTGTTTTGCCTAACAACCGCATAATGATGGTTACTTACCTTACCTTACCTCCAAAATGACATATTTTACCAAAGTTAGATCTAGAATGACGTATACTTACCTTAGTTTCCTCCTAAATGACATAGTAAGCTAAATTATCTCCAAAATGTCATATTTTATCAGAAATGTCCTATACTTAGCTTAGTTTCCTCCGAAATGACATAGTAAGCTAAATTAGCTCCAAAATGGTCTCTTTTATTAAAAATGACCTATACTTAGCTTAGTTCTCTCCTAAATGACATAATAAGGTTACCTAGCTTGAAAATGACCTATTGTACCTAGCTTAGCTCTTAAATGACCTATACATAGCTCACTTAGCTCCAAAATGGCATAATAAGCATAGTTAGCTCCTAAATGACCTATTTTTACCTAAGTTAGCTCTAAAACTACACATAGTTAGCTTAGTTTCCTCCTAAATGACGTAGCAAGCTAAATTAGCTCCAAAATGACCTATTGTATCAAAAATGACCTATAGTTCGCTTAGTTAGCTCCAAAATGGCATAATAAGCTTAGCTAGCTCCAAAATGACCTATTTTACCCAAGTTAGCTATTAAATGACATGTAATTAGCTTAGTTAGCTTCAAAATGGCATAATAAACATAGTTAGCTCCTAAATGACCTATTTTTACCTAAGTTAGCTCCAAAATGACATGTATTTAGCTTAGTTTCCTCCTAAAGACACAGTAAGCTAAATTAGCTCCAAAATGGCCATTTTATAAGAAATGTCCTATACTTAGCTTAGTTTCCTCATAAATGACATAGTAAGCTAAATTAGCTCCAAAATGGCGTATTATATCAAAAATGACCTATACTTAGATTAGCTCTCTCCTAAATGACAAAATAAGCATACCTAGCTTCAAAATGACGTATTGTACCTAGCTTAGCTATTAAATGACTTATACTTAGCTTAGTTAGCTCCAAAATGGGATAATAAGCATATTAGATCCTAAATGACCTATTTTTACCTAAGTTAGCTCTAAATTGACACATAGTTACCTTAGTTTCCTCTTAAATGACGTAGTAAGCTAAATTAGCTCGATGATGGCCTATTTTCTCAAAAATGACCTATACTTCGCTTAGTTAGCTCTAAAATTGAATAATAAGCTTAGCTAGCTCCAAAATGACCTATTTTTCCCAAGTTTGCTATTAAATGACCTACAATTAGCTTAGTTAGCTTGAAAATGGCATAATAATCATAGTTAGCTCCTAAATGACCTATTTTTACCTAAGTTAGCTCCAAAATGACATATATTTAGCTTAGTTTCCTCCTAAATGACATAGTAAGCTAAATTAGCTCCAAAATTGCCAATTTTATAAAAAATGACCTAAACTTCGCTTAGTTAGCTCCAAAATGACATAATAAGCTTAGCTAGATCCAAAGTGGCCTATTTTACCCAGGTTAGCTATTAAATGACCTATAATTAGCTTAGTTAGCTTCAAAATGGCATAATAAGCATAGTTAGCTCCTAAATGACCTATTTATACCTAAGTTAGCTCCAAAATGACATATATTTAGCTTAGTTTCCTCCTAAATGACAGAGTAAGCTAAATTAGTTCCAAAATGGCCTATTTTATCAAAAATGTCCTTTACTTAGCTTAGTTCACTCCTAAATAAAATAATTAGCTTACCTAGCTCCAAAATGACCTATTTTACCCAAGTTAGCTATTAAATGAACTATGATTAGCTTAGTTACCTCCAAAATGGCATAATAAGCATAGTTAGCTCCAAAATAACCTATTTTTACTGAAGTTTGCTCTAAAATGACATATAATTAGCTTAGTTTCTTCCTAGATGGCGTGGTAAGCTAAATTAGCTCCAAAATGGCCTATTTTATCAAAAATAACCTATACCTACCTAAGCTCTCTCATAAATGACATAATTATCTTACTTAGTTCTCTTCTTCATCTAGTCTTCTTCTTCTAATTTTGGAGCTTCCCATTTTGCAGATTACATTCACTTCACACGAGTTTGCATTGATGGAGTGCTTGGGTTACTTGTATTTTTTTTTATCGATGAACAATGTGACATTTGCTACATATGGATATGAAACTATGTATTTATGGATGAAACTATTGTAATATGGTTTGGTACGGATGAAACTTGCATATATAATATGTATGTATGGATGGATGAAACTTATTTGAATATGGTTATTAGTATGGCAACATATTTATTTCTATGAAATATATATATATATATTTATATCATATATTGTTGTGAAGATTGTTATGATAAAAAAAAAGAAAAAGGACATTTTAGTTACTCTTTGTCGTCTGCCCACAGACAGTAAAGGGGGGCCTGGGCAGACGACAACGGGGGGACCCCAGGCGGCAAATGGCCTTACTCTTTGCCGTCCGCCCATGGACGGCAAAGAGTGGCCTATGGCAGACGGCAAAGGGGGGACCCTAGGCGGCAAAGGGCCTTCAACCCCTTCTCCCTAAGGCTCCTTTGCCATCAGCCCACGGATGGCAAAGAGTGGCCTAAGGCAGACGGCAAAGAGTAGACCCCAGGCGGACGGCAAAGACCACCGTTAACACTTGGCAGCCCTAAACCGTCATGCTCTTTGCCATTTGCTCCCCGCGGCAAAGATTCTTTGCCGTCCGTGGTCCCAAGGCAGATGACAAAGGACCTCTTTACCTGATTTTTCTTTGCCATAATGTTTGTTGTCTACTGATGGACAACAAAGGCCTTTGCCGTTTGGGGTCCTGCCCTTTGCCGTCAGCTATGGCAGACGGCAAATTCCCTGATTCCTGTAGTGGAACCCGTGGAATATAGATCGCCTCCGATGCTTCTACGCATAGAACGGTGTCTCTACCTCCTCTTGAAATGTTTTGTATCCGCACCTTTATAAATTTCCCCGTTCACCTTTATAGGATTGTTTAGACTTTCCTAGGCTATGTTCGACTTATCCAAATTGCAACAAATCCTTTGTTGACATATAAGAGATTGTCATATTTTACCCGGCAATGACTGGGGGGCTCACTTAAAAACCAAGCACCTACATATTTACCCAGTGTGCATCCTTCCAGTGTCATTTACATGCCCCTTTATGCATCAATTGTACTTAAGGTTTTTGCAAAACTGGATTGCCTTGCTCCTATGATTACCCTCTACATTCTCGAATGTTTAGCTAGAGCGTAAAGGGAGCACGTCTGTGATTGTTACTGTCACGCCCAAGATGCGGTCCTATCCTTATTTCGGCACGAGGGCCTCGACAGGGATAGAAGCGCATCTCGTCGTGTTGCAAGAATGGATATCATTACAAGTACATGTATAGAAGGGATGAGTATATGGAATTGGCTTACACTCGCCACAAGCTACATCAGAGTCACATCAATACAATAACATACTCGAATATCATACAAAAGAGCAGGGTATGACTACGGACGAAATCAAACGATAAAATGACATCCACCCTTGCTATCCCAGGTTGCCGCCTAGAACCCATCCAAGATTGATGAAGAAGAAGAAGAAGAAGAAGAAGAACACCAAATCAAATCAATCAACGCGCTCACATTAAATGATCACATTACCTATACCTGCAACTGATGTTGTAGAAATCTATGAGCCACAGGCACTCAGCAATCTCATTTCCAAGGGTATCAAGACTATTAAAGCTTAATAGGGGAGGTATGGTTAAGTGGTGAAGCTACAGCAAGCAACTAAGAATTATTTGAGTGGCTAACTTACGAGTACAGAAAGTAAAGTACGGTGGTCTACGCATAACGGACGAGAACTAGAAATGATCACTAACAGATCCTGAACACCTACTTACGTCAAACATAACCCCACCGTGTTCTCTTTCGGATAAGGACTCACGAGAAGAGACAGTCATGGTTACGCACACAGTTGGTGTATTTTATTAGAGTTTACTTAAAGTCTGCTATGACTAGGTGTTAAACAAAGTATAGTTTTCCACATAATCGCGGGCACGGCTTCTCGAAAAGAATTAACCCTATAGGGGTGCTCCAACTCATCCATCACAAATTAACCACACGCAGCGGGAATAACCTCAACCACGGATCTTGTGATCTTCCTAGGCAATTCCAAAGGAAATCCAACACCTCGAGATAGCCCAAAGAAGATCATAATTCCTCACTCAAGACATTCGAGAAAGGTAAAACAAATCCAACAAGGCCTCCCGACGTGTCGACGATCCCGATAGGAGCCGCGTATCTCGTTCTCAGGACACGGCGGATAAGCGATGCGTACAGTGGCCTGATAGAAATCTCCCAAGTTGCCCTAGGGTGGCCCCGCATAGTGCTCTAGTTTGGACCAACAATCATGAGGAGCACTATCCTGGGTTGTTGATTAATTATCCACGGGGTCCGGAAAGCCCCTATGCAAGTTCATTAATTATTAGGCAAATGTAGTACCAATGTTGGGCCTTGACAGACAAGTTTTATCCCAAAACGAAAATCAAGGGGGTCCCCATAACAACGCCGAGCATGTTAGCAACACTCAATTATGGAACATAACACCGATTCACAAGTAACTAGGGGCGTCAAGAGTGGAAAAAATACCAAGCAAAAGGCCAAGCCTTCCACCTTTACCAAGTATATTTGTGCATTAAATTAAATAGCAGCAATATTGTGATATAACAAAGAATGTCAATGTTTACACATGGAAGCAATTGCACCTACAGCTAGAAACGCTATAAGAAGGGCTGAGCAAGCGGTAACATAACCAAACAAAGGTTTACTGGGATGTGGAGGGGTTAGAGGCTTTTCATGGAAATGATGGGAGGCTTGTCAAACAAGTGGTAGGTAGCGTGACATAGCGATAGAAAATGAGACGTCTAGCATGGCAATGATTGTAATGGTATCCAGGAAAATCTAGTCGAACGCTTGGAAGAAGATCCCGCTTGGAAGAAGATCGAATTCATGAAGAAGATCGAATTCATGAAGAAGACGAGGCAACGTAGTCGAACGAATCCTCACACTCCAAACGCTTTCGGAACACTATCGAGAAGAAGCAATCCGAAACAAACAATCAACACAAGATACACCACAACATATGCAAGACATGATGCACAAACTAATATGATGCATGTTTGGTTTAATATGCAATGCATGACAATCCACATCAAATAACTTCTACACATTAAAGTGAAGCTCAATATGCAACGAGTTGCATATTAATGAAACTTCACACTCGAATTATTTAGTTCACTCTTGTTACGTACACGGCAATATTAAATGTTGTTAAACATGGAAAGAGGTGAAGCATAAGTAAACTACACTATCTTGGCATCTTAAATAAGGCCGGAAACAACTTATACTATTTCCGAAACGACCTCATATGTTAATTTCGAAATTGGTCCAGATCTGAACTAATCATATTTTATATTTTATAAACAACAGAATAAAGCACACCATGCAATTCTACACTTCATTCTAGTCGATTTACATATATGAAACATCTCAAACGGAGTTACGGTCTAAAAGATATGAGCAACACAAGATGCACACGTCATGAATGCAAATGCATGGAAAATATCGTCACAAACATTGCAAATCATGACTGCAGCAAGTTATTATGAAACTACATGAGATTCTAAACAAGTTTCATATGCAACATGTCCAAAACGGAGCTACGGTTCACCAAATACAACCAACACAAGATTTAGTTGAAATCCGCCCAAAACAGCAACTTAGCATTTTGCACACATGAAAACAACAAGTTACACTATTATAAAATGCTCACACTAAGCATAGGGCATTAGTAAATGACACACACTTCATTTCATCTTCACATATCATACGCAAAACATGCATGGATCACATGGTAGGAAGCTCACAAGGTGGCTACTTGAAAACAGTTCCAGACTTAGTGAAAATAGCAGTTTTTGACAGTGCAGTTTTTATCACGAAGGCATATTGACAGTAGTGAAACTATATGCTACATGTCATATTATGGCATGAAACTTAACAACATACTAAAGGACATTATCAGCTACAAATAACTCCATTACACCTACCATAAAAGGGTTCTAGATCACTAGCAAAACACATGGCAAGACAGCAACAAAATATTACAGATTCCAGACAGAAATATTTTGGACCCTCAAAACAGCAGAATTTTTATAGCAAGTTGTCAACAAGAAAACAACACCTAAACATGCATTTCTATGACAAGCAAAATGTCCAGGGGCTAGGACACATATCAAAGGGCATATCTTATGTTCAAAATTATTTGAAAGCATGCATGTATTAAATCACACGAAAATAACAAAAGGGCATCACAGCAAAAATGACATGCACACAAAAAGCTCCAATGACTAAACTAAATGCACAGATAAATCATCTGTATTTTTCTATCCCGAGAACATATATAATATGCATACGTTCATGTGGAAAATTAATCACAATTAATTATGCAAGTATATGGCATAATTTATTAGCAAGGTCATATATGCAAGTGAAATGCAAACATCATGCCAACATTTTTTTATCATGCAGGAAAATGCGATATTATGCAACTCCACCCAATTCTACACATTTTATATATATAACACACGTTGATGCAATGCATGGTTTAATAATTATAGACATGCAAATTAATGGGAATTATGCAAAATGTTGCAAACATCGAGCTTAGGAATTTTAATCATGGATGAAAATGGCATAGTGTCAATTTACACATTCTTCTAAGCATTTTTCATGTATGAAATAGTTTTATACGACGTACGGTTAAATAAATATGAGCATTTATAAAATATGCAATTTACTGTAATTTTAAAAAAATGCAAAGGCCTAACAGGAAAAAAATAAAACGCACAGAGGGAGCTGGGCTCACCATGGGCCAAGGCCCATTCGGTAGGCAGGGGAGGCAGCTAGGCCGGCTGGGGTGAGGCCGCCCCATCTGGCGCGGAAGCGAGGTGCTCGGGGGGCTCGTTCCCTCCCCCGCTCGTTCCCGAGTGAGGAGGACCGGCGGCGGAGGTCAACGACACCGACGGGACTGCAGGGTCGAGCTTCGGCGGGGAAGAGACTGGGGATGGACAGATCCGGCCGGGATCCTCTAGATTTGGGCGGCGGGGTCCTGTCTCCGGCCACGAGCGACGTAGACGAAGCTCCAACGCGATCTACGGATCCATGGCGGTAGGAGCTCCTGCAACAGAGGCAGAGAGAGGAGGGGTTAGAGAGAGCAGTGGGAGGACGAGGAGAAGCGGCGGACGACGCTGGCCTGGTGGTCACCGGCGGTGTGGCTCTGGCGGCGGCCGTCCGGGGCGCCACGGGGAGCTACGGGAGGAGCGAGGGCTCGGGCACGACGCCATGGGAGCTCGGGAGCTTCGCGGCGGCTCAGGCCCAGATGGGCTCGGGCGGGCCCGACCGGGCTCCTCGCGGGCCTGGAGGCTAGAGGCTGCTAGCGGCTGCGGGTTGGTGCGAGGCTGGCAGCGCGGATCCCAAGGAAGCTAGGGTTTCCCAATTAGTCAGGCTAGCGGGGTTTAAATAGCAGTTTGGGAGCTAGGGGAGGGGGTTCGCACCGTTTTCGGACCCTCCGATCGCAATCGGGCGGTCCGGAAGCGGAGGGGGCTAGCAGGTGGGCAAGTGGGCTATGTAGATGGCTAGGTGGGGAAGAGAGGGAGGTTAGCGGCCCGTGACACGAAGTTTTAAAACACCGAAAACGTCCGACGAATAACCGATGACCGCACTGCTACGACTGACCGATTGGATATCAAACTGTTGGAAATATGCCCTAGAGGCAATAATAAAATGGTTATTATTGTATTTCCTTGTTCATGATAATTGTCTATTGTTCATGCTATAATTGTGTTAACCGGAAACCATAATACATGTGTGAATACATAGACCACAACATGTTCCTAGTGAGCCTCTAGTTGACTAGCTCGTTGATCAATAGATGGTCACGGTTTCATGGCCATGGACATTGGATGTCATTGATAACGGGATCACATCATTAGGAGAATGATGTGATGGACAAGACCCAATCCTAAGCATAGCACAAGATCGTGTAGTTCGTTTGCTAAAGCTTTTCAATGTCAAGTATCGTTTCCTTAGACCATGAGATTGTGCAACTCCCGGATACCGTAGGAATGCTTTGGGTGTGCCAAACGTCACAACGTAACTGGGTGGCTATAAAGGTGCACTACGGGTATCTCCGAAAGTATCTGTTGGGTTGGCATGAATCGAGACTGGGATTTGTCACTCCGTGTGATGGAGAGGTATCTCTGGGCCCACTCGGTAAGACATCATCATAATGAGCTCAATGTGACTAAGGAGTTAGCCACGGGATGATGTATTACGGAACGAGTAAAGAGACTTGCCAGTAACGAGATTGAACAAGGTATGGGGATACCGACGATCGAATCTCGGGCAAGTATCATACCGATAGACAAAGGGAATTGTATACGGGATTGATTGAATCCTTGACATCGTGGTTCATCCGATGAGATCATCGTGGAGTACGTGGGAGCCAACATGGGTATCCAGATCCCGCTGTTGGTTATTGACCGGAGAGGTGTCTCAGTCATGTCTACGTGTCTCCCGAACCCGTAGGGTCTACACACTTAAGGTTCGATGACGCTAGGGTTATAGGGAAATGGTATACGTGATTACCGAAGGTTGTTCGGAGTCCCGGATGAGATCCCGGACGTCACGAGGAGCTCCGGAATGGTCCGGAGGTAAAGATTGATATATAGGAAGTCCAGTTTTGGTCACCGGAAAGTTTTCGGGCTCATCGGTAGTGTACCGGGAGTGCCGGGAGGGTGCCGGAGGACCCCCGGGAGGGGTGTGACGACCAGAGGACTTCATGGGCTGTTAGATAAAGTGTGTCAGCCCTTATTGGGCTGGGAAATACTTTTGCTAAAGGCCCATGTGGCTGGAGATAAGGAGATAAGGCAAAAAGGATTTAAAAGGAGGAGATCCACCTCCCTTGTGGGAGGTGGACTCTCCCTTTAATTCGGCCGGCCATCTCCTCTTTGGAGTAGAGGCCAAGCCAGCCCTCCACGTCCCTCCTCCTATATATACTTGAGGTTTTGGATGTTTTGAGACAAGATTTGATCTCTCTCTCTCACGGCGAAGC
This sequence comes from Hordeum marinum, assembly GCA_022496015.1. NCBI lineage: Eukaryota > Viridiplantae > Streptophyta > Magnoliopsida > Poales > Poaceae > Hordeum > Hordeum marinum. The sequence continues at coordinate 580,435,072 of CM039673.1, forward strand.
CCTACCTCTCTTCTTCCTCCTCCGCAGCGCTTAGGCGAAGCCCTGTCGGAATACCTTGCTACTCCACCACCACCACGCCGTCGTGCTGCTGTTGGAGCCCTTCCCCAACCTCTCCTTCCTCCTTGATGGATCAAGGTGTTGGAGACGTCACCGGGCTGCACGTGTGTTGAACGCGGAGGTGCCGTCCGTTCGGCACTTGATCGGATCTACCGCGATCTGAATCGCTGCGAGTACGACTCCATCAACCGCGTTCTTGTAACGCTTCCGCTTAGCGATCTTCAAAGGTATGAAGATCCAATCTCTCCCCACTCGTTTGCTGGTTTCTCCATAGATAGATCTTGGTGACACGTAGGAAAATTTTGATTTACTACTACGTCTCCTAACAGTGGCATCATGAGCTAGGTCTATGCGTAGAATCTATGCACGAGTAGAACACAAAGCAGTTGTGGGCGTCGAGTTTGTTAATTTGCTTGCCGCTACTAGTCTTATCTTGATTCGGCGGTATTGTGGGATGAAGCGGCCCGGACCAACTTTACACGTACGCTTACGTGAGACCGGTTCCACCGCCTGACATGCACTAGATGCATAAGGTGGCTAGCGGGTGTCTGTCTCTCCTACCTTAGTCGGATCGGATTCGATGAAAAGGGTCCTTATGAAGGGTAAATAGCAATTGGCAAATCACGTTGTGGTGTTGACGTAGGTAAGAAACATTCTTGCTAGTAACCTATCGCAGCCACGTAAAAACTTGCAACTACAAATTAGAGGACGTCTAACTTGTTTTTGCAGCATGTGCCTTGTGATGTGATATGGCCAAAAGGATGTGATGTGATGCATTGTGATGTATGAGATTGATCATGTTCTTGTAATAGGGTTCATGACTTGCATGTCGATGACTATGACAACCGGCAGGAGCCATAGGAGTTGTCTTATATTATTGTATGACCTGCGTGTCAATCATAAACGCCATGTAATTACTTTACTTTATTGCTAAACGTTAGCTGTAGTAGTAGAAGTAATAGTTAGCGAGACAACTTCATGAAGACACAATGATGGAGATCATGATGATGGAGATCATGGTGTCGTGCCGGTGACAGTGATGATCATGGTGCCCCGAAGATGGAGATCGAAGGAGCAAGATGATATTGGCCATATCATGTCACTATATTGATTGCATGTGATGTTTATCATGTTTACATCTTATTTGCATAGAACGACGGTAGTAAATAAGATGATCTCTCAATAAAATTTCAAGAAAGGTGTTCACCCTAACTGTGCACCGTTGCTAAGGATCGTCGTTCCGAAGCACCACGTGATGATCGGGTGTGATAGGTTCTAACGTTCGCATACAACGGGTGTAAGCCAGATTTACACATGCGAAACACTTAGGTTGACTTGACGAGCCTAGCATGTACAGACATGGCCTCGGAACACGGAAGACCGAAAGGTCGAACATGAGTCGTATAGAAGATACGATCAACATAGAGATGTTCACCATGGATGACTAGTCCGTCTCACGTGATGATCGGACACGGGCTAGTTGACATGGATCATGTATCACTTGGAAGACTAGAGAGATGTCTATCTAAGTGGGAGTTCATTAATAATTTGATTAAGTGAACTTAATTATCATGAACTTAGTCTAAAAATGTCCTTGCAAATTATGTCGTAGATAGCTCGCGCTGTAGCTCCACAGTTTTATTGATACAATCCTAGAGAAAAGTAAGTTGAAAGTTGATGGTAGCAATAATGCGGACAGGGTCCGTGATCTGAGGATTGTCCTCATTGCTGCACAGAAAGCTTATGTTTTTGATGTACCGCTAACTGCACCACTCCCTCAAGCGTTGTCTGTAGATGTTGTGAACATATGACAGGCACTTTTTGGTGACTACGTGATAGTTCAATGCGTCATGCATTACGGCTCAGAATTGAGGCTCCAAAACGTTTTGAACGTCACGGAACATATGAGATGTTCTAGGAGCTGAGATTGTGATCTCAGGCTCGTGCCTATGTTGAGAGGTATGAGACCTCTAACAAGATTCTTTGTCTGCAAGATAAAGGAGAATAGCTCAATCGGTGAGCATGTGCTCAGATTGTCTGGGTGCTACAATCACTTGAATCAAGTGGGAGTTAATCTTCCAGATGAGATAGTGATTAAAGCAGTTCTCCAAGTCACTGCCACCAAGCTACTAGAGCTTCGTGATGAACTATAACATGCCAGGGATGGATAAGATGATCCCTGAGTTGTTCGTGATGTTTGACACCACGAAGGTAGAAATCAAGAAGGAGCATCAAGTGTTGATGGTTAAGTGAAACCACTAGTTTCAAAAGGGGCAAGGGCAAGAAGGGAAAACTTCGAGAATGGCAAGCCAGTTGTTGCTCTAGTGAAGAAATCCAAGGTTGAGCCCGAACCCGAGACTAAGTGCTTCTGTTATGAGGAGAATGTTCGCTGAAGCGGAAAAACCCTAGATGCTTGGTAGATAAGAAGGCTGGTAATGTCGATGGAAGTATATTTGATATACGTGTTAGTGATGTGTACCTTGCTGGTACTCCTAGTAGCACCTGGGTATTGGATACCGGTTCGGTTGCTAAGTGTTAGCAACTCGAAATAAAAGCTACAGAATAAATGGAGACTAGCTAGGTGAAAGGTGACGATGTGTGTTGGAAGTATTTCCAAGATTGATGTGATCACCATCGCACGCTCTCTCTACCTTCGGGATTTGTGATAAACCTAAATAAATGTTATTTGGTGTTTGCGTTGAGCATGAACGTGATTAGATCATGATTAGTGCGATACGGTTATTCATATAAGTTAGAGAATAATGGTTATTCTGTTTACATGGATAATGCCTTTAATGGTCATGCACCCACTCGGAATGGTTTATCGAATCATGATCGTAGTAGTACACATGTTCATAACGTTGGTACCAAAAGATACAAAGTTAATAATGATAGTACCACATGCTTGTGGCACTGCCACGTAATGTCATATTGGTATAAATCGCATGAAGAAACTCCATGATGATGGATTTTTTGACTCACTCGATTTCGAATCGGTTGAGACATGCGAGCCATGCCTCTTGGGCAAGATGACTGAGACCCTGTCATCCAATATGATGGAGCGGGCAAGTGGCTTATTGGAATTAATACATGTTGATGTATGTGGTCCAATGAGTGTTGAAACACACAGTGGATATCGTTGTTTTTCTTTACCTTCACTGATGATTTGAGTAAATATGGGGATATTTACTTAATGAAACACGAATCTGAAATGTTTGAAAGGTTCAAGGAGTTTCAGAGTGAAGTTAAAGATCATCGTGACAAGAAGATAAATGTCTATGATATGATCATGGAGGTGAATATCTAAGTTACGAGTTTGGTATGCAATTTTAGACAATGTGGAAATTGTTTCACAGCTCACGCCTCCTGGAACACCATAGTGTGATGGTGTGTTCGAACGTCGTAGTCGTGCTCTATTGGATATAGTGAGTACTATGATGTCTCTTATCGTTTTACCACTATCGTTATGGGGTTATGCATTAAAGACAAATCCATTCACTTTAACAGGGCACCATCTAAGTCTGTTGAGATGACACCATGAGAATTATGGTTTGACAGAAGCCTAAGCTGTCATTTCTTAATGTTTGGGGCTGCGACGCTTATGTGAAAATGGGTTTTTCACCTAGCGAGCTCGAACTCAAAGCAGACAAATGAATCTTCATAGAATACCCTAATGAGACATTGGGTATACCTTCTATCTCAGATCCAAGCGCAAAAGGTGTTTGTTGCTAAGAACGGGTCCTGTCTTGAGAAAGAGTTTCTCTCGAAAGAATTGAGTGGGAGGAAGATAGAACTTGATAAGGTTGTTGAACCTTTGTTTCATCCAGAGAATAGCGCAACACAGAAAGATGTTTCTGTAGAGCCTACTCAGTTGAAAAGGAAGTTAATGATGATGATCATGAAGCTTCGGATCAAGTCACTATCGAACCTCGTAGGTCGACAAGGACGCGTACTGCTCCTGAGTAGTACGACAACCCTGTCTTGGAAATCATGTTGTTGGACAACGATGAACCTACGAACTATGGAGAAGCGATGGTGGGCCCGGATTCCAACAAATGGCTAGGAGCCATGAAATCCGAGAAAGGATCCATGTATGAAAACCAAGTATGGACTTTGGTAGACTTGCCTGTTGAATGGCGGGTCATTGAGTACAAATGGACCTTTGAAATAAACATAGACGCTAATAGTGAAATGTCACCGTTTATAAAGCTCGACTTGTCGCAAAGAAGTTTCCGCCAAGTTCAAGGAGTTGACTGCGATGAGATTGTCTCATCTGTAGCGATGCTAAAAGTCTATTAAAATTTTGTTAGCAGTTGCTGCATTTTTCGATTATGAAATCTGGCAGATGGATGACAAAACAAGGTTTCCGTAATGGTTTCTGTGAGGAAGAGTTGTATGTGATACAACCAGAAGGTTTTGTCAATCCTAAGGATGCTAATAATATGCAAACTCCAGCGATCCTTCTATGGACTGGAGCAAGCATCTCGGAGTTGGAATATATGCTTTGATGAGGTGATCAAAGTGTTTAAGTTTATACAATGTTTATGAGAAACTTGTATTTGCAAGAAAGTGAGTGGGAGCACTATGGAATTTCTTATAAGAATATGTAGTTGACATATTATTGATCGGAAATGATGTAGAATTTCTGGAAGAGCATGAAGGGTTGTTTGAAAAGTTTTTTTTCAAAGGAAGACCCAGATAAAGCTACTATTTTATTGAGCATCAAGATCTATAGGGATAGATCAATTCGCTTGATAAGTTTTTTTGACGAAGACATACCTTGACAAGTTTTTGAAGGAGTTCAAAATAGATGGGTCAAAGAAGGAGTTCTTGACTGTATTGTAAGGTGTGAAATTGAGTAAGACTCAATACCCGACCACGGCAGAAGATAAAGAAAAGATGAATGTCATCTCCTATGCTTTAGCCATAGGCTCTATATAGTATGCCATGCTGTGTACCGCACCTGTGTGTGCCTTGCCATGAGTCTGTCAAGGGGTACAAGAGTAATCCAAGAGTGGATCACTGGACAGCGGTCAAAGTTAGCCTTAGTAACTTGAGAACTAAGGAAATATTTCTCGATTATGGAGGTGGTAAAGAGTTCATCGTAAAGTGTTACGATGATGCAAGCTTTAAAGCCAATCCGGATGACTCTTAGTAGAAATCCAGCTACGTATAGTGGAGCAGCCATTTGGAATAGCTCCAAGTGGAGCGTGGGAGCAGTATCTACAAATATGACATGGAAAGTTTGTAAGGTACACACGGATCTGAATGTCGCAGACCCGTTGACTAAAACCTCTTTCACGAGCAGGACATGAACAAACCCCAGAACTTATTGGGTGTTAATCACATGATGATATGATCACATGGTGATGTAAGTGTTAATCACATGGTGATGTGAACTAGATTATTGACTCTAGTGCAAGTGGGAGACTGTTGGAAATATGCCCTAGAGGCAATAATAAAATGGTTATTATTGTATTTCCTTGTTCATGATAATTGTCTATTGTTCATGCTATAATTGTGTTAACCGGAAACCATAATACATGTGTGAATAGATAGACCACAACATGTCCCTAGTGAGCCTCTAGTTGACTAGCTCGTTGATCAATAGATGGTCACGGTTTCATGGCCATGGACATTGGATGTCATTGATAACGGGATCACATCATTAGGAGAATGATGTGATGGACAAGACCCAATCCTAAGCATAGCACAAGATCGTGTAGTTCGTTTGCTAAAGCTTTTCAATGTCAAGTATCGTTTCCTTAGACCATGAGATTGTGCAACTCCCGGATACCGTAGGAATGCTTTGGGTGTGCCAAACGTCACAACGTAACTGGGTGGCTATAAAGGTGCACTACGGGTATCTCCGAAAGTATCTGTTGGGTTGGCATGAATCGAGATTGGGATTTGTCACTCCGTGTGATGGAGAGGTATCTCTGGGCCCACTCGGTAAGACATCATCATAATGAGCTCAATGTGACTAAGGAGTTAGCCACGGGATGATGTATTACGGAACGAGTAAAGAGACTTGCCAGTAACGAGATTGAACAAGGTATGGGGATACCGACGATCGAATCTCGGGCAAGTATCATACCGATAGACAAAGGGAATTGTATACGGGATTGATTGAATCCTTGACATCGTGGTTCATCCGATGAGATCATCGTGGAGTACGTGGGAGCCAACATGGGTATCCAGATCCCGCTGTTGGTTATTGACCGGAGAGGTGTCTCAGTCATGTCTACGTGTCTCCCGAACCCGTAGGGTCTACACACTTAAGGTTCGATGACGCTAGGGTTATAGGGAAATGGTATACGTGATTACCGAAGGTTGTTCGGAGTCCCGGATGAGATCCCGGATGTCACGAGGAGCTCCGGAATGGTCCGGAGGTAAAGATTGATATATAGGAAGTCCAGTTTTGGTCACCGGAAAGTTTTCGGGCTCATCGGTAGTGTACCGGGAGTGCCGGGAGGGTGCCGGAGGACCCCCGGGAGGGGTGTGACGACCAGAGGACTTCATGGGCTGTTAGATAAAGTGTGTCAGCCCTTATTGGGCTGGGAAATACTTTTGCTAAAGGCCTATGTGGCTGGAGATAAGGAGATAAGGCAAAAAGGATTTAAAAGGAGGAGATCCACCTCCCTTGTGGGAGGTGGACTCTCCCTTTAATTCGGCCGGCCATCTCCTCTTTGGAGTAGAGGCCAAGCCAGCCCTCCACGTCCCTCCTCCTATATATACTTGAGGTTTTGGATGTTTTGAGACAAGATTTGATCTCTCTCTCTCACGGCGAAGCCCTACCTCTCTTCTTCCTCCTCCGCAGCGCTTAGGCGAAGCCCTGTCGGAATACCTTGCTACTCCACCACCACCACGCCGTCGTGCTGCTGTTGGAGCCCTTCCCCAACCTCTCCTTCCTCCTTGCTGGATCAAGGTGTTGGAGACGTCACCGGGCTGCACGTGTGTTGAACGCGGAGGTGCCGTCCGTTCGGCACTTGATCGGATCTACCGCGATCTGAATCGCTGCGAGTACGACTCCATCAACCGCGTTCTTGTAACGCTTCCGCTTAGCGATCTTCAAAGGTATGAAGATCCAATCTCTCCCCACTCGTTTGCTGGTTTCTCCATAGATAGATCTTGGTGACACGTAGGAAAATTTTGATTTACTACTACGTCTCCTAACACAAACGAACTCAGAACGCGACGAAATTCGGCGGGCGTTCTACCTACAATATAAAAGACCGCACGCCAAGTTTCGACCCAATCCAACAATGTTTTAAACACACCTTAAAAACAGTTTTATTTAAATATGCCACGGGCGCGTGCGTGTGTGGTCGGTCTCGAAACGGGCAACGACAAGAACGGAGAGAACCGGCGACTACGAACGGATGCAAGTTTTCGAAAACGATTGACGATGCAATGCATATGATGCCAATGATGTGATGATGAATGCAACAAGCAAATGAAGCACAGACGAGAATGGAAATAAAAGGGGAATCTTCTGGAATCTTCTGGAGCGTCGGTCCCGGGCTGCAACTATCCTCCACTACACGAGGATCTCGTCCCGAGATCTAGAATGAAAAGAGGAAGAGACAGAGCGAAAGGTAAGACTTAGTTGCTTCTCTGACAAACGAATGAAACCAATGAAATATGAAGGAAGCAAAGGGATGAAGAATGAGGAACAGCAAGAATTCACAAGAAATTTCGGCAGCACTTCGGTAGGAAAGAGAGGAAATATTAGATATGATGGAAACAAATTGAAAGAGAGGCACCAAACTTTTGTTGGAATAGAATCAAACTTGCATAAGATGGAAGGAACATGAAAAGATTTGACAACACTCCGGTTAATTGAATAAGCAAGAAAGAACATGATCTTGATCAAACTAAATGCGATATGACAAGGGCAACAGCAATGTCTCTGGAACAAAAGAATATAAGCTACATCTTTGAAGAGAAGATAACTGAGCAGAAAATGATAACTTCCAGCACAAATGGATTTGAAAGTCTAGGTTGAATGGAGTTGATGAAGAATCACAAAGAAAAGAATGGCTCCTTATGGGCTTATGGAAAACAACTCAAAATTATGAGGTGACACCCTGCCACAACAAGAAGAATTGATTTCTTGAGAGCAACAAGATATGCAAAATTTCTTTCACCAAGAAAAGGAGGAGACACTTGAATCATTTATGACACCATGATAGCAACCTCCTTAGGAAATGCTTTAGGAGAAATCCAACCCAAGATAACTCCGAGAAAAGAAGATGGGTTTACTTATCTTGTTCTTGATAATTTTCCTTCGAGACTCCTCATAACCAAGAATCTAATAACACCATCTCAAAAGACAATGGAGAAGGAATTCAACTTAGAAATCCTAGAAAATAACACTTAAGCACCTCCAACAGAATATTGAAGAACACTTGAAGATGAAGAAATCTTGATGAACCACCATGAATAACCTCCGGAAGAACTCTGAAACGAAAGGAAGATAGAAAGAATTGAAGGATGCAAAAGAACAAGATTGAGGCCTTGCTATGAATTAGATGAGGCTTCGGGACAAGATATTTGAGAAAAACTAGGAACTCCCGAAAAGAAAGATCACCACTTGGGAGGAGGAATTGATATCTTGAACAACTTCGGAAGAATGATTGAAATCACTTGGATGAAACAAGAATAAGAATTGTGATATGCCTATCCTTCATCAAGTTAAATTGATGACAAACAACGGATTTCGCACACCACTTATTCTTTTGGAAAAGGTAGGAAAGATAGATAGAGCACACACTTGAAGAGGTCCTGAATCAGAACACCGGTTAGAGTTCGAAACGAAAGAGGATAATGCAAATGGATGATATAACATGAGAACAAAGAGAGCATGATCCACCTAAAAGAAAACTTGAACGAAGCACCGGAAATAATTAGAAACTAAAGAGGACACCTGAGAATGAAGAGATCAAATTTTTCCTAATAGAAACTGAACAAGGCACCAGAATAATTGAGATATGAACGAAGGAACAACAATTGAGAAGAATTTGAGAACGAAAGCTGAAAGTTGAGAACGAAGAAATCTTCTGAAACGATGGCCTTCGGAGGATCGAGAAATGAAAATAAATCTGAATTGCACCGGATAGATAAGAATAGAATTTCTCTTGACCAAAACAATTGATATGATAGCAACAAGCTGAAACCATGAATCTTTGCAAGAACGAGCAATGATGACGAGAAACTCTCCTTCGATCTCCGAGTAGAGCATGATGACGAGAAACAACATCATGAATTACTGAGACACTCCGGAACAATGAATAAATAAAAGGTTGAGCCAACGATGAAAATGATTTAGAAGCGATCTTCAAGAAGGCACATGAGTGATGAAATTCATTCTTACGTCATATTTGTAGAGAACTTGAGGACATCTCCGGAAATATTAGAAGATTCAGGTAACATCCTAGGGAAAAAACCTGTGGGTTATGGGCCCACTCAAAATAAATCACCGTTGAAACAATTGATTAAAAGAGAGAGTGCACCGGTACAAATTAAGAACTTGATGATATGAGACCCTTAAAATAATTTAAGAGGACAATAATGAAAAAATGAATGTCTTCAGATATCTTCCACACTCCAGATCGAATAGAGATAAGAATAAGCAAGAGAGGCTTGATTAAGAATTTCCAACATGGGAGAGCAAATAGGGAATGAAAATGAAATGATGAACACCAAGAACTTGAATTGAATCCACCGCAAAAGAAAGCAAAGATGAATACTAATAAATGATAACTTGAGCACTGAGCATTTTCATAAAGAATCACCGGAGAAGAATAACAATGAGAACAAAGAATATGAGGATAGATCTTGAAATTGAAACTCTTGAGAATATCCACAAAGAATTACTGGAAACAAGATAGAAGAAAAGATAGCGTAAGCATTACATGAATAGAAAGGCACTCGGATGAGAATTTAATCATTGAAGAAAAAGGGCAGGAGGGTAGGAAAAACAAAGAAAACTTGAAACTGATGAGACAACTCTGAAACGAAACATGAGGATTGATCTTGCAAATATTGGAGATGATAGAATTATCTTGAAGAGAAGCACACCGGTAGGAAAAGAATTGATATGACAACTTGATTGGGCAAAAGAATTAGCATTCCCACATAAATACAAGAACACTACTTAGCAAGATCTGAAATCACCACTTTACATCGAAGCAACTCGAGTTACCATATTCAAAACAAAACAAAGGATGAGGCTTACGAAACAAGCCAGAACCCATCCAAGATTGAAGAAGAAGAAGAACTCCAAATCAAATCAATCAACGCGCTCACGTTAAATCATCACCTTACCTATACCAGCAACTGATGTTGTAGTAATCTGTGAGCCACCGACACTCAGCAATCTCATTTCCAAGGGTATCAGGACTATTAAAGCTTAATAGGTGACGTATGGTTAAGTGGTGAAGCTGCAGCAAGCAACTAAGCATTATTTGAGTGGCTAACTTACGAGTACAGAAAGTAAAGTATGGTGGTCTACGCATAACGGACGAGAACTAGAAATGATCACTAACTGATCCTGAACACCTACTTACGTCAAACATAACCCCACTGTGTTCTCTTTCGGATAAGGACTCACGAGAAGAGACAGTCATGGTTACGCACACCGTTGGCGTATTTTATTAGAATTTACTTCAAGTATGCTATGACCGGGGTTTAAACAAAGTATCCAAGTTTACCACATAAGCGCGGGCACGACTTCTCGTAAAGATTTAACCCTGCAGGGGTGCTCCAACTCATCCATCACAAATTAACCACACGTAGCGGGAATAACATCGACCACGAATCTCGTAATCTTCCTAGGCAATTCCAAAGGAAATCCAACACCTCGAGATAGCCCGAAGAAGATCAAAATTCCTCACTCAAGACGTTCGATAAAGGTAAAACAAATCCAGCAAGGCCTCCCGACGTGTCGACGATCCCGATAGGAGCAGCGTATCTTCTTCTCAGGACACGGCGGATAAGCGACACGTACAGTGGTCTGATAGAAATCTCCCAAGTTACCCTGGGGTGGCCCCGCACAGTGCTCTAGTTTGGACAAACACACATGAGGAGCACTGGCCTGGGTTTTTGATTAATTATCCACGGGGTCCGGAAAGCCCCTATGCAAGTTCATTAGTTATTAGGCAAATGTATTGCCAATGTTGGGCCTTGCCAGACAAGTTTTATCCAAAAACAAAAATCAAGGAGGTCCCCATAACAACCTGATACGTCTCCAACATATCTATAATTTTTGATCGTTCCATGCTATTATATTATCAACTTTGGATGTTTTCTATCCATGAATATGCTATTTTATATTATTTTTGGGACTAACTTATTAATCCAGTGCCCAGTACCAGTTCCTGTTTTTTCCGTGTTTTTCACCTTTTGCGGATAGGAATATCAAACGGAGTCCAAACGGAATAAAACTTTAGCCGTGTTTTTTATGGAAAATATCAAAAATACCTGAAGAAAAAGATACCCGAGAGGCGGCCCGAGGGAGTCACGAGCCTAAGAGGCACCGCCACCCCTGGTCGTGGCTAGGAGGCTCGTGACCTCCTCGTGGCACCTCTTTAATTGTTCCCGACTCTAGATGGCCTTATAAATATGGAAACCTCGAAAATAAACCTAGATCGCAAGTTCCGCCGCCGCAGACCTCCAGAGCCACAAAAACCAATCGGGAGACCGTTCCGGCATCCTGCCGGAGGGGAATTCATCGCCGGAGGCCATATTCATCAATACCATTGCCTCCATTTCCTCTCCGATGATGCATGAGTAGTTCACCTCAGACCTACGGGTCCATAGCTAGTAGCTAGATGGCTTCTTCTCTCTCTTTGATCTTCAATACAAAGTTCTCCATGATATTCATGGTGATCTATCCGATGTAATCTTCTTTTGCGGTGTGTTTGTTGAGATCTGATGAATTGTGGATTTATGATCAGATTATCTATCAATATTATTTGAGTCTCCTCTGATTTCTTATATGCATGATTTTGTATCCTTGTAATTCTCTTCGAGTTATGGGTTTTGTTTGGCCAACTTGATCTATATTTCTTGCAATGGAAGAAGTGCTTGGTTTTGGGTTCATACTGTGCGGTGTCCTCACCTAGTGACAGAAGGGGTAGCGAGGCACGTATCGTGTTGTTGCCATCAAGGGTAAAAAGATGGGGTTTATATCATATTGCATGAATCTATCCCTCTACATCATGTCATCTTGCTTAAAGCGTTACTCCGTTTATCATGAACTTAATACACTAGATGCATGCTGGATAGCGGTCGACGTGTGGAGAAATAGTATTAGATGCAGAAAGTATCGGTCTACTTGTCTCGAACGTGATTCCTATATGTATGATCATTGCCTTACATCTCGTCATGACTTTGCGCTATTCTATCAATTGCTCAATAGTAATTAGTTCACCCACCGTAATACTTGCTTTCATGAGAGAAGCCTCTAGTGAACACTCTGTCCCCCGGGTCTATTTTACACATTATATATTCAGATCTAAACACAAAAACACTAAAAATACTTTGCTGCAATTTAATTTACTTATTTACGTTCACCTATTACCACTATCCGAAGTCACCTTGCAAGCAATCGTGAAGAGATTGACAACCTCTTTATCGCATTGGGTGCAAGTTCGTTTGCGGGTGCGTAGGTTTCTTGTGGCTCCATCTTGTTACTCCTACTGGATTGATACCTTGGTTCTCAAACTGAGGGAAATACTTACCGCTACCTTGCTGCATCACCCTTTTCTCTTCAAGGGAAAAACCAACGCAAGACAAGAATTCTCCTATCAACTTGCCAATTTCTGGTGATGTTGTAGAGAAGTAGCACAACCCCGAGCATGTTAGGAGCGCTCAATTATAGGGCATAACACTGGTTCACAAGTAACTAGGGGCGACAAGAGTGGAACCAAACACCGAGCAAAAGGCCAAGCCTTCCACCTTTACCAAGTATATATGTGCATTAAATTAGATAGCAGCAATATTGTGATATAACAAAGAATGTCCATGTTGACACATGGAAGCAATTGCACCTGCATCTAGAAACACTATAAGAAGGGCTGAGCAAGTGGTAACATAGCCAAACAAAGGTTTGTTGGGATGTGGAGGGGTTAGAGGCTTTTCATGGCAATGTTGGGAGGCTTGTCAAACAAGTGGTAGGTAGCGTGACATAGCGATAGAAAATGAGACATCTAGCATGGCAATGGTAGTAATGGTATCTAGAGAAATGTTTCATCTTCCTGAGATCCCGCTCGGAAGAACAACGAATCCATGAAGAAGACAAGCCAACGTAGTCGAACGAATCCTCACACTCCAAACGCTTTTGGAACTCTATCGAGAAGAAGCAATCCGAAACAAACAATCAACACAAGATACACCACAACATATGCAAGACACGATGCACAAACAAATATGATGCATGTTTGGTTTAATATGCAATCATGACAATCCACATCAAACAACTTCGACACATTAAAGTGAAGCTCAATATGCAACGAGTTGCATATTGACGAAACTTCAAAATCGAATTATTTAGTTCACCCTTGTTAGGTACATGGCAATATTAAATGTTGTGAAACATGGCAAGAGGTGAAGCATAAGTAAACTACACTATCTTGGCATCTTAAATGAGGCTGGAAACAACTTATAGTATTTCCGAAACGACCTTATATGTTAATTTCGAAATTGCTCCAGATCTGAACTAATCATATCTTATATTTGTCAAAGAAAAAAATAAATCACACCATGCAATTCTACACGTCATTCTAGTCGATTTACATATATGGAACATCTCAAACGGAGCTACGGTCTAAAAGATATGAGCAACACAAGATGCACATGTCATGAATGCAAATGCATGGAAAATACCATCAGAAACATTTCAAATCATGAATGTAGCAAGTTATTATGAAACTACATGAGATTCTAAAGAAGTTTCATATGCAACATGTCCAAAACGGAGCTACATTTCACCAAATACAACCAACAAAAGATTTAGTTGAAATCTGCCCAAAATAGCAACTTAGCATTTTGCACACATGAAAACAACAAGTTACACTATTATAAAATTCACAAACTAAGCATGGGAGAGTAGTATATGACGCACACTTCATTTGATCTTCACATATCATATGCAAAACATGCATGGATCACATGGTAGGAAGCTCACAAGGTAGCTACTTGAAAACAGTTTCAGACTTGGTGAAAATAGCAGTTTTTGACAGTGCAGTTTTTATCACGAAGGCATATTGACAGCGGTGAAACTGTATGCTACAGGTCATTTTATGGCATGAAACTTAACAGCATACTAAAGTACATTATCAACTACAAATAACTCCATTACACCTACCGTAAAAGCGTTCTAGATCACTAGCAAAACACATGGCAAGACAGCAACAAAATATTACAGATTCCAGACTTAGAAATATTTTGGACCCTCAAAACAGCAGAATTTTTATAGCAAGTTGACAACAAGAAAACAACACCTAAACATGCATTTATATGACAAGCAAAATGTCCAGGGGCTAGGACACATATCAAAGGGCATATCTCATGTTCAAAATTATTTCAAATCATTCATATATTAAATCAGTCGAAAATAACAAAAGGGCATGACAGAAAAATGGCATGAACACAAAAAGCTCCAATGACTAAATTAAATGCACAGATAAATCATATGGATTTTTCTACCCCGAGAACATATATAATATGCATAGGTTCATGTGGAAAATTAATCAAAATTAATTATGCAAGTATATGGCATAATTTATTAGCAAGGTCATATATGCAAGTGAAATGCAAACATCATACCAACATTTTTTTTATCATGCATGAAAATGCGATATTATGCAACTCCACCCAATTGTACACATTTTACATATATAACACACATTGATGCAAGGCACGGTTTAATAATTATAGACATGCAAATTAATGGCAATTATGCAAAATGATGCAACCATCGAGCTTAGATATTTTAATCATGGATGAAAATGGCATAGTGTCAATCTACACATTTTTCTAAGCATTTTACATGTATGAAATATTTTTATACGAGTACGGTTAAATAAATATGAGCATTTATAAAATATGTAATTTACTGTAATTTAAAAAAAATGCAAAGGCCTAACAGGAAGAAAAATGCGCGGGGGGAGCTGGGCTTACCATGGGCCATTGGCCATTCGGCAGGGAGGGGAGGCAGCTGGGCCGGCTGGGGCAAGCCGGCCAATCTGGCGCGGAAGCGAGGGGCTAGGGGGCTCGTTCCCTTCCCCGCTCGTTCCCGAGCGACGAGGACAGGCGGCGGAGGTCAACGACACCGGCGGGGCTGTAGGGTCGAGCTCTAGCGAGGCAGACACCGGGGATGGATGGATCCGGCCGGGATCCTCCAGATCCGGACGGTGGGGTCCCATCTCCGGCAACGAGCGACGCAGACGGAGCTCCAACGCGATCTGCGGATCCATGGCGGCAGGAGCTCCTGCAACAGAGGTAGAGAGAGAGGGGGGTTAGAGACAGCAGCGGGAGGAGGAGAAGTAGGGGGGCAACACTGGTCAGGTGATCGCCGGTGGTGGGGCTCTGGCGGAGGCCGACTGGGGTGTCACACGGAGCTGCGGGAGGAGCGGGGGCTCGGGCATGGTTCCATGGGAGCTCGGGAGCTTCGCGGCGGCTCGGGCCCAAATGGGCTCGGGTGGGCCTGACCGGGCTCCTGGTGGCCCTGGCGGCTGGAGGCTGCTGGCGGCTTCGGGTTGGTGGGAGGCTGGCGGCACGGATCCCAAGGAGGCTATGGTTTCCCAATTAGGCAGGATAGGGGGTTTGAATAGTAGTTTGGGAGCTAGGGGAGGGGGTTTCGCACCGTATTCGGACCCTCCGGTCGCGATCGGGCAGTATGGAAGCGGAGGGGGCTAGCAGGCGGGCGAGTGGGCTGTGTAGATAGCTAGGTGGGGAAGAGAGGGAGGTTTGCGACCCATGACACGAAGTTTTAAAACACCGGAAACGTGCGACGAATAGTCGATGACCGCACTGCTACGACTGACCGACGGGGTATCAAACGAACTCAGAATGCGGCGAAATTCGACAGCCGGTCTACCTACAATATAACAAGACCGCACGCCAAGTTTAGATCCAATCCAACAATATTTTAAACACACCTTAAAAACGGTTTTCTTACGATGTCGCGGGCGCATGCGTGTGTGGTCGGTCTCGAAACGGGCAACGGCAGGAACGGAGAGAACCGGCGACTACGAACGGATGCAAGTTTTCGAAAACAAGTGACGATGCAATGCATATGTTGGAAATAAAAGGGGAATCTTCTGGAGCGTCGGTGCCGGGCTGTTATAGTTCCGACCGGGTTATCCGGAGACGTATCCCTCTAGTGTGTGTTTCGTCTATTCAAACTACATGGACAGATTGCCTAGTTCCCTAAAAACAATCTCGTGTTACTGTAGGATATACAATACGGAACACTCCCCAGCTATTGGAGGGGGAGATGGAAGCCAATGACCATTTAAGACAAATGTTCAAAACACAGATGGAAAACAATTCAGTGCCATGTACATAGCTACATAGAACCAAAGCGTTACACAGATTTGTCGAGATCATGAATTATGGCATCCAGGGTGTAGTCTTTATGTGATAGATGAGCAGCACGCGTCACTTGATCATAAACCGAGTGAAGGGGTATTTCCTATCTGTGTGGCCCTGTTGTCCCAACCCGGTCCAAGTGCTCCGTGTTGAGTTTTGTGAATCGGGTCTTCACCATGGCCCACGCTTCCCTAGCCCCTCTCGACATGCCGAAGTCTTCCATACCTCAAAATGAATTTGGGATCCCTTAAAGCACTCCACTAGTTCGCCCATCCATTGTGGAGGTGTCTCGGCTGGCCAAAGAGCCCTGGTCATGCTCCTCATAGCTTTTCGAGATCGTTCGTGAACTATGGATAGTTCCTTCAACAGGTCCCCACCAAACGAGATCGTTCAGGACGCCCAACTAGGAGACCAAAGAACGACATTACTATGTATCAATTACACTCGACAAGACATGAATACTTTATGGAATTCCAGCTTAGACATTCACTTACATAATATTCCGCCCTTTAATTTCTGGTTCTTCTCATGGGTTTCTAGCAGTTGGGTGTTTAAAGTTTGAATTTCTTGGGCTTGCCGTTGATTTTACACTTTGACTTTATTCTTCTCTGTGTAACATCATTCCAATACATGGTTACCAGCCTGAAGTTGTGATTCGGCGTACCTTTGAGTTTCTCAAGACGCATCCAAATCCTTTTGCAGCTGCCCTATGGATTCACTGCTACTACAGAACCCTTTAGTAGAAAGGGTGTCTTGGCACATAGTGATACTAATTTTTTTACTTACTATGCACCTTTGTGGTGAATATATTCACCTCCTCCAGTTCGGCCTTGATAGCCTTCACATCTGTCCGGCTAGACTCAAGATCCTTGGACAACTTCTCATTTTGCCGCCTTAACTCCTATGTAGTAAGCAAAACATTGTTTAGACCCTTAACTCGTCCATTCTGACAAAATTAAGGTTCGGGGATAACTAGGTTAGGACTTATGTTCGGTTATTAAAACCGATTACTTACCCGCATGTTGGAATACATTAGTTT
Source organism: Hordeum marinum (assembly GCA_022496015.1). Classification (NCBI taxonomy): domain Eukaryota; kingdom Viridiplantae; phylum Streptophyta; class Magnoliopsida; order Poales; family Poaceae; genus Hordeum; species Hordeum marinum. Next base: position 580,452,767 of record CM039673.1, read on the forward strand.
GGCAGCTGCCTCTAGGCCTGCTCGGGCAGCTCCAAGGTGTGTGTCCACCGAACTAAGAGCGTTAAACTCTTTATAAGAAAATGGTGGACGGTGCAAGGACTCCTTTCGATGCCGATGATTCATGGCACTTTCAACCTTAGAGTTAGTGACCAAGCCTCCCCCGAAATCCTTTAGGAGCTGATCCGTAACAGGGGCTCCTGCTCCAGCTTCAGCAGGGGCCGAAGGTTCTAGTGGATGTTTGCTATCTGGCACCTCGGTGGCGTCTTCGGACGGCTGTACATGTTTCCTGAATGTTTCAATAAAAAGAAGACTACGAGTACTGAAGGTGATGACGGCCAAAAAGAGAAAGTTGGTTGGGTACCTTTTGGTGGAGGGAGCGGATGATGTGTTTCCCGTACTTCCCCTCGATTAGGTCCTCCGCCAGCGTCTGATGTGGACCCAACCGGGGTAACCTGGGATGGCGTTCGGTGCTTGAACCGATGACCCTTGGGGGTATGAGTTGGTATGACCAGCATGATGGGTGGCTTACGCCCTTTTCGGGACGAGGCCTTCTTTGCGCTTACTGTATAACAGGTAAGTGAACGGCGATAATCGGCCATGACGGCCACCTTGTGTTCATAAATTCTCTCCTGGTAATAAACACCGTCCTCAATTATCATCGAAATGTCTGCATCATCGTGAAATCCGGGATCATCATAGTGGGAATAATTCGCCGGTTGGTGGGCTGGATAGTTGACTGTCTTGACCCAACATCCCCATTCCTATTCAAAAAGGTAGAAGTTTTTTGATCAGTAAGTTCAGGCATGGCATCCGGGCTACGGGAATGTGATCAACTTACCCATTCGATGGGATTGTAGCTGGAGGAGCCATCCCTGATTGTCATGCGGAAAAACTCCTCCTTTTCTCCTTTAAAGATATCGGCCAGAATGACCGCTAGTGCTTCCTGATTGTCTGGACCTTGCCGCATGGAGTGGGTGGTGTCACTTGTCCCATTGTAATGCCACACAGGGTGCGTCCACTGTTGGAGCGGTTGGACGCATTGCTACTTCTCTACAACGTCACCAGAAATTTGCTAGTTGATAGACGAATTCTTGTCTTGTGTTGGTTTTCCCCTTGAAGAGGAAAGGGTGATGCAGCAAGGTAGCGGTAAGTATTTCCCTCAGTTTGAGAACCAAGGTATCAATCCAATAGGAGTAACAAGATGGAGCAACAAGGAACCTGCACAAACACAAAAATACTTGCACCCAACACGATAAAGAGGTTGTCAATCTCTTCACGATTGCTTGCAAGGTGAGATCTGATAGTGGTAATAGATGAACGTAAATAAGTAAATAAAATTGCAGCAAAGTATTTTTGGTGTTTTTATGTTCAGTTCTGAATATATAATATGTAAAATGGACCCAGGGGCCATAGTGTTCACTAGAGGCTTCTCTCATGAAAGAAAGTAGTACGGTGGGTGAACAAATTACTGTTGAGCAATTGATAGAATACGCAAAGTCATGACGATATCTAAGGCAATGATCATACATATAGGCATCACGTCCGAGACAAGTAGACCGATACTTTCTGCACCTACTACTATTACTCCACACATCGACCGCTATCCAGCATGCATCTGGTGTATTAAGATCATGATAAATGAAGTAACGCTTTAAGCAAGATGACATGATGTAGAGGGATAGATTCATGCAATATGATATAAACCCGATCTTTTTACCCTTGATGGCAACAACACAATACGTGCCTCGCTACCCCTTCTGTCACTAGGTGAGGACACCGCACGGTATGAACCCAAAACCAAGCACTTCTCATATTGCAAGAACTATAGATCAAGTTGGCCAAACGAAACCTATAACTCGAAGAGAATTACAAGGATATAAATCATGCATATAAGAAATCAGAGGTGACTCAAATAATATTCGTAGATAATCTGATCATAAATCCACAATTCATCGATCTCAACAAACACACCGCACACCAAGATTACATCGGATAGATCACCATGAAGACAATGGAGAACTTTGTATAGAAGATCAAAGAGAGAGAAGAAGCCATCTAGCTACTAGCTATGGAACCGTAGGTTTGAGGTGAACTACTCACTCATCATCGGAGAGGCAATGGAGGCAATGGTGTTGATGAAGATGGCCTCCGGCGATGAATTCGCCTCCGGCAGGATGCCGGAACGGTCTCCCGATTGGTTTTTGGTGGCTCTGGAGGTCTGCGGCGGCGGAACTTATGATCTAGGTTTATTTTCGACGGTTTCCGTATTTATAAGGCCATCTGGAGTCGGGAACAATTAAAGAGGCGCCACGAGGAGGTCACAATCCCCCTAGCTGCGGCCAGGGGGGCCGCGCCTCCCAGGCTCGTGACTCCCTTGGGCCGCCTCTCCGATATCTTTTTCTTCAGGTATTTTTGATAGTTTCCATAAAAAATCACGGTGAAAGTTTTATTCCGTTTGGACTCCGTTTGATATTCCTATCTGAAAAAGGTCAAAAACACGGAAAAAACAGGAACTGGCATTAGGCACTGGATTACTAAGTTAGTCCCAAAAATAATACAAAACAGCATAGTCATGCATAGAAAACATCCAAAGTTGATAATATAATAGCACGGAACGATAAAAAATTACAGATATATTGGAGACGTATCAAGCATCCCCAAGCTTAACTCCTTCTCGTCCTCGAGTAGAGAAGTGATAAAGAACGAATTTTTGACGTGGAATGCTACCTAACATATTTGTTTTGTGTAATCTCTTTATTGTGGCATGAATGTTCAGATCCATAAGATTCAAAACAATAGTTTAATATTGGCATGAAAACGATAATACTTCAAGCATAACAGCAAAGTAATCATAAACCTTCGAAATAACAAGGCCAAAGGAAGTTATCCCTACAAAATAATATAGTCCGGCTATGCTCCATCATCCCCACACAACGAATTTAAATCATGAACAACCCCGGTACTGGCCAAGTAATCGTTTTCGCACTCTTATTTTTTCAAACTTTTTCAACTCTCACGCAATACATGAGCGTGAGCCATGGATATAGCACTATAGGTGGAATAGAGTGTGGTGGAGGTTGTGAGACAAAACGAGGAGATGGTCACATTGACTTGGCATATCAACAGGCTATGGAGATGCCCATCAATATATATCAATGTGAATGAGTAGGGATTGCCATGTAACGGATGCACTAGAGCTATAAGTGTATGAAAGCTCACAAATGAAAACTAGTGGGTGTGCACCCAACTTGCTTGCTCACGAAGACCTAGGGTAATTTGAGGAAGCCCATCATTGGAATATACAAGCCAAATTATATAATGAAAATTTCCACTAGCATATGAAAGTGACAAAATAAGAGACTCTCTGTCATGAAGAACATGGTGCTATTTGAAGCACAAGTGTGGAAAAATATAGTAGCATTGTCCGTTCTCTCTTTTTCTCTCATTTGCATCTATTTTTTATATTTTTTCTATTTTTTTGTTTGGGCTCTTTGGCCTCTTTTTATTTGGTGGGCATCTTTGGCCTCTTTTATTTCCTCACGTGGGACAATGCTCTAATAAAGATGATCATCATACTTTTATTAACTTACAACTCGATTCTTAGAACAATAATGACTTCTATATGAATGCCTCCTGCGGTGTACTGGGATGTGCAATGATGTAGCGTAGCAATGACATCAAAAAATGGACAAGCCATGTAAACATCATGCTAGCTATCTTACGATTATGCAAAGCAATATGACAATGATGGTGCGTGTCATAATAAACGGAATGATGGAAGTTGCATGGCAATATATCTCAGAATGGCTATGAAAATGCCATAATAGGTAGGTACGGTGGCTGTTTTGAGGAAGACATATGGTGGGTTTGTGTACCGGCGAAAGTTACGCGGCACTAGAGAGGGTAGCAATGGTGGAAGGTGAAAATGCATCTATACCATGGACTCACATTAGTCATGAAGAACTCATATACTTATTGCAAAAGTTTTATTAGTAATCGAAACAAAGTGCTAAACGCATACTCCTAGGGGAAGGGTTGGTAGGAGTTAACCATCACACGATCCCGACCTCTACTCAATGGATGACAATCAATAAATCAATTATGCTCCGACTTCCTAACATAGCGGTTCACCATATGTGCATGCTACGGGAATCACTAACTGCATCACAAGTATTTCTAGATTCACAACACCCTACTAGCATAACTCTAATATTACCATATCCATATCTCATAACTAATTGCGAGGGATCAAACTTATCTTACTTAATCAATGCACTTGAATATGAAAGTTTTTATTATATCCTCTTTGGATGCCTATCATATTTAGGACTAATTTCAAAACACACGCCAATTACCAAGTTACTTTAAGAGAGCACTCTCAAAATGATATAAGTGTAGCTTCGAGAGTTTGTATTTCTACAAAATATGACACCGCCGTGCTCTACAAAGATATAAGTGAAGCACTAGTGCAAAATTATCTAGCTCAAAAGATATAAGTGCAGCACATGTGAGCAAAATTACCAATCTCAAAAGATATAAGTGAAGCTCATTGAGTATTCTAACAAATTCATGATGAACGCATGTCTCTCTCAAAAGGTGTGCAGCAAGGATGATTGTGACAAAAAAGAAGGCAAAGACTCTTATAATACACGACGCTCCAAGCAAAACACATATCATGTGGTGAATAAAAATATAGCTCCAAGTAACATTACCGACGGATTGAAGACGAAAGAGGGGATGCCTTCCCGGGGCATCCCCAATCTTAGGCTTTTTGGTGTCCTTGAATTTGGCTTGGGATGCCTTGGGCAACCCCAAGCTTAGGGTCTTGCCACTGTTTATTCCATTGTCCATAAGAACATCACCCAAAACTTGAAAACTTCACAACACAAAACTTAAACAGAAACTCGTGATAGCATTAGCATAAGAAAACAAACCACCAACTTTTTAGGTACTGTAGTAAACTTTAATTACATTTATATTGATGTTATATTACTGTAATCTCACTTATCCATGGATCGTACCCCCTGATACTACCCATAGTTTGATCAAAATAAGCAATCAACACAACAAAAAACAGAATCTGTCAAAAACAGAACAGTCTGTAGGAATATGTATATTTCGTATACCTCTGTTAACTCCAAAATTCATAAAATATTATGAAAATTAGGGTAATTTGCATATTAATCGGCAGAAAAAAGAATAAACTCAAAATCATTTTCTGGATAGGAATTAAAAATAATTTCGTGAGCAGAAAGTTTCTGTCTTTTTCCAGCATGATTAATCAACTATCACAAAAACTAATCATAAAGGTTCTACTTGGCACAAACACTAATTAAAACATAAAAAACACAATCATAACAGGGTCATGATGGTTTTGACTCAAGAAAATAGAAAGTAAAAGAGCAAAAATAAACCTATTCATTGGGTTGCCTCCCAACAAGCGCTATTGTTTACCGCCCTTAGCTAGGCATAAGGCAATAGAATCAAGTATTATCATCTTTAGTGATGATAGTGTTGGAAATATGCCCTAGAGGCAATAATAAATTAGTTATTATCATATTTCCTTGTTCATGATAATCGTTTATTATCCATGCTATAATTGTATTGATCGGAGACTTAAATGCATGTGTGGATACATAGACAAAACCATGTCCTTAGTATGCCTCTAATGGACTAGCTCGTTGATCAAAGGATGGTTAAGATTTCCTAGCCATGGACATGAGATGTCATTTGATAACGGGATCACATCATTAGGAGAATGATGTGATGGATAAGACCCAAACTACAAACATAGCATATGATCGTGTCAGTTTATTGCTACTATTTTCTGCATGTCAAGTATATGTTCCTATGACCATGAGATCATGCAACTCATGGATATCGGAGGAGTGCCTTGTGTGTATCAAACGTCGCAACGTAACTGGGTGACTATAAAGGTGCTCTACAGGTATCTCCGATGGTGTCTGTTGAGTTGGCATGGATCGATACTGGGATTTGTTACTCCGTGTGACGGAGAGGTATCGCAGGGCCCACTCGGTAATACAACATCACAATGAGCCTTGCAAGCAATGTGACTAATTGTTAGTTGCAGGATCTTGTATTATGGAACGAGTAAAGAGACTTGCCGGTAACGAGGTTGAACTAGGTATGGAGATACCGACGATCGAATCTCGGGCAAGTAACATACCGAAGAACAAAGGGAACGTTATACGGGATTAACTGAATCCTTGACATAGATGTTCGACCGATAAAGATCTTCGTAGAATATGTAGGAACCAATGTGGACGTCCAGGTCCCGCCATTGGTTATTGACTGTAGAGGTGTCTCGGTCATGTCTACATAGTTCTCGGACCCGCAGGGTCTGCACACTTAAGGTTTAGTGACGTTTCGGTAGTGTAGAGTTATGTATGGTGGTGACCGAAGGTTTTTAGGAGTCTTGGATGAGAATCCCGGACGTCACGAGGAGCTCCGGGATGGTCCGGAGGTAAAGATTCATATATAGGAAGTCCCAGTTTGGTTTCCGGAAAAGTTTCGGGCTCATCGGTAGTGTACCGGGAGTATCGGTAGTGTTCCGGGAGTGCCGGTAGTGTACCGGGGGACCTCCGAGAGGGCTATTTCGACCCCAAGAGGTCCATGGGCTGTGGGAGAATAATAACCAGACCTTAGTGGGCTGGGAAAACAGCCACAAAGGCCCATGGCGCAGGAGAGAAAGTCCTAAAGCAAAAAGTGGAAAATCAGCCAATAGGAGGCAATCCTACTCCAACTAGGATTGGAGGTGAAGTAGGATTGCTCCCACCTCCTATTTCGGCCGACCCAAAGGCCTTGGCTGCCTCTCCTCTCCTCTCCTCCTATATATACTAGTGGATTGGGTGGTTTTTGGACAGAATTTCCGGCCACGTGCTACCCGTTACACCGGTGCATAGTTTCTCCTCTAGATCGGTTTTCTGCAGCGCTTAGGCAAAGCCCTGCCGGAATTGCTCCACCACCATCACCGGAGCGCCGTCACGCTGCCGGTGAACTCTCTATCCTATCCGCCTCCTCTCTCTAGATCGAGACGGTGGAGATCGTCATCAAGCTGCACGTGTGCTGAACGCAGAGGTGCCGTCCGTTCGGCGCTAGATCGGAAGGACCGTGATCGAGATCGCGAGACGGTTCGTGATGTGATCACGGAACGGATCGTGATGAGTTCGTGGGACAGATCGTGATCAAGATCGTGAGACGGATCGTGATGAGTTCACGGGACGGATCGTGATGTGTTTGCGGGACGGTTCGTGATTGGATCGCGGGACGCTCGGCGAGTTGAATCGCGAAGAAGTTCGACTACACCAACCGCGTTTCTTAACGCTTCCCGCTTAGCGATCTACAAGGGTACGTAGATCCACTCTCCCTCTTGTAGATGCTCATCACCATGGATAGGTTTGCGTGTGCGTAGGAAAAAAATTTGTTTCCCATGCGACGTTCCCCAACAGTGGCATCATGAGCTATGTTGATGGTTCGATGAGATCTCGAGTAGAACACAAGAGGTTTGTGGGCGTTGATGCTTAGATTGCTTCCTCCCTTGGTCGGATTTTGGTTCAGCGGGATTGTGAGATGAAGCGGCCCGGACCAACATTACTCGTACGCTTACGAGAGACCGGTTCCCTCGATGCAACTTGTTGCTTAGATGGCTTGCGGGTGACAGTTTCTCTCACTTTAGTTGTATCGGATCCGACAAAGGCGGTCCTTGAGAAGGTTGAAAAGAAATCTATGTATCACCGTTGTGGTTTATGCGTAGGTGAGAATCGTTCTTGCTAGATACCCATAGCAGCCACGTAAAACTTGCAACAACAATTAGAGGACGTCTAACTTGTTTTTGCAGGGTATGTTGTGATATGATATGGGCAATTACATGATGTGATATATGTGATGTATGAGATGATCATGTGATGTATAGATTATCATGACTTGCATGTCGATGAGTACGGCAACCGGCAGGAGCCATAGGGGTGTCTTTAATTATTGTATGACTTGCGTGTCAATCATTAAGCGCTATGTAATGCTTTACTTTATCGCTACGGTAGCAATAGTAGTAGAAGCATGCAGGGCGTGACAACCCTGATGGCGACACGTTGATGGAGATCATGGTGTCATGCCGGAGACGATGGAGATCATGCCGGTGTTTCAAAGATGGAGATCTTAAACACAAGTTCATGGCCATATCATGTCACTTATGAATTGCATGAGATGTTAATCCTTTTATGCACCTTGTTTTGCTTAGTACGGCGGTAGCATTATAAGGTGATCCCTCACTTGAATTTCAAGATGAACCGTGTTCTCCCCGAGTGTGCACCGTTGCGAAAGTTCGTCGTGTTGAGACACCACGTGATGATCGGGTGTGATAGACTCTACGTTCACATACGACGGGTGCAAGCCAGATTTGCACGCGCAGAACACTCGGGTTAAACTTGACGAGCCTAGCATGTACAGACATGGCCTCGGAACACGAGAGACCGAAAGGTCGAACATGAGTCATATAGTAGATATGATCAACATAATGATGTCCACCATTGCAGCCACCTCAACTCACGTGATGATCGGACTTGAGTTGGTGAATTTGGATCATGTATCACTCGAATGATCGAGGGATGTCAATTTGAGTGGGAGTTCTTAAGTAATATGATTAATTGAACTCATTATCATGAACATAGTCAAAGTGTCTTTGCAAATTATGTTGTAGATTACTAGCTCGCATTGTAGCTCCCTTAATTTTTTTATACGTTCCTAGAGAAATAGAATTGAAAGATGTTGGTAGCAATATTGCGGACTAGGTCCGTGATCTGAGGATTGTCCTCATTGCTGCATAGAAGGCTTATGTCCTTAATGCACCGCTCAGTGCGCCACCCCCTCTAGCGTCGTCTATAGATGTTGTGAACATCTAACAGGCACGTTTCGATGACTACTTGATAGTTTAGTGCGTCATGCATTACGGCTTAGAATTGAGGCTCCGAAACGTTTTGAACGTCATGGAACATATGAGATGTTCTAGGAGCAGAGATTGTGATCTCAGGCTCGTGCCTGTGTTGCGAGATATGAGATCTCCAACAAGATTCTTTGCCTGTAAGATGAAGGAGAATAGCTCAATCGTTGAGCATGTACTCAAATTGTCTGGGTACTACAATCGCTTGAATCAAGTGGGAGTTGATCTTCCAGATAAGATAGTGATTGATATAGCTCTCCAAGTCACTGTCACTAAAGCTACTAGAACTTAGTGATGAACTATAATACACCAGGGATAGAAGTATTGATCCCTGAGCTGTTCGCGATGTTTGACACCGCGAAGGTAGAAATCAAGATGGAGCGTCAAGTGTTGATGGTTAATCAAACCACTAGTTTCGAAAAGGGCAAGAGCAAGGAGGGAAACTTCATGGATAGCAAGTCAGTTGCTGCTCCAGTGAAGCAACCCAAAGTTGAACTCAAACCCGAGACTAAGTGCTTCTATTATGAGGTGAGAGGTCGCTGAAGCGGAACAACCCTAGATACTTGGTAGATAAGAAGGCTGGCAACATCGACAGAAGTATATTTGATATACGAGTTATTGATGTGTACCTTGCTAGTACTCCTAGTAGCACCTGGGTATTGGATACCGGTTCGGTTGCTAAATGTTAGTAACTCGAAATAAAAGCTACGGAATAAACGGAGAACTAGCTAAGGGTGAGGTGACGATGTGTGTTGGAAATGTTTCCAAGGTTGATGTGATCAACATCGCACGCTCTCTCTACCTTCAGGATTAGTGACGAACCTAAATAAATGTTATTTGGTGTTTTGCGTTGAGCATGAACATGATTAGCTCATGTTTGTTGCAATACGGTTATTCGTTTAAGTCAGAGAATAATAGTTATTCTGTTTACATGAGTAATACCTTCAATGGTCATGCACCCAGTGAGAATGGTTTGTTGAAATCTTGATCGTAGTATTACACATGTTCATAACATTGATGTCAAAAGACACAAAGTTAATAATGATAGTACCACATACTTGTGGCACTGCCGCTAAATGTCATATTGGTATAAAGCGCATGTAGAAACTCCATGCTGATGGATATTTGGACTCAGTCGATTTCGAATCGGTTGAGACATGCGAACCATGCCTCTTGGGCAAGATGACTAAAGGACCCCGTTGGATGGAGCGGGCAAGTGATTCATTGGAAATGATACATGTTGATGTATGCAATCTAGTGAGTCTTGTAGCATGCAGTGGATATCGTTATTTTCTTACCTTCATTGATGATTTGAGTAGATATAGTGTGTATTTACTTAATGAAACACAAGTCTGAATCGTTTGAAAGGTTCAAGCAAATTCAGAGTGAAGTTAAAAGATCATCATGACAAGAAGATAAAAGTGACCGCGATATATTCGTGGAGGTGAATATCTGAGTTACGAGTTTGGCATACAACTTAAGACAATGTGAAATTTGTTTCACAACTAACGCCACCTGGAACACCATAGTGTGATGGTGTGTCCGAACATCATAGTCATGCTCTATTGATATAGTGCATACTGTGATGTCTCTTATCGTTTTACTACTATAATTTTTGGGGTTATGCATTAGAGACAACTACATTCACTTTAAATAGGGCATCATCTAAATCCGTTGAGATGACACCGTGTGAATTATGGTTTGATAGAAACCTAAGCTGTCATTTCTTAATATTTGGGGCTGTGACACTTGTGTGGAAAATGTTTTCACCTAATGAGGTCGAACCCAAGGCGGACAAATGCATCTTCATAGAATACCCTAAGATCAGTTGGGTGAACCTTCAATCACAGATCCTAGTGCAAAGTGTTTGTTGCTTAAACGGATCCTTTCTCGAGGAAATGTTTCTCGCGAAAGAATTGAGTGGGAGGAAGATAGAACTTGATGAGGTTGTTAAACCTTTGTTCAACCAGAGAGTAGCGCAGCACAGAAAGATGTTTCTGTGAAGCCTACGTTAGTTGAAGAGGAAGTTAATTATGATGATCATGAAGCTTCAGGATCAAGTTACTATCGAACTTCGTAGGTTGACAAGGATGTGTACTGCTCCTAAGTGGTACGACAACTCTGTCTTGGAGATCATGTTGTTGGACAACGATGAACCTGCGAGCTATGGAGAAGCGATGATGGGCCCGGATTCCGACAAATGGTTGGAGGCCATGAAATCCGAGATAGGATCCATGTATGAAAACCAAGTATAGACTTTGGTAGACTTGCTCATTAGACGGCAGGTCGTTGAGTACAAATGGACCTTTAGAATGAAGACACACACTGATGGTGAATGTCACCATTTGTAAAGCTCGACTTGTTGCAAAGTTGTTTGTGACAAGTTCAAGGAGTTGACTGTGATGAGGCTTTCTCACTCGTAGCGATGCTAAAAGTCTGTTGGAATTATGTTAGCAGTTGCTGCATTTTCAATTATGAAATCTGGCAGATGGATGTCAAAACATCGTTTCCTTAACGGTTTACTTGAGGAAAGGTTGTATGTGATACAACCAGAAGGTTTTGTCAGGCCTAAGGATGCTAAAAGGTGTGCAAGCTTCGGTGATCCTTCCATGGACTGAAGCAAGCATCTCGGAGTTGGAATATACGCTTTGATGAGGTGATCAAAGTTTTGATGTTTATACAAAGTTTACGAGAAACTTGTATTTGCAATAAAGTGAGTGGGAGCACTATAGAATTTCTGATAAGTATATGTGGATGACATATTGTTGATCAGAAATAACGTAGAATTTCTGGAAAGCATAAAACGGTCATTTGGAAAGTGATTTTCAAAGGAAGACCTGGATAAAGCTACCTAATTTTTGAGCATCAAAATCTATAGAGATAGATCAAGATGCTTGATGAGACTTTCAATGAGTGTATACCTTGACAAGATTTTGAAAGAGTTCAAAATGGATCTGCCAGAGAAATAGTTCTCGTCTGATTTGTAAGGTGTGAAGTTGAGTGAGACTCAAAGCTCGACAACGGCAGAAGAAAGAGAAAGGACGAACGTCGTCCCCTATGCCTTAGCCATAGGCTCTATATTATGCCATGCTGTGTACCGCACCTATGTGTGCCTTGCCATGAGTCTGTCAAGGGGTACAAGAGTGGTCCAGGAGTGGATCACTGGACGGCAGTCGGAATTATCCTTAGTAACCAGAGGACTAAGGAAATGTTTCTTGATTGTGGAGGTGATAAAGAGTTCGTCGTAAAGAGTTACGTCGATGCAAGCTTTAACACCTATCTGGATGACTAGTAGTAGCAATCTGGATACGTATAGTGGAGCAGCCATTTGGAAATAGTACCAAGTGGAGTGTGGTAGCAGTGTTTACGGTTTGACATAGAGATTTGCAAAATACACACGGATCTGAATATCGCAGACCCGTTGACTATAAGACCTCTCTCACATACAAAGCATGATCGAGCCCCAAAACTCATTGGGAGTTAGATTCATAACAATGCGAATCACATGGTGATGTGAACTAGATTATTGACTCTAGTGCAAGTGGGAGACTGTTGGAAATATGCCCTAGAGGCAATAATAAATTATTTATTATCATATTTCCTTGTTCATGATAATCGTTTATTATCCATGCTATAATTGTATTGATCGGAGACTTAAATGCATGTGTGGATACATAGACAAAACCATGTCCCTAGTATGCCTCTAATGGACTAGCTCGTTGATCAAAGGATGGTTAAGATTTCCTAGCCATGGACATGAGATGTCATTTGATAACGGGATCACATCATTAGGAGAATGATGTGATGGATAAGACCCAAACTACAAACATAGCATATGATCGTGTCAGTTTATTGCTACTATTTTGTGCATGTCAAGTATATGTTCCTATGACCATGAGATCATGCAACTCATGGATATCGGAGGAGTGCCTTGTGTGTATCAAACGTCGCAACGTAACTGGGTGACTATAAAGGTGCTCTACAGGTATCTCCGATGGTGTCTGTTGAGTTGGCATGGATCGATACTGGGATTTGTTACTCCATGTGACGGAGAGGTATCGCAGGGCCCACTCGGTAATACAACATCACAATGAGCCTTGCAAGCAATGTGACTAATTGTTAGTTGCGGGATCTTGTATTATGGAACGAGTAAAGAGACTTGCCGGTAACGAGGTTGAACTAGGTATGGAGATACCGACGATCGAATCTCGGGCAAGTAACATACCGAAGAACAAAGGGAACGTTATACGGGATTAACTGAATCCTTGACATAGAGGTTCGACCGATAAAGATCTTCGTAGAATATGTAGGAACCAATGTGGATGTCCAGGTCCCGCCATTGGTTATTGACTGTAGAGGTGTCTCGGTCATGTCTACATAGTTCTCGGACCCGCAGGGTCTGCACACTTAAGGTTTAGTGACGTTTCGGTAGTGTAGAGTTATGTATGGTGGTGCCCGAAGGTTTTTAGGAGTCCTGGATGAGAATCCCGGACGTCACGAGGAGCTCCGGGATGGTCCGGAGGTAAAGATTCATATATAGGAAGTCCCAGTTTGGTTTCCGGAAAAGTTTCGGGCTCATCGGTAGTGTACCGGGAGTATCGGTAGTGTACCGGGAGTGCCGGAAGTTTACCGGGGGACCTCCGGGAGGGCTATTTCGACCCCAAGAGGTCCATGGGCTGTGGGAGAATAATAACCAGACCTTAGTGGGCTGGGAAAACAGCCACAAAGGCCCATGGCGCAGGAGAGAAAGTCCTAAAGCAAAAAGTGGAAAATCAGCCAATAGGAGGCAATCCTACTCCAACTAGGATTGGAGGTGAAGTAGGATTGCTCCCACCTCCTATTTCGGCCGACCCAAAGGCCTTGGCTGCCTCTCCTCTCCTCTCCTCCTATATATACTAGTGGATTGGGTGGTTTTTGGACAGAATTTCCGGCCACGTGCTACCCGTTACACCGGTGCATAGTTTCTCCTCTAGATCGGTTTTCTGCAGCGCTTAGGCGAAGCCCTGCCGGAATTGCTCCACCACCATCACCGGAGCGCCGTCACGCTGCCGGTGAACTCTCTATCCTATCCGCCTCCTCTCTCTAGATCGAGACGGTGGAGATCGTCATCAAGCTGCACGTGTGCTGAACGCAGAGGTGTCGTCCGTTCGGCGCTAGATCGGAAGGACCGTGATCGAGATCGCGAGACGGTTCGTGATGTGATCACGGAACGGATCGTGATGAGTTCGTGGGACAGATCGTGATCAAGATCGTGAGACGGATCGTGATGAGTTCACGGGACGGATCGTGATGTGTTCGCGGGACGGTTCGTGATTGGATCGCGGGACGCTCGGCGAGTTGAATCGCGAAGAAGTTTGACTACACCAACCGCGTTTCTTAACGCTTCCCGCTTAGCGATCTACAAGGGTACATAGATCCACTCTCCCTCTCGTAGATGCTCATCACCATGGATAGGTTTGCGTGTGCGTAGGAAAATTTTTTGTTTCTCATGCGACGTTCCCCAACAGATAGGTGCTCTCAAGATATCAAGATAAGTAGGGTGAACACTCAACATTTTAAGATTTTCATCTTTCTTAATAGGTGGTTCACCATTATTTTTAGGAACGTAAACAGCCTTAGTGGCCTTATTTTGGGCAAAATTTGGAGTGTTCTGAACGGCAGCAAAAGCGGAACCCAAGTTGGTTATAACATCCTCTAGTTTGCCAATTCTAGCGGAATCATGATCTAGCTTTTCGTTAACTATGGGTTCGTTCCCCTTGAAAAAATTTAAAGTCATTCCCACTTTGGATCCATATTGAGTTATTTGATTGTGGATCTTTTTATCTAAATTTTCAATGAGTTCTATCATAGCAACTTTAGTTTCAATAATCTCAAGCCTACACATCACATGTTCCAAAGTTAAAGTAGTTCCATTAACCATGAGTGGTGGTGAGCCTACCAATTTTAATAAAGCACCATAAGAATCAACAGTATGGAAGAAATTTCCTCCTACGATGGTGTCAAGAACATACCTATTCCAAGGGGAGACACCCACACAAAAATTTAGAAAGTAGAACGGTAGTAGATTGCTTACGAGAAGATCTATTCTGAGCATTGCAAATTCTATACCAAGCATCTTTTAAGTTTTCTCCCACATTTTGTTTAAAGTTAAGGACCTCGCTCTCGGGAGTTACGATCATAGCAATAGGACTAGCCATAAGGGTAAGTAGACTAACACAAGCAAATAAAGAAAAGCAAATATTTTTATGATTTTTGTTTTTTAGAAGTGGGGGGGGGAGAAAAGCAAGATGCAAATAATGTGAATGCAAGAGATGGGTTTGTGATAGGTACTTGTAGATGCTTCACTTGAATAATCCCTGGCAACGGCGCCAGAAATTCTTCCTACTACTTCTCTACAACGTCACCAGAAATTCGCTAGTTGATAGATGAATTCTTGTCTTGCATTGGTCTTGCCCTTGAAGAGGAAAGGGTGATGCAGCAAGGTAGCGGTAAGTATTTCCCTCATTTTGAGAACCAAGGTATCAATCCAGTAGAAGTAACAAGATGGAGCAACAAGGAACCTACACAAACATAAACAAACTTGCACCCAACGCGATAAAGAGGTTGTCAATCTCTTCACGATTGCTTGCAAGGTGAGATCTAATAGTGGTAATTGATGAACGTAAATAAGTAAATAAAATTGCAGCAAAGTATTTTTGCTGTTTTTATGTTTAGATCTGAATATATAATATGTAAAATAGACCCGGGGGCCATAGTGTTCACTAGAGGCTTCTCTCATGAAATAAAGTAGTACGGTGGGTGAACAAATTACTGTTGAGCAATTGATAGAATAGTGCAAAGTCATAACGATATCTAAGGCAATGATCATACATATAGGCATCACGTCCGAGACAAGTAGACCGATACTTTCTGCATGTACTACTATTACTCCACACATCGACCGCTATCCAGCATGCATCTAGTGTATTAAGTTCATGATAAACGGAGTAACGCTTTAAGCAAGATGACATGATGTAGATGGATAGATTCATGCAATATGATATAAACCCCATCTTTTTACCCTTGATGGAAACAACACGATACGTGCCTTGCTACCCCTTCTATCACTAGGTGAGGACACCACATGGTATGAACCCAAATCCAAGCACTTCTCCTATTGCAAGAACTATAGATCAACTTGGCCAAACTAAACCTATAACTCGAAGAGAATTACTAGGATACGAAATCATACATATAAGAAATCATAGGTGACTCAAATAATATTCATAGATAATCTGATCATAAATCCACAATTCATGGGATCTCAACAAACACACCGCACACGAAGATTACATCGGATAGATCACCATGAAGATCATGGAGAACTTTGTATTGAAGATCAAAGAGAGAAAAGAAGCCATCTACATACTAGCTATGAACACATAGGTCTGAGGTGAACTACTCACGCATCATCGAAGAGGCAAAGGAGGCAATAGTTGTTGATGAAGATGGCCTCCGGCGATGAATTCCCCTCCGGCAGGATGTTGGAACCGTCTCTCGATTGGTTTTTGGTGTATCTAGAGGTCAGCGGAGGCAGAACTTGCGATGAGTTTCTGTATTTATAAGGCCGTCTGGAGTCGAGAACACGTAAAGAGGCGTCACGAGGAGGTCACGAGCCCCCTAGCCGTGGCCAGGGGGGCCCGCGCCTCCCAGGCTCATGACTCCCTCGAGACGTCTCTCCGGTATCTTTTTCTTCAGGTATTTTCGATATTTTTCATAAGAAATCTCGGCGAAAGTTCTATTCCATTTGGACTCCATTTGATATTCCTATCTGAAAAAGGTCAAAACCATGGAAAAAACAGGAATTGGCACTGGGCACTAGATTAATAAGTTAGTCCCAAAAATAATATAAATAGCATATTAATGATATAGAAAACATCCAAAGTTGATAATTATAGTTATGTTGTAGAGGTATCAAGCATCCCCAAGCTTAACTCCTGCTCGTCCTCGAGTAGGGAAGTGATAAAGAACGAATTTTTGACGTGGAATGCTACCTAACATATTTGTTTTATGTAATCTCTTTATTCTTGCATGAATGTTCAGATCCGTAAGATTCACAACAATAGTTTAATATTGACATGGAAACGATAATACTTCAAGCATAATAGCAAAGTAATCATGAACTTCCGAAATAACAAGTCCAAAGAAAGTTATCCCTACAAAATCATATAGTCTGGCTATGCTCCATCATCCCCACACAATGAATTTAAATCATGAACAACCCTAGTATTGGCCAAGTAATTGTTTTCGTACTCTTATTGTTTCAAACATTTTCAACTCTCATGCAATACATGAGCGTGAGCAATGGATATAGCACTATAGGTGGAATAGATTGTGGTGGAGGTTGTGAGGCAAAAAGGAGGAGATGGTCACATTGACTCGGCGTATCAATAGGCTATGGAGATGCCAATCAATAGATATCAATGTGAATGAGTAGGGATTGCCATGTAACGGATGCACTAGAGCTATAAGTGTATGAAAGCTAACAAATGAAAACTAGTGGGTGTGCACCCAACTTGCTTGCTCACGAAGACCTAGGGAAATTTGAGGAAGCCCGTCATTGGAATATACAAGCCAAGTTATATAATGAAAATTTCCACTCGCATATGAAAGTGAAAAAACAAGAGACTCTCTGTCATGAAGAACATGGTGCTATTTGAAGCACAAGTGTGGAAAAAGATAGTAGCATTGTCCCTTCTCTCTGTTTCTCTCTTTTTTTTTTGGGCTCTTTGGCCACTTTTTATTTGGTGGGCATCTTTGGCCTCTTTTATTTCCTCACATGGGACAATGCTCTAATAATGATGATCATCACACTTTTATTTACTTAGAACTCGATACTTAGAACAATAATGACTTATATATGAATGCCTCTGGCGGTGTACCGGGATGTGCAATGATCTAGCGTAGCAATGACATCCAAAAACGGACAAGCCATGAAAACATCATGCTAGCTATCTTACGATCATGCAAAGCAATATGACAATGATGGTGCATGTCAGAATAAACGGAACGATGGAAGTTTCATGGCAATATATCTCGGAATGGCTATGAAAATGCCATAATAGGTAGGTATGGTGGCTGTTTTGAGGAAGGCATATGGTGGGTTTGTGCACCGGCGAAAGTTGCGCGGCACTAGAGAGGGTAGCAATGATCGAAGGTGAAAGTGCATCTATACCATGGACTCACATTAGTCATGAAGAACTCATATACTTATTGCAAAAGTTTCATTAGTAATCGAAACAAAGTGCTAAACGCATACTCCTAGGGGAAGGGTTGGTAGGAGTTAACCATCGCGCGATCCCGACCTCTACACAAAGGATGACAATCAATAAATCAATTATGCTCCGACTTCCTAACATAGTGGTTCACCATACGTGCATGCTATGGGAATCACTAACTTCATCACAAGTATTTCTAGATTCACAACACCCTACTAACATAACTCTAATATTACCATATCCATATCTCAATACTAATTGCGAGGAATCAAACTTATCTTACTTAATCAATGCACTTGAATACGAAAGTTTTTATTATATCCTCTTTGGATGCCTATCATATTTAGGACTAATTTCATAACACACGCCAATTACCAAGTTACTTTAGAGAGATCACTCTCAAAATGATATAAGTGAAGATTCGAGAATTTTTATTTCTACAAAATATGACACCGCCGTGCTCTACAAAGATTTAAGTGAAGCACTATAGCAAAATTACCTAGCTCAAAATATATAATTGAAGCATATGGGAGAAAAATTACCACGCTCAAAAGATATAAGTGAATCACGTGGGAGCTAAATTGCCTAACTCAAAAGATATAAGTGAAGCTCATTGAGTATTCTAACAAATTCAAGATGAGTGCATGTATATCTCAAAAGGTGTGCAGCAAGGATGATTGTGACAAAACATAAAGAAAAGACTCTTATAATACAATACGCTCCAAGCAAAACACATATCATGTGGTGAATAAAAATATAGCTCCAAGTAATGTTACCGATGGATTGAAGATGAAAGAGGGGATGCCTTCCCGGGGCATCCCCCAAGCTTAGGATTTTTGGTGTCCTTGAATTTGGCTTGGTATGCCTTGGGCATCCCCAAGCTTAGGCTCTTGCCACTCTTTATTCCATTGTACGTAAGAACATCACCCAAAACTTGAAAACTTCACAACACAAAACTTAAACAGAAACTCATGATAGCATTAGCATAAGAAAACAAACCACCAACTTTTTAGGTACTGTAGTAAACTTTAATTTCCATTTAAATTTATGTTATATTACTGTATTCTCACTTCTCCATGTCTCATACACCCCGGAACTACCCATAGTTTCATCAAAATAAGCAATCAACACAACAAAAACAGAATCTGTCTAAAACAGAACAGTCTGTAGCAATCTGTATATTTTGTATACCTCTGTTAACTAAAAAATTGTGAAAAATTATGAAAATTAGGGAAATTTTCATATCAATCAGCATCAAAAAGAATCAACTCAAAATCTCTTTCTTTCTAGAAATGAAAAACAATTTCGTGAGCACAAAGTTTCTGTCTTTTTCCAGCGTGATTAAACAACTATCACCAAAACTAATCATAAAGGTTCTACTTGGCACAAACACTAATTAAAACATAAAAAACACAATCATAACATAATCCTGATGGTGTTAACTCAACAAAACAGAAAGTAAAAGAGCAAAAATCAACCTATTCATTGGGTTGCCTCCCAACAAGCGCTATCGTTTAACGCCCCTAGCTAGGCTTAACGATTTCAATGATGCTCACATAAAAAGTAGTAGTTGAGATATGCAAAAGGGCATCATGAATGGCAAAAAACACGTTTAAGTCTAACCCACTTCCTATGCATAGGGACTATGTGAGCAAACAATTTATGGGAAGAAGAATCACTTAGCATAGGAAGGCAAAATAAGCATAACTTCAAAACTTTGAACACATAGAGAGGAAACTTGATTATTGCAATATGTAAAAGCATATGGTCCTCTCTCATAGTAATTTTTAGTAACATCATAAAGGAATCTTACAATATAAATATCACACAAAGCATTCTTTTCATGATCAATTATAGCATAAGGGTCATCACCAAAACTTGGGGAACAAAAAATATCATCTTCATCAAGCATAGCATCCCCAAGCTTGTGGTTTTGCATACCATTAGCATCATAGATATTCAGAGAATTCATACTAACAACATGGCAATCATGTTTTTCATACAAGCAGATATCATGAACCACTTTATAATTTTCTTGTTTCAACACTTCATCAAAATATTCAGATTCATGATTTTCAAACAAAACTCCATAGAGATAGTCAAGTGCACTCAATTCACTAGCAAATTGTTCATCATAATTTGGTATTTTGAAAAGATTAGAAAGTGGATGAGGATCCATACCAATATATTTTTAGCAAGCGAAGATCCAAGCAAATAGAAGGCACATGGCAACACAAGCAAACATAGCAACGAAAAGGCGAACGAAAAAGGGCAAATAAAAAGGCAAATCTTTTTGGTATTTTCTGAAAATCGTTTTAGAAGTGGGGGAGAGGAAAACAAGAGGCAAATAGCAAATAATGTTAATGCAAGAGATGAGTTTGTGGTAGGTACTTGTAGAATTCTTGTCTTGAGTTAGTTTTTCCCTTGATGAAGAAAGGGTGATGCAGCAAGGTAGTGGTAAGTATTTCCCTTAATTTGAGAACCAAGGTATCAATCCAGTAGGAGTAACAAGATGGAGCCACAAGAAACCTGCACAAACACAAACAAACTTGCACCCAACGGGATAAAGAGGTTGCCAATCTCTTCACGATTGCTTGCAAGGTGAGATCTGATAATGGTAATAGATGAACGTAAATAAGTTAATAAAATTGCAGCAAAGTATTTTTCGTGTTTTTGTGTTAAATCTGAATATATAGTATGTAAAATAGACCCGGGGGCCATAGTGTTCACTAGAGGGTTCTCTCATGAAAGCAAGTATTACGGTGGGTGAACAAATTACTGTTGAGCAATTGATAGAATAGCGCAAAGTTATGACAATATCTAAGGCAATGATCATACATATAGGCATCACGTCCGAGACAAGTAGACCGATACTTTCTGCATCTACTACTATTACTCCACACATCGACCGCTATTCAGCATGCATCTAGTGTATTAAGTTCATGATAAACGGAATAACGCTTTAAGAAAGATGACATGATGTAGAGGGATAGATTCATGCAATATGATATAAACCCCATCTTTTTACCCTTGATGTCAGCAACACCATACGTGCCTCGCTACCCCTTCTGTCACTAGGTGAGGACACCGCACGGTATGAACCCAAAACCAAGCACTTCTCCCATTGCAAGAACTATAGATCAAGTTGGCCAACCGAAACCCATAACTCGAAGAGAATTACAAGGATACGAAATCATGCATATAAGAAATCAGAGGAGACTCAAATCATATTCATGGAGAATCTGATCATAAATCCACAATTCATCGTATCTCAACAAACACACCGCAAAAGAAGATTACATCGGATAGATCACGATGAAGATCATGGAGAACTTTGTATTGAAGATCAAAGAGAGAGAAGAAGCCATCTAGATACTAGCTATGGACCCAGAGGTTTGAGGTGAACTACTCACGCATCATCGGAGAGGAAATGGAGGCAATGGTGTTGATGAAGATGGCCTCCGGCGATGAATTCCCCTCCGCCAGGATGCCGGAACGGTCTCCCGATTGGTTTTTGGTGGCTCTGGAGGTCTGTGGCGGAGGAACTTGCGATCTAGGTTTATTTTCGAGGGTTTCCGTATTTATAAGGCCATCTGGACTCGAGAACAACTAAAGACGCGCCACAAGGAGGTCACGAGCCCCCTAGCCGTGGCTAGGGGGGCCCGCGCCTCCTAGGCTCGTGACTCCCTCGGGACGCCTCTCCGGTATCTTTTTATTCAGGTATTTTATATTTCCCATAAAAAATCACGGTGAAAGTTTTATTCCGTTTGGACTTCGTTTGATATTCCTATCTGAAAAAGGTCAAAAAAACAGAAAAAACTGGAACTGGCACTGGGCACTGGATTAATAAGTTAGTCCCAAAAATAAAATAGCATATTCATGCATAGTAAACATCCAAAGTTTATAATATAATAGCATGGAATGATCAAAAATTATAGATATGTTGGAGACGTATCAGGCCCCGTCCCGAAAATGGCACAAGCCTCCCGTCATTCCGGTCATACCGACTCATTCCCCCAAGGGTTGTTGTGTTGATTTTTCCCTTGAAGAGGAAAGGGTAATGCAGCAAAGTAGAGATAAGTATTTCCCTCAGTTTGAGAACCAAGGTATCAATCCAGTAGGAGTATCAAGATGAGGCACCAAGGCACCTGCACAAAAGCAAACAAACTTGCACCCAACGCGATAAAGGGATTGTCAATCCCTTTACGATTACTTGCAAGGTGAGATATGATAGTGAGAATAAGTAGATGTAAATAAATAAATAAAAGTGCAGCAAGGTGTTTTTTGTGTTTTTGTATGAAGATCTGAATATATAATGTGTAAAATAGACCCGGGGGCCACAGTGTTCACTAGAGGCTTCTCTCATGATAGCAAGTATTACGGTGGGTGAACTAATTATTGTCGAGCAATGGATAGAATCGCGCAAAGTCATGGCGATATCTAAGGCAATGATCATACATATAGTCATCACATCTGAGACAAGTAGACCGATACTTTCTGCATCTACTACTATTACTCCACACATCGACCACTATCCAGCATGCATCTAGTGTATGGAGTTGATAAGAAACAGAGTGATGCTTTAAGCAAGATGACATGATGTAGAAGGATAAATTCATGCAATATGATATAAACCCCATATTTTTACCCTTGATGGAAACAACATGATGCGTGCCTCGCTACCTCTTCTGTCACTAGGTGAGGACACCGCACGGTATGAACCCAAAACTAAGCACTTCTCCCATTGCAAGAATTATAGATCAAGTTGGCCAAACGAAACCCATAACTCGAAGAGACTTACAAGGATATGAAACCATGCATATAAGAAATCAGAGGAGACTCAAATAATATTCATAGATAATCTGATCATAAATCCACAATTCATCGGATCTCGACAAACACACCGCAAAAGAAAGTTACATCGGGTAGATCTCCATGAAGATCATGGAGAACTTTGTATTGAAGACCAAAAAGAGAAAACAAGCCATCTAACTACTAGGTATGTGTTGGGGAACGTCGCATGGGAAACAAAAATTTTCCTACGCACACGCAAACCTATCCATGGTGATGAGCATCTACGAGAGGGAGAGTGGATCTACATACCCTTGTAGATCGCTAAGCGGGAAACATTAAGAAACGCGGTTGGTGTAGTCGAACATCTTCGCGATCCAAATCGCCGAGCGTCCCGCGATCTCATCACGATCCGTCCCGCGATCCCATCACCATCCATCCCACGATCTCATCACGATCCATCTCACGATCTTGATCACGATCTGTCCCGCGAACTCATCACGATCCGTTCCGCGATCTCATCACGAACCGTCTCACGATCTCGATCACGGTCCTTCCGATCTAGCGCCGAACGGACGGCACCTCCGCGTTTAGCACACGTGCAGCTTGATGACGATCTCCACCGTCTTGATCCAGCAAGAGGAGGTGGAGAGGAGAGAGAGTTCACCGGCAGCATGACGGCGCTCCGATGATGGTGGTGGAGTGATTCCGGCAGGGCTTCGCCTAAGCGCTGCGGAAAACCGATCTAGAGGAGAAACTGTGCACCGGTGAAACGGGTAGCACGTGGCCGTAAATTCTATCCAAAAACCACCCAATCCACTAGTATATATAGGAGGAGAGGAGAGGAGAGGCAGCCAAGGCATTTGGGTCGGCCGAAATAGGAGGTGGGAGAAATCCTACTTCACCTCCAATCCTAGTTGGAGTAGGATTGCCTCCTATTGGTTGATTTTCCACTTTTTGCTTTAGGACTTTCTCTCCTGCGCCATGGGCCTTTGTGGCTGTTTTACCATCCCACTGAGGGCTGGTTATTATTCTCCCACATCCCATGGACCTCTTGGGGTCGAAATACCCCTCCCGGAGGTCCCCCGGTACACTACCGGCACTCCCGGTACACTACCGATACTCCCGGTACACTACTGATGAGCCCGAAAATTTTCCGGCGACCAAATCCTATATATGAATATTTACCTCCGGACCATTCCGGAGCTCCTCATGACGTCCGGGATCTCATCCGGGACTCCGAACAACCTTCAGTCACCACCATACATAACTCTACACTACCGAAACGTCACCGAACCTTAAGTGTGCAGACCCTGCGGGTTCGAGAACTATGTAGACATGACCGAGACACCTCTACGGTCAATAACCAATGGCAGGACCTAGACGTCCACATTGGTTCCTACATATTCTACGAAGATCTTTATCGGTCGAACCTCTATGTCAAGGATTCAGTTAATCCCGTATAACGTTCCCTTTGTTCTTCGGTATGTTACTTGCCCGAGATTCGATCGTCGGTATCTCCATACCTAGTTCAACCTTGTTACTGGCAAGTCTCTTTACTCGTTCTGTGATACAAGATCCCGTGACTAACACTTAGCCACATTGCTTGCAAGGCTTGTTGTGATGTTGTATTACCGAGTGGGACCTGAGATACCTCTCCGTCACACGGAGTAACAAATCCCAGTCTCGATCCATGCCAACTCAACAGACACCATCGGAGATACCTGTAGAGCACCTTTATAGTCACCCAGTTACGTTACAACGTTTGATACACACAAGGCACTCCTCCGATTTCCGTGAGTTGCATGATCTCATGGTCATAGGAACATATACTTGACATGCAGAAAACAGTAGCAATAAACTGACACGATCATATGCTATGTTTGTAGTTTGGGTCTTATCCATCACATCATTCTCCTAATGATGTGATCCCATTATCAAATGACAGCTCATGTCCATGGCTAGGAAACCTTAACCATCTTTTGATCAACGAGCTAGTCTACTAGAGGCATACTAGGGACATGGTTTTGTCTATGTATCCACACATGTATCTGAGTTTCCGATCAATACAATTATAGCATGGATAATAAACGATTATCATGAACAAGGAAATATGATAATAACTAATTTATTATTGCCTCTAGGGCATATTTCCAATAGTCTCCCACTTGCACTAGAGTCAATAATCTAGTTCACATCACCATGTGATTCGCATTGTTATGAATCTAACACCCAATGAGTTCTGGGGCTCGATCATGCTTTGCATGTGAGAGAGGTCTTATAGTCAACGGGTCTGCGATATTCAGATCCGTGTGTACTTTGCAAATCTCTATGTCAAACTGTAAACACTGCTACCACACTCCACTTGGTTATATCTCCAAATGTCTGCTCCACTATACATATCTAGATTGCTAGTACGAGTCATCCGGATTAGTGTTAAAGCTTGTATCGACGTAACTCCTTACGATGAATTCTTTATCACCTCCATAATCGAGAAACATTTCGTTAGTCCTCTGGTTACTAAGGATAATTCCGACCGCTGTCCAGTGATCCACTCCTGGACCACTCTTGTACCCCTTGACAGACTCATGGCAAGGCACACATAGGTGCGGTACACAGCATGGCATAATATAGAGCCTACAGCTAAGGCATAGGGGACGACGTTCGTCCTTTCTCTTTCTTCTGCCGTTGTCGAGCTTTGAGTCTCACTCAACTTCACACCTTACAAATGAGACGAGAACTATTTCTCTGGTTGATCCATTTTGAACTCTTTCAAAATCTTGTCAAGGTATGCACTCATTGAAAGTCTCATCAAGCATCTTGATCTATCTCTATAGATTTTGATGCTCAACAATTAGGTAGCTTTATCCAGGTCTTCCTTTGAAAAACGCTTTCCAAATGACCGTTTTATGCTTTCCAGAAACTCTACATTATTTCTGATCAACAATATGTCATCCACATATACTTATCAGAAATTCTATAGTGCTCCCACTCACTTTATTGCAAATACAAGTTTCTTGTAAACTTTGTATAAACATTAAAAACTTTGATCACCTCATCAAAGTGTATATTCCAACTCCGAGATGCTTGCTTCAGTCCATGGAAGGATCACCAAAGCTTGCACACCTTTTAGCATCCTTAGGACTGAAAAAAACCTTCTGGTTGTATCACATACAACCTTTCCTCAAGTAAACCGTTAAGGAAATGATGTTTTGACATCCATCTGTCAGATTTCATAATTGAAAACGCAGCAACTGCTAACATAATTCCAACAGACTTTAGCATCGCTACGAGTGAGAAAGTCTCATCGTAGTCAACTCCTTGAACTTGTCACAAACATCTTTGCAACAAGTCGAGCTTTACAAATAGTGACATTCACCATCAGTGTCTGTCTTCATTTTAAAGATCCATTTGTACTGAACGACCTGCCGTCCAACGAGCAAGTCTACCAAAGTCTATACTTGGTTTTTCATACATGGATCCTATCTCGGATTTCATGGCCTCCAACCATTTGTTGGAATCCGGGCCCATCATCGCTTCTCCATAGCTCGTAGGTTCATCGCTGTCCAACAACATGACCTCGAAGACAGGGTTGTCGTACCGCTTAGGAGTAGTACACATCCTTGTCGACCCACGAAGTTTGATAGTAACTTGATCCTGAAGCTTCATGATCATCATCATTAACTTCCTCTTCAACTAACGTAGGCTTCACAGAAACATCTTTCTGCGATGCGCTACTCTCTGGTTGAACAAAGGTTTAACAACCTCATCAAGTTCTATCTTCCTCCCACTCAATTCTTTCGAGAGAAACCTTTCCTCGAGAAAGGATCCGTTTTAGTAACAAACACTTTGCACTTGGATCTGAGATAGAAGGTTCACCCAACTGATCTTAGGGTATTCTATGAAGATGCATTTGTCCGCCTTGGGTTTGACCTCATTAGGTGAAAACATTTTTCACACAAGTGTCGCAGCCCCAAGTATAAAGAAATGACAGCTTAGGTTTCTATCAAACCATAATTCATATGGTGTCATCTCAACGGATTTAGATGGTGCCCTATTTAAAGTGAATGTAGTTGTCTCTAATGCATAACCCCAAAATTATAGTAGTAAAACGACAAGAGACATCATAGCACGCACCATGTCCAATAGAGCATAACTATGATGTTCGGACACACCATCACACTATGGTGTTCCAGGTGGCGTTTAGTTGTGAAACAAATTTCACATTGTCTTAAGTTGTATGCCAAACTCGTAACTCAGATATTCACCTCCACGATCATATCGTGGTCATTTTTATCTTCTTGTCACGATGATCTTTAAACTTCCCTCTGAATTTGCTTGAACCTTTCAAACGATTCAGATTTGTGTTTCATTAAGTAAATATACACTATATCTACTCAAATCATCAATGAAGGTAAGAAAATAACGATATCCACTGCACGCTACAAGACTCACTAGATTGCATACATCAACATGTATCATTTCCAATGAATCACTTGCCCGCTCCATCCAACGGGGTCCTTTAGTCATCTTGCCCAAGAGGCATGGTTCGCATGTCTCAACCGATTCGAAATCGAATGAGTCCAAATATCCATCAGCATGGAGTTTCTACATGTGCTTTATACCAATATGACATTTAGCGCCAGTGCCACAAGTATGTGGTACTATCATTATTAACTTTGTATCTTTTGACATCAATGTTATGAACATGTGTACTACTACGATCAAGATTTGAACAAACCATTCTCACTGGGTGCATGACCATTGAAGGTATTATTCATGTAAACAGAATAACCATTATTCTCTAACTTAAATGAATAACCGTATTGCAATAAACATGATCTAATCATGTTCAAGCTCAACGCAAAACACCAAATAACATTTATTTAGGTTCGTCACTAAACCTGAAGGTAGAGAGAGCGTGCGATGTTGATCACATCAACCTTGGAAACACTTCCAACACATATCGTCACCTCACCCTTAGCTAGTTCTCCGTTTATTCCGTAGCTTTTATTTCGAGTTACTAACATTTAGCAACCGAACCGGTATCCAATACCCAAGTGCTACTAAGAGTACTAGAAAGGTACACATTAATAACTCGTATATCAAATATACTTCTATTAATGTTGCCAGCCTTCTTATCTACCAAGTATCTAGGGTTGTTCCGCTTCAGCGACCGCTCACCTCATAACAGAAGCACTTAGTCTCGGGTTTGAGTTCAACTTTGGGTTGCTTCACTTGAGCAGCAACTGACTTGCTATCCATGAAGTTTCCCTCCTTGCTCTTGCCCTTTTCGAAACTAGTGGTTTGATTCACCATCAACACTTGACGCTCCTTCTTGATTTCTACCTTCGCGGTGTAAAACATCGCGAACAGCTCAGGGATCAATACTTCTATCCCTGGTGTATTATAGTTCATCACTAAGTTCTAGTAGCTTTAGTGACAGTGACTTGGAGAACTATATCAATCACTATCTTATCTGGAAGATCAACTCCCACTTGATTCAAGCGATCGTAGTACCCAGACAATCTGAGTACATGCTCAACGATTGAGCTATTCTCCTTCATCTTACAGGCAAAGAATCTCGTTGGAGATCCTACATCTCGCAACTCGGGCACGAGCCGGAGATCACAATCTCAACTCTTAGAACATCTCATATGTTCCGTGACGTTCAAAACGTTTCGGAGCCTCAATTCTAAGCCGTAATGCATGACGCACTAAACTATCAAGTAGTCATCGAAACGTGCCTGTCAGATGTTCACAACATCTACAGACGACGCTAGATGGGGTGGCGCACCGAGCGGTGCATTAAGGACATAAGCCTTCTGTGCAGGAATGAGGACAATCCTCAGATCACAGATCCCGTCCACAATATTTCTACCAATATCTTTCAACTCTATTTCTCTAGGAACATATACAAATTTAAGGGAGCTACAGCGCGAGCTAGTAATCTACAACATAATTTGCAAAGACACTTTGACTATGTTCATGATAATGAGTTCAATTAATCATATTACTTAAGAAATCCCACTCAAATTGACATCCCTCCGGTCATTCGAGTAATACCTGATCCAAATTCACCAACTCAAGTCCGATCATCACGTGAGTTGAGGTGGCTGCAATGGTGAACATCATTATGTTGATCATATCTACTATATGACTCATGTTCGACCTTTCGGTCTCTCGTGTTCCGAGGCCATGTCTGTACATGCTAGGCTCGTCAAGTTTAACCCGAGTGTTCTGCGCGTGCAAATCTGGCTTGCACCCATTGTATGTGAACGTAGAGTCTATCACACCCGATCATCACGTGGTGTCTCAACACGACGAACTTTCGCAACGGTGCACACTCGGGGAGAACACAGTTCATCTTGAAATTCAAGTGAGGGATCACCTTATAATGCTACCGCCGTACTACGCAAAACAAGGTGCATAAAAGGATTAACATCTCATGCAATTCATAAGTGACATGATATGGCCATGAACTTGTGTTTAAGATCTCCATCTTCGAAACACCAGCATGATCTCCATCGTCACCGGCACAACACCATGATCTCCATCATCTTGATCTCCATCAATGTGTTGCCATTGGGGTTGTGGCGCCAGCCCTGCTTCTACTTCTATTGCTACTGCTTAGCGATAAAGTAAAGCATTACATAGCGCTTAATGATTGACACGCAGGTCATACAATAATTAAAGACAACCCTATGGCTCCTGCCGGTTGCCGTACTCAACGACATGCAAGTCGTGAAATTCTATACATCACATGATCATCTCATACATCGCATATATCTCATCATGTAATTGGCCATATCACATCAGAAACATACCCTGCAAAAACAAGTTAGACGTCCTCTAATTGTTCTTGCATGTTTTACGTGGCTGCTACGGGTATCTAGCAAGATCGGTTCTCACCTACACATAAACCACAACGGTGATACATAGATTGCTTTTCAACCTTCTCAAGGACCGCCTTTGTTGGATCCGATCCAACTAAAGTGAGAGAAACTGTCACCCGCAAGCCATCTAAGCAACAAGTTGCGTCGAAGGAACCGGTCTCTCGTAAGCGTACGAGTAATGTTGGTCCGGGCCGCTTCATCTCACAATCCCGCTGAACCAAAATCCGACCAAGGGAGGAAGCAATCTAAGCATCAACGCCCGCAAACCTTTTGTGTTCTACTTGAGATCTCATCGAACCATCAACCTAGCTCATGATGCCACATTTGGGGAACGTCGCATGGGAAACAAAAAATTTCCTACGCACACGCAAACCTATCCATGGTGATGAGCATCTACGAGAGGGAGAGTGGATCTACATACCCTTGTAGATCGCTAAGCGGGAAGCGTTAAGAAAGGCGGTTGGTGTAGTCGAACATCTTCGCGATCCAAATCGCCGAGCGTCCCGCGATCTCATCACGATCCGTCCCACGATCCCATCACGATCCGTCCCGCGATCTCATCACGATCCGTCTCACGATCTTGATCACGATCTGTCCCGCGAACTCATCACGATCCGTTCCGCGATCTCATCACGAACCGTCTCGCGATCTCGATCACGGTCCTTCCGATCTAGCGCCGAACGGACGGCACCTCCGCGTTCAGCACACGTGCAGCTTGATGACGATCTCCACCGTCTTGATCCAGCAAGAGGAGGTGGAGAGGAGAGAGAGTTCACCGGCAGCATGACGGCGCTCCGGTGATGGTGGTGGAGTGATTCCGGCAGGGCTTCGCCTAAGCGCTGCGGAAAACCGATCTAGAGGAGAAACTGTGCACCGGTGAAACGGATAGCACGTGGCCGTAAATTCTGTCCAAAAACCACCCAATCCACTAGTATATATAGGAGGAGAGGAGAGGAGAGGCAGCCAAGCCCTTTGGGTCTGCCGAAATAGGAGGTGGGAGCAATCCTACTTCACCTCCAATCCTAGTTGGAGTAGGATTGCCTCCTATTGGCTGATTTTCCACTTTTTGCTTTAGGACTTTCTCTCCTGCGCCATGGGCCTTTGTGGCTGTTTTACCAGCCCACTAAGGGCTGGTTATTATTCTCCCACAGCCCATGGACCTCTTGGGGTCGAAATACCCCTCCCAGAGGTCCCCCGGTACACTACCGGCACTCCCGGTACACTACCGATACTCCCGGTACACTACCGATGAGCCCGAACATTTTCCGGCAACCAAACTGGGACATCCTATATATGAATCTTTACCTCCGGACCATTCCGGAGCTCCACGTGACATCCGGGATCTCATCCGGGACTCCGAACAACCTTCGGTCACCACCATACATAACTCTACACTACCGAAACGTCACCGAACCTTAAGTGTGCAGACCCTGCGGGTTCGAGAACTATGTAGACATGACCGAGACACCTCTACGGTCAATAACCAATGGCGGGACCTGGACGTCCACATTGGTTCCTACATATTCTACGAAGATCTTTATCGGTCGAACCTCTATGTCAAGGATTCAGTTAATCCAGTATAACGTTCCCTTTGTTCTTCGGTATGTTACTTGCCCGAGATTCGATCGTCGGTATCTCCATACCTAGTTCAACCTTGTTACTGGCAAGTCTCTTTACTCGTTCTGTGATACAAGATCCCGTGACTAACACTTAGCCACATTGCTTGCAAGGCTTGTTGTGATGTTTTATTACCGAGTGGGCCCTGAGATACCTCTCCGTCACACGGAGTAACAAATCCCAGTCTCGATCCATGCCAACTCAACAGACACCATCGGAGATACCTGTAGAGCACCTTTATAGTCACCCAGTTACGTTGCAACGTTTGATACACACAAGGCACTCCTCCGATATCCGTGAGTTGCATGATCTCATGGTCATAGGAACATATACTTGACATGCAGAAAACAGTAGCAATAAACTGACACGATCATATGCTATGTTTGTAGTTTGGGTCTTATCCATCACATCATTCTCCTAATGATGTGATCCCGTTATCAAACGACAGCTCATGTCCATGGCTAGGAAACCTTAACCATCTTTTGATCAACGAGCTAGTCTACTAGAGGCATACTAGGGACATGGTGTTGTCTATGTATCCACACATGTATCTGAGTTTCCGATCAATACAATTATTGCATGGATAATAAACGATTATCATGAACAAGGAAATATGATAATAACTAATTTATTATTTCCTCTAGGGCATATTTCCAACAGTATGGACCCGAAGGTCTGTGGTGAACTACTCACGCATCATCAGAGAGGCAATGGTGTTGATGAAGATGGCCACCGGAGATGGATTCCCCTCCGGCAAGGTGCCGGAACGGTCTCCTGATTAGTTTTTGGTGGCTACAGAGGCTTGCGGCGGCGGAACTTTCGATCTAGGTTTAGTTCTGGAGGTTTCTGTATTTATAAGACCAGGTAGCACCGAGAACAAGTCGGGAGGACCCACGAGGGCGTCACGAGCCCCCTAGGCGTGCCTAGGGGGGAGGCCGCGCCTCCCAGGCTTGTGGCTTCCTTGGGACTCCTCTCCGGTATCTTTTTCTTCCGGTATTTTTGATATTTTCCATAAAAGATCATGGCGAAAGTTTTATTCCGTTTGGACTCCGTTTGATATTCCTATCTGAAAAAGGTCAAAAACACGGAATAAACAGAAACTGACACTGGGCACTAAGTTAATAAGTTAGTCCCAAAAATGATATAAGTGCATATAAAACATCCCAAGTTGATAATATAACAGCAAGGAAAATTCAAAAATTATAGATATGTTGGAGACGTATCAAGCATCCCCAAGCTTAACTCCTGCTCGTCCTCGAGTAGGGAAGTGATAAAGACCGAATTTTTGATGTGGAATGCTACCTAACATATTTGTTCTTTGTAACTTCTTTATTGTGGCATGAATGTTCAGATCCACAAGATTCAAAATAATAGTTTAATATTGACATGAAAACAATAATACTTCAAGTATAATAGAAAATTAATCATGAACTTTTGAAATAACAAGGCCAAAGAAAGTTATCCCTACAAAATCATATAGTCTGGCTATGCTCCATCATCCCCACACAATGAATTTAGATCATGCACAACCCCGGTATTGGCCAAGTAATTGTTTTCGCACTCTTACTTTCTGAAACTTTTTCAACTCTCACGCAATACATGAGCGTGAGCCATGGATATAGCACTATAGGTGGAATAGAGTGTGGTGGAGGTTGTGAGGCAAAAAGGAGGAGATGGTCACTTCGACTCGGCGTATCAACGGGCTATGGAGATGCCCATCAATAGATATCAATGTGAATGAGTAGGGATTGCCATGTAACAGATGCACTAGAGCTATAAGTGTATGAAAGCTCAAAAATAAAAACTAGTGGTTGTGCACCCAACTTGCTTGCTCACGAAGACCTAGGGCAATTTGAGGAAGCCCATCAGTGGAATATACAAGCCAAGTAATATAATGAAAATTCCCTCTAGCATATGAATGTGACAAAACAAGAGACACTCTATCATGAAGAACATGGTGCTATTTTGAAGCACAAGTGTGGAAAAAGATAGTAGCATTGTCCCTTCTCTCTTTTTCTCTCATCATGTTTTTGATTTGGGCTCTTTGGCCTCTTTTTTCATTTTTTTCATTTTTTTGGTGGGCATCTTTGGCCTTTTTTTTTTATTTCCTCACATGGGACAATGCTCTAATAATTATGATCATCACACTTTTATTTACTTACAACTCGATACTTAGAACAATAATGACTCTATATGAATGAAAGTGATGGAACATGTCATGAGACGGAACGGTGGAAGTTGCATGGCAATATATCTCTGAATGGCTATGAAAATGCCGTAATAGGTAGGTATGGTGGCTGTTTTGAGGAAGGTATATGGTGGGTTTGTGCACCGGCGAAAGTTGCGGCACTAGAGAGGCTAGGAATGGTGGAAGGTGAGAGTGCATCTATACCATGGACTCACATTAGTCATGAAGAACTCATA
This sequence comes from Hordeum marinum, assembly GCA_022496015.1. Lineage (NCBI taxonomy): Eukaryota > Viridiplantae > Streptophyta > Magnoliopsida > Poales > Poaceae > Hordeum > Hordeum marinum. The sequence continues at coordinate 580,486,708 of CM039673.1, forward strand.
TACCTATTGCAAAAGTTTTATTAGTAATCGAAACAAAGCGCTAAACGCATACTCCTAGGGGAAGGGTTGGTACGAGTTAACCATCGCGCGATCCTGAGCGTTACACAAAGGATGACAATCAATAAATCAATTATGCTCCGACTTACTAACATAGCGGTTCACCATACGTGCATGCTACGGGAATCACTAACCTCAACACAAGTATTTCTAGATTCACAACACCCTACTATCATAACTCTAATATTATCACCTCCATATCTCAAAACTAATCATGAGGAATCAAACTTCTCTTACTAATCAATGCACTTGAATATGAAAGTTTTTATTATATCCTCTTTGGATGCCTATCATATTTAGGACTAATTACATAGCACACACCAATTACTAAGTTAATTAAAGAGAGCACTCTCAAAATGATATAAGTGAAGGTCGAGAGTTTTTTATTTCTACAAAATATGACACTGCCGGGCTCTACAAAGATTTAAGTGAAGCACTAGAGCAAAATTATCTAGATCAAAATATATAAGTGAAGCACATTTGAGCAAAATTATCTAGCTCAAAAAATATAAGTGAAGCACATGTGAGCAAAATTACCAAGCTCAAAAGATATAAGTGAAGCACATGTGAGCTAAATTGCCTAACTCAAAAGATATAAGTGAAGCTCATTGAGTATTCTAACAAATTCACGATGAGTGCATGTCCCTATCAAAAGGTGTGCATCAAGGATGATTGTGATAAAACAAAAAGTAAAGACTCCTATAATACGCGATGCTCCAAGCAAAACACATATCATGTGATGAATAAAAATATAGCTCCCAGTAACGTTACCGATGGATTGAAGACAAAAGAGGGGATGTCTTCCAGGGGCATCCCCAAGCTTAGGATTTTTAGTCCTTGAATTTGGCTTGGGATGACTTGGGCATCCCCAAGCTTAAGCTCTTGCCAGTCTTTATTCCATTGTCCATAAGAACATCACCCAAAACTTGAAAACTTCACAACACAAAACTTAAACAGAAACTCCTGATAGCATTAGCATAAGAAAACAAACCACCAACTTTTTAGGTACTGTAGTAAACTTAATTTCCATTTATATTGATGTTATATTACTGTATTCTCACTTTTCTATGGCTTGTACCCCCCGATACTAACCATAGTTTCATCAAAATAAGCAATCAACACAACAAAAACAGAATCTGTCAAAAACAGAACAGTCTGTAGCAATCTGTATATTTCGTATACCTCTGATAAATCCAAAATTCTGAACAAATTATGAGAATTAGGTAAATTTTATATACACCAGAAGAAAAAAGAATCAACTCAAAAGCTCTTTCTGGATAGGAATGAAAAATAATTTCGTGAGCACAAAGTTTCTGTCTTTTTCCAGCGTGATTAAACAACTATCACCAAAACTAATCATAAAGGTTCTACTTGGCACAAACACTAATTAAAACATAAAAAACACAATAATAACATAATCATGATGGTGTGGACTCAACTAAACAGAAATTAAAAAGCAAAAATAAACCTATTCATTGGGTTGCCTCCCAACAAGCGCTATCGTTTAACGCCCTTAGCTAGGCATAAAGCAATAGAATCAAGTATTGTCATCTTTAGTTCTCAGCCCATAAGTAGCTCTCATAATGGATTCGTAAGGAAATTTTATTCTCTTTCTAGGAAAGTGTTCCATGCCCTTCTTTAATGTAAATTTAAATTTAATATTCCCTTCCTTCATATCAATAACAACACCAATAGTCCTAAGGAAAGGTCTACCAAGAATAATGAGGCATGTATGATTGCAATCAATATCAAGCGAAATGAAATCTACGGGCACATAGTTTAATAATAACATCATTGATCCTTCCCATAGGTTTCTTAATAGTAGAATCCGCAAGATGCAAATTAAGAGAGCACTCATCAATCTCATTGAAACCTAGAACATCACATAAAGATTTTGGAATTGTGGAAACACTAGCACCCAAATCACACAAAGCATGGAATTCCTAATTTTTCATCTTGATTTTTATAGTAGGTTCCCACTCATCATGAAGTTTTCTAGGAATAGATATTTCCAACTCAAGTTTCTCTTCAAGAGATTTCATCATAGCATCAACGATATGTTTGGTAAAATCCTTATTTTGGCTATAAGCATGTGGAGAGTTTAGCATGGATTGCATCAAGGAAATACATTCAATCAAAGAGCAACTATCATAATTAAATTTTTTGAGATCCAAAGTAGTAATTTCATCACTATTCAAAGTTTTGACATCCTCTACTCAACTTTTGGTATTTTTAGCATCAAGATAAATAGACTTCGAATCATTGGGGCGTTTCTCAACCAAAGTGGAATCACATCCAGCCTCATCATCATTAAGATTGACATTGGAAAACAAGGATTCAATAGGAGTCACACCAAGCACTTAAGATCTTCGTGATTCTCATCACACAATTCAGGTTTAGCAGCCATTTTATTGTCTAAGGTAGTTTGTTTATCAGAAATCTGGCCTACCAATTTTTCAAGACGAGAAAATTTAGAATTTAACGCAAGGAATTCTTTGGCCATATCGTCAACCTCTTTATTCGTATATGCCATAAAAGAATTTTGCTCCCTTAGTTCTCTACGAAAGTAACTATTATGATCAAACTGTGTAGACATGAAGCTTTTGACACTTGTTTCAACCTCTTCCAACTTTTTATAGTAAGCATCATAATCATTTGGTTGGGTCATGAGGATAAATAAGATAGCACACACGAGCAAACAGAAAGCAAGCAAAAGAAAAGGGCGAACAAAAAAGGCAAATATTTTTGTAATTTTTGTTTTAGAAGTGGGGGAGAGGAAAACGAAAGGCAAATAGCAAATAATGTAAATGCAAGAGATGAGTTTGTGATAGGTACTTGGTAGATATGCTTCACTTGAATACTCCCCAGCAACTATGCCAGAAATTCTTCCTGCTACTTCTTGAGCTTGAGTTGGTTTTTCCATTGAAGAGGAAAGGGTGATGCAGCAAAGTAGATATAAGTATTTCGCTCATTTTGAGAACCAAGGTATCAATCCAGTAGGAGTATCAAGATGAGGCACAAAGGCACCTGCTCAAAAGCAAACAAACTTGCACCCAATGGGATAAAGGGGTTGTCAATCCCTTTACGATTACTTGCAAGGTGAGATCTGATAGTGATAATAAGTAGATGTAAATAAATAAATAAAAGTGCAGCAAGGTATTTTTGGTGTTTTTGTATGAAGATCCGAATATATGATGTGTAAAATAGACCCGGGGGCCATAGTATTCACTAGAGGCTTCTCTCATGATAGCAAGTATTACGGTGGGTGAACAAATTACTGTCGAGCAACTGATAGAATCACGCAAAGTCATGACGATATCTAAGGCAATGATCATACATATAGGCATCACGTCCAAGACAAGTAGACCAATACTTTCTACATCTACTACTATTACTCCACATATCGACCGCTATCCAACATGCATCTAGTATATTGAGTTCATAACAAACAAAGTAATGCTTTAAGCAAATTGACATGATGTAGAAGGATAAATTCATGCAATATGATATAAATGCCATATTTTTATCCTTGATGGAAACAACACGATGCGTGCCTCGCTACCTCTTTTGTCACTAGGCGAGGACACCGCACGGTATGAACCCAAAACCAAGAACTTCTCCCATTGCAAGAATTATAGATCAAGTTGGCCAAACGAAACCCATAACTCGAAGAGACTTGCAAGGATATGAAATCATGCATATAAGAAATCGGAGGAGACTCAAATAATATTCATATATAATCTAATCATAAATCCACAATTCATCGGATCTCGATAAACACACCGCAAAAGAAAGTTACATCGGGTAGATCTCCATGAAGAGCATGGAGAACTTTGTATTGAAGATCAAAGAGAGAGAAGAAGCCTTTTAGCTACTATCTATGGACCCAAAGGTCTGTGGTGAACTACTCACGCATCATCGGAGAGGAAATGGTGTTGATGAAGATGGCCACCGGAGATGGATTCCCCTCCGAGAGGGTGCCGAAACGGTCTCCCGATTGGTTTTTGGTGCTACAGAGGCTTGCGGTGGCGGAACTTTCGATCTAGGTTTAGTTCTAGAGGTTTCCGTATTTATAAGACCAGGTGGCGTCGAGAACAAGTCGAAAGGACCCACGAGGGAGTCACGAGCCCGTTAGGCGCGCCCAGGGGGGAGGCCGCGCCTCCCAGGTTCGTGGCTTCCTCGGGACTCCTCTCCGGTATCTTTTTCTTCTGATATTTTTGATATTTTCCATAAAAAATCACGGCGAAAGTTTTATTCCGTTTGGACTCCATTAGATATTCCTGTCTGAAAAAGGTCAAAAACACGGAAAAAACACAAACTGGCACTGGGCACTGAGTTAATAAGTTAGTCCCAAAAATGATATAAAATAGCATATAAGTTCATAGAAAACATCCCAAGTTGATAATATAACGGCATGGAATAATCAAAAATTATAGATATGTTGCAGACGTATCAGTCGTCAGTTCACACGCCGCACATCGTCATAGGTTACCCCGGTTGGGTCCGCATCAGATGTTGGCTGAGGACCCAAACAAGGGGTAGTAGTGGGAATCACATGATCCACTCCCTCCACCAAATGGTACCCGACCCACTTTCGCTTTTTGGTCGTCATCACCTTAAGTACTCATAGTCTTCTTTTTATTGAAACATGCAGGAGACGTGAACAGCCGTCCGGAGACGCCACCGAGGTGCCAGATAGAAATTATCCACCAGAACCTTCGGCCCCTGCTGAAGTTGGAGCAGGAGCCCCTATTATGGATCAGCTCCGAGAGGATTCCGAGGGAGTCTCGGTCACTAACTCTGAGGTTGAAAGTGCCATGAATCATCGGCATCGAAAGGAGTCCTTGCGCCATCCAGCATTTTCTGATCAAGAGTTTAACAGTCTTAGTTCAGTGGATGCACACCTTGGAGCTGCCCGAGCAGGACTCAAGCGAGCCGTGAGACTAATGTCTTCCAACATGCGGGTAATTAATCGGTTTTAATAACCGAACATAAGTCCTAACCTAATAGCCCCTGGACCTTAATTTGGTCGGAATGGCCGAGTTAAGGGTCTAAAAAGTGTTTTGCTAATTACATAGGAGTCAAGGCAGCAAAACGAGAAGCTTCCCAAGGATCTAGAGTCTAGCGGGACAGATATGAAGGCTATCAAGGCCGAAGTGGAAGAGGTGAAGAAATTCACCAGAGAGGCGCATAGTAAGTAAAAAAGTTGTATCAGTCTATGCCAAAGATAAATTTTGAAGACACCCTTTCTAATGAAGGGTTGTGTTGTAGATGCGTCTCGAGAAACTCAAAGGTATGCCAAATCATAGCTTCAGGCTGGTAACCGCGTATTGGGACGATGTTATGCAGAGAAGAATCAACTCAAATAGGAAAACCAACGGCAAGCCCAAGAAATTCAGAGTTTAAAGACCCAATTGGCACAAACCAGAAATTAAAGGGCGACATGTTTTGTAAGTGCGCACTGGAGGGGTATGTTATATTACTTCTTAACATAAGAAACATCTTCCGTAGAAAAAAGTTCCTTCATTGGTGCCTTCGGAGGGTTTCTGCATTAACCAAAAATGTCCTAGCTATGTACCCGTAATTGGGCAGGAACGAGCTATGTTTGGAGAAAGAAATCTAGATTTTTGGTGAAGACCACTAATTATGCCCTCCTCTCTCGGAGCTGATCAATTTGTTTCTTAAGAGTGCTAACCTTTGGCTTCACCCGTCTATGGTATGTATCCAGATAACCCGGTTGTAAAAATCGTAGAGGTGCTCCCTTTACCCTGTAGCCGAACATTTGGGAAGGCAGAGGGTAATCATAGGAGCGAGGCAACCCAGTTGGGCAACAAACTTCAATAAATTGATGCATACATGGGCGTGAAAATGACACTGGAAGGATGGAGACATGGTAAATATATAATTGCTTGTATTTTAACGATGCCGTCAGTCATTGCCAAAGGATTTGGTACAATTTGGATAAGACGAACGTAGCCTAGGAAAGTCTAAACAATCCTCTAAAAGTGAACGGGCAAATTTATAAAGGAGCCTATCCATAGAAGCGTCGGAGGTGAGCTGCATTCCATGGGTTTGATTCGAGGCGGTTGTCCTGCGGGTTGCGGAGGCGCTAAGCTCCTCCTATCAACACTTCGTCAATTACGAAGGATCCCTCCCATTTGGGGTTGTGTTTTTGCTTCTAGTTCTCTAGGAGTCGTAATATGAGTTTGCCCACGTTATATGCTATCGCTCGAACCTCCCTGCTTTGATAGCGCCGAGCTTGCTGCTGATAAAAGGCGGACCGAGCCCGAGCTATATCGCGCTTCCCCTCCAGGGCGTCTTAGTCGTCATGCCGATCTAATTCGGCCTCCCTTCCCTCATACATGCGCACCCTAGGAGCATCATGGATGATGTCACATGGGAGGACCGCCTCAGCACCGTAAACTATGAAGAACGGTGTGTACCTTGTTTACCTGTTTGGGGTGGTGCGTAGTCCCCATAACACGGACTCGAGCTCCTCCACCCAATGGCAGTCAGATTCTTGAAGAGATCGGACCAGACAAGGTTTGATAACGCTCATAATGAGACCGTTGGCCCGTTTGACTTGTCCATTGGTCGACGGATGATACACTGAAGCGTAGTCGAGCTTGATGCTCAAGTTAGTCAACCGGTCATTTACTTCCTAGGCGGTGAAATTGAAGCCATTATCCGTTATTATGCTGTGTGGGACACCATAACGGTGTACCATGCCAGATATAAAGTCAGTGACTTGTCCGGATTTAGCGGAACTTACTGGTTTTGCTCCAATCCATTTAGTGAACTTGTCGACCATGAACAATAGGTATTTCTTTTTCTTGGTCCCCTAGTTAAGTGGTCCGACCATATCAAGGCCTCAGACCGCAAAAGGCCAGGTGAACGAAATCGGCCAAAGGACCGTTGGGGGCATGTGGCTTTGATTTGCAAAGAGCTGATAGCCCACACGCTGCTGGACGAGTGAGTGAGCGTCTGCTCGAGCGATGGGCCAGAGGAATCTGGCTCGAAAGGCCTTGCTTACCACGGCCCGTGCTGCCGCGTGGTCACCGCCCATGCCCCCATAAACTTCAGCCAAGAGCTTCCTTCCATCTTCCTCCGGTAGGCACATTTGGAGGACCCCCGTTCTGCTTTTCTTGTATAATTCTCCTTCATGGACCTCAGGCGCGTAGCCGAGTGCTCCTAGTCCACCTCCCAAATTGAAGGCGTAATAATGCAAGTCCTATGGCAGCTGTTGTTGGAACCTCATTTTTTCCTCTCCAATAATTTAAGTCCTCTTCTACGTGTCGGCACATCACTTGGCATGTAGTACTCCTACATTGGTTGGTTATCAGGAATTAAGTGGGCGAGCTGGAAAAAATGGATGGCATTGAATAGCGGTTAGGAAACTGTCGATTTCTTACCGCAATATATACACATCATGCATGTGTGTTGGCCCGAATGGTTGGCCAGAAAATTCTGAACACACTGAATATAATTAACTAAATGTCGAGATCTGACAGCTATATATCGAAATCATGTGTACCAGCTGGAATTAATGTGGTGAGCGTCTATTTCGAGCCAGTACTCAATGACTAGATGCAAACTAATATTAAAATGAAATTGTGTTGAAAATATTTTCATTCAAGTTTTTTCCTAGCAATAATTTAGAGTGGAATTTGTTTTTGAAACCGAGGCCAAAAAAATTGCCCCATCATAGATACTAACTAAGAATGACTTTTACAAGACAAATATTTACACGAATGGCCTAGGCGGCAAAATCTACTCTCGCGGCATTAAAGATTTCAAAAATTTCGCACCAGCTAAATCCCAGTGGAAGGCCTCTTGCTTGATCGTGGCAAAAACAAAAGTAGGCCTGAAGGAGAGACCACGAAAGAATCAGGCATTTCACTAATTCGAAATTTCCCAAAACATTAACATAAGAAGAGAAGCCTGGCGCCGATTGCCGTTCAGAAGACACGCCGAGGTTTACGAATCTTTGAGAAAATCAAACGTGCTCCAAGAGATTAGGTCCAAGTCGAGCAATGATTTGATCATGTTCCAAATGTGCATGGTGGACCGGGTTTTAATTTGAGAGAAGATGGGCGGCTGACTCCCCTTCCACTTTGCACAATTGGCAAACTCCAAAATTGGGCAAACGTCAATGTTGCAACCTACAGGCCGCCCATACTTTATGTTGAAGCACAAGCCATGCAGACATTGTGCACTTAGGAGGGGGCCCAATATTTCCAAACCACCGGGTTCTTGACAGTATGGACGATGTCCTCAAATTGGGATCTATAAGCCGAAACTTCGCAGTAGACGCCAGAAGCATTTAGTTTCCAAGAGATCTCATGAGGCTAGCAAACGATGAGTGGAGTAAGACGAACCCGCCCATACTTTATCATCCAGCTGCACAACGAGTGAGATAAGTGTTGCCAACGATGAGTAGAATAAAATACATACAATTGCCATATAGCTAGGTGTATGAAGACACATACGTATATATGAAGCCTAGTGAATGCGCCGGAGAGGTGAAAAGGGGAAGGAGAAGAGAGATGAGGAAGAAGATAAGGCTGACAGGTGGGACCAATGTCCGCCTCAGCGTGCATTCAAATGAGCTGCCAAGTCAGTGCGAATACACCGGCCTCGCCTGTGAGAAATGCTATCATAATGCCATCGAATGATCATCAGGTGGAATCCGCCAAGTCGTGCTTTTTGAAAGAAAGGGAAATAAAAGCCAGTGGCTTTTTGAAAGAAGGAAAACTAAAACCGGGGACAATTCATAATATTTTCTTTAATTATAGTATGTTTATGTACTTTAGTGAGATAGGTGAGATGTCGCCATTCTAAGAAAACGATGGAAATGATCGGTGGGGACGTAGTGAAGCCCAGACAGTGTGCCGGTCCTAGTTAGATTTTGTGTTATATATACGAGTCCTGGAGGCCTGCTCGTCTCACCCTTCACCACCTAAATACTCCACTCTTCTGCGCAAAGAACAAAACAAGACCCCCCTCCTCCTCGCGCTCCAACTGCGAGCTGACCAAGGTGATAATCAGCAAAGACATGCTTTGCATAGTTCTAGCTAGTAGCTTGTTGATTATCATGTTGTTTAATTTTAGCTACATTGAAAAATTTACGTGAAGGGCGCCTAATTACTGTATGTATGAATAGACATTTTAATATGTAGCATGATTAACTAGTTAGTGTATATGCAGGAAGCCATGGCGGGTGTCCTTGATGCTTTGGCACCTGACGTGATGAAAATGATCAAGGATATGGTTAAAGATGAGTTTTGCATGCTGCTGGGGGTTGCCGGCGACATCAAGGATCTTAATGGCAACGTGAAAGAGCTCCAGAAGATCCTCACCGATGCCGAGAGGAGGCGTATCAACGAGGATGGTGTGCAGGCATGGGTGAGCAAGCTTAAGAATGCCATGTACGAGGCCACGGATATACTCGATGTCTGCCAGCTCGAGGCCATGGACCGACAGGAGGAGCACAAGTCCAGTTCCAGCGGCGGGGGTTGGTGCTTTCTTGAAGGGGCCCTCCGTGAGAAACTGCACGATTGCCCCAAGCTGTTTGTGGGCTGCGTGGTGGATATCCTCCAGCCGTTCCTCTTCTGCGCCCAGAACCCCGTGATCGCCCACGAGGTAGGCACCCGCATCAAGAAGCTCAACAATGAGCTTGCCGCTATTCGCAAGGATGCCATTGGCTTCAAGTTCAACGAGGAACAGAGGACGCTGCCGACTAGTTTCAGTTTGGACCCCAACCACCACCCGTGCGAGACCAGGCACTTTGTCCGGTCACATCTCGTGGGGGATCAGATTGAGAAGAATACACAGAAGCTGGTGCAGGAACTAATTGCCGACCATGCTAGCAGCAGCAGCCCCGTCAAGGTGGTGGCTATCGTTGGCATGGGCGGCATAGGTAAGAGCACGCTAGCTAAGAAGGTCTTGGCAAGCGAGGCCATCGGAGAGGACTTCAAAAAGATATGGCTCAGCGTCACTCCGCAGTTCGACAAGATGGGCCTGCTAAGGAGCGCCATCTCCAAGGCCGGGGGGGAGCCCAGTCAGGATAACGACGAGGACAACCTTGTGGAGGCCCTTACCACCGCCCTGTCAAAGAAAAAGTTTCTATTGGTGTTGGATGATGTGTGGCAGCAAAAAGCATGGGACGGTTTGCTCCAAGTCCCCGTTCTTAATGCCGGTGAAAAACAACCGGGAAGCCGAGTCTTGGTTACCTCAAGAAAAAGAAAAATTGCCGAGGGGATGGCAGCTTCGTGGATCCAGGAAGTCCACAAACTAAATAATGACGACGCTTGGTGCTTGCTGAAGAAACAACTGCGGCAGCCACAGGCCAGTAACTCGTCGGTACGTATATCCATCCCCTCTCTCTTACACACAAGTACAATATTTTGGACATGAATTTAGTCAAACTTTATCTAGCACTACTCCCTCCAATGTTGTTTTGGACGACAATGGGACGACTGCCAACAAATACCTTTGACTGTTATTTTTTGTACATACGCATATGTTAACGGAAATTATTTTGTATCATAAAAAATGTTTCCATTTTCATATAGAAAAATGAAAATAATCCATCATATAGAAAATGGCAGTGTTTTTAAAAAAATACTGCTTGTATGAAAATTAGTGATCAAAAACCACATTTGGAACAAGGGATCACACATTAGCTTTTTATGGGAACTATTTGGAGTCTTGCTGTCCAAACAGTTAAGTATTCCAAGTAACAGCCTTTTGAGAATTACCTGGAGAATAGTGGTCGAACTATTTACGTAGCCTTATTGGTATTTCAGTAATAGACCTTAATTTACAGTGTGCCTTCTTGTGCATGCACCTACACATATATAATAGTTTGAATAATGATATCTTGAATCAAGCCTAAGTTGTTTCTCTTCTTTCTTCTTGTACCAAAATGCAGTCAAGTTCATCAGAGATACTGCATGCATCTCTATACATGAAAGAAAATCTCCCTATGCATAACTCAAAAATAATAGAACTTTTTTGGCTATGAAAAAATATTATGCAGAAACAATAATCCAGGACTCGTATGCAATTTCCCCATACTTTATACTATCAGGCACATAGCGCCACATAGTAAATGGCTCAACTCAAAACTCAATTTAATTTTATTTAGGCATATACACTCGGCGTGTACAAATCCATTATAAGTCAAATGAAACACATTTCATCAAGTCATGTGAAAAACAGGTTATTTTAGACCGCATTCAATACAGCTTAACTTGTTTGCTAATTTCGCAAACAATTTTTAAACATAAATGCACATAAGCATAACAAATCAATAGTGTGGTGCATTTAATAATGTTCTTTTGTAGCTATTCACTGATAGAACATATAGAAAGATCGCAGCAAAAGCACATCTGGATAAACAATCCCAAATGGCATCTATTAGTATACGGAGGTAGTATGAGCCAAAGGTTAATTGAGTATGAACCTACGTATTATACAAGAATTTGAACTATGGACGCACCTATACATATTACGGACGAGCAAAAGTCCTACCTTGGTAACAAAATGAGATCATTGATTTGTGAGGATATGAATCCATGATCGATTACATCAAATTAAAATGGAAAAGCATACAGAATTGTGCATAAATATTTAGTCTTAAAATTGTAATTTAGACAATAAAATATTAGTTTGTTGAAATTTGAGTTCTTTCAACGTTCTTTATTTTGGAAGTTTGAAAGCTATGTTTCAAGTCATAGTTTTGAAATTTTTATATATTTTTTGTTAAATTTGGACTGTTCAGTTCTGATATATATAAATTTGGAATTTAGTACCCCCTCCTTCCCATTATATAAGGCATTTTAGCTTTTGCATGAAAATTAATGCATGGTCTAGATCATTGGTGCCACAGAATCATAGGAGGCGATGTAAGCTCCACAATATTTGCTAACAGACATAGCGTACTGTTAATAACTAGATGTAACAACAAATTCATCAACATAAAGACAATAGATAGTACGACCGGGTGTAGTTACTCCCACTTTTGCTTCGTATGCTATAGGTAGTATCTATCATTTCAAAGTGTATGTATATGTAGTATGTAGTACATGAGAATGTTTAGCTAGTATATATATAAATTTTTTGGTAATATGTCTCATATTTTGAGCATATATTTTTTACGTATAAATATGTACGTATTTTATAAATATAATAAAAATATGAGTCAACTTGTAATTTTTTTCGTAGAATTCACTTTGTAGTATCTTAGATATAGTATATGAACATACTAAAAATAATAAAATAGTATATATACTATCACATGATAGTATATGAGACATGGGAGTAACTACACCCGGTCGTAGGATGTATTTTCTCTCTCTCTCTCTATCTATCTATCTATATATATATATATATATATATATATATATATATATATCTCCCTATTTTTCAATTATAAATGTGTTATTTTTGCATATTTGCGGACAACACATAATTTTATGATGAAAAACGTCCATTTTACTACCCTGGAAAAATTGGATGGTTCACATTACCCCTGATCTATTTTTATGCTCCTTTGCCTTCCTAAACAAACCCAAACCAGACAAGAGACCCCCCTGGGTGGTTTGTCTCAACTTGCAGCTGACAGCTGACGTAGTGCTAGTCAATGGTGGTTTTGACATGCGGGTGGGGTTACCAGAATTATCTTAACCGAAACGGGAAATTAACATGTGGGTAATTAGGCAGTGGGACCCGCTTGGCAGTGACTTGGGGGTTGATTAACGAAGTGTTAGTGATAGGTTTAGCCGCTGGCTAACCGGAGCACACTGGAAAAAGGCCGCGGACGGCGGGGAGGTGCTGCAGTGGCTGGCAACGTTGCAGCGTTGGGCGTAGAGGTTGCCAGCATGAAGGGTGCAGTCATGTGCATCGGCACGGTGGTGCTCAGGTGCAGTCGTGTGCAGAGGAGATCGGGGCAGCGGTCATGGCAGCTATAGAGTGTGCGTCCTTCCGTCAACCAGAGGTGGCCGACCATTGACGTGGGGGTGGTAGCAAGGGTCGGCCATCGACGTGGAGGTGGCAGCAAGGGCCGGCGGGGGAGAGCAACAGCTAGGTGTCAAGGTCGGCGGGCCAATGAAGCTAGGCGGCGCTCTGGCGGTGAGGCTCGAGTAGGCGAGCCGAGGCACATGCCGGTGGCATAGACCCGACGTCCCGCGGGAGGACGAGGGAGCAGGCGAACCAGGGCACATGCACGACCGCCCTTAGCCAGCGGTGGCGATGGCCGAAGGGCACATGAAACAAGAGGAGGAAGAGGATTTAGGGTTTAGGTGGGGTGTGGGCCTTGGGCCCACTGGTCAAATACAACCATTGACCAACAGGCAAACCATCCAAGATGATTTTTGTCTGGTTTGGAATTTTTTAGGGGGCGCAAAGGAGCAGAAAAGTAAATCGGGGGTTATGTGAACCACGCAGTTTTTTTAGGGTAGTAAAATAGACTTTGTTTCTTTTAGGATTTTACAGTAGGATATTATTTTCCTAGAAGTACTACACATGGTGTTTTGAGCAAATATATTTTTCTAAATAATTTCATTAACAAAATTGTAGTTCATGCATTAGTACTATTGTCTGACGATCTTTTGGACCAGTCCTCCCTAGTGTTAGAGCAATAACTTATGTATCATAAAACTTTACTGCACACACACACACACACACGTGAAGATTTGCAAGTACAACTATGTATATTAATATTACAGAAAAAATATTTATATTACTATTACTAAGTTGTCCTATACTATTGGCAGGTGAGTGTTGAAAGTGGTTTTGATGACCTCAAAGACATTGGGATGAAGATTGTAGAAAAATGTGATGGGTTACCACTTGCTATTAAAGTTATGGGTGGACTCTTAAGCAGAAAAGATCCTAACAAACGTCAGTGGAAGACTATTTTGGACAAGAATCTAGGTTGGAAAGATGACAGTAAGAAACTAAACTACTCACTAAGCTTGAGCTATGATGATTTAAAACCAAAGTGGAAGCAATGCTTTCTCTACTACTCACTTTTCCCAAAGGGTTCAGGTTTCATAGAGGATAGAGTTATTAGCATGTGGATTTGTGAAGGGTTAGTTCAACACGATGGGAGGTCTGAACTCAGTATAGAAGAAATAGGGGCTGAGTATCATCGGGAGTTATTCGCTAGGAATCTTTTGGAGCGCGATGATTCAACTGAGAATCCATGGGACTACACCTTGCATGATGTTGTCCGCTCATTTGCTGAATTTATTGCCAAAGAAGAAGCATTTGTGTTGCACAAGGATAAAGCTAAAACCAGAAATCTTCTTCTAAGGAACCAAAAGTTTCATCATATCTCTATATTTGCTTCAAAACTAGATCTGGCCAGCCTAGAGAACCAAGAAACATTGAGGACATTATTGATAGGTTGTAACATTAAACCTGGTGGTTCCTTGGCCAATTTTGCTAGTCTGCGGGTATTGGATATAAGCTCTAAGAAATCTGATTGGTTAGTGGAGTCTTTGTGTGAGCTGAGACACCTACGATACTTGTCATTCACCGATACAAACATTTCTAGGCTTCCAGGTGACATCCATAAGATGAGGTTCCTTCAGCACATTCAACTCGACTATTGTACAAACTTGGAGAACCTTCCTAACAGCATAACAAAACTAGTGTTTTTAAGGTATCTTTCCTTAGTTGGGACCAATGTAGATGTTATACCAAGAGGGTTTGGTGGTTTAACAAATTTGAGAACCCTTTATGGGTTTCCAGTCAGGATGGATGGGGCGTGGTGCAGTTTAGAAGAGTTGGAGGCTATTTCAGATCTTAGGAGTCTTTCAGTCGAAAGTCTAGAAAATGTGCCTGATAGTTCAATTGCTAAAAGGGCCAATATTAGCAACAAGAAGAGCCTAGAATATTTGGAGTTAAATTGCTATGAGGATGAGGAAGAGGATGATGATGAGGAGGAGGAGGAGGAGGTGGACGACGAGGATGATGATGACGACGACGATGATGATGATGATGTTGATGATGATGATGATGATGATGAGGATGATGATGATGATGATGACGAGCAAGAGGAGGGTGAGGAGGAGAATGAAGAGGGAAAGAAAATTGAGGAGGGGCAAAAAAAGAGAATAGAGGATGTATTTGATGAGCTCTGCCCTCCACCTATGTTGGAGACACTAATAATACAAAGATATTTTGGTCGTCGACTACCAAATTGGCTGCAGTCCCCAGGGGCAACAACCTTTGAGAGCTTGAAGACTATTAACCTACAATACATAACCTACTGCATCCAACTACCTAATGGTTTGTGCAGGATTCACAGTTTGGAAGAACTTCTGGTTGACCATGCTCCAGCCATCGAGCATGTCGAGCCTGACTTCCAGACCCTGGCAAGGGGAGATGGAGGAATCGCATTCCCAAAGCTGAGAACATTGTTGTTATACGGGCTGTCGGGATGGAAGAAGTGGGACTGGAAGGAGCAGAGCAAACTCATAGACATGCCAGCTCTGGAGCTTCTCAGACTCAGGGACTGCAAGCTCACATGCCTTCCCCGAGGACTTGCTAGTGACCACAGGTACAATCTCGGAACCATTTACCTAGAGGAGCTCATGCTCCTGGAATGCGTGGAGAATCTCCCTTCAGTTGTGACACTCCATGTGCACAAGTGCCCCGAGCTCAAGAGCATCAACGGCCTCTCCAAGCTGCGGATGGTCTGCATCGAGGGTTGCCCGGAGCTGAAGCTGCTGAAGGGTGTCCCGACGCTTGAGAGAATGGATTTGGATGATGAACCATGGGAGGTTACCGGACCAGACGCCAAGTGCACACCCAAGAGATATAACCAGGTAACCTCAACAGCAGTGAGTCAGCTCCTAGAAAACCTTAAGATAACCAGGTAGCTTTGAACTATCTGACGAGATGAACAGTCAGTTTCACATGTTTGTAATGACTAGTGAGACAGGCGCCATCGGCTGTCCCTAGTAATACTTGAGAATGTAATTCTCTTTTTTTTGTAACGTGCTTGCGAATTTGTGTAAATAGGGAGAGTGTAATATGTATATTTCTGGTCACCTGGATCAATAGAATTAATAGACCTGTTGAGGCTTGGTGCACAGCTGGTAGCCGTACTCAAATAGTTGTGTTGCTCTCACATGTATATCACATGCATGCTGATCGATGCTTGTTAGCATCTTCCTTCATGCATCATGCATCTCGTTCACGGAAAAAAATAAAAATAGTGTGCTATATCACCGCTAATAGCACGCTATACCATATAGAGAATTGGCTTGTTAAAATTATCAGTATATAATGTATCGTTAATAGCACGTTATAGCGTGCTATAGCACGCTAATCGCATATTTTCACGGGCATGCTATTTAGTATAGCGCGCTATCTTTTTCTTAATCTCGTTAGATACTACTCCCTCTGCAAAGAATATTAAAGCGTTTACATCACTACAGCTGGTAGCCGTACTCAAGTAGTTGTGTGAATCAAGAGACTCAGACGTCAACAATCACTAATAGAAAACGGCCCATTTGTTTCGGTTTGAGAGGCCCACTAGTCCGGTTCTGGAACCGGAAATAAAGGGTCGGGACTAAAGCCCTAAACCTTTAGTCCCGATTCGCTTACAAACTGGGACAGAAGGGGCTCCACGTGGCCTCTGCGGGGAGCCCAGGCAGGAGGACCTTTAGTCCCGGTTGGTAACACCAACCGAGACCAAAAGGCATTCATGCGTCAGCATGTGGCAGTTGCTGGGGTTTTAGTTTTTTTTGAAAGGGGGAGGGGGTTTAGGGCGTTTTGAAGGGTTAATTTAGGGGTTTCATATTGTGTTAGCTAGCTAATTAATAGAGAGAAGTGTCCTCTCTTTCTCCGTGCTTGGTCGACTCTATCTACTATAGAGAGAACTCGACACGCTAGCTAGTAAGCAAATGAAGGAATCATTAAGTCCACAAGATCGTCATGAACATATACAGAGAGAAGTGATCGACCTCTCTTTGTCCGAGAGATTGATCGAACAACAAGTTTTCATATATCTATCCGACGCTACTACCTACATATATACAATATAAGATCTCTTACAATCCCTAACATCTAATGTCAAATTCCATATGGTATTCTCCGGCTTTATTTATAACATGGTCAAGAAAAAATCCTGCCAATTCCTCTTGAATTACTCATATGCGCTCATGTGGCAAGAGTTCATTCCGCATCTGCCATATCTAATTTGAAGAGTTTAGCATGGATTGCATCAAGGAAATACATTCAATCAAAGAGAAACTATCATAATTAAATTTTTTGAGATCCAAAGTAGTAATTTCATCACTACTCAAAGTTTTGACATCCTCTACTCAACTTTTGGTATTTTTAGCATCAAGATAAATAGACTTCGAATCATTGGGGCGTTTCTCAACCAAAGTGGAATCACATCCAGCCCCATCATCATTAAGATTGACATTGGAAAACAAGGATTCAATAGGAGTCACACCAAGCACTTAAGATCTTCGTGATTCTCATCACACAATTCAGGTTTAGCAGCCATTTTATTGACTAAGGTAGTTTGTTTATCAGAAATCTGGCCTACCAATTTTTCAAGACGAGAAAATTTAGAATTTAATAATTACCTGATATCAGGAAATGAACAAAGTTGCCGACATGATGCGATAATGATCGATTGAACTTACTTCTGGAGCAGTTTAGTCATGTCCGCATAATCCTGGGGATCTTTTCGTTTCGAGTTTAAGACGGTTACTACTTCCCGCTCAACCTTAATCTCTAGGAGAATAAAGTGGAAGCTGCGCACGCATTCATAACACATCAATTACATTACTATAACCTCGAGTAGTAAGGAAAACCGAATATGCACAAGACAGTAACACTCACTTGAAATTGTAAGGAAAGAGTATTGTCTCTTTGTTTTGATTTGCAAGCAACGATTGTAGCAAGTTATCCTCGGTTTGTGTGGGATTTTTTTAACCGTATACTCATGTATGATATTTGGATTAATGAACCCAATGTCATAGATTTGTGCTTTTCTACATTCGACGATCTTCAATCTGCATAATATAGTGAGGATAATTATATATACATGCAATAAAAGAGTTGAGCTATATATAGAGACTTAATTACATGAGTAGTACTTACAGACAGTAGGAAGTCACGATTGTTTTGTCGATGGCCTTTTGATTGTATAACTGGAATATCTCGTCAAATTCAACAGACAAGTGCTCCATTCCAACGAGGTCGTGCTCCTCTTTAATTCTCATCATCAAAGTATCCTTCCCAGATTCACTGCAGGTTTTCAGATACCAATCATGGAATCTTCGCATCATCGTTGTTAGAGGAGGAGGATCTGGTTTGAGTAGAGGCTGCTCGTACCGGTATCTGAATTCGTCCACCTCCAACGGCCCGAACAGTACATCATTGCACATGTAATCAGCAGGATTGGTACCGGGCACAATCCCTGGATGATCAGCGGCGATATCGCTAGACACCTTGAGCGGGGGGCACGATTGGTTCTCCTGTTGGCCGAGCTGGGGAAAATTTTCCCACTTCTTTGTTCTGCTAACCTTGCATCACTGGAAGTACTTTCCGGCCACCGCACATCTTGATATGTCTTTTTAAGACAGCGAACATAGTTGGAATCCGGCTCTGGCGGTGGTGGTCGCTTCGGGGCATTGATAGTGCACTTCACTTTCACCGGATCTACCTTCTCCTTCGGAGGTGGAGTTTTCTTTGCAAAATGTTCCCTCAATTGGGCACGACATATGTCCTCATTTTTCTTCTCGATCCTCTCACATGGTAACTTTTCCAAAGGCATGAGAGATGAACCGTATCTGAATTGCCTCCCACCTCTGTTTGTACTGCTAGCCGTCGGAGCGGTGGCGGCTCTCTTCCATCCTTGCTGACGAGGCGGAGAAGGAGGCGGAGTGCTCCGACGCGCCGGAGGAGCCGGAGCAGCAGCGTCTGTATTTTGCCATTGCTGACGATGCGGAGGAGGTGGAAGTGCCTCACGCGTCGGAGGAGGCCGACTGCTCCGACGCGTCGGATTAGGCGAAGGACAAGGCAGTGTGCCGTCACGTGTCGGAGGAGCCGGAGAAGGAGGCGGAGTGCCCTGATCACTCGCTGGAGGAGGAGGAGGAGGAAGAAGCGAAGTGCCCTGACTCACCGAAGGAGGAGGAGGAGGAGGAGGCATCAAGTTTGCAGGCTTGATGTACTCCTTCGGCCATAGACATGTACTCCTCAGAGCATGAATCGGAGCTTCTTCTCCCCTTCACCTATAGGGTGGTCATGCTCCATCTCATGAAATCCCTCCATTACGTCATCCACCATCACAACAGCAAAGCCACGTGGAATCAGAAGGCAGTGAAAAGTTTCGTTGGGTTGAGGAGGTGCAACAAAGCCGAGAGCCGCCTTGAAAGTGAGGTTCCGGAAATTTGTCCAAAGCTCGCAATGTGGAACCTCCGTGATAGTATTCATGGGGTAGCTAGGAGTCGTGTAGTCAGGCTGAACGAGCTTCGTGGAAGCCACGTTGCTTCTTCGCTGAGATGGCGAGGTAGCTTCTGGGGTAGCTTTGTGCCATTGAGATGGTTGGCCGGCAGCTAGCTGGCTCGCAAGTTCCTCTAGCTTCTATAGTCTTGCATTGAGCTTCTGCATCTCGCTCAGCTCCACTTTCCTCTTTCTCTCCCAGCTTCTATAACCACCTGCTTTGGGAAACCCAACCTTCCAAGGAACGGAGCCTGGTGTGCCTCATGTTCGTCCAGGGTGCTCAGCATTCCCGAGGGCCTCAGTCAGCTCGTCCTTATCACTGTCGGGAATGAACGTCCCTTCCTGCGCTGCGGTGATATACTTCTGAAGCTTCGTGACGGCTATTGTAAGTTCCTCGTCTGTCCAACAGCACTCCCCTATTTCAGGGTCCAAAGTTCCCCCAACCCCGAAGAACCAAGTCCTTGAACGGTCTGGCCAGTTTAATGTCTGTGGTACGACCCCTTTAGCAAGCAGGTCATTCTCAGCTTTGTCCCACAACGGCCGGGCTTTGAGGTAGCCACCTGACCCCGTGTGATGGTGATACTGCTTCTTTCCAGCATTGTTCTTGTTTGTCTCTGAGCTTTTCTTACTCTTCTCCGATGTCTTGTAGGCCACAAATGCGGGGCACTGATCTCCTATCTTCTCAAATCGGCCGATGAATTCCGGAGTCTTGCCTTTGTCGATAAACTTTGATTTCAACTCATCCTTCCACCTCCTGAATAGATCTGCCATCTTCTTAAGAGCACACGCCTTGACCAGTGGCTCTATAACTGGCTTAATCAGATCCTCCTCTGGCGATAGGGTGAAATTTGCCTTCAGCGCTGTCCAAAGATCATCTTTCTGTCTATCGGTGACATAATCACCTTCATGGGCGTTGCCCTTAGGCTTATTCCATTGCTTGATGCTGATCGGGATGTTGTCCCTAACAATGGTTCCGCACTGAGTAGAAAATGTGTCCTTGGTCTGCTTGGGTTCAATCAGTAGACCATCGTCCGTGAGTGCTGTGATCGTGAACCTTTCATCCTTGCGCAACCTCTTCTTCAGGCCTCGTCTCGTTACCAAAGTTTGGCTTTATCCGGAGGGCTATATAAAAGAAGAAATAAGAGTTAATATATGTACATACCAAAAAAATTAATGCATCAATTAGCTAGTCAGCACATGCTTAATTAATATATATACCTCGCCGGACTTTGCAACATCTCCCTCCTCCGTTCGGTCACCGGAGCCGTCACCATGGTCTTCTTCCTCCGACATTCGCTGACCGGAGCCATCATGATCATATCCTTCCTCCTCCAGTGTTCGATCACCGGAGCAGTAATCCTGTCCTTCAAGACCATAAGTGTCGTTGAAAAACAACAAAACAACATCAGGACCGCGTCGGATTATGTCCCCAAACAACTATTCTTGTGCCAAGTCTCTTTGACCCATAGTTTCTGCAATTATTAAAACACGGCAATTAATATACTCATCTACAATTTGGGATGGCCTCAACAATGCTTCCAGGGTTAGGGGTGGCCCTCGACGCTTCTAGGGTTTGGTTGGGAGAGAGGGGATTCTCTTAACCTTTTAGGGATTTAATAAAATGGCGCCATTCTAGATGTGCAGGAAATGGTCCATATTTTTCCTGATCTCATCTACCCTTCTATATGTCACATTGTCTAGTGTCAAAGGTTTCAATAAAACCACGTCCTCATCATTAGCCGGAAGTAACAGGCGCATAATGGTATGAAGCTCTCCAAAATTGTTTTGGAACGGAGTCCCGGATAGCATAATTAGCTTTTTGGTATGAAGTTTAGCAAGAGCCTTCCGAATATCGCTATTTGGAAGGCCGTTGCTAAAATTCGTACCAATAAGCGAATTATTCTATCTGAAACTCTGTTCCAAAACAACTTTGAAGAGCTTCGTAGCATCATCCGTCGGTTACTTCCGGCTAATGATGAAGCCATGGATTTCTTCAATACTTTGATAGTACACAAGATGACACATAGAGGAATATATATATATGGGATCAAAAAAAATTGAACCAACTTGTGCACATCCATAATGGGGGCATTCTTGATAAATCTATGTTACCAAGGAGGAGGCAGACGACAACGACACACACCCCTCATGTCATGTCCGATGTCCTCCCTCGTGTCGAAGTTATCGGGGAGAGGGTAGACGACAAGGGCGCTCACCCCTCATTTCCGACATCCCCCCTCATGTCATCGACGATGTTTTCTATATGAACATTTTACCTTAGTAACTGAGAAAAAAATGTTATCGGGGAGGGGGTATATCGATAACGCTTTTTTTCTAGGGTTCGGGTGGCCTCGAGAGTTGGTCACCCGGTATATCGAGAGGGGGGTGAACATTTTACCTTAGTAACTTAGAAAAAATGTTATCGGGGAGGGCGTATATCGACCCCCCCTAATGTCAAAGTTATCGGGGAGGGGGTATATCAACAACAACATACATTCTGGATCCGTTGGAAAGCTCTCGGAGAGTCGATGCCAACATGATGATAGGGGGCCGGGGTGCTCCCGTGGCCTTGTTGATAGATAGAGCCGATGCCAACATATGAAAAACCTGTCCTTGTTTTTGTTTTCACTCTACATTTTCGTACATATGAAAAACAACAAAGACATTTTCCTTGAACATATACACATATACATGCCCGCAAAAAAACCTAAACGATGACGGGGCGGCACGTGGTGACGGGGAGCTGGGGACCATGCGAAAGGGGGGCTCAAGGAGGGGGGGCGGCGATGGCTGGAGGTCGGTGGGCTCGGGGCGGCACGCGGTGACGGGGACGAGGACGGCAAGCGCCCGGACAGGCGACGACGACGAGTACAGCGGGCTCGGGGAGGCGACAGCGACGACGCGACTACGGGGAGGCGACGGCGGCGACGACGGGGAAGCAACGACGGCAATGGGGAGCCGACGGGGACGGGGAGGCAACGATGGTAACAACGACGGGGAGGCGACAACGATGGGGAGGCGACGACGGTGGCGGCGATGGTGATGGGAAGGCAACAACGGGGGCGGGAAGGCGACGAGGACGACGGGGACAGGGAGAGGGCAGAGAGGCGATGGGGAGGCGACGGCGTCGGCGACGGGTGGCAGTGACGGGGATGGGGAGGCGACGGCGACGATGTACGAGGACAGGGAGGTGACGGGAAGGCGACGGCGAGGATGGGGATGGCGGGCTCGGGGAGGCGACGGCGACGAAGACGGCATGACGACGCGGCGATGGGGATGAGGATCGCTGGCTTGGGGCAACTGCTAGATGAAATCTGAAAAATTCCAAGTGTTTTCTTATATACAAGAAGCGTTGGTCCCGGTTGGTGGCACCAACCGGGACCAATACCCACCTTTAGTCCCGGTTGGTGCCACCAACCGGGACCAAAGGTCTCTTTTCGTCGGCCCAAAATGGGAGGCAGAGACCTTTGGTCCAAGTTAGTGACACCAACCGGGACTAAAGGTGGGTATTGGTCCCGATTGGTGCCACCAACCGCGACCAAATGTCTCTTTTCGTGAGCCCAAAGGGCGAGAAGCAGGGACCTTTGGTCCCGGTTGGTGGTACCAGCCGGGACTAAAGGGGGGTATTGTTCCCGATTGGTGCCACCAACCTGGACGAAAGCTCTGTTCCTAGCACGGTGGGAGTTTAGTCCCACCTCGCCGAGCGAGGAGCGGCCATAGTGGTTTATAAGCCCGGCCGCACTGACAGTTTCGAGCTCCTCTCTACCACAAGCATTGCATGCCTAACTGTCTCTACCCGTTTGGGCCTACTTGCCCCGTGGGCCTGTGTCCCGACCCATCCATATTGGGTTACGAGTCGTATGCAGGCCATGGTGGCTTAGTACGTGGGCATTTTTTATGTTATTTTTTTGCATATTAAATGTTCTTAACAAAAAATACTTTATGGTGGCTTAGTCTGTTTTATCATTATATTCTTTTTGCTATTAATGTTTTGACCAAAAAATACTTTTATAATTTTAGTTGCATAATTTTCATTATTTTTGTTTTTTTTGCTTTATTTATTTTTGTTTTATTTTTTGCTTTATTAATTTCCAGTCTGTTTTATCATTATATTCTTTTTGCTATTAATGTTTTGAGCAAAAAATACTTTGATAATTTTAGTTGCATAATTTCCATTAATTTATTTATTTATTTATTTTTGTTTTATTTTTTTGCTTTATTTATTTCCAGTGTGTTTTATCATTATGTTCTTTTTGCTATTAATGTTTTGACCAAAAAAATTTTTGATAATTTTAGTTACATAATTTTTATATAATTATAGTTTCAAAAATACAAGAGATTTGTAAAACCTTTTTAGTTGATTCTTTTTTGAACTCCACTCCCACGATGTTTTGAAATAAATTAAAAAGTACTTCAAATGAACTCTAAAAAGGTCGAAAGTTGGAATGGTATCATAATTTCACCCACATAGCATGTGTTAAAAAATTTAAGAGGTTTACGACGACAACTGGATGCACTTCTTGTACAAAATGGACAATCTTTTTCGAAGTATCAGGGTTTCCAACGAAAACTCATCTTTTACAAAAGGATTTCATTTTTTTGAACTTATTTGAACTCCAGACTTTTTGTGTGTTCAAAATGCACAATTCAAAGCCACATCATCAATTTTCAACCCTTTTTGACTTCATTTGGTATTTTTCATGCATTTACTGATTTTTTAAATCTAAATAACCCTGAAATTGAAAAGCACTACAAATGAAATTTGAAAATGTTGAAAGTTGGCACGGTATCATCATTTCACCCAGATAGCATGTTATAAAAAGTTGAGAGGGTTACAGGAAAAACTGGATGCACTTCGTGTACGAAACGGACAATCTCTTTCGAAGTATCAGTGTTTTGGACGAAAACTCATGTGTTACAAAAGGCATTTCATTTCTTCACATGTAACTACAATGATATAGTTGTGGTGGGAAAGTCTTGACTTTTTCTTTGCTTGTGTCCTTTGCTTATTGCGCCATAACCATGGATAATCTTCATCGTTTAACAGGGTGCTTGGGTCAGCCTTGACTTTGAAGGGAGGAATTTCATGAAACTTTTCATAATCTCAAACATGTTTGTCTTGCCCTCCAATTCCATGATGTCTCTTTTTCCTGAAAGAACTATATGGCACTTTGGCTCATCGTATGATGTGTTCGCTTTCTTATCTTTTTTTTCTCGGTTTGGTAGACATGTCCTTCACATAGAAAACATGCGCCATATCATTGGCTAGGACGAATTGTTCGTCTGTGTATCCAAGATTGTTCAGATCCACTGTTGTCATTCCGTACTGGGGATCTTCCTGTACGCTGCCTATTGACAGATTGACCCATTTGCACTGAAACAAAGGGACCTTGAAATCATGTCCATAGTCAAGTTCCCATATGTTCACTATGTAACTATAATATGTGTCCTTTCGCCTCTTGGTTGCTGCATCAAAGCGGACACCGCTGTTTTGGTTGGTGCTTTTTTTATCCTAGGCGATCATGTAAAATGTATTCCCATTTATCTCGTACCCTTTGTAAGTCATTACAGTCGAAGATGGTCCCCTGGCCAACGAGTACGGCTCATCCAAAACAGTTTTGTCATGCATCAGACATGTTTGCAACCAACTGCCGAAAGTCCTGATGTGTTCACATGTAATCAACTCATCACACTGCTCCGCGTGTTTGGAGCGCAGAATATTCTTGTGTTCAACAACATTCGGGGTCACCAAGGTAGAATTCTGTAGAACTGTGTAGTGTGCTTGAGACAAAGAATGCATGTCCCTACATATTATTGAGTCCGCTCCTAGCGTGCGTTATCCCGTTAGTCTCCCTTCATACCGCAATTGAGGGGGACCAATATTCTCATGGTCGGGAATGAAGTCAACACAAAACCCTATGACATCCTTTGTTTGATGGCCCATGGAGATGCTTCCTTCTGGCCTAGTGCGGTTACGAAAATATTTCTTTAAGAATCCCATGAACCTCTTAAAGGGGAACATACTGTGTAGAAATGCAGGGCCCAGAACGACAAACTCGTCAACTAGATGAACTAGGACGTGTGTCATGATATTGAAGAAGGACGGTGGGAACACCATCTCGAAACTAACAAGACATTGCACCAAATCACTCCTTAACTTTGGCAAGATTTCTAGATTGATCACCTTCTAAGAGATTGCATTGAGTAATGCACATAGCTTCACAATGTCTAATCAAACATTTTCCGGTAGAAGCCCCCTCAATGCAACCGAAAGCAGTTGCGTCATAATCATGTGGCAATCATGATACTTTACGTTCTAGAACTTTTTCTCTGCCATATTTATTATTCCCTTTACATTCGACGAGAGGCCAGACGGGACCTTCATACTGAGCAGGCATTCAAAGAAGATTTCCTTCTCTTCTTACGTAAGAGCGTAGCTGGCAGGACCTTCATACAGCTCTGGATGCATGCCGTCTTTTTCATGCACATGTTGTTGTTCCTCGCGTGCCTCCGGTGTATCTTTTATCTTCCCATACACTCCCAACAAGCCTAGCAGGTTCACGCAAAAATTCTTCGTCACGTGCATCACGTCGATTGCAGAGCGGACCTCTAGGTCTTTCCAATAGGGTAGGTCCCAAAATATAGATTTCTTCTTCCACATGGGTGCGCGTCCCTCAGCGTCATTTGGAACAGATAGTCCGCCGGGACCCTTTCCAAAGATTACTTGTAAATCATTGACCATAACAAGTATGTGATCACCAGCAGGGAGGGCGGGCTTCTTCCGGTGAT
Organism: Hordeum marinum; assembly: GCA_022496015.1. NCBI lineage: Eukaryota > Viridiplantae > Streptophyta > Magnoliopsida > Poales > Poaceae > Hordeum > Hordeum marinum. The sequence goes on from CM039673.1 coordinate 580,513,033, forward strand.
CTGCCTCACCTTTGAAATGCTCTCCTTTCTTTCGACATTGATGGTTTGTCGTAAGAAATCGATGATGTCCTAGGTACACATTCTTCCTGCATTTGTCCAAATATATATTGTCGGTGTCATCTAAAAAGTGTGTGCATGCGTGGTATCCCTTGTTTGTCTCTCCTAAAAGGTTACTAAGAGCTGGCCAATTATTGATGGTTACAAACAGCAACGCATGTAGGTCAAATTCCTCATGTTCGTTCTCATCCCACACACGTACACCTCTTCCATTCCATAGCTATAAAAGTTCATCAACTAATGGACTTAGGTACACATCAATGTCATTGCCGGGTTGCTTAGGGCCTTGGATGTTCACTGGCATCATAATGAACTTTCGCGTCATGCACAACCAAGGAGGAAGGTTATACATACATAGAGTCACACACCATGTGCTATGCTTGCTACTCTGCGCCCCAAAAGGATTAACGCCAGTTGCACTTAAACTAAACTATACGTTCCTTGGGTCACCTGTAAAGTCGCTTCACTTTCTCTCAATCTTTCTCCACTGTGACCCGTCAGCGGGTGCTCTCAACTTCCCGTCTTTCTTACGATCCTCTTTGTGCCATCGCATTGACTTGGCATGCTCTTTGTTTCTGAACAGACGTTTCAACCGTGGTATTATAGGAGTATACCACATCACCTTGGAAGGAACCCTCTTCCTTGGGCGCTCGCCGTCAACATCACCAGGGTTATCTCTTCTGATCTTATACCGCAATGCACTGCATACCGACCATGCGTTCAAATCCTCGTACGCACCGCGGTAGAGGATGCAGTCATTAGGGCATGCATGTATCTTCTGCACCTCCAATCCCAGAGGGCATACAACCTTCTTTGCTGCGTACGTGCTGTCGGGCAATTCGTTATCCTTTGGAAGCTTCTTCTTCAATGTTTTCAATAGCTTCTCAAATCCTTTGTCAGGTACACCATTCTTTGCCTTCCACTGCAGCAATTCCAGTGTTGTACAGAGCTTTGTGTTGCCATCTTTGCAACTGGGCTTCAACCCTTTTTTGTGATCCTCTAGCATGCGATCGAAATTCAACTTCTCCTTTTCACTTTTGCATTGTCTCTTTCCATCAACACTGACCCGGCGACGATCATCATCGGACACATCGTCTAGTTCCTCTTGATCTTCATCTTCCCCCGTTGCAGCATCACCGTATTTAGGAGGCACATAGCTGTCATCATCCTCTTCTTCTTCGTTGTCTTCCATCGTAACCCTTCTTTCTATGTGATTGGTCCAAACATTATAGTGTGGCATGAAACCCTTCTCAAGCAGGTGGATGTGAAGGGTTTTAGAGTTGGAGAAAGCCTTCGTATTCTCACAGACAATACATGGACAATGAATAAAACCATTCTGCTTGTTTGCCTCAGCCGCTTCGAGAAAATTATGCGGGCCCTTAATATAATCGGAGGTGCGTCGGTCACCGTACATCCATTGCCGGTTTATCTGCGTGCGTTATATAATAAAGTGTAGTAAAAACCATTACAACATATCATGAATAGAGAAGTGACCAAATTAATATAAATTCATCATCACATTAAAGCCAAAGTACAATAGTGACCAAAATAAATACATACAGTTCATACATAGTTCTCATTATTGAACAACATATAGCTCTCTAGAGCATCTAATTAAAACATACATCAAAACTATGTAAAAAAAATTAAATGCAACAACAAATGCGATCATAACCGCTAATAAGGTACCAATTGATCCAACGGCATAATGATACCAAGCCTCAGTATGAATGGCATATTTTCTAATATTTCTAGTCTTCAAGCGTATTGCATCCATCTTGGTCTTGTGATCGTTGACGACATCGGCAACATGCAACTCCAACTTCATCTTCTACTCTTCAACTCTTTTTAATTTTTCTTTCAAGTCATTGTTTTCTTTTTCAACCAAATTTAATTTCTCGACAAGAATTGCTATGTGGGTTGGAATTTCCGGTTCAACTACCTCCTCCTAGATTAAAAAATCTATGTCACGTTGGTCGGCATAATTGTCATAAACACTAAATAAAACAAATAGTTATAAAAGATAATATATACCACACATCCGAATCATAGACAGGACGAGGGCCGACGGAGGCGGATACGAAAACCATCGCACTATATAATAATAAATAATAATAAAAGTAAGAAAATTACACAAGTATCTATCTAAATCATACCAGTAAAAACTTTTTTTAGAAAGAAGATAAGAAGAAGAGGCTAACAACGGTGATGTCGGTACCGAGATGGGCGCGGGCGACCGACGGCAGTGAGGACGGGGACGGGACAGGACGGACCGCCAAACCTATACAAATCTTGATGAAAATGGAGCTTCGACGAGGAGCTTCGAGAGGAGAAAGCTTAAGTGTGGCTTGGACATTTCATCGAACACTCATGTGCATAGGAGGTGAGCTAGAGCACCACAAAGCTCTCCCCTCGCCGGCCAGAAAAGCAGAGCAATGTGGAGTGCTCTGCTCGCTGGCGAGGGGATATATATAGGCATCTCATTTATCCCGGTTCATGGTGAAACCAGGACTAAAGGACCCCCTTCGGTCCCGGTTCTAGCCACGACCGGGACCAATGGTTGTGGGCCAGGAGCGAAGTACATTGGTCCCGGTTCATATCTGGAACCGGGACCAATGCCCCACGAGGCCCAGCCGTCCCCCTGGCCTCACGAACCGGGACCGTTGTCCCATTGGTCCCGGTTCATGACTGAACCGGGACTAATGGCTTTTCAGGCTTGGACCAAAGCCTTATTTTCTACTAGTGAATTCACATGTCTGACTTTCAGTAATTAAATAGAATGACGTGAACACGAAGTGTGACTCCAAGGATTCAGGAGACAGACAGACACATGGGTCACGTTAAATAAAGTTTAAATACATGTGTGACACCAGCGGGTATTCTTCACCTCGCGTCGTAGCTCAAAAAGGGGAACATCCTTCATAGCCCAAGTCGTCAAAAAGCAGATGCATACGGTCCACGCGTCCGAACTTAGAAAGGAAAATAATAACAATAATTCCAGACATATAATGGCGCTAAGGATTCAAGAGACACGGAATACCCCATTCCACATGGCCTACTTTCAGCAATAAAATGATGCTCTCGCACGGTCTCGCCGAAGAATCAAGCGACTCAGATGCCTACAATCCATACGATGGACTTTCAGTAATTAAATAAAATAACTTGGACACAAAGTGTGACTCCAAGGATTCAAGAGACAGACATACACATGGGTCGCGTTAAATAAAGCCTAAATACATGTTTGTTCGGCAGCTATTCTTCACCTCGCGTCGTAGCTCTACAAAGGGAACATCCTTCATAGAAAACAGGGCTTTGGACTGCAACATTAGTCTCGATTGATTTCTGGACCGGGACTAATGCGGACACGAGTCCTGGTTCATGAGGCTAGACATTAGTTCTGCTTCATGAGGACCCTATAGTATCGGGTGGTGTTCTCAACCGGGACTAAAGGGGTGGTGGCAGGGTTGCGTCAGGCTAGGGCCTCTAAGAGCCCCTTTAGACCCGGTTGCTAACACCAACCGGGACTAGAGATGGACCTTTAGTCCCGATTCGTATAACCAACCGGGAGTAAATGTATCCCTATATATAGATGATGCTTTCAGTCCGAGCTCATCTTCTCCATTCTCTGTTTCTTCCTCTTCACGATCTTATCCCTTCATTTTTGCCAAGATTTGTCAAGATTTGAGACACCCCAATCCATCCAAGCGTTCACAAAGGTTATCAACTTTGTCCTTTCGTCTATCATTGCCAGATTAGCTCATGCAATGCTTTATAAGTATAGTGATTTGTGGGTTTCAGTTTGGGTGTAATTACGTGGGAGTTTTTTTTTTATTTATATGCAATTTGAGCCCAAATTAACTTGTTAGTCTGCATATGTGTAGGTGTGGTTTACTTAGTCCCTTCCCATCCCCGTCCTAACCACCGTCGATCACCCGCTCCTTCCCGTCGCCGGTACCACCTTGGTGGGCCTCTTCTTGTTCTTATCTTTTTTATTAAAAAACCATATTAGTATGATTTAGATAGTGACTTGCATAATTTTCTTACTTGTATGATTGTTTGTTATATATAGTGTCATGGTTTTGATATCCGTGCCCGTCGGCCCTCGTCTGATTTATGATTCAGATATGGTATATTCTCATTTATAACTATTTGTTGCATTTTGTGTTAATGACAATTATGCCCATCGAGTTGACATAGATATTTTTATCTAGGAGGTATTCAACTGGAAATTCCAACCGACCCTATTGTCAAGAAGTTAAATTTAGTTGAAAAAGAAAATGAGGATTTGAAAGGAAAATTGAAAAGAGTTGACGAAGAGAAAATGAAATTGCATTTGTACGTTGTTGATGTCGTCGATGATTACAAGATCAAGATGGATGAAATACGCTTAAGATTAGAAAGATTGGAAAACATGCATCAATAAAGTGGCTTGGTATCATTATGATGTTCGATCAATTATTACCTTAGTTGCGATTTTAATCACATTTGTTGTTGCATTTAAATGTTTTAGCTAGTTAGTTGTATGTTGTTCTATGAGAATAAGTGTGTATGAACTTGTATTAATTTGGTCTTTTCGGTGTTGTGTAATGAACATGAACCGGCAACGGATGTACGATGACCGACGCTCTCCCCAGTTCATTAAGGGCGTACATAGGTTTTTGTGTGCGGTTGAGGCAAACAAGTGTAATGGTTTTATGTGTTGTCCATGTGGTATGTGTAAGAATGATAAGACTCACTCTAGCTCAAAACACATACACATCCACATGTTTACGTCCGGTTTCATGTTCGGCTATAATTGTTGGACCAAGCACGGAGAAAGAAGGGTTCTAATGGAATGGAATGAAGAAGAAGAGGATGATGACAACAATCCTGGGTTTCCAGAATATGATGGCACAACAATGGGGGAAGAGAATGAAGAAGAAGAAGTCGAGGCATCAAATGAGCCCGCTAATGATCTTGGTCGGGCCATTGCTAATGCAGATAGTATCTACGAAAAAGAAAAGGAGAAGTTGAAGTTGCAGCACATGTTAAAGGATAAAAAAACATTTGTACCCAAATTGCGAAGATGTCAATAGAAAGGTCGGTACCACACTGGAATTGCCGCAATGGAAGACAGAGAATGGTGTACCTGACAAGGGATTTGAAAAGTTGATAAAAATATTGAGGAAGAAGCTTCCAAAGGACAACGAATTGCCCGATAGTACATACGAAGCAAAGAAAGTTGTGTGCCCTCTAGGATTAGAGGTGCAGAAGATACAAGATTTGTTGGGTAACGTTGCATGGGAAACAAAAAAAATCCTATGCTTCACCAAGATCAATCTAGGAGATGAGCATCTATGAGAGGAGAGATTGGATCTATACCCTTGTAGATCGCTAAGCGGAAGCGTTAAAGAACGTGGTTGATGTAGTGGTACGTCTCACAATCAAAACCACAAGCCGTCTCACGAACTCCCGATCAAGTACCGAACGGACGACACCTCCGCGTTCAGCACACGTGCATCTCGGTGAAGATCTCCGCCTTCTTCATCCAGCAAGAGGGAGCAGAGAGGTAGACGAGTTCTCCGGTAGTGCGACGGCATTGCGGCGATGGTGGTGGAGCAATTCCAGCAGGGCTTCGCCTAAGCACTGCTGAAAAACAGATCTAGAGGAGAAAACAATCTAGAGGAAGAAGAGGGCAACACGTGGCAATTGTTGGGGAACGTCGCATGGGAAACAAAAAATTTCCTACGCACACGCAAACCTATACATGCTGATGAGCATCTACGAGAGGGAGAGTGGATCTACGTACCGTTGTAGATCGCTAAGTGGGAAGCGTTGAGAAACACGGTTGGTGTAGTCGTACTTCTTCGCGATCCAAATCGCCGAGCGTCCCGCGATCTAATCATGAACCGTCCCGCGAACCAATCACGAACCGTCCCACGATCCAATCACGAACCGTCCCGCGATCCAATCACGAACCATCCCGCGATCCAATCACGAACCATCCCGCGATCTCTTCACGATCCGTCCCACGATCCGATCACGAATGTCTCGTGGCCTTGATCACGGTCCTTCCGATCTAGTACCGAACGGACGGCACCTCCGCGTTCAGCACACGTGCAGCTTGACGACGATCTCCATCGTATTGATCCAGCAAGAGGAGGTGGAGAGGAGAGAGAGTTCACCGGCAGCGTGACGGCGCTCCGGTGATGGTGGTGGTGGAGCAATTCCGGCAGGGCTTCGCCTAAGCACTGCAGAAATCCGATCTAGAGGAGCACCGGTGAAACGGGTAGCATGTGGCCGTAAGTTGTGTGCAAAACCCTAGCTATCCACCAATATATATAGGAGGAGAGAAGGAGGAGGGGGGCTGGCGCACCAAGTCCCCCTAGGGGAGTCGTCCGGCCAAGGAGGAGCAATCCTACTCCTCCTCCAATCCTAGTTGGAGTAGGATTGCTTCCTATTGGCTGATTTTCACTTTTTCCTTTAGGATTTCCATTCCCTGCGCCATGGGCCTTTGTGGCTGGTTTTTGCAGCCCACAAAGGGATGGTTAACACTCTCCCACAGCCCATGAACCTCTTGGGGTCGAAATACCCCTCCCGGAGGCCTCCCGGTACACTACCGTCACTCCCGGTACACTACCGATGAGCCCGAAACTTTTCCGGCGACCAAACTGGGACTTCCTATATATGAATCTTTAACTCCGGACCATTCCGGAGCTCCTCGTGACGTCCGGGATCTCATCCGGGACTCTGAAAAACCTTCGGTCACCACCATACATAACTCTACACTACCGAAACGTCACCGAACCTTAAGTGTGCAGACCCTGCGGGTTTGAGAACTATGTAGACATGACCGAGACACCTCTACGGCCAATAACCAATGGCGGGACCTGGATGTCCACATTGGTTCCTACATATTCTACGAAGATCTATCAGTCGAACTTCTATGTCAAGGATTCAGTTAATCCCGTATAACGTTCCCTTTGTTCTTCGGTATCTTACTTGCCCAAGATTCGATCGTCGGTATCTCCATACCTAGTTCAACCTCGTTACTGGCAAGTCTCTTTACTCGTTCCGTAATACAAGATCCCGCAACTAAAAATTAGTCACATTGCTTGCAAGGCTCATTGTGATGTTGCATTACCGAGTGGGCCCCGAGATACCTCTCCGTCACATGGAGTAACAAATCCCAGTCTTGATCCATGCCAACTCAACAAACATCATCGGAGATACCTGTAGAGCACCTTTATAGTCACCCAGTTACGTTGTGACGTTTGATAAACACAAGACACTCCTCCGATATCCGTGAGTTGCATGATCTCATGGTCAAAGGAACATATACATTGACATGCAGAAAACAGTAGCAATAAACTGACATGATCATACGCTACGTTTGTAGTTTGGGTCTTGTCCATCACATCATTCTCCTAATGATGTGATCCCGCTATCAAATGACATCAGATGTCAATGGCTAGGAAACCCTGACCATCTTTGATCAGCGAGCTAGTTCACTAGAGGCATACTACGGACACAATGTTGTCTATTTATCCACAGATGCAATGTGTTTCCGATCACTATAATTATAGCATGGATAATAAACGATGATCATGAACAAGGAAATATAATAATAAACACTTTATTTATTGACTCTAGGGCATATTTCGAACAGTCTCCCACTTGCACAAGAGTAAATAATCTAGTTCACATAACTATGAGATTTACATTGTAATGAATCGAACACCCATGCAGTTCTGGTGTTGATCATGTTTAGCCCTTGGAAGAGGTTTAGTCAATGGGTCTGCAACATTCAGAACCATATGCACTTTGCAAATATTTATGTCCTTCTCCTTGATGTAATCGCGGATGGAATTGAAGTGTTGCTTTATGTGTCTGGTCCTCTTGCGAAACCTTGGTTCCTTTGCTAGAGCAATGTCACCAGTGTTGTCATAGAACAGAGTCATTGGATTCAGTGCACTGGGCACTACTCCAAGATCTATCATGAACTGCTTCATCCAGACACCTTCCTTCGCTACCTCCGAGGCTGCGATATACTCCGATTCGCATGTAGAATCGGCTACTACGCTTTGCTTGGAACTGCACCAGCTTATTGCTCCCCCGTTGAGAATAAATACGGATCCGGTTTGCGACTTTTGAGTTTCATTCATATACATGTATTGACCATGCATCTTCTTCAATTTAGATGTGGCGGATGCAGGATGAAATCCTATCATAAGATCGTATACGAGCAATTCAAGAGGAATTGGCGGGATTCTTTATTGACCACGTCATCAATAAAGCCGGAGAATAACATTTGGAACTTGAAATTAGATGTTAGGGATTGTAACATAGGATAGATATACGAAAACTTGCTGTTTTACCAATCTCTCGAAGAAGGAGGAGGTCGATCACTTATCTCTGTATTTGTTCATGACGATCTTGTGTACTTAATGGTTTCCTTCATTTGCTTACTAACTAGTGTGTCGCGAGTTCTCTCTATACGTATAGTACATAGCATCGCGACAAAGCATGGAGATAAGAGAGGTCACTTCTCTCTATTAGCTAGCTAACAAAAGATATGAAACCCCTACATTAACCCTCTTTAAAAAAAACAGCTCCTGAGCTGCTGATGCGTAGATGCTCTTTGGTCCCGGTTGGTGTTACCAACCGGGACCAAAGGCCCTCCTGCCTGGGCTTGACGGAACGGCCACGTGTAGCCCCATCTGTCCTGGTTCGTAAGCGAACCAGGACTAAAGTTCATGGGCTTTAGTCCCGAACTTTTAGTCCCGGGTCCAGAACCAGGATAGATGGGCCTATTTAACCGGGACAAATGGGCCTTTTTCCACTAGTCGGAATGAACATGTAAGGTGCTTTAGAATATGATTCTTGAAAAATAGACACCATTGAGGATTTTTTGGAATACATGAAGATCAAACAAGGGTAGTAAAATTAGATTTTATCTACCCTGATGAAGAACACAACGAACTGTGAGATGAAATTGGGGAAGTTCGTCCGTCCGGATCTCCCATGTCCTAGCTTGGCTGAGGGAGACAACTACAGCGGCGATGGAGTGAAGATTTTTGTGGCCGATGCAAGTATGGCAACGGCGAGGTCGAGGCAGTGAAGCTCTTCCCCACCAGCGGCGATGATTTTAGCCGGGTCGCTAGGTTTGAGCTCGGGAGAGAGTGGGAGTGAGGAGTAACTTGAGCACGGTGGAAGGGAAGGGGTATTTATAGTGGAGGTGAAAACAAACCGGCCCGAAGATTTTGGACCAGGTTGCCCCTGACCCTTGCTCTCCACGCGACATGTGTCACCCACATTCTGAGTAGTGGAGATAGTGAGGGATTGTGGGTTATCTAGTCGTGGGAATCGGAACAGTTTGAGCGGGAAGATGTCGCCCTTGAGTACATGATCTCGAAGAAAATGATGAGGAATCTGGATGTGCTTGGTCTTGGAATGCTGAACTGGGTGGTAAGAAATCTTGATAGCGCTCTCGTTGTCACAGTAGAGCGGCACATTCTTCACCTTGATTCCATAGTCCTTGAGGGCTTGCTTCATCCACAGCAATTAAGCGCAACATGGACCAGCACCTATGTACTCAGCTTCAGTAGTAGAAAGTGACACATAGTTCTGCTTCTTCCAGGACCAATAGACTAAGGATCGTCCGAGGAAATGACATGTGCTTGAGGTTGACTTGCGATCCCCACGATCTCCAGCATAGTCAGCATCAGAGTATCCAACAAGGTGAAGATTTGAGCCCTTGGGATACCATAATCCATGCGTTCGTGTGTGAGCTAAGTATCGAAGAATATGTTTCAAAGCCTTATGGTGTTATTCCTTCGGTGTTGCTTGGAATCGGGGCACACATGAAAACACTCAGCATAATATCAGGCCTAGATGCACATAGATACAATAAAGAGCCAATCATGGAGCGATATACCTTCTGATAGAAATCTTTACCATTTTCGTCAGTGCAGAGATGGCCTTTTGAAGGCATTGGAGTTTTGACGCCTTTGCAATCTTGCATGTCGAATTTCCTCAGAACATCCTTGAGGTATTTCTCTTGAGAGATGAAGATGCCATTGTCTTTTTGACGAATTTGAAAACCTACGAAGAATTTCAACTCTCCCATCATAGACATTTGATATTCTTCACTCATCATATAAGCAAATTCATCACCGTAACGTTTGTTAGTATAGCCAAAGATAATATTGTGTACATATATTTGACATATGAACAGTTCATTGTCACGGGATTTAGTGAAAAGTGTTGGGTTGAGTGAACCAGGTTTGAAGCCTTTCTTCATGAGGAATTCCTTCATAGTGTCGTACCACGCCTGAGGGTCCTGCTTGAGGCCATAGATGGCCTTTTTGAGTCTGAAGACTTTGTCATGGTGCTTAGGGTCTTCAAAACCTGGGGGTTGAGCAACATATAGTTCTTCCTCATGCTTACCATTGGGGAATGCACTTTTCACATCCATTTGATATAAGATGATATCATGATGGTTAGCATAAGCAAGAAATGTGTGAATAGCTTCAAGTCTAGTAACAGGTGCAAAAGTTTCATCAAAGTCAATTCCTTCAACCTGTGTGTAACCTTGAGCTACAAGACGAGCCTTATTCCTTACTACAAGTCCATTTTCATCTTTCTTGTTGCGGTAGATCCACTTGGTACCAAAGATGTTGGGCTTGCGAGGATCTGGCCGCTTGAGAAGTTCCCACACGTTATTGAGCTTGAATTGATGTAATTCCTCTTGCATAGCTTGAATCCACTCAGGCTCCTTGAATGCTTCATCAACTTTGGTGGTCTCTATGATAGAGTGAAAGTGCGTTATATCGACTAGAGGGGGTGAATTGAAGATTTTTACAAATTCATCACTTGAGGAATTTCAACTTGAGGAATTTGAAATGTGATGAATAACTAGCAGCGGAATAAGTAATCAAGTGCATGAGAAACATAGAAACATCATAGTCATCCTGATGAAATAGAACATGCACAGATTACAGGTAGCGTGATACAGGATAAGCAGGTGAGGAACAAGGTAACTTGAAGAATTTGAGGTGAGGAAATTGTGAAAGTCTTCAGTCAAATTCTTCAAACAGTAAAGACCAATTTCATCAATAGTTATATGAGGAAACGAAAGGGTTGAGGAAATAGAACCAGGTAGCTCGAGGAAGACAATGGTTTGATGACCCAGGTCCAACTGCTGTGGTAGTCGTACATCTGGTTTGGAGCGGCCTGGTATTCAAACCAGAGGACACACAGTCCCAGGACACACAGTCCTCATCGTATTCTCCTTGAGCTAAGGTCACAAGGACCTCGCCCAACACTCGTGGTATGTCTTTAGGGTAGACTTCCAAAACCCTCACAAACTGGTCACCCGGCTATCCACAATTGACTGTTGGATGCTCTAGACCAAGGTCACTTCGTGATCCCCAATTGACTACAGGATGCACTAGACCATGATGCCTAATCGTCTAGAAGATACACAGTCTTCAAAGGTAACAAGCGTCGGTTCCATACAGGAGCAATTTCTTCAGTGATGCTTAATCACTTTGGGTTTGGTGGTTTGGATTTGGGTTTTTCCTCACTGATGATTTTCTATCAAAGTCCTCGAAGGATGGGTTGCTCTCAAATGACAAGTGTCAGTTCTCTCTCGGAGCAGCCAGCCAACTAGTGGTTGTGGGGGTGGCTATTTATAGCCAGGGTGCAACCTGACATGATAACTCATAAATGACTCCAATGATATGACCATTATGTGGATAAGATGATTGGGGATAGCTGGCGCTAAGCACAACAACGGTCGGAATTTCGAACTATGATAGTCCTCAGGCTTATCATGTTCCTCACTTGTAGGCAATTCACACTGTCGAAATCCTAACTCGTAAGTCAGACCAATTTCCTCAAAGACCAGAAGATCATCGTCTCTGTCACTCAAGAACTTGACTCAGCTGTAAGAGATTTCCAAAAGGCTTCACTCAAAGGATTGGATAGGTTCAAGATTAGGAGTTGAGCATCAGTTTGAAATTTTCCTTAGTATTACCTCGGCCCCGTTTAACAGTACGGTGTTTCCTGTGACTCAAAGAAAGGAACAAAAGTTTTCACGCTTCATAGTCCTCATTCATATCTTCAAGTTCACACCAAATTCTTCATTTTCAAAGTGTTCAGGGAATACCAAAGTATTCACCAAAGTCTTCAGTTAAAGACATATATTTTTCGGGGTCGATAATCTCCAGATATATAAAACTCCTCATCGACTTATAGAGCAAGTGTACACTTACAAACACATCAGTCACTTAACCTATAAGTCTTCAATACACCAAAATCGCTAAGGGGCACTAGATGCACTTACAATCTCCCCCTTTTTCGTGCTTGATGACAAATAGGTTAAGTTTTCAATGGGGATAAAAATACGGAATGTAACTACTGAGTTTGAGGAATTTGATTGCAAGATATAGAGGAACTCCCCCTGGAGATGTGCATATTTGTGGAATTTGCATCTTTGGGCTGCAAATGCACATGGCAGGTTAAAATATGGAGAACTCCCCCTATATCTTATAACTCATACACACATTTAGCATATGATATGAAGAATTTGAAATGCATGATGAAAATGGTGTTTGATGAAATTCAGCATGCATGCCTTAAGATACTTGAGGAAATAAGCATGCGTAAAGCAGTTCAAAAGAGTCAGACCACCATCGGACTTAAGTTTACAACTCACCAAACAAAACCTTCAGAAGAGCGAGAGTTGTAACTTAAACAAAAAAACAACCCATATATACAGACCCGCTTGAAGACTAACTCAAATTTTCTCCCCCTTTTTCATCGAAGACCAAAAGGGACAAAAATTAAGGACTAACGCCCCTTGAAGAATTTCATGTTGAAGGTGATGCAGGAGCACCAGTGTTGTCGGGGTCGTTTTTTGATGCAGGGCCCACAACAGTGTCATCAATGTCCTTAGCCTCGTTTGTCTCGCGCGATGAAGAATATGTGCTTGTAACCAGCTAAGGAACTTGAACTTTCTTGAATTTCTTCTGAGGAGGACGGGCCCAATCAAGGTTCTTCTCAAGGTTCATCTCTTTGAGTTCTTCAGGAATCTTGAGGTGAGACAGAATATCCCAAGTGCGATTGAAGACTTCATGGAGGTAGTATTGGTTCTCCCTCAAAGCATTGTGCGTGACTGTCATGTCCCGAAGAATTGAACCAAACTGACGCTCAACCCACTTGTGATTGCGATCGACCTTCTGAAGACTTAGAAGAAGCTCACGATCGGTCATCACACAAGGGGCAGTGGCTTGAGGTTTTTGCGCTGAGTCATTTGCAGAAGAGTCCTGGGTAGGAGTGTCATCATTGGTGGAGTAAGATGCGGCTTTGCAAAACTGGCCATCCAATGGACGATTGCCTTCATCAATGACATCTTTGCCTTTTTCCTTCAACTGAAGCAATCTTGTGCTTGATGACTTCAATCGGAGGCAGAAAGCAGAAGTGATTTTGGAAGTCGGCCTTGAAGGGGATTGAAGACCTTGATCTGATGAAATTCATGATCCAGGGAGCATAAGGCTTCAATTCAAATGGGGCTAAAGTTGCATTGGCCAGAGTCCTCATGTAGAAATCATGGTAGTTGATAGGAATCCCATGAATGATGTTGAATAGAATGTTCTTCATGATTCCCTCCGCTTTTTCTTCTTTAGAATTGTGGCCCTTCTGAGGACTAAGGGTGTTGGTCAGAATGCGATATACTGTCCTGGACACATATAGCAAATCCTTCACAAGGAAGGTAGTCCTTTAAGGTTTTCCAGGGGCCAATAGCTTCATCAACACTTGCATCATTTGATTAGGTAGAGGAGGGTCATCAAATACGCATTGCGCTTCTTCTGAAGGAATTGGAATTGGGACTTATCGAAGCAATTCAAATGCTGGTGCAGTGTAGTGAGTAGATCCAGTCATCCAGTCCAAGACCCAAGAGTTCATGTCAGAAGCATCACCTGTGATGTGCAAGGTGGCATAAAATTGAAGAATCAGCTCTTCATTCCAATCACAGATGTCCACACAAAATGGGAGAATTCCTGCATCGTGAAGAACTGCGAGCACTGGTGTGAAGGATGAGATAGTTTCCATATCCACCTGAGGAATGTGATGATGCTCGAAGACTTTCTTCTTGTCGAACAACACTGATGGATAATAGTTCATTTGTGTGGATGTCCAGAATCTGGTGCGACTGGCCCTAGCTGAGTAATATGGATTTGGCCTAGTGAAGAACATGTGCTCATTGAAGAAATCCGTCTTGATGAATTTGGGGCGCTTTGAGCCTTTCAAAGGCATCCTTGGCTTCGGCTGAAGGTTTGGCTTGAAGCAGCCCACAATCTCCTTAGGCATAGGAGGAACTTCTTGAGACTCAGGAATTTGCACTACAGTTTCCTCAGTGGCAGTTGGAGCAACAATTTCTTCAGCTGATGCAGCTGGAATTTCTTCAGTGGCAGTTGCGGTCAAGTCATCAAATCCTCTATGAATTTCTTCAGTCTGGGCTGGGGATTGAGGAATTTGAGACATAGGAGTGGTCATTGGGGAATTTGAGTGAGATGCTTCCCAATATTCATCATTGATAACAGGTGTTGTGTTTCCAATGTCCACGTCCTCATCAATTTCTTCAATGTCGGCCTCTTCAGCAATAAACTAAGGTTGGCACAGTGATACCTATGGAGTTGGGAGATGATACCTGTGGAGTTGAAGAATTTGTTTCCACTACAATTTCTTCATCAATATGCTCTATGGAGGCAGCAGAATGATCTTCTTCATCTTCATCATTTGGGATGACGTAGTTAACACCAAATGGTACTATCTCATAGGTTGGTGCTGAGGAGATTGGGGTAGCATCAATGGGCTCAGTTGAAGAATTTGGCAAATTCTTCAACCTCTTCACAGCTGAGGAATATGAAGTTGATGGTTTTCTCTTCACTGCCTTCTTCTTAGCAGCCTTAGTTTGCTTCGCTTCTGTTGCGGAAGGAATTTTATATTCTTCACCCTTGAAGATTTTGCAAT
Source organism: Hordeum marinum (assembly GCA_022496015.1). NCBI lineage: Eukaryota > Viridiplantae > Streptophyta > Magnoliopsida > Poales > Poaceae > Hordeum > Hordeum marinum. The sequence continues at coordinate 580,528,108 of CM039673.1, forward strand.
TTCAACACAGGGTGAAGCTGTAGCAGTTTATTCAGGCACAACTGATGTAGTTGACCTTGGTGGTTCAATTTCATCAGGCGCAGCAAAATCTTCAGCTCGCTTGGCAATTTCTTCAGGCGCAATACTGGAGGTTGCCCTAGCAGGTTCTTCAGGAGCATGAATTTCTTCAGCTATGCTTGCAGTTTCTTCAGCGGGCTGAGAAAATTCTTTGGCCGGAGGAATTTGTGGTTGTGATCGAGCTGCAACCCTTGAGTTGTGATCCTTGATGACTTTATCATCTACGTTGACGAAACGAACCTTGGCGCCTTGCCAATCGGAATAATATCTATTGAAGTCATCACTGAGGTCTTTGATCTCACTGTGCATCCTTGCCAGTTCCTCGGGAGAAAGCTTCCAAATGTTGTTCTTCAAGAAATGCTCTTTCTTGTACTGAGCCTTCTTGGTTTGTCTGGCCTTCTTGTACTTCCATTTTTCTTCAGCTATGAAAGCAATGAGGACATGATCGGGACCAGGAGGCAGCTTCAAGTCATCAATTGGAGTTTTAGGATCCTTGTGCCAGATATCAATGAAGTTTAGCATCATTTTTGGATCTAGCTAAAGAGGAATTTGAGTGCCCTTTGCTTGAGTCACTCATTCTTGCTTGTTTCTGATGATTGCAGCCATTTCCTCATCATCAGCTTCATCTGAAGAATCTGATGGTATTGTGAACGCCACCTTCTTAGGTTGAGGACTTGGTCGAATGCCTCGTCCAGCAGTAGCTTTCATTTTTAGCAGTGAAGGATTGGTTGAGGATTGTGCTTGGGCAGAGAAACTTCAAAAACCCCTGAAGCAATTGAGAAGCCCTAGGTCCTTTGACATGTTGCAAGGTGCACTGGTGTTGAGGATTTTGAGGCAGCAGCTGATGATTGTGGGGCTACAGAACCCATTGCTGACGCCTTGGAAGACTTTACTTGAGGAATCTACTGTGAGGATTTTGAAGTTGAGGACTTTGAGTTCACAACAGACTTATTCACAAGCGATTTCTTCGGAGCACTTGCAGAGGCTCCGACAAAGGCAGCACAAGCAGAGTCTTCATTAAATTTTCTCACAACTTCCTTTGCTTTCCTGGCTAGCTTGGCTTGCTGTTTTTCCCATTCATGAGGAAAGTCATCACCAGTTTTGAGGCTAGTGAGATCAGCAATTTGATTTGGAGCCAAGGGTGGCCTGGTGCATGGGGGTTTGACAGTGAATTTCTTCATGTACTTTGGAGTGACATAGTGATACTCTTTCCACTCCCATGCCCATCTCCTCTCAATTCTCTATATGCGAATTTTCATTGCTTTTTGGTCTCCTTGCCATGAGTTTCTTCATCTGGAGTGCAATATTCCTCATACAGTTCATCGGGTATCTCAAAAGCAGTTTGCACTTCAGGTTTCTTTCCAACTTTGTGAGGCTTTTTCCCACAAGCCATTTTCTTCACTTGATGACTTTCAACTCTAGAAGATTCTGACGAGTATAGGTGTGAGGAATTTGAAGAAGTCATATGCGTTCTCAGAAGTTTCTCAAAAACATCAAGTGTGAGGAATTTGACCATAGATGTCTTGAGGAATTTCACTAAGCTTCTTGTCTTAGGTTCCAGAGTTGTGCTAATTCTGAGGATCCACACAATTGAGGAATCTTGAACAAAATCATAACATAGGAAAAACATCAAGTGTATGAACATGTACAATGCTTTAGAATGAGATTCTTGAATAATAAACAATTTTGAGGGAATTGTGATCAACTTGAAGATCAAACAAGGGCAGTAAAATCAGATATAATTTACCCTGATGAAGAACACAACGAACTGAGATAAGAAAACGAGGAAGTTCGACCGTCCAGATGTCCCATGCCCTAGCTTGGCAGAGGGAGACAGCTACAGTGGCGGTGGAGTGAGGATTTCCGCAGCCGATGCGAGTACGGCGACCACGAGGTTGAGGCGCTGAAGCTCTTCCATGCCGGTGACGATGATTTTAGTGGCGGCGCTAGGTTGGAGCTTGGGAGAGAAAGGAGTGAGGAGTAACCGAGCACGGTGAAAGGGAAAGGGGCATTTATAGTGGAGGTGAAAACGAATCTATCCAAAGATTTCGGACCAGATTGCCCCTCACCCTAGCTCTTCATGCGATATGTGTCACCCTCGTTCTGAGTAGTTGAGATTGTGGGGGATCGTGGGTTATCCAGTCGTGGGAATCAGAACGGTTTGAGCGGAAAGCGCAGAAAATTCAGATAGTGAAGATTTTAAAGTTTCCATTCGCAAATTCTTTAGCTATCAAGGACACATTGAAGACTTTGAACGAGTTTCAAAGGAGAACGCATATGAAGAATTTGAGAACAGAGTGGGTTGAGTTTAGCATAGAGGGGGAACGGGTCCGATCGCATTCACTTAGATGAAAATCAACTTGAGGAATTAGCAATAAGTGAACGTTGTTCAGGACATTCAAAACTCAAATATATAGTCAATGAAGAACATTAGTTCCATAGTTTGAATAATTTGAAAACTTGAGGATTTTGCAAACTTGAGGAATTTGAAAAAATTGAAGAATTTGCAAAATGACGAAAAACTCAACTTCGAAGAATTTCAACTATGGTTGGTGGCATGACCCACCGTATAGGAATGATGATTTCATACACCGCGTACAATTGTTGTAGAGTTATGAGAATCAAATTCTTCATTTTCTTTACACTTAGAGGGTTATTCTTCATTGATTGAAGAAAAACATTACTTTGTGTGTTGCACATCTAAAATCAATTTTGCATAAATGTTAGGATATGTGTCCTTTTCAAAGAACATTCAAAGATTCTAAGATATTTAGCTCACATCGCAACTTGCAAAATCTCTTTTCATCCAAGGGCTTTGTGAAGATATCGACCAGTTGTTATTCAGTAGGAATGTGGTCGATGGTGATGTCGCCCTTGACTACATGATCTGGAAGAAAATGATGACGAATCTGGATGTGCTTGGTCTTGGAATGCTAAACTGGGTTATAAGCAATCTTGATAGTGCTCTCGTTGTCGCAGTAGAGAGGCACATTCTTCACCTTGATGTCGTAGTCCTTGAGGGTTTGCTTCATCCACAGCAACTGAGCGCAACACGAACCAGCAGCAATGTACTCAGCTTCAGTAGTAGAAAGTGACATGCAGTTCTACTTCATCGAGGACCAACATACTAAGGATCGTCCGAGGAAATGACATGTGCCTCAGGTTGACTTGGGATCCACACGACCACCAGCATAATCAACATTCGAGTATCCGATGAGGTGAATATTTGAGCCCTTGGGATACCATAATCCAAGCGTTGGTGTGTGAGCTAAGTATCGAAGAATATGTTTCACAGCCTTATGGTGTGATTCCTTCGGTGTTGCTTGGAATCGGGCACACATGCAAACACTCAACATAATATCAGGCCTAGATCCACATAGATACAATAAAGAGCCAATCATGGAGCGATATACCTTCTAATCAAAATCTTTACCATTTTCGTCAGTGCAGAGGTGGCCTTTTGAGGGAATTGGAGTTTTGATGCCTTTGCACTCTTGCATGTCGAATTTCCTCAGAACATCCTTGAGGTATTTTTCTTGAGAAATGAAGATGACATTGTCTTGTTGACGAATTTGAAGACCTAAGAAGAATTTAAACTCCCCCATCATAGACATTTGATATTCTTCACTCATCATATAGGCAAATTCATCACTGTAACGTTTGTCAGTGTAGCCAAAGATAATATTGTCTACGTATATTTGGCATATGAACAGTTCATTGTCATAGGATTTAGTGAAAAGAGTTGGGTCAAGTGAACTGTGTTTGAAGCCTTTCTTCATGAGGAATTCTTTCAAAGTGTCATACCACGCCCGAGGGGCTTGCTTGAGGCCATAGAGGGCTTTGTTGAGTCTGAAGACTTTGTCAGGATGCTTAGGGTCTTGAAAACCTGGGGTTGAGCAACATATACTTCTTCCTCAAGCTTACAATTGAGGAATGCACTTTTCACATACATTTGATATAATATGATATCACGATGGTTAGCATAAGCATGCAATATGCGAATAGCTTCAAATCTAGCAACAGGTGCAAAAGTTTCATCAAAGTCAATTCCTTCAACCTGTGTGTAGCCTTGATCTACAAGACAAGCCTTATTCCTTACCACAAGGCCATTTTCATCTTGCTTGTTGCGGTAGATCCATTTAGTACCTATGATGTTATGCTTGTGAGGATCTGGCCACTTGACAAGTTCCCACATGTTGTTGAGATTGAATTGATGCAATTCCTCTTGCATAGCTTGAATCCACTCAGGCTCCTTGAATGCTTCATCAACTTTGGTGGGCTCTATGATAGAGACAAAAGAAAAGTGATCACAAAAGTTAGTCAAATGTGAAGCTCTTGAGAGAGTGAGGGGACCTGGTGCATTGATGTTGTCGATGATTTTGTCAATCTGCACTTCATTTGCAACTCTTGGATGAGTAGGATGACATGGTTGAGGTTTCTTCAGCACCATTTTCTTCAGGTGTATCAGCATGAATGTCTTCATTTGCTAGAATGACTTCCTCAGTAGGTTGAGGTTCTTCAGTGGTTACGACATCTTCAGTAGCCTTCAACTTAATGGATTCTTCAGGAGATTTTTCATCTAGCATAGAAGGCAGGTGCTCTCTTTGTGAATCGTTAGTTTCATCGAACCGCACATCTACAGTTTCAATAACCTTTTGGTAATGGGTGTTGAAGACTCTGTAGGTGTGCAAGTCCTTTCCGTAACCAAGCATGAAACTTTCATGTGCTTTTGGTCCAACATTAGAACTATGGTGAGGATCTCTAATCCAACATTTTGCACAAAAGACTTTGAGGTAACTTACATTGGGTTTCTTGCCAGTCATAAGTTCGTATGAAGTATTCTTGAAGAATTTGTGAAGATATGTCGTGTTGATGATGCAGCAAGCTGTATCAATTGCCTCAGGCCAGAAGCAATGAGGAGTCTTGTATTCATCAAGCATAGTGTGAGCCATCTCAACAAGAGTCCTGTTCTTGCGCTCCACGATGTCGTTCTACTGAGGAGTATATGGGGCAGATAATTCATGAGTAATACCAAGTTCATCAAGATATTCATCAAGATTTGTATTCTTGAACTCAGTTCCGTTATCACTCCTGATATACTTGATCTTGACGCCGAAGTTTGTAGAGGCCCTTGAAGCAAATCGTCTGAAACATCCTGCACTTCATTCTTATATAGAATAATATGCACCCAAGTGTAACGAGAGTAATCATCAATGATGGCAAAGCCATACAAACTTGGAGAATTTGATAGTGTCGAATAATGAGTGGGTACAAAGAGGTCCATGTGAAGCAATTCAAAAGGTAGAGTAGTGGTCAAGATTGTCTTCGAGGGATGCTTGGATCTGGTCATCTTCCCAGACTCACATGCACCCCAAAGGTGGTCCTTGAGAAATTTGAGAACTTCAATGCCGATTACATGTTTTTTTCTTCACGAGCATGTGCAACTTCCTCATACCAACATGTCCAAGTCATCGGTGCTAGAGCTAACCTTCCGAAGACTTTCCAAGTAACCATGTGCCAGGCTGAGGACCTGTAGAGAAATCAACAATATACTATTGGAAATATGCCCTAGAGGCAATATATAAAGTGTTTATTATTATATTTCCTTGTTCATGATAATTGTTTATTATCCATGCTAGAATTGTATTGATTGGAAACATGGATACATCTGTGGATACATAGACAACATCGTGTCCCTAGTATGCCTCTAGTAAACAAGCTTGTTTATCAGAGATGGTTATGGTTTCCTGACCATGGACATAAGATGTCATTTGATAACAGGATACATAGACAACACCGTGTCCGTAGTATGCCTCTAGTAAACAAGCTTGTTTATCAGAGATGGTTATGGTTTCCCGACCATGGACATAAGATGTCATTTGACCATGGACAAGACCCAAACTACAAACATAGCATATGATTGTGTCCTTTATTGCTACTGTTTTCTGCATGTCAAGTATATGTTCTATGACCATGAGATCATGCAACTCACTAACACAGGAGAAATGCCTTGTGTGTATCAAACGTCGCAACGTAACTGGGTGACTATAAAGTTGCTCTATAGGTATCTCCGAGGGTGTCTGTTGGGTTGGCATCGATCAAGACTGGGATTTGTTAATCCGTGATAGAGAGGTATCTCAGGGCCCACTCGGTAATAGAACATCACAACAAGCCTTGCAAATAATGTCACTAAATGTTAGTCACGGGATCTTGTATTAAGGAACGAGTAAAGAGACTTGCCGATAACGAGGTTGAACTAGGTATGAAGATACCGACGATCGAATCTCGGGCAAGTAACATACCGAAGAACAAAGGGAACGTTATACGGGATTAACTGAATCCTTGACATAAGAGATTCGAACGATAAAGATCTTCGTAGAATATGTAGGAGACAATATGTACATCCTGGTCCTGCTATTGGTTATTGACCATAGAGGTGACTCGGTCATGTCTACATAGTTCTCGAACCCGCAGGGTCTGCACACTTAAGGTTTTGTGATGTTTCTGTAATATAGAGTTATGCATGGTGGTGACCGAAGGTTGTTCGGAGTCCCGGATGAGATCACGGACATCCAGAGGAGCTCCAGAATGTTCCGGAGGTAAAGATTCATATATAGGATGTCCTAGTTTGGTCCCCGGAAAAGTTTCGGGCTCATCGGTAGTGTACCGGGAGTGCCGGTAGTGTACCGGGAGACCACCGGGAGGGGTACTTCGACCCAAGAGGCTTCATGGGCTGTGGGAGAGTGAATACCAGCCATTAGTGGGCTGGTGGAAGTCCTACACAAGTCCCATGCGGCTAGGGAAAGAAAAACCCAAAGGGATAAGTGGAAAAAAGGCAAAAAGGGGAGGAATCCTAGTCCTAATAGGATTGGAGGAGGAATCCTCCCCTCCTCCCCCTTCGGCCGAAGCAAGGAGGCCTTGGCCCTTGTGCCAAGGCCTCTCCTCCCTCCCTCTTATATATACTGGAGGTTTTAGTGTTTTTGCACTTGATTTTCGGCCACGTGTTGCCCGTTCCTCCAGTGCATAGTTTCTCCTCTAGATCGGATTTCCGTAGTGCTTAGACGAAGCCCTGCCGGAATAGCTCCACCACCATCGCTGGAGCGTCGTCATGCTGCCGGAGAACTCTTATTCCTCTCCGCTCCCTCTTGCTGGATCAAGAAGGCGGAGATCATCATCAAGCTATACGTGTGCTGAACGCGGAGGTGCCGTCCGTTCGGTGCTTGATCGGAACAGATCGTGAGGACGGTTCGTGAGTGGATCACGGGACGCTCGGCGATTTGGATCGCGAAGACGTTCGACTACACCAACCGCGTTTCTTAACGCTTCCCGCTTAGCGATCTACAAGGGTACGTAGATCCAGTCTCCCTCTCATAGATGCTCATCACCGTGGATAGATCTGCGTGTGCGTAAGAATATTTTTGTTTCCCATGCAACGTTCTCCGACAGTGGCTTCATGAGCTAGGTCTATGTGTAGATGAGATCTCGAGTAGAACACAAAGAGTTTGTGGGCGTTGATGCTTAGATTTCTTCCTCCGTTGGTCGTGTTTTGGTTCAGCGGTATTGTGAGATGAAGCGGCCCGGACCAACATTACTCGTACGCTTACGAGAGACTTTTTCCCTCAAGTGCAACTTGCTGCATAGATGGCTTGCGGGTGGAAGTTTCTCTCACTTTAGTTGGATCAGATTCGACAAAGGCGATCCTTGAGAAGGTTGAAAAGCAAACTAATGTATCACCGTTGTGGTTTATGCATAGGTGAGAATTGTTCTTGCTAGATACCCATAGCAGCCACGTAAAACATGCAACAACAATTAGAGGACGTCTAACTTGTTTTTGCAGGGTATGTTGTGATGTGATATGGCCAATTGCATGATGTGATATATGTGATGTATGAGATGATCATGTGATGTATAGAATATCACGACTTGCATGTCGATGAGTATGGCAACCGGCAGGAGCCATAGGGTTGTCTTTATTTATTGTATGACCTGCGTGTCAATCATTAAGCGCTATGTAATGCTTTACTTTATGGCTAAACGGTAGCAATAGTAGTATAAGCATGTTGGGCATGACAACCCTAATGGCGACACGTTGATGGAGATCACGATGATGGAGATCCTGGTGTCGTGCCAATGACAATGAAGATCATGTCGGTGCTTTCAAGATGGAGATCTAAAGCACAAGTTCATGGCCATATCATGTCACTTATGAATTGCATGTGATGTTAATCCTTTTATGCACCTTGTTTGTCTTAGTACGAAGGTAGCATTATAAGGTGATCCCTTACTTAAATTTCAAGATGAATTGTGTTTTCCCCGAGTGTGCGCCATTGCGAAAGTTCGTTGTGTCGAGACACCACGTGATGACCGGGTGTGATAGACTCTACGTTCACATACAATGGGCGCAAGCCAGTGTTGCACATGCAGAACACTCAGGTTAAACTTGACGAGCCTAGCATGTACAGACATGGCCTCGGAACACAAGAGACCGAAAGGTCGAACATGAGACATATAGTAGATATGATCAACATAATGATGTTCACCATTTAAGCCACCTCAACTCACGTGATGATCGGACTTGAGTTGGTGAATTTGGATCATGTGACACTTAGATGACCTGAGGGATGTCAATTTGAGTGGGAGCTTTAGTAATTTGATTAACTAAACTCATTATCTTGAACAATAGTCCAACTAACCTTTGCATATTTATGTTGTAGATCAATGGCTCGCGCAGTAGCACCCTTGAATTTTAATGCATTCCTAGAGAAAGCTATGTTGAAAGATGATGGAAGTAACTTTGTTGACTGGGCCCGTAATCTGAGGATTATCCTCATGGCTTCCCAGAAATTATATGTCCTTGATGCACCTCTTGGTAACCCACCCGAAGACAAGTCATCCGAAGACGTTAAGAACGCTTGGGAGGCACGTTCTGGAGATTACTCAATAGTTCAGAGTGCAGTATTGTATGGCTTAGAACAGGGACTTCAAAGACGTTTTGAACATCATGGAGCATATGAGATGTTCCAGGAGTTGAAGTTTATCTTTTAGAAGAATGCCCGGATCGAGAGGTATGAGACCTCCGATAAGTTCTATGCTTGCAAGATGGAGGAGAATGGGTCTGTCGGTGAGCATATACTCTGAATGTCTGGGTATTCAACTCGTCTAGCAGAGTTGGGAATTGCCCTTCCGCCAGAGGCGGTCACTGACAGAGTTCTTCAATCACTGCCACCTAGTTACAAGAGCTTTGTGATGAACTATAACATGCACGGGATGAACAAGTCAGTCGCCGAGCTATTTGCGATGCTAAAAGTCGCTGAGTCTGAAATCCAGAAAGAACATCAAGTGTTCCTGGTCAATAAAACCACTAGCTTCAAGAAGAATGGCAAGGGCAAGGGAAAGAAGGGTAAAACCAAGAAGGACGGCAAAGCGGTTACTACTCCTATAAAGAATCCTAATCATGGACCTAAGCCAGAAACTGAGTGCTTTCATTGCAAGGGAACTGGTCACTGGAAGCAAAACTGCCCCCAAGTACCTGGCTGACAAGAAGGCGGCCAGCGACAAACAAGGTATATATGATATACATGTTATTGATGTGTACCTTACTATCTCTCGTTGTAGTGCCTGGGTATTTGATACCGGTTCGGTTGCTCACATTTACAACTCAAAACAGGAACTACGGAATAGACGAAGGCTAGCAAAGGATGAAGTGACGATGCACGTGGGAAATGGTTCCAAGGTTGATGTGATCGCCGTCAGCATGCTGTCTCTTCGATTACCATTGGGATTAGTGATGAACCTAAATAATTGTTATTTAGTGCCTGCGTTAAGCATGAACATTATATTTGGATATTGTTTATTGTGAGACGGTTACTCATTTAAATCAGAGAATAAAGGTTGTTCTATTTATGTGAGTAGTATCTTTTATGGTCATGAACCCAATGTGAGGGGTTTATTCATATTGAATCTTGATAGTGATGACACACATGTTCATAACATTGATGCCAAAAGATGTAGAGTTGATAATGATAGTACCACTTTCTTGTGGCACTGCCGTTTATGTCATATTGGTTTAAAATGCATGAGGAAGTTCCATGCTGATGGACTTTTGGAGTCACTTGATTTTTAATCACTTGACACATGTGAACCATGCCTCATGGGCAAGATGACTAAACCGCCGTTCTGTGGAACAATGGAACGGGAAAGTGACTTATTGGAAATCATACATACTGATGTGTGCGGTCCAATGAATGTTACAGCGCGTGGTGGATATCGTTATTTTCTCACCTTCATTGATGACTTAAGTAGATATGGGTATATTTACTTAATGAAACACAAGTCTGGAACGTTTGAAAAGTTCAAGAAATTTCAGAGTGAAGTTGAGAATCATCGTAACAAGAAGATTAAATTCCTGTGAGCTGATCGAGGAGGTGAATATCTGAGTTATGAGTTTGGAAGTCACTTAAGACAGTGTGGAATTGTTTCACAGTTGACACCGCCCGGAACACCACAGCGTAATCGTGTGTCTGAACGTCGTAATTGAACCTTATTAGATATGGTGCGTTCTATGATGTCTCTTGCTGATTTGCCACTATCGTTTTGGGGTTATGCATTAGAGACAGTTGCATTCACTTTAAATAGGGCACCATCAAAATCCGTTGAGACAACGCCATATGAACTGTTGTTTGGCAAGAGGCCAAAGTTGTCATTTCTTAAAGTTTGGGGATGTGATGCTTATGTCAAAAAGCCTCAGCCTGAAAAGCTGGAACCCAAAGCGGAGAAATGCGTCTTCATAGGATACCCGAAAGAGACAGTCGGGTATACCTTCTATCTTAGATCCGAAGGTAAAGTGTTTGTCGCTAAGAACAGAACATTTCTTGAGAAAGAGTTTCTCTCGAAAGAATTGAGTGGGAGGAAAATAGAGCTTGATGAGGTTGTTGAACCTTTACTTCAAACAGAGAGTAGCGCAGCGCAGAAAGATGTTTCTGTGGAACCTACGACGGTTGAAGAGGAAGTTAATGATGATGATCATGAAGCTTCAAATCAAGTTACTACTTAACCTCGTAGGTCGACAAGGGCGCGTACTGCTCCTAAGTGGTACGGCAACCCTGTCTTTGAGGTCATGTTGTTGGACAACAATGAACCTACAAGCTATGAAGGAGCGATGATGGGCCCGGATTCCGAGAAATGGTTAGAGGCCATGAAATCCGAGATGGGATCCATGTATGAAAACAAAGTGTGGACTTTGGAAGTATTACCTGAAGGGCGAAAGGCCATTCAGAATAAATGGATCTTTAAGAAAAAGATAGACGCGAACGGTAATGTCACCGTCTATAAAGCTCGACTTGTGGCAAAGGGTTTTTCACAAGTATAAGGAGTTGACTACGATGAGACTTTCTCACCTGTAGCGATGCTTAAGTCTGTCAGAATCATGTTAGCAATAGCTGCTTATTTCGACTATGAAATTTGGCAGATGGATGTCAAAACAGCGTTCCTCAACGGTTTCCTTGAGGAAGAGTTGTATATGATGCAACCAGAAGGTTTTGTCGATTCAGAGAATGCTGACAAAGTTTGCAAACTCCAGCGATCCATTTATGGGCTGGTGCAAGCATCTCGGAGTTGGAATAAGCACTTTGATGAGCTGATCAAAGCATTTGGATTTGTACAAGTTTATGGAGAAGCTTGTATTTACAAGAAAGTGAGTGGGAGCTCTATAGCGTTTCTAATATTATATGTGGATGACATATTGCTGACTCGAAACAGTATAGAAATGCTAGAAAGCGTGAAGGAATATTTGAACAACAGTTTTTCAATGAAGGACCTAGGAGAAGTTGCTTTCATATTAGGCACTAAGATCTATAGAGATAGATCAAGACGCTTAATAGCACTTTCACAAAGCACATACCTTGATAAAGTTTTGAAGAAGTTCAAAATGGAACAGTCAAAGAAGGGGTTCTTGCCTGTGTTACAAGCTGTGAAGTTGAGTAAGACTCAATGCCCGGTGACTGCAGAAGATAGAGAAAAGATGAGTGTCATCCCCTATGCTTCAGCCATAGGCTCTATCACGTATGCAATGTTGTGCACAAGACCCGATGTTAGCCTTGCCATAAGTATGGCCGGAAGGTTTCAAAGTGATCCTGGAATGGAGCACTAGAGGGCGGTCAAGAATATCCTTAAGTACCTGAAAAGGACTAAGGAAATGTTTCTCGTTTATGGAGGTGATGAAGAGCTCGTCGTAAAGGTTTACGTCAATGCAAGCTTTGACACTGATTCGGATGACTCTAAGTCGCAAACCGGATACATATTTATTCTCAACGGGGGAGCGGTAAGCTAGTGCAGTTCCAAGCAAAGCGTGGTAGCCAGTTCTACATGCGAAGCGGAGTACACCGCAGCCTCGGAGGCAGCGAAGGAAGGTGTCTGGATGAAGCAGTTCATGACAAATCTTGGAGTAGTGCCCAGTGCACTAAATCTAATGAGCATGTTTTGTGACAACACTGGTGCCATTGCTCTGGCCAAGGAACCAAGGTTTCACAAGAGGACCAAACACATAAAGCGACACTTCAATTCCATCCGATATTACATCGAGGAGAAGGATATAAATATTTGCAAAGTGCACACGGATCTGAATGTCGCAGACCCATTGACTAAACCTCTTCCAAGGGATAAACATGATCAACACCAGAACTGCATGGGTGTTCGATTCATTACAATGTAAATCACATAGTGATGTGAACTACATTATTGACTCTAGTGCAAGTGGGAGGCTGTTAGAAATATGCCCTAGAGGCAATATATAAAGTGTTTATTATTATATCTCCTTGTTCATGATAATTGTTTATTATCCGTGCTAGAATTGTATTGATTGGAAACATGGATACATGTGTGGATACATAGACAACACCGTGTCCCTAGTATGCCTCTAGTAAACTAGCTTGTTTATCAAAGATGGTTATGATTTCCTGACCATGGAAATAAGATGTCATTTGATAACAGGATCACATCATTAGGAGAATGATGTGATGGACAAGACCCGAACTACAAACATAGCATATGATCGTGTTAGTTTATTGCTACTGTTTTCTGCATGTCAAGTATATGTTCCTATGACCATGAGATCATGCAACTCACTGACACCGGAGGAATGCCTTGTGTGTATCAAACATCGCAACGTAACTGGGTGACTATAAAGGTGCTCTATAGGTATCTCCGAGGGTGTCTGTTGGGTTGGCATGGATCAAGACCGGGATTTGTTACTCCGTGTGACGGAGAGGTATCTCAGGGCCCACTCGGTAATACAACATCACAACAAGCCTTGCAAGCAATGTGACTAAATTTTAGTCATGGGATCTCGTATTACGGAAGGAGTAAAGAGACTTGCCGGTAACGAGGTTGAACTAGGTATGGAGATAACGACGATCGAATCTCGGACAAGTAACGTACCGAAGAACAAAGGGAACGTTATACGGGATTAACTGAATCCTTGGCATAAGAGGTTCGACCCATAAAGATCTTCGTAGAATATGTAGGAGCCAATTTGGACATCCAGGTCCCGCTATTGGTTATTGACCGTAGAGTTTTCTCGGTCATCTCTACATAGTTCTCGAACCCACAGGGTCTGCACACTTAAGGTTTGGTGACGTTTCGGTAGTAGAGAGTTACGCATGGTGGTGACCTAAGGTTGTTCGGAGTCCCGGATGAGATCCCGTATGTCACGAGGAGCTACGGAATGGTCCGGAGGTAAAGATTCATATATAGGAAGTCCTATTTTGGTCGCCGGAAAAGTTTCGGGCTCATCGGTAGTGTATCGGGAGTGCCGGTAGTGTACCGGGAGACCACCGGGAGGGGTATTTCGACCCAAAAGGCTTCATGGGCTGTGGGAGAGTGAATACCAGCCCTTAGTGGGCTGGTGGAAGTCCCACACAAGGCCCATGCGGCTAGGGAAAGAAAAAACCAAAGGGAAAAGTGGAGAAAAGGCAAAAAGGGGAGGAATCCTAGTCCTACTAGGATTGGAGGAGGAATCCTCCCCTCCTCCCCCTTTGGCTGAAGCAAGGAGGCCTTGGCCCTTGTGCCAAGGCCTCTCCTACCTCCCTCTTATATATACTGGAGGTTTTAGGGTTTTTGCACTTGATTTTCGGCCACGTGCTACCCGTTCCTCCAGTGCATAGTTTCTCCTCTAGATCGGATTTCCGCCTAAGCCCTGCCGGAATAGCTCCACCACCATCGCCGGAGCGCCGTCATGGTGCCGGAGAACTCTTCATCTTCTCCGCTCCCTCTTGCTGGAGCAAGAAGGCAGAGATCGTCATTAAGCTGTACGTGTGCTGAATGCGGAGGTGCCGTCCGTTCGGTGCTTGATCGGAACGGATCGTGAGGACGGTTCGTGATTGGATCGCAGGACACTCGACGATTTGGATCGCGAAGACGTTCGACTACACCAACCGTGTTTCTTAACGTTTCCCGCTTAGCGATCTACAAGGGTACGTAGATCCACTCTCCCTCTTGTAGATGCTTATCACCATGGATAGATCTGTGTGTGCGTAGGAAAATTTTTGTTTCCCATGCAACATTCCCCAACTTATACAAGTCTCCTTTCCTAAAGCCTTCGAAGACTTTGTATTTGTCAGATTCCATGATGACAACACATAGATATTTTCCAAAGATGAAAATCATATCAAGATCGAAAAGAATTAAGACAGACATGAGGTTGAACCCAAGGGATTCAACAAGCATCACCTTATCCATGTGTCGGTCCTTTGAGATTGCAACCTTACCTAGGCCTAGTACCTTGCTTTTTCCTTTGTCAGCGTAGGTGATATGCTTTAGATGAAATGGGGCAAGTGGCAAATTCAACAGTAGATTCTTGTCACCAATCATGTGGTTCGTGCATCCATGGTCGAGGACCCACTCAGTAGCTTTTGGAGGCTCATCTTGCAGATGAATTAGTACAACTTACGAACTCATATGCTTCAGAGTGAAGAATATGACATCAAATTCATCGGGAAGAATTTCATCACACAATATGGTAAGTAAAGCAGTGTGAGGACGCGAGAAATAAGGAATTCATTTCTGCATGATTAGCTTGCGTCCTTTCAACCATTTCCTCAGGTCTCCAGCAAATTCATTAGACGTTCAAATTCATCTAGAGACCTGACCTTGCATAAGAGATTAGTTCAATTTCTTCACCACCCACATCTGGAGGGTTGGCAAAGAGTTCATCATTCTGCGAGCACCATATGAGAAGGGAGGCATTGAAGCTAGTGCGCTTCGTTTCACAGGACGAGGGTTAGAGTACTTATATGAATAAGCAGAGAAATTCTTCGAGGACTTATGAACATAATGATTTGAAAAATAATGCACATATTCAGAACTCTTAGATTTTCCCCGCGAAACAGATGCATTAGCACGAGAATGATATTTTTGACCATTTGAGGACTTTGGTCCAAGTGAAGACTTTTGTCGACATTAGGAATTTGATCTCGGGTTCCTTTTATTCATTAGTGGTGTCGTGAGGACATTCACATGAAGATTTTGTAACCAGCTCTTGGGAACCCAGATTTTCATCATAGGTGAACCGTTCATGCAGTTAGTTCTAACAAATCTGGCAAATACTTCACCTTTCTGATTTTTGGAAGAATTTGTAGTTGGAGTCAAGTGCCTCATCAGAGGAATATGAAGTTTTACAAGTAAAGCTAGATAAAGTGGATGGATCTACAGGAGGTCCTTTTGCAGCAACCCATGAGGTTTTGGGGTACTGCTCAGGCGTCCAGTAGGATCCATCTGCATTGAGTTTCCTCTCAAATGCAATACCCTATTTCCTAGGGTTCCTCTTCAGAATCTGCTTTTGGAGCACATCGCAAAGGGTTTGATGCCCTTTGAGACTTTTCTACATGCATGTCACATACAATTCTTTCAACCCTGCATTTTCATCAGTGATACTTGCCGTATCCTCAGATGAGGAATTTGTGACCACGGGAATAGTTGAAGAATTTGCAGTAATAGAAGCATTTGAACATTCAGGTGAAGAAACTAGCAGTTTCATGTTCGATGCATTTCAAACAAGGTGGAACAAATTCTTCCTGACCGGTACTGATCTATTGAGCAAGTAAGGAATCGTTTTCCCTTTGAAGATCTTCATGAGACACTCTTAGTTTCTCAAGATCTTGCTTTCTTTGAAGAAATTCATAGGAAAGATTCTCATGATCCGCTAAGAGTGCATTATGGTGTTTTGGAAGGTTATCATACTTTGACTGGAGACTTTTGAGATCATCAGTGAGAGTCTAAGTACGATCCACTTCATTATTCAACAGATCATCGCTTTTGTCTAGAATTTTCTGATGCTTTTCAAGTGCACTTTGTTGCTTAGTGGCAATGTTAACAAGGTTAGCATAGTTAGGTTTCACATATTCATCAGATTCACCTTCATTTGATTCAGATGAGGAATGATGTTTGTGTACCTTTGAGCCTTTTTCCATAAGATACAGTGAAGAAGATGAACCAGGATCTGCTTCCTGGGATTTGAGGGATTTCTTGAATTCGACGAACATGGGGTCTTGACGAGTGAGATAACCTTCATTGATGTCCATGATCCTATCCCAGATGAGCTTTCCATCTTGGAGATGACATATGCCCTTGAATATGATGCTTGATAGGCTTGAGAAAATGATGTTCCTCGCATGAGCATCAAGTTTGGTGTACTTATGTATTTCCTCAGCATTTGCCATCTTGCAGAGTTCAGTCAATCCAAGTTCGGTCATCGTCCATATCTCACTATTTATTGACATGGGATGCTTCTTCATTAGGATTTTCCACTTAGGATATTCAGTGTCATCAAAGAGAGAACATTCAGTTGAAGACTTGACGACTTTCGTCATGAAGCAGTAAGTAGGAGCATATTCATCATTGCTGACATTAGAGTCATTGGAGTAGTCATTTTCTTCATGGTTGAAGATGGACTTGCTGATGAAAGCAGTGGCGAGTGCAAGACTAGCAACACTAGATTCAGACTCAACCTCACATTCTTCTTCTTCATCATATTCTTGAGATTCTTCTTCAGAATCCATTTCCTTGCCAATGAAAGCTCGAGCCTTTCTGGAACCATTCTTCTTGTGCGTTGAGGACTTTGAAGATGAGGACTTTGTAGATGAGGACTTTGAAGATTTCTTCTTTTTCTTCGAGTCATCAGAACTGTCATCCTTGTATTTCTTCTTCTTCTTTGATTCTTTTTCCCAGAGAGGACAGTCAGAGATGAAGTGACCAGGTTTCTTGCATCGGCGACAAGTTCTTTTCTTGTAGTCATCTGAGGAATCTAATTTCCTCATACAACCTTTTCATGACTTTCCAAACTTGCCTCTCCTTGAGAACTTTTGGAATTAACTCACGGGCATTGCTAACTCCTGACTAAGTTCTTGAGGATCACCAAGGCTACTATCAGAATCTTCGCCTTCGGATGAGGAAATTTCTTTTTCTTTCAGAGCATGAGATCTTCCATAGCTTGGCCCGTAGAGGTCTCTCTTCTCAGCTTGTTGGAATTCATGAGTATTGAGTCTCTCAAGAATATCAGGAGGATCAAGAGACTTGTAGTCTCTACGCTCTTGAATCATCAAAGCCAGAGTATCGAATGAGGAATAAAGAGATCTCAATAGTTTCTTCACCACTTCGTGATCAGTGATATCAGTGGCACCAAGTGCTTGAAGCTTGTTGGAGATATCAGTGAGGCGATCAAAAGTTTGCTGAACATTCTCATTGCCGAGTATTTTGAAGTGGTTGAAGATATTGTGAAGAACATCAACACGAGAGTCACGTTGAGTGGAAACACCTTCGTTGACTTTGGAGAGCCTATCCAAGATAAGCTTAGTAGACTCCAAAGCACTCACTCTGCCATACTGACCTTTGCTCAGATGGCCGCACATGATATTCTTCGATTGAGAATCGAGTTGCTTGAGTCTCTTCACATCTGCAGCGTTGATCGTGGGAGTAACAAAGGGAACACCATTTTCCACAACATACCAGAGATCGTTGTCAATAGCTTCAAGATGCATGCGCATCTTGTTCATCCAGTAGGGGTAGTTCGGCCCATCGAGGTAGGACATCCCGCAGAAACCTTCATCATACCTGCAGTCGACATAACTAGAACTCTAGGTGGTTAAACCAAAATCACACAGAACAAGGGAGTACCTTGCTCCGATACCAATTGAAACTGCATTATATCGACTAGAGGGGGGGTTCATAGGCGATTTTTACAAATTTGTCACTTAAGGAATTTCAACTTGAGGAATTTGAAATGTGATGAATAACTAGCAGCGAATAAGTACTCAAGTGCATGATAAACATAGCAATAGCATAGTCATCATGATGAAATAGAACATGCACGGATTACATGTAGCATGATACAAGATAAGCAGGTGAGGAACAAGGTAACTTGAAGAATTTGAGGTGAGGAAATTGTGAAAGTCTTCGCTCAACTTCTTTAAATAGTAAAGATCGATTTCATCAACAGTTATATGAGGAAACGAATGGGTTGAGGAAATAGAACTAGGTGCTCGATGAAGAAGTTGGTTTGATGACCCAGTTCCTACTGCTGTGACAGTCGTACATATGGTTTGGAGCGGCCTGGTATTTCAACCAGAGGACACACAATCCTTAACGTATTCCCCTTGAGCTAAGGTCAAAGAGTCCTCGCCCAACACTCGTGGTAAGTCTTCAGGGTAGACTTTGAAAACCCTCACAAACTGGTCACCTGGCGATCCACAATTGGCTGCTGGATGCTCTAGACGAAGGTCACTCCGTGATCCCCAATTGACTGCAGGATGCACTAGACCATGACGCCTAATCGTCTAGAAGATACACAGTCTTCAAAGGTAACAAGCATCGGTTCCACACAGGAACAATATCTTCAGTGATGCTCAATCACTTTGGGTTTGGTGGTTTGGATTTGGGTTTTTCCTCACTGATGATTTTCTATCAAAGTCCTCGAAGGATGGGTTGCTCTCAAATGACAAGTGTCAGTTCTCTCTCGGAGCAACCAACCAACTAGTGGTTGTGGGGGGTGGCTATTTATAGCCAGGGTGCAACCTGACATGATAAGACATAAATGCCCCCAATGATATGACCGTTATGTGCATAAGAATGATTGGGGACAGCTGGTGCTAAGCACGGCAACAGTTGGAATTTCGAACTATGAAATTCCTCAGGCTTATCATATTCCTCACTTGTAGTCAATTTGCACTGGCGAAATTCTAACTCCTTAGTCAGACCAATTTCCTTAGAGACCAGAAGAACAACGTCTCTGTCATTGAAGAACTTGACCGAGTTGTAAGAGATTTCCAAAAGGCTTCACTCGAAGGATTGGATAGGTTGAGGATTAGGAGTTGAGCATGAGTTGGAAATTTTCCTCAGTATTAGCTCATCCCCCTTTAACAGTACGGTGTTTCCTATGACGTAAAGAAAGGAAGTGAAACTATGAAAACAAAAGTCTGCATGCTTCATGGTCCTCGTTCATATCTTCAAGGTCACCCCAACTTCTTCATTTTCATAGTCTTCAGGGAATACCAAAGTCTTCAACAAAGTCTACACCAGAGTCTTCACCAAAGTCTTCAGTTGAAGGCATACATTTTTAGGGGTCGATAATCACCGGATATATCAAACTCCTCATCGACTTATAGAGCCTGTGTACACTTACAAATGCATCAGTCTCTTAACCTATAAGTCTTCAATACACCAAAATCACTAAGGGGCACTAGATGCACTTACAATATCTAAGAAGACTTTCATTTCCATTCATGTCCTCTTAAATTATTCAAGGGTCTCATATCATCATGTTCTTAATTGTACCGGTGCAATCTCTCTTTTTAAGCAATTGTCTCAATGGTGGTTTCTTTGAGTGGGCCCATAACCCACATGTGTTTGCCCAGGATCTTACCTAGCTCTTCTAATCTGTCCGGAGATGTCCCCAAGTTCTTCTCAACATGATGTAAGAATGAATTTCATCAGCCATATTCCTTCTTGAACATCGCTTCTAAATTATTTTCATTGTTGTCTCAACCTTCTTTATTCGTTATTCTGAAGTGTCTCAGTAATTTGTGGTGTTGTTTCTTGTCATCATTCTCTGCACTGAAGACCGAAGGAGAGTTCTCTTAAATCTTAATCCATTCTCCTAGAGATTCATGTTTTCAGCTTGTTGCTATCATCTCAAATTGTTTTTTATCATGAGTAATTCCATCCATATCTATCTGGTGCACTTCAGTGTTCTCGATCCTCCGAAGGCCATCATTTTAGAAGATTTCTTCGGTCTCAGCTTTCAGCTTTCGTTCTCAAACTTCTTCTTAATTGGTGTCCCTTCGTTCGTATCTTTATTATTCATGTGCTTCGTTCAAGTCTTCTGCTAGGTGGATCATGATCTCTTTGTTCCCATGAATCATCATTCAATCGTAGTATCCTCATTCCTTGTGAATTCGTACCGGTGTTCTCGTTGAAGACTTCTTCAAGTTTGTGATCTATCTCTCTCTCTTCAATTCTTTGCAAGAAGAATAAGTGGTGTGTGAAATCCGTTGCTTGTCATCAATTGAACTTGATGAAGGATAAGCATAACATAATTCTTATTCTTGTTTCATCAAGGTGATATCTATCCTTCTTCCGGAATTTTTCATGGTATCAATTCTCAATTCTAAGTTGCTTATCTTTTTCTTTCCGGAGTTCCATGTTTTCTCAAGCATCTCTTCGCGAGGCCTCATCTAAATCATGGCAAGGCATCAATCTTGTTCTTTTGTAACCTTCAATTCTTTCCTATCATCCTCTCATTTCTGGAGGTTCTTCATGGTAGTTTGTTAAGGATGTAATTCTTCGCGAATTGTTCTTCAAGATTCTTGTTGGAGGTGCTTATGTGTTCTTTCCCTTGGATTTCTAAGTTCAACTCCTTCTCCATTGTCTTTTGAGATGGTGTTATTAAATTCATGATTATGAGGAGTCTCGAAGGAAAATTTCAAGAATAAGATAAGTAAACCCATCTTCTTTTCTCGAAGTTATCTTGGGTCAGATTTCACCAAAAGCATTTCCTAACGATTGCTGCTATCATGGTGTTATGAATGATCCAAGTTTCCTCCTTCTCCTCTTGGTGAAAGAAGTTTTGCATATCTTCTTGCTCTCAAGCAATCAATTGTTTGTGTTGTGGCAGGTTGTAACCTCATAATTTTGAGATATTTTCCATCAGCCCATAACAAGCTATTCTTTTCATTGTTGATTCTTAATCAACTCCATTCAACCTATGCTTTTCAAATTCATTTATGCTGGAGTTATCTTGGGTCGGATTTCACATAAAGCATTTCCTAAGGATTGCTGCTATCATGGTGTTATAAATGATCCAAGTTTCACTAGTAGAATGTCGATCTTTAGTCCCGGTCGGGATGGGCCTTTAGTACCGGTTCCCCAACCGGTACTAAAGGGTCGAGACTGAAGGCCCAGACCTTTAGTATCGCTTGGACCACAGACCGGTACTACCAGTACTAAAGAAAAAAATTCGTTTTTTTCATTTTTTTGGAAAAAAATTGTTTGATTTTCAAATTTCCGAATTTAATCTTTAACTACTCCCCATCACTGCTCAATTTGATTTCTAATCTCTAATTACCCCTCATCATTCCAAATCGTCTAACTTCCCGATCGGTCAGTCATCCTCTCACTACTCTAGCCTGAGCATGCTTAACTTTCAAGTTCTATGCACCCTTGTTTCCAAGTCTGCACTAGTTGTTTTCCTACCAATAGTAAGTTGTCAATCCTATTAACCTTTAGGACCTTAACTTGACCATGAAGTCACACGTTACACCGTTTGAGTTTGAAACTATTATTCTTAAAACCAATAATTATTAAGTAGCACACTAATATTTCTTGAATAAGTAGTTTGACCAAAGTTTGACCGTACTTTGACCAGATTTGACCAAAATTCAAAAAACTAAAATAATTATTTGGCAGCACTAATATTCTTGAATAATTATTTAGTAACACTAATATTATTGAATAAGTAGTTTGACTAGATTTAACCAAACTTCAAAAAAACTGAAGTTTGAGCATAACTTTTTTTCCTTTTAGAATTTGAGGATTCTAAAAATTGCAAAATGGCGTAAGCCGTCAAATTCGGATGCGGATTTTCGTTCTGAACATTTTTGATATATTATACGTTTCTTCCAACATCGTATGCAAAAGTTACACCCGTTTTACGTTTTCATAACATTTTTTTGCAAAACATGTTGAAATTTATGCTTTTTTAATTTCCTAACTAATAGATGTATTAACATAACTACATCTCGAAGGAATTTTTGAAGTTTTAATAATTTTCTTTTGTTTTTTTCAAAACTGAAATGGCGATACCCCAACGGTCACGGGGGGGGGGGGGTAGAGACAAATTTCAGACCAGCTCTAGAGGGCCTTTAGTACCGGTTCGTGCCACGAAACGGTACTAAAGAGGCACGCGGGGCCCAAGTCTTTAGTACCGGCCAGTGTTACCAACTGGTACTAAAGGGCAACCTTTAGTACCGGTTCTTGCCATGAACCGGTACTAAAGAGGCACGCGGGGCCCGTTCTGACCAAAAGCCTGGCATGCCCCCTTTAGTACCGGTTCGTGACACGAACCGGTACTAAAGGTTCCTTACGAGCCGGTACTAAAGGTCGCCGGCACGAACCGGGACTAATAGCCTCTTTAGTACCGGCTCGTAACCAGACCGAGACTAATGCTCGGGACGAAAGGTCTGTTTTCTACTAATGTTTCCTCCTTCTCCTCTTGGTGAAAGAAGTTTTGCATATCTTGTTGCTCTCAAGCAATCAATTGTTTGTGTTGTGGCAGGTTGTCACCTCATAATTTTGAGATGTTTTCCATAAGCCCATAACAAGCTATTCTTTTCATTGTTGATTCTTAATCAACTCCATTCAACCTATGCTTTTCAAATTCATTTGTGCTGGAAATTGTCATTTTCTTATCCGTTCTTTTCCATCCATCAATCCAGTTTCTATTCTCTTGTTATGGAGGTCTTGTGATGTTGCTCTCTTCAATCCATCATCTTGCTTTATCATGATCATGTTCTTTCTTGCTTGTTCATTTAACCGGAGTGTTGTGAAATCTTTCACGATCCTTCCATCTTACGAAGTTTTGCTTCCAATCCAACTGAAGTTTGGTGTATCTCTTACAATTTCTTTCCATCATATCAATTTTGCCCCTCTATCCTACTGAAGTGCTGCCCAAATTTCTTGCGAATCCTTCCTTGTTCCTTGTGTCATATTTCATCTCGTTGAAACCTTCAATCATCATTGGTTTCATTCGTTTGTCAGAGAAGCAACTAATTCTTACCTCTTGCTCTTTCTCTTCCCCTTCTCATTCTAGATCTCGGGACGACATCCTCTTGTAGTGTGGGAGAGTTGTAACAGCCCGGGACCAACGCTCCAAAAGATTCTTCTTTTATTCCATTGTCGTCTGGTGTTTCATTTGGTTGTTGCATTCATCATCGCATCATTCACATCATCTGCATAACATCGGCATTTTGTCAAGATGAGTTTTCAAACTTTCATCTGTTCGTAGTCGTTAGTTCTCTCCGTTCTTGTCGTTGTCCATTTTGAGACCAGCCACACACGCACGCGCCCGCGGCATCATTTAAAAAACCGTTTTTAAAGTGCGCGAAATATATTCTCGGATTGGGTCCAAATTTGGCGTGGGGTCTTGTTTTATTGTCGGTAGACCGCCCGCCAAATTTCGTCGCAATCAGAGGTCGTTTTATACCCCAACGGTCAGTCGTAGCAGTGCAGTCATCGGTTTATCTGTCGGACATTTTCGGTGTTTTGAAAACTCATGTCATGGGCCGAAACCTACCTCTCTCCTCAGCCACAACCCCTCTCCACAGTCCACTAGCCCACCTAGCTAACACCCTCCAACCGGAGCCGTTCGATCTCGATCGGAGCGCTCGGAACGATGCAAAACCTCCCCTAACTCCTAACCCCTGCCTATATAAACCACCTAGTCCATTTTTAGACCAAACCCTAGAAATCCCCCTCGAATTCTGCCCTAACCCGCTCATGCGCCACCACCCTATCCTCCCACCTCGTTTTCCATAGCCACCCAAACTCCACTCGATCTGGACCGCCAGATCTCAGATCCGACGGCCCAGAGATTCTCCTGCAGCCCCGCAGCTCCACCCAGCGCTATCAACCACCAGCCCCTCGTTTCCGATCTGATCGAAAGCCAGACCCGAGTGGCGCCCCAAATCCCGCGCCCGTCACGCCAACCGCCGTCGGCCGCCGCCGGAGCTCCGACGAGCCCCGACGCCGGCGAGCTCCCCTCGCGCCCCCTTCCTCCTCTCTTCCTCTCTCTCACCTCACTCTCTCTCTCTCCCCCCGCAGGAACCCGCCATGGCCATCGCCCCGCTGCAACCCCTTCGCCATGCCTCCTCCGCGGCCAGATTCAGCGCCCCACGGCCGGATCCGCCGGTGACCAACCCATTTCCGGTTACCCCGCCACCTCCAACCTCCTGCAGCCTCGCCATGGCGCCTCCTGCAGACTGAGATCCAGTGACTTCACTTGGTGAAGTCACGCTACAACTTTACCCGCCTAATCTCCATCCAATTCATATCCTACAGTCCAGACCACACAAGGGAAAAGACTCTCAATACTTAGCAGTTTTCAGCGTAGCAGCAAACAGCTATACAGACTAGCTGCAAACAATACAGTGGGACTTGAATTCAGTTTTATTTGAACAGATTGAAACCCAAAAAATAAAAAACTGTAGATACTCATGAGCAGACACCGAATCTAGTAGAACTTGATATTAAAAGGCTGCAGCGCATAATATCCGAATGCTACATCAATAAGTGCCAATGTTGAGTAATCATCTACACAAAAGCAGGCCATTTCACTTATACATTTTGGCCAAAAGAGACTATCGTAACACCCCCCTCTCCAAATACTGTTGTTAGCACTGTCCAAAATACTACCTAACAACATTGAAGATATTAGATCATATCATCATAAAGATATCATCGTCAACTCGTCAAGTTGTCAAGAGCTCGGTAAAGCTGTCAATTGCATCATATTCTTGACGCTTCTCACTATTTTCTTTCACCTGCACTTGCACTTGAGGTTGCAAACTATTGCCATTGTTCTCCACTTGCACTTGAGGTTGCACACTATTTTTTTTATTTTGTTGTTGTTGCTGCAAATAAAAATGAAAAATTAATTTGTTAGTACATGAATAAATAACAACTGATATTACATACATACTACACCTTACCTTTGCTCCTTTTTTTGTCGTTGCCGCTGATTTAGGTTGTTTCGCCCCTTGCGTAACTTCTCAACCCAAGTTAGCTTTCTCCTTCAATTTTTAGATGAAACCTCCTTTTTCTTCAGTTTTGCAGAACTAAGCAAGTCATCGGCTTGCTCCACATTTGGATCAACATTTTCTTGATCATTGGAACATCCATTCATAGCAGTAGTAGTTGATGCATTGAGTTTATCCTCTAGTTGTGGCCAAAGATAACGAAGTGTATTTTCTAGCAGCAAACGACATTCAGGAGAGTTGGCATTTTTATATGTCATATCGTGAAATTGATGAGACATATCTTTGTACCAAAGTTGAGCTTTCAATTTTGGATTTTCTACCACTTTCCTTCCTTGCCTCTCTTGTATACTTCCATTGCGTGCTTCTCTAGTCCATCGCGTTAGGTTATATCCTCCTCACAATCCAACTGTAGTGCATATTGGAATGATGGATTCTCAGCAATTTTGTCATGAAAATATTTCAACATACTTCCAGCTTGTCCAAAAGCCAACTCCCTCTGTCGCTTGGTTCGCAAATGATTTTTTTGGTCACGGCAAGTATATCCAAGGTTAATCGGTCCACCAACTTGACGAGAGGCAAATTCATGTGCAGCTTGTGGCATAATACCGGAATCATCAGCGGTCTCAATTTCAAAAGCTTGTCGTTCTGAAATCTTTGTTTGGGATACCATCAAGTGGCGGGTTTGTGGCAATTGAAGCAAGTGGTTGTGTTCAAGCACAACCTCAGTTACTTCATAATTTCCGGCCTGTCGATCCAATTGAAAACATATACGAGCTTGGCAATTGGTTCTTGTTTAAGCTCTAAAACGCTTTGGTGCATGATCAGTTTGCCCTTTTCTTTCATGACCCTCGTTGGAACAAACAAATCTGCATGAACCAACCTGACCATCAAGTCTGCTTTTGTTTGTGTATCTCCTTCTCACATCAAAGCCGGTGTGACCCCCATATGCATTCCAAAATGCTCAAGCCTCATCTACACTTCTGAACCTCATACCAACTCGAGGTATTCCCTCACCAATTTCTGCCATCCCACAACACTGAAAATTGTGAGGCACAAGAGAGTTCTCACACCTGAAAAAAGTTCAGTTCGTGACAAAATAGTATGCTGGAGATGTTATTTCTACAGCCATGGGACTACCAAATACAACGATTTCAACAACGATTGTACAAACAAAGTGTAGACATGCAGTGATTTTTGCATCAATCAATCCATCCATCTAACAAATTCAATCATTAATCCATCAACACATTATCACATTTATCTATCAGCATCAGCTATCATCAGTACATGCTTTTTTTGCATTACATGAATGACGAAACAGAGTGAATGAAAGAAGGGATGCCTCACCGTGAGCGTGGGCGTGGTCTCCTCCTCGAGTGGGCTGCTCTTGGCCGTCGAGGTGCAGCGCCGGAGGACGTCCAGCTGTAGCTGAAGCGCGTCGGTTGGCCGTTGAGATGTAGCAACTGGAGGCCGCCGAGATGCAGCAGCGAGAGGACGTCGAGGAGCAGCAGCGGGAAGGCCCTGGCCGGTAGCGGCGTCAGCCTGGCCGACGGCGGCTCAGCAACCTTAGTCGAGCTGCGGGGCGGGCGGAGCTGAAGGACAGGGCGGGGCGGACTGCGTGGCGAGGAGGTCTGCGGGTTGGACCTGGCCGGCGAAGACGGCGACGGCCCGGCCGCCGCCGGCGACGAGGTGGGCGTGAGATGTGGGACTCCCAGTGACGGCGCGGGAGAGTTCTGGATGTGCCCGCGAATCCCCAAACTGCTAAGTTTTGCCTTGTGTAGTCTGGACCGTAGGATGTGAATTGTGTAGAGATTAGAAGGGTAAAGTTGCAGTGAAGTCACTGAATCTCAGTCCGTTGACTCCGCGCAAGGAGCCGGCCCAGCTCGCCCCTGCCAGCAGCCGCGCGGGCCAACCGACCTCGCCTGGCAAGGCCCAGTCTCGCCGCAGCTACATGGGCCAAGCTCGACATGGTGAGGTTCAGAGCGCCTAACCCTCGTCCGTGGGCGCATTATACTATACTACACTCACCTATTCGTTGTTGGGCTAGCCAGTCTCGGCCCAAGATTTTTTTTTCGCTGCGATTTTAATAATGAACCAGTGAATTTCAGTTTTACAGAAAAACCTTTAAAACTCATGCATTTAATAACTCGAGATCCGCACATCATATGAGCCGCCGTCGAAATGTGTTTAAAATGTATATTCACAATATCCAGCTCTCGCATGTGTTTAAAATGATTAACTTGTTGTTTCCTTTGTTTTTGCATTAATGCCATGTCGAAATGAATTGTTTAATAACCTTTAAACCGTAGCTCCGGTGCAAATGTTTTACATATGTTACTTTACTAGAAAAATGTGTAGAATCTTATGGTGACATTTATTTTGGTGTTTAACAACTCTAAAATGGTTATTAGGGCAGAACAGTACTGAAACCTTAATTATTATAAGTTGCAAGCATTGAAAAAACACACTAAAAAGACTAAGTATATTGTTCTCCAATAATGAGCATCATTCACAAGTTGAGGCATGATTTCCCTACAAAACAATAAGTTGGGATTGACTGTAGCTCCTAGTTATTGTCGAGGTACTTTATTCATAGATGGAGGCAGGTGGACAAACCATCCTTGCACATTAAGTTGAACTTCTTATGACAGGTTAGATGAGTGTCAAGTGTGGCATGTTATTTATGATGGGGCAAGTGCACTCACCACGCAACCGCCAACGCCTCGTTGTTGCTGCCACGACCATAGGGCGAGGTGGATGCCGGCAGTATAGTACCCGTGTGTTGCCATGGGTGACAAACATTAAAAATGATCAATGATCAAAGGGTATTTGGTCAAAGTACTGTTAGTTCTACTTCACATATTGCTACCACGATGCATTACAAGTTTCATATATTTTTTTGTTCAGAAAATTTTCAGCTAAGTAGAAAGTGTATATAATACCGCCATCTTAATCTCTACTATTAAAGGGCTACTACATCAAGGCCATAAGCCTGCCTAAAGAAATGGCGAATATGCTCATTCAAATGCTCGGTAAGGAATGAAATTATTGAAATCACACCTGCAAGAGAAACCTTAACAGCTAGCATTTTGATTATGACCATAATGAACATACAGAAAATAAGAAGCATGGTGCTCACAAAAGTGTACTCACTCCGATAGCTGTGCCGCAGATTTAAGGTAAAACCTGGGATATCATCCTTAACTAAAGTCTCCCAGACGAATTAGCTTATGTTTCATGGGCAATATTAATGTTATCAATATGAAGTACACCTGCAACAACTTTTAATATAGTTTCATGTATAATAATAAATAAATAATGTGTAAGTTACTATTCCTAAAAATTGATAGTTTTCTTAGATTAAGGTATAATATGACCTTGGCGTGAATATAGACACACACCAAAGATTTGTTATTACAGGAAACAAAGTGAGGGGTTGGGAGCCTTTTGATTTGGAAAAGGTAGATGAGCTAGGTGGTATGAAAAAGTAAACAACCATCAAAGAAAAATAACATGGGAAACTAACCAATCTAGTGTGCCACCCCAACATTGACAGTGTGGAAAAGTACAGTGAGAATCCAAACTTCCTCACCAATTTCTTGAATTCGTGGCTCAGGTAGCATCTACTGCAACTACAACTGAAGTCATGGTGTCTCCAACCACGTGCCCTTTCGCTGCACGGTGATGCGAGAAAAGATAAGGTCGTCGTTAATGGCTGACGCTGATGTGAACGAGGCAAACTAGAGATTTTGCTTGTCAACTCAATGAGTAGACACTATGATGTACACAACCTTTGCTTGTCAAGCCCCATCTTCGGGTTGTGTCCAAAATAACTTATTGCTCTTGGCTATACGTACTCAAGTTACAGTATCCCTTGGCTGTATGCACCCAAGTCACATGGTCATAGTTAATTTTCTCTGTGCCAAACTCGACAGTAGAATTTGAAGGAATTGGCAATCAACTATTGACAGGTGTCTTCCCGTACCTTGCTGCGAACACAAATATTGGCTCTACCTATAGCGGGAGAGAGTTTAACAATACGACACTGGGACTCATAGTCTTATCATTAAACAAGCTACAAATATTAGTTCCGACGTAAGTGTCAGGTTACGATGCAAAAAATGACCACACAGTACATCCTGCACCCATTGTGTGCTGGCTACACACTACATTTTGGTCTTCCAAAATATTTTAAATGTAGATTTTTTTTTCATTGGCAGCATATTAGAGCAGTAGAACCTTTAGTGTCCAGAAGCGAGATTACCGAAATATTATAGCATTACAAAGAAAAGGGTGATAAAGAATAGAAGACAAGTATTACCCAATGTAGACACACATAACCTCAGAAGTATTCAGAATTTCCCATGGGACCACATCAACGCACCGTGTACATCTCATAAGCTGCAGCATGCATGTGGGAAAAAATGATTTTTGTAATCATGTGAGAGGGATTTCAAAGCAGTTTCCATATTTTCTATCTTTGTGTCTAATGTTACAAATCAATGATTCGAGGAAGAATTTGATTTTGAAATGTCAATGCCAAAAAAAGCGATTCATGAACACATGGACTTTGTAAGATTAATGTTAGGGTTCTAAAAGTCTGAACCTTCTGTGGACTGAAGAGTATATGACTTTGCAGGATTAATAACAGGTGTAGTACCCTAGCTACTTGGCAGAATTAGTTCGCTCCAGGAACATATGTCTAGATTGGTGAGTTGGTATCTGAAATCCATCCCTCTTTCGGTGCCTATCTATCTACATTCTTGTGTTGCGAACCAATCGACATTCTGTCAAATAATTTCTAAGCTATCTGCAGGATTGGTAGTTGTACTGCGTTCATCAAAATCGAGCCGAGATAGTAGCATTGGAGTGGATGTATGTACCTTCGATCTTCCTTTCCCTCTTGTAGAACGACACGATCGTGTAGGCTACGTCTCCTAGCAGCATCTGCACATTGAGAAAAAGAGCATGACAGACGAGATGATCAGTGGCAAACACACCATTCATCTCACCGAAGCCTTACAGATTATACAAAGATAAAAATATGTTGTCCATGAGTCCGTCAATCCTCGCCAGGTAGGTAACATCGGCCGAAGCATCGGCGGCCGCGGCCAATGCCGTCGGAACTATGCCAGACTTCCCGAGGACAACCCACCTACAAATTGAGATCAAACCATCTTACACAAAATCCACGAGTAAATTAGCACAGCGTACAAAATAACCGAGGTCTTGCTAGGAGGATACGTTCCCATAGTCATCGGCGGATGGATTCTTGCTTGTGCTGCATCGGAATTGGAACATTGCACAAATAAAAATAAAAAAAAGGGGCACAAAATTGCATCCGTGAATCAACCTTGAACCGAGAAAAAATGGGAGAGAGAAAGAATGCGGCCATACCATGGGTCTTCTTGGACGGACAGGATGGCGGCGGTAGGCAGCAAGCGACTCGATCCATTGATTGGAGGATCGATTCGAAGAGCATACGCTTTGGGTGGACGAAGGGGAAAAGGAGCGAATGGAAGTACAACAAAGTGAGGAGGGAGGCCGAGACCCACCTAGGCCAGGCGTGTCGTCGCTACCTGATGTACATGGCTGCTAGGCGGAGTGGTAGTGGTGGCCGGCTGGGAAGGGAGGTTATGGCGTCGGGCTGATCCGTAGCTGGTAGATCAATGGGAGGCGGCACAAGGAGGGAGGGCTTGGAGTTGGGAGAGTAGGTCGGGGGTTGGGGGCATCGTCCGTTTTTTTTTATTACATGCGAGGGAACCTTGTTCGTCCGTTTTATTTTTGAAATGTGGGAGGGGATTACGTGCGACGGGGCCTCATTGGTCTGGGTTTTTTTTCGTGCGAGGGGTTTTCTTCCGTGACTTGTGAGGTAAAAGCAAGAGGGTAGATGGTGGGATGGAGGGAGACGAAAAAAAGACCAGGTAGGAAATGAGACGAAAATAAACCCTGAACGCCGGCTACCAAGTCCCCCTTTAGAAGTAGAGAAATGAGACGCCGAGTTTGTTCGAAAGAGGGAAAGATATCTCGCGAAGAAAGTGGACTGCCAAATCAAGGGAACAAGCATTTATTTTTCAGATTTTGAGGTGATTATTGTGTTTCTGAGTTTATGGAGTTATCATATGGTGAATTGATTGATTACCATAATTTCCATATTATCATATTAGAGTTTTTCCTGAGTTTATGGCCTTACCATATGTGAATTGGCAAGGAATGTTAATTAATGTAATTTGATGATATGTGAAAATATTAATTAATGCGAGTGAGCAACTTATGATAAGATTAATTAATTCATGTTTGACTTTTAAAGGTTTGTTATAAATTAATCTTAATAGATTTTTTCATATAAATATATTACTAAATATATGACGACGGAAGGAGGGGCGAAAAAAACCGAACAAAAAAATAAACAAAGATGAAAGAATGAAGAAAAAAATCGAGATTAAAACTAGTACCAACTATTCCTTTAGAAATGGAGATGCATGCGATGAATTTATTTTCACAGCATCGGGTGCGTAGCCCGACCGAGTAAATTGGGTGGCGACAAACTTTCGTCCTTGTTTTCTGGTTTCTGCCAATGCCATGTGCCCAACGTACTCTTACGTTACACCGTGGCTGGTACTAGTACTTTTGAGATGACCACGTGGCCATGAATCTAGATGCATGATTCAGTTCAGTGGACAATCGCTTTCTTCTTCACCCGTCCCACAACCCGAGGATAAGTCGTGACTTCTGACCACAAGTTGATGGTCCATGCAAGCATATGCGTCGATGCAGATCCGTCACGTACATCGGTGCCCATATTAACGCCCAACAGGCAACAGCTACCAACCGTGCACCATTAGTTAGACTGCTACTCACAGTGCTATGTTGCCGACTCGCAAAACTGTGGGCTCACATGTCCTCGTGTTAGACATATAGGTAGGAGTTCTAGCGGAAATTGCTTTTGGAGGCCTAGCTTCATGCAGGCCTTCAAATATAAACTATAAAAATTGAAGAAAATTTATATTTTCACATTTCAAAAAATTCTAAAAAAATACAGAGATATGTAAGGCGTAGCAGACATGTGTGTAAATTTTTAGAAAAAAATACGTTAAAATGGTATATGTACAAAATAGATAAATCTGGCTTTTTTAACACATGATACTATTATCATCCTAGGCCATGAATTTGTCTTTTTTGTGTAGATCGTATTTCAAGGCATTTCATCTTTATAATTTATACACATATACATAACATCCTTTTTTACTTAAATAATTTTTTTTAGATTTTCTTTAAATCAAAAAGGTTGATGTCGTGGAAACAAGTCTGACAGTAGAAGATATGGGTACGAATGAAGAAGGCAGAGTCCTAGCTACGGCGAGGGTATACACACAGATGTATGAGTTCAGGCCCCTCTCGTGGAGGTAAAAGCCCGACGTCTCAGTGCTCGGAAGCTTATGTCGTGTGGAATATGGAGATTACAACAGTGTTGTTAACCCTTGTACAGGAGGGGGAGGGGTGGCTTATATAGAGTCCGCTACCCCTCATAATTGTCCTGCAGTCAAGAGCCGATCGTGGGATGTAAAGGTTGCAGTTACATGTAACGTACGTAATAAAAGCTAATAAAGACCATTGAACCGACGTCCGCCCGTTGGGCTCTTCGCAACGGCTCCCGATCTCCTGGCGTCGAGTGCAGCGAAGCGTGTCGATTGTCACGCGATCGCCGAGTGGGAAGAGGGCTTCCGAGTGAAGTACTGTCTAGTGACCTTTAGGCGCCTCTAAGTACACACTCGGAAGTTCATGCTTCATCTTCAGCTCCTCCATGGTGATGTCCTTGGGAAAGGTATGTGGGCCCTGCTTAAGACCCTACCCTAGGTACATATACTCGCCATTAGCCCTCGAATGGATCAGGGTGTGAATGGGAAAGGAAGACTTCAAAGTCGACTTTGAGCTGGTGCGTCTAATCCTTGGAGAAACATCTTGAGCTTCTGTGAACTTTATGTCGATTGAATCTTGGCCTTCGAAGTCTAATTGGATTTGTCACGAAAAACCTTCCGAATGATATTCGAGGCATCAATGAAATTTGCGCCGACTGGATTCTTGCCCGTTCGCCCGGATCTATTCAGCCTTAAAAGTGCTCGAGTGAATATTAGGGATCTGCCCTGTACCGAGTGATCCGAGGGTCTCTTGAGAAAGGGCGGGTCGGCCTGTCAAACCCGGATTCTTCGGGATATGAAAATCTGGGCAGCGCGCGAGAGCGCGCGAAACCGACGGCGCGATCTGGGCAAGCGGGCGCACGACGCCTCGATTTTTGTGCCAGACATTTCGCACGACGCCTCGATCTTCATGCCAGATATTTCGCAACATATCGGGCGCTGTCAGCGGTTGGCATGTGCGGTTATCTCACGGGCCCCCTGGTCAGTGACCCGCTCGACGGAGCATAAAGCCTCTTTCGGCTCGGCCCGCACGGCGTCCGCTGCAGTCTTTCGCCCCTTTCTTCCCTCGTCTCCTACCTTCGCCATTGCCCCTCGCTTTGAACCGACGACAGCCGCCGCCCGGAGATGACGAAGAGCGCCACCGAGAAGCTTGAGCAGGCGAAGAGGAGCGCCTCGACACGCAAGGGCAAGAAGCCCTCGACCGCTCGGTTCACGGCGCCCGCGGGCTAGATGCAGGGGGACTTTCTCCCTTCTGTCGTCACCACCGAGGACGTCGAGGGTCTAGTCGCCGACGGGCTCGTGGCCCACAGAGGGTGGAGGCTTCCCAAGGGCGAGATCGAGCCTGCGCCGCGCGACGTAGAGCGGGTACTCCTTTTGTCTCATGTAGAAAGGGGTTTCTCCCTGCCTCCCCATCCGTTCTTCCGTGGGTTCTTGAATTTCTTCGGGGCATAGCTGCATCACGTGCCGCCGAATACCATCACTTATTTGTCAGCGTTTATCACTCTGTGCGAGTGTTTTCTTGGTGTCTCGCCCCATTGGGGGTTGTTCAAACACCTCTTCAAGTCAGATCTCAGACCGTGAAGAAGGCCCTCCCGAATGACGAGAAGACTAATGTCCTCCAGATGTGCGGGGGTCTTAGTGTGCAAAAGAGAGTACGAAGTTCTTTTCCTCCCCTCTCTTTGCCCGAGTCGGTTCAGGGGTGGCAGTCGACCTGGTTCTATTGCCGGGACGCAGCGTCGCCGAATATGTCGACTGGTCTCTCCCCTTTCACGCTGGACCGCTCTGCCGCCCCCAAGTCCTTGAAGAAAGTAGCTGCGGAGGCCGTCCAGGTAGGAATCTTGGTCAAGGCGGTGGTACAGATGATCCGAGGCGGGGTGATGGGGTTGGATCTGCTGCAGACGTTCCTGAGTCGACGTATACAGCCCCTCCAAGCCAGGGACCACACTATGTGGCATTACACCGGTACAGACGATACGACCAGGGCACACCCCGAGGAGGTTTCTCAGGATGTTGTTGAGCAGTGGCTTCAGAGCATCACTGGAACCTGCGACAACCCTGTGTGGGCGAAAAAATCCAACCGTATTCCGCCAGCAATCCGCCCAAGAACCTGGTGAGTGTCACTATGTCGACTCATCTGGAAATATTACCGAGTGTAATGTTGTCTTGTAAGTTGACGCCCATTTGAACCTTGCAGGAGTGGACAAACATGCACTCGCCCGTTCCCAATGGGGACCACATTGAGGAAGGCGTGGCGAGCGACGGCGGGAGTGTGGATGGTGACGACTCCTTCGATTCCAAGAGCGAGTACGAGGAGTCCGGCGAGGAGGAAGAAGTCGACGTACATCCTCGGCGTGAAGCTCGAACCAAGCTCTGTCAAGACCCCGCGGCCGCAGAGGAGCCGGCTCCAGGCCCCAGCGACAAGAACACAAAGCGAAGCCACCCTTCGATGGCCGAGCCGAGTGAGAAACCGGCCAAGCAGCCCAAGACGGATGTCGCCAAGCCCCGCAAAGCTTTGCCTCGGATGAGGATGGCTGTTCCAGTCGTCTCCGCGTAAGTGCTTGTTTCTAGAGGTTTTCGTCGACTGAAGCCTTGTAAAGTCTTGTATTGCTTATTGAATGTCGTATGATCTTTCAGAGCTGCGACGTCTGTGACCTCACCTCAGAAGGATGGCGGGTATGCCATGGAGATTGACACCGCGGACGCGGCCACCTCTCATCGTGGTTAGTGAACCGCTGGCTTGCTTGTACGTGACTTGTTATATGTGATTGCTGACACTTGTCTGATGTAGCTGCAGAAGTTATCCAGTTGGAACACGACGAGGTGCAGCAGGTTACTTCGCGTCCTCGCGTGCGCAGAGCTTCTTCGGCGCAGGTCCCACAGCGTCCGACGGCGGAGTCCTCCCTAGGGGCGGGCGGCTCGACCCAGCCCCAGGTCGAACATGTTGTGCTTCATTCGCATGCTCCTCCAACCATCTCGAAAGGTAGTGACGGCGACTCCCACAGGACCCGTTGAGGTTGGCTCGACTGCTCCATCAGCTATGTCGACTCTCCCCGTGACGACCTTCACTTTGCATCGCACTCCAGAAGACCAAACTGGGGCCGCAAAGGAAGCTCTGATTCAGGCGGAGCAGCTGATGCAGAAGTCAAAGGAGGCGTTCGAAGCGAAAGCTAGCGTTTGGCGTCAGCTCGGCGCTCCGCACCAACGTCCGAGTAAGTTGTATCGTAAGTCTGCTGTCGAGTAAACTTCCATCCTCTCTTTGTGGCTTTACACCCACTGGGTGTGTGGATTTTTTTCTGACAAGTTGCTCGACGGATCGAGGGCCAACTGTCTCAGTGGGGGCGCTCTTAGCGCACCCACTGGGTGTAGTCCCCGAGGCCACTGTCGAGTGCTTGATCTGGCAATGGTCTTAATGAAGACGTTTGAAGCGTAGCCACTCGACATGTCGAGTGGATTTTTGTTCTATACGTGATACGTGTTTCATGCAACCGCACCGTTCTGCTGCTACCTTGTAGGTTTCATGGATATTATTTATAAACCATGATATGACGTTGTATAAGAGTAGGGAGGTGCGGCGCTCGACGGGTCGAGAGTACTGACAGGACGGACCTTGTCGAATGTCTCGAGAGTCGGTGGGGGCACTCTTAGTGCACCCACTGGGTGGACATGTCGAGATTTTTTATATTTTCTGACAAGTTGCTCGACGGATCGAGGGCCAACTGTCTCGGTGGGGGCGCTCTTAGCGCACCCACCGGGTGTAGTCCCCGAGGCCACTGTCGAGTGCTTGCACTAGCAGTCGTCTTAATGAAGACGTTTGAAGCGTAGCCACTCAACATGTCGAGTGGATTTTTGTTGTATGTGTGATACATGTTTCGTGCAACCCCACCGCTCTGCTTCTACCTTGCACGTTTCATGGACATAATTTATAAACCATGATATGGCGCTGCATAAGAGTAGGGAGGTGCGGCACTCGACGTGTCGAGAGTACTGACAGGGCGGACCTTGTCGAATGTTTCGAGAGTCGGTGGGGGCACTCTTAGTGCACCCACTGGATCGACATGTCGAGATTTTTTATATTTTCTGACAAGTTGCTCGATGGATCGAGGGTCAACTGTCTCAGTGGGGGCGCTCTGAGCGCACCCACTGGGTGTAGTCCCCGTGGCCATGTTGGTAGACGTAGTAGTAAATCAAAATTTTCCTACGTTCACCAAGATCTATCTATGGAGAAACCAGCAACGAGAGGGGAGAGATTGCATCTTCATACCTTTGAAGATCGCTAAGCGGAAGCGTTACAAGAACGCGGTTGATGGAGTCGTACTCGCAGCGATTCAGATCGCGGTAGATCCGATCAAGTGCCGAACGGACGGCACCTCCGCGTTCAACACACGTGCAGCCCGGTGACGTCTCCAACACCTTGATCCAGCAAGGAGGAAGGAGAGGTTGGGGAAGGGCTCCAACAGCAGCACGACGGCGTGGTGGTGGTGGAGTAGCAAGGTATTCTGACAGGGCTTCGCCTAAGCGCTGCGGAGGAGGAAGAAGAGAGGTAGGGCTTCGCCGTGAGAGAGAGAGATCAAATCCTGTCTCAAAACATCCAAAACCTCAAGTATATATAGGAGGAGGGACGTGGAGGGCTGGCTTGGCCTCTACTCCAAAGAGGAGATGGCCGGCTGAATTAAAGGGAGAGTCCACCTCCCACAAGGGAGGTGGATCTCCTCCTTTTAAATCCTTTTTGCCTTATCTCCTTATCTCCAGCCGCATGGGCCTTTAGCAAAAGTCTTGCCCAGCCCAATAAGGGCTGGCACACTTTATCTAACAGCCCATGTGGTCCTTTGGTCGTCACACCCCTCCCGGGGGTCCTCCGGCACCCTCCCGGCACTCCCGGTACACTACCGATGAGCCCGAAAACTTTCCGGTGACCAAAACTGGACTTCCTATATATCAATCTTTACCTCCGGACCATTCCGGAGCTCCTCGTGACGTCCGGGATCTCATACGGGACTCCGAACAACCTTCGGTAATCACGTATACCTTTTCCCTATAACCCTAGCGTCATCGAACCTTAAGTGTGTAGACCCTACGGGTTCGGGAGACACGTAGACATGACCGAGACACCTCTCCGGCCAATAACCAACAGCGGGATCTGGATACCCATGTTGGCTCCCACGTACTCCACGATGATCTCATCGGATGAACCACGATGTCAGGGATTCAATCAATCCCGTATACAATTCCCTTTGTCTATCGGTATGGTACTTGCCCGAGATTCGATCGTCGGTATCGCCATACCTTGTTCAATCTCGTTACCGGCAAGTCTCTTTACTCGTTCCGTAACACATCATCCCGTGGCTAACTCCTTAGTCACATTGAGCTCATTATGATGATGTCTTACCGAGTGGGCCCAGAGATACCTCTCCGTCACACGGAGTGACAAATCCCAGTCTTGATTCGTGTCAACCCAACAGACACTTTCGGAGATACCCGTAGCGTACCTTTATAGCCACCCAGTTACGTTGTGACGTTTGGCACACCCAAAGCATTCCTACGGTATCCGGGAGTTACACAATCTCATGGTCTAAGGAAATGATACTTGACATTGAAAAGCTTTAGCAAACGAACTACACGATCTTGTGCTATGCTTAGGATTGGGTCTTGTCCATCACATCATTCTCCTAATGATGTGATCCCGTTATCAACGACATCCAATGTCCATGGTCATGAAACCGTGACCATCTATTGATCAACGAGCTAGCCAACTAGAGGCTCACTAGGGACATGTGATGGCCTATGTATTCACACATGTATTACGGTTTCTGGTTAACACAATTGTAGCATGAATAATAGACAATTATCATGAACTAGGAAATACAATAATAACCATTTTATTATTGCCTCTAGGGCATATTTCCAACAGTCTCCCACTTGCACTAGAGTCAATAATCTAGTTACATTGTGATGAATCGAACACCCATAGCGTTCTGGTGTTGATCATGTTTTGCTCGTGAGAGAGGTTTAGTCAACGGATCTGCGACATTCAGATCCGTATGCACTTTACAAATATCTATGTCTCCCTCCTGAATGTAATCACGGATGGAGTTGAAGCGGCGCTTGATGTGTCTTGTCTTCTTGTGAAACCTGGGCTCCTTCGCAAGGGCAATAGCTCCAGTGTTGTCACAGAGTAGAGTCATCGGGCCCGACGCATTTGGAATCACTCCTAGGTCGGTGATGAACTCCTTCATCCAGACTCCCTCCTTTGCTGCTTCCGAAGCAGCTATGTACTCCGCTTCACATGTAGATGCCGCCACGACGCTTTGCTTGCTGCTACTCCAGCTGACTGCCCCTCCATTCAAAATATACACGTATCCGGTTTGCGACTTAGAGTCGTCCGGATCTGTGTCGAAGCTAGCGTCGACGTAACCCTTTACGACGAGCTCTTCGGCACCTCCATATATGAGAAACATGTCCTTTGTCCTTTTCAGGTACTTCAGGATATTCTTGACCGCTGTCCAGTGTTCCGCTCCGGGATCACTTTGGTACCTCCCTACCAAACTTATGGCGAGGTTCACATCAGGTCTGGTACACAGCATGGCATACATGATAGAGCCTATGGCTGAAGCATAGGGGATGACACTCATCTCTTCTCTATCCTTTGCCGTGGTCGGGCATTGAGTCGTACTCAATCTCACACCTTGCAACACAGGCAAGAACCCCTTCTTGGACTGATGCATATTGAACTTCTTCAATATCTTTTCAAGGTATGTGCTTTGTGAAAGACCAATGAGGCGTTTCGATCTATCTCTATAGATCTTAATACCTAATATGTAAGCAGCTTCTCCAAGGTCCTTCATTGAAAAACACTTATTCAAGTAGGCCTTGATACTTTCCAAGAGTTCTATATTATTTCCCATTATCAGCATGTCATCCACATACTGTATAAGAAATGCTATAGAGCTCCCACTCACTTTCTTGTAAATACAAGGTTCTCCATAAACCTGTACAAACCCAAACGCTTTAATCACCTCATTAAAGCGAATGTTCCAACTCCGAGAT
This sequence comes from Hordeum marinum, assembly GCA_022496015.1. Taxonomy (NCBI): domain Eukaryota; kingdom Viridiplantae; phylum Streptophyta; class Magnoliopsida; order Poales; family Poaceae; genus Hordeum; species Hordeum marinum. Next base: position 580,567,925 of record CM039673.1, read on the forward strand.
GCTTGCACCAGCCCATAGATGGAGCGCTGGAGCTTGCATACCTTGTTAGCATCTTTAGGATCGACAAAACCTTCCGGCTGCATCATATACAGTTCTTCCTTGAGGAAGCCATTAAGGAATGCCGTTTTGACGTCCATTTGCCAGATCTCATAATCATAAAATGCGGCAACTGCTAACATGATTCGGACTGACTTTAGCATCGCTACGGGTGAGAAAGTCTCATCGTAGTCAACTCCTTGAACTTGTCGATAACCCTTAGCGACAAGCCGAGCTTTATAGGCGGTGACATTACCGTCCGCGTCAGTCTTCTTCTTAAAGATCCATTTGTTTTCAATGGCTCGCTTATCATTAGGCAAGTCCACCAAAGTCCATACTTTGTTCTCATACATGGATCCTATCTCGGATTTCATGGCCTCAAGCCATTTGTTGGAATCCGGGCCCGCCATCGCTTCTTCATAGTTCGAAGGTTCACCGTTGTCCAACAACATGATCTCTAGGACAGGATTGCCGTACCACTCTGGTGCGGAACGTGTCCTGGTGGACCTTCGAATAGCAACTTGATCTGAAGTTTCATGATCATCATCATTAACTTCCTCTCTAGCCGGTGTAGGCTCCACAGAAACAACTTCCTGTGCTGCGCTACTCTCCGGTTCGAGTGGAGGTACAATTTCCTCATCAAGTTCTATTTTCCTCCCACTTACTTCTTTCGAGAGAAACTCTTTCTCGAGAAAGGATCCATTCTTGGCAACAAAGACTTTGCCTTCGGATCGTAGGTAGAAGGTATACCCAATAGTCTCCTTGGGATATCCTATGAAGACGCACTTTTCCGCTTTGGGTTCGAGCTTCTCAGGTTGAAGTTTCTTCACATAAGCATCGCATCCCCAAACTTTTAGAAACGACAGCTTAGGTTTCTTTCCAAACCACAATTCATACGGTGTCGTCTCAACGGATTTAGACGGTGCCCTATTTAAAGTGAATGCGGCAGTCTCTAATGCATATCCCCAAAATGATAGCGGTAAGTCGGTAAGAGACATCATAGATCGCACCATATCCAATAGAGTGCGATTACGACGTTCAGACACACCATTTCGCTGGGGTGTGCCGGGCGGCGTGAGTTGTGAAACAATTCCACATTTCCTAAGGTGCGTGCCAAACTCGTGACTTAAATATTCTCCGCCACGATCAGATCGTAGGCATTTTATTTTCCTGTCACGTTGATTCTCGACCTCACTCTGAAATTCCTTGAACCTTTCAAAAGTTTCAGACTTGTGTTTCATTAAGTAGACATAACCATATCTACTCAAGTCATCAGTGAGGGTGAGAACATAACGGTAGCCACCGCGAGCCTCGACGCTCATTGGACCGCATACATCGGTATGTATTATTTCCAACAAGTCAGTTGCTCGCTCCATTGTTCCGGAGAACGGAGTCTTGGTCATCTTGCCCATGAGGCATGGTTCGCATGTGTCAAATGATTCGAAATCAAGTGACTCCAAAATTCCATCAGCATGGAGCTTCTTCATGCGTTTGACACCAATATGGCCAAGACGGCAGTGCCACATGTAAGTGGGACTATCGTTATCAACTTTACACTTTTTGGTACTCACACTATGGACATGTGTAACATCACGTTCGAGATTCATCAAAAATAAACCATTGACCAGCAGGGCATGAGCATAAAACATTTCTCTCATATAAATAGAACAACCATTATTCTCGGATTTAAATGAGTAGCCATCTCGCATCAAGCGAGATCCAGATACAATGTTCATGCTCAAAGCTGGTACTAAATAACAATTATTAAGGTTTAAAACTAATCCCGAAGGTAGATGTAGAGGTAACGTGCCGACGGCGATCACATCGACCTTGGAACCATTCCCGACACGCATCGTCACCTCATCCTTGGCCAGCCTCCGCTTATTCCGCAGCTCCTGCTTGGAGTTACAAATGTGAGCAACTGCACCGGTATCAAATACCCAGGAGCTACTACGAGCGCTGGTCAAGTACACACCAATAACAAGTATATCACCTATACCTTTAATGTTGTCGTCCTTCTTATCCGCTAAATACTTGGGGCAGTTCCGCTTCCAGTGACCGGTACCCTTGCAATAAAAGCACTCAGTCTCAGGCTTGGGTCCATTTTTCTTCTTCTTCCCGGCAACTTGCTTACCGGGCGCGGCAACAGCTTTGCCGTCCTTCTTGAAGTTCTTCTTACCCTTGCCTTTCTTGAAACTAGTGGTCTTATTCACCATCAACACTTGATGCTCCTTTTTGATCTCGACCTCCGCTGATTTCAGCATCGAGTACAACTCAGGAATGGACTTCTCCATACCTTGCATGTTGTAGTTCATCACAAAGCTCTTGAAGCTAGGTGGAAGCGACTGGAGGATTCTGTCAATGACCGAGTCATCCGGGATATTAACCCCCAGCTGAGTCAAGCGGCTGTGTAGCCCAGACATCTTGAGGATGTGCTCACTGACAGAACTATGCTCCTCCATCTTACAGCTGAAGAACTTGTCGGAGACATCATATCTCTCGACCCGGGCATGAGCTTGAAAAACCAGTTTCAGCTCCTGGAACATCTCATATGCTCCGTGTTGCTCAAAACGCTTTTGGAGCCCCGGTTCTAGACTGTAAAGCATGCCGCATTGAACAAGGGAGTAATCATCGCAGCGTGATTGCCAAGTGTTCATAACATCTTGTTCCGCTGGGAGAACGGGTGCGTCACCTAGCGGTGCATCTAGGACATACAATCTCTTGGAAGCTATGAGGATGATCCTCAAGCTACGGACCCAGTCCGCATAGTTGCTTCCATCATCTTTCAGCTTGGTTTTCTCTAGGAACGCGTTGAAATTGAGGGTGACATTCGCGTTGGCCATTGGATCTACATCATAGATTGTAAAGACAATTTTAGACTAAGTTCATGATAATTAAGTTCACTTAATCAAATTAATGAACTCCCACTTAGACAGACATCTCTCTAGTCTTCCAAGTGATACATGATCCATGTCAACTAGCCCGTGTCCGATCATCACGTGAGACGGACTAGTCATCCATGGTGAACATCTTCATGTTGATCGTATCTTCTATACGACTCATGTTCGACCTTTCGGTCTTCCGTGTTCCAAGGCCATGTCTGTACATGCTAGGCTCGTCAAGTCAACCTAAGTGTTTCGCGTGTGTAAATCTGGCTTACACCCGTTGTATGCGAACGTTAGAACCTATCACACCCGATCATCACGTGGTGCTTCGGAACAACGATCCTTAGCAACGGTGCACAGTTAGGGTGAACACTTCTCTTGAAATTTTATTGAGAGATCATCTTATTTACTACCGTCGTTCTAAGCAAATAAGATGTAAACATGATAAACATCACATGCAATCAATATAGTGACATGATATGGCCAATATCATTTTGCTCCTATGATCTCCATCTTCGGGGCACCATGATCATCACTGTCACCGGCACGACACCATGATCTCCATCATCATGATCTCCATCATTGTGTCTTCATGAAGTTGTCTCGCCAACTATTACTTCTACTACTATGGCTAACGCTTAGCAATAAAGTAAAGTAATTACATGGCGTTTATGATTGACACGCAGGTCATACAATAAATAAGACAACTCCTATGGCTCCTGCCGGTTGTCATAATCATCGACATGCAAGTCGTGAATCCTATTACAAGAACATGATCAATTCATACATCACAATGCATCACATCACATCCTTTGGCCATATCACATCACAAGGCACATGCTGCAAAAACAAGTTAGACGTCCTCTAATTTGTAGTTGCAAGTTTTTACGTGGCTGCTATAGGTTACTAGCAAGAACGTTTCTTACCTACGTCAACACCACAACGTGATTTGCCAATTGCTATTTACCCTTCATAAGGACCCTTTTCATCGAATCCGATCCGACTAAGGTAGGAGAGACAGACACCCGCTAGCCACCTTATGCATCTAGTGCATGTCAGGCGGTGGAACCGGTCTCACGTAAGCGTACGTGTAAAGTTGGTCCGGGCCGCTTCATCCCACAATACCGCCGAATCAAGATAAGACTAGTAGCGGCAAGCAAATTAACAAACTCGACGCCCACAACTGCTTTGTGTTCTACTCGTGCATAGATTCTACGCATAGACCTAGCTCATGATGCCACTGTTGGTAGACGTAGTAGTAAATCAAAATTTTCCTACGTTCACCAAGATCTATCTATGGAGAAACCAGCAACGAGAGGGGAGAGATTGCATCTTCATACCTTTCAAGATCGCTAAGCGGAAGCGTTACAAGAACGCGGTTGATGGAGTCGTACTCGCAGCGATTCAGATCGCGGTAGATCCGATCAAGTGCCGAACGGACGGCACCTCCGCGTTCAACACACGTGCAGCCCGGTGACGTCTCCAACACCTTGATCCAGCAAGGAGGAAGGAGAGGTTGGGGAAGGGCTCCAACAGCAGCACGACGGCGTGGTGGTGGTGGAGTAGCAAGGTATTCTGACAGGGCTTCGCCTAAGCGCTGCGGAGGAGGAAGAAGAGAGGTAGGGCTTCGCCGTGAGAGAGAGAGATCAAATCCTGTCTCAAAACATCCAAAACCTCAAGTATATATAGGAGGAGGGACGTGGAGGGCTGGCTTGGCCTCTACTCCAAAGAGGAGATGGCCGGCTGAATTAAAGGGAGAGTCCACCTCCCACAAGGGAGGTGGATCTCCTCCTTTTAAATCCTTTTTGCCTTATCTCCTTATCTCCAGCCGCATGGGCCTTTAGCAAAAGTCTTGCCCAGCCCAATAAGGGCTGGCACACTTTATCTAACAGCCCATGTGGTCCTTTGGTCGTCACACCCCTCCCGGGGGTCCTCCGGCACCCTCCCGGCACTCCCGGTACACTACCGATGAGCCCGAAAACTTTCCGGTGACTAAAACTGGACTTCCTATATATCAATCTTTACCTCCGGACCATTCCGGAGCTCCTCGTGACGTCCGGGATCTCATCCGGGACTCCGAACAACCTTCGGTAATCACGTATACCTTTTCCCTATAACCCTAGCGTCATCGAACCTTAAGTGTGTAGACCCTACGGGTTCGGGAGACACGTAGACATGACCGAGACACCTCTCCGGCCAATAACCAACAGCGGGATCTGGATACCCATGTTGGCTCCCACGTACTCCACGATGATCTCATCGGATGAACCACGATGTCAGGGATTCAATCAATCCCGTATACAATTCCCTTTGTCTATCGGTATGGTACTTGCCCGAGATTCGATCGTCGGTATCGCCATACCTTGTTCAATCTCGTTACCGGCAAGTCTCTTTACTCGTTCCGTAACACATCATCCCGTGGCTAACTCCTTAGTCACATTGAGCTCATTATGATGATGTCTTACCGAGTGGGCCCAGAGATACCTCTCCGTCACACGGAGTGACAAATCCCAGTCTTGATTCGTGTCAACCCAACAGACACTTTCGGAGATACCCGTAGCGTACCTTTATAGCCACCCAGTTACGTTGTGACGTTTGGCACACCCAAAGCATTCCTACGGTATCCGGGAGTTACACAATCTCATGGTCTAAGGAAATGATACTTGACATTGAAAAGCTTTAGCAAACGAACTACACGATCTTGTGCTATGCTTAGGATTGGGTCTTGTCCATCACATCATTCTCCTAATGATGTGATCCCGTTATCAACGACATCCAATGTCCATGGTCATGAAACCGTGACCATCTATTGATCAACGAGCTAGCCAACTAGAGGCTCACTAGGGACATGTGATGGCCTATGTATTCACACATGTATTACGGTTTCTGGTTAACACAATTGTAGCATGAATAATAGACAATTATCATGAACTAGGAAATACAATAATAACCATTTTATTATTGCCTCTAGGGCATATTTCCAACAGGCCACTCTTGAGTGCTTGCACTGGCAGTGGTCTTGATGAAGAGGTTGAAGCGTAGCCACTCGACATGTCGAGTGGACTTTTATTTTCACTTTCTTTAATATGCTCAATCGATCGACTGTATTATCAATTGTTGACTGCAACTCCATCTTGTGTCGACCACAGCGGGCTTGCGATCTGGGAGCGAAATACAAGGAAGTGGAGGATGAGCAGAACGGGTTGAAGGTGGACCTGGCAGTTGCCAATAACGCCTTGGAGCGAGGTCGCGAAGAGGTGAAGACCCTGGGAGGTAATGATTGCTGATATTCTGAGCCTCTTTCCTCACTCGACTCGTTTTGAACCGAGGGTCTTCACTCGAGCAGACGTGCGCGATGAGAACCGCCGACTCCAAATGCGACTCAACAATGTTATTTCCTTAGATACCATGAAGAGGGCACTGGAGGAGAAGGACAAAGCGCTTGCTGACGCTCAGCGAGCGGCCAAAGAGAAGGCCGAAGCTGCGGACCGCAAGATGGAGGCCGTGAAGAAACTTGAAGACCTGAGCGCGAAGCTGAAGCAAGAGAACGCCGACCTCGCCAAGACGGTAGAGAAGCTGACAAAAAGGAGCGACAGCCTGGAAAGGCATTTGGGCGAGTTCTCCAAGAAGATGTATCTTATGCTTGACGGTGAGTTTTTTCATTCTACCAACTGCCTTGTGTAGGTTCTTTCGTTGTCGACTGAATTTTCCCCCATTCCTTCCTCCAGACTTTTGCCGTGATTTCGAGAAAGAAACCGAAGAGGTTGAGACCAACCTTGACCCCACCAAGTCGCCCGTGGCTGATGCGGTGGCGATGAACATGTTGCAGTTAAACTTTAGACTCCAAGGCGTCCAGGCTCATATTACTCGGCTAAAGTCCGTTATGGAGAGGATTGACAAGGAGCGCTGGCCGGAAGACACTCTGCAGCTGGACCTCGACGCCATCATGGCTCGACTGAATGATCTTCCTGGTCGAGTCGGAGTGTGGAAGGAATCAGCGGCTCGTTGCGGAGCAGACGTGGCTTTCTCCCTTGTCACGGTGCACTGCCGGGAGGTGCGGGAGGAAAAGCTGAAGGAGCTCCAGGTGGTGAACACCAAGAAACTGCCATTTGAGGACTTCATGGAGACCTTCATTGAAGCAGCTACTAGGATTGCCGATGGCATTGACCTGGACACCTTTGTCGAGCCCTCCAGCCCTTCGCCAGCTTGAGAACTTAATCTCTAAGAGAGGGAAAGAAACAATTAAATTTGCCTCGGAATGCCGAGTGTAGCTGTATCCCTTAAGACTTCATTCAGGCCTTAGGCCTGAGCACTTTTGCTTTTGCTGGAACACTTGTCGCGATTTCGACCTTTTTAATTCGATCTGAATTCGCTTTTTTGACCTTACGTTTGGCCGATGCTTGGTCTTGCCGAGTGTGAGGATCGCTCGTTACTCGGAATATTATGAACCTAGGCGAATACCGATTCGCAGCTAAGGTGTCGAGTAGGTGGACTGTTGTCCACTCAACGCGTTTTGAACTTAGGCGAAGCATGTTCGCAGCTAAGCCCCCGAGTGTGAGGATCGCTCATCACTCGGAGTATCTTTGGATTTAGTCGAACGTCGATTCGGGGCTAAGCTGTCGATTATTTGGACCGTTGTCCAATCGACGCGTTTTGAACTTAGGCGAAGCATGTTCGCGGCTAAGCCCCCGAGTGTGAGGATCGCTCATCACTCGGAGTATCTTTAGATTTAGGCGAACGTCGATTCACGGCTAAGGTGTCGATTAGGTGGACTGTTGTCCAATCAACGCGTTTTGAACTTAGGCGAAGCACGTTCGCAGCTAAGCACCCGAGTGCGAGGATCGCTCGTCACTCGGAGTGTCTTTGGACTTCGGCGAATATCGATTAGCGTCTAAGGTGTCGAGTAGGTGGACTATTGTCCAATCGATGCGTTTTGAACTTAGGCAAAGCATGTTCGTAGCTAAGCCCCCGAGTGTGAGGATCGCTCATCACTCGGAGTATGTTTGGACTTAGGCGAATATCGATTCGCGGCTAAGGTGGCGATTAGGTGGACTATTGTCCACTCGAAGCGTTTTGAACTTAGGCGAAGCATGTTCGCAGCTAAGCCCCCGAGCACGAGGATCGCTCATCACTCGGAGTATTTTTGTTCAGGCGACACATGTTCGCATCTGAGCCATCGAGCATGAGGATCGCTCACAGTTGGGGAACGTCGCATGGGAAACAAAAAATTTCCTACGCACACGCAAACCTATCCATGGTGATGAGCATCTACGAGAGGGAGAGTGGATCTACGTACCCTTGTAGATCACTAAGCGGGAAGCGTTAAGAAATGCGGTTGGTGTAGTCGAACTTCTTCGCGATCCAAATCGCCGAGCGTCTCGCGATCTAATCACGAACCGTCCCGCGAACCAATCACGAACCGTCCCGCGATCTCGTCACGATCCGTCCTGCGATCCAATCACGAACGTCCCGTGGCCTTGATCACGACCTTTCCGATCTAGTGCCGAACAGACGGCACCTCCGCATTCAGCACACGTGCAGCTTGATGACGATCTCCACCGTCTTGATCCAGCAAGAGGAGGTGGAGAGGAGAGAGAGTTCACCGGCAGCGTGACGGCGCTCCGGTGATGGTGGTGGTGGAGCAATTCCGGCAGGGCTTCGCCTAAGCACTGCGGAAATCTAGTCTAGAGGAGCACCGGTGGAACGGGTAGCACGTGGCCGTAAAAAGTGTGTCAAACCCTAGCTATCCACCAATATATATAGGAGGAGAGGAGAGGAGAGGCAGCCAAGGCCTCTTGGTTCGGCCGGCTAGGAGGAGGGCACTCCTAGTTGTCATCCAATCCTAGTTGGACTAGGATTGCTTTCCTATTGGCTGATTTTCTCTTTTTCCTATTTTTCCTTTAGAAAAACCTCTTCCTGCGCCATGGGCCTTTGTGGCTGGGTTTCCCATCCCACTAAGGGCTGGCTAACACCCTCCCACAGCCCATGGACCTCTTGGGGTCGAAATACCCCTCCCGGGGGTCCCCCGGTACACTACCGGTGAGCCCGAAACTTTTGAGGCGACCAAACTGGGACTTCCTATATATGAATCTTTACCTCTCGACCATTCCGGAGCTCCTCGTCACGTCCGGGATCTCATATGGGACTCCGAACAACCCCCGGTCACCACCATACATAACTCTACACTACCGAAACGTCACCGAACCTTAAGTGTGCAGACCCTGCGGGTTTGAGAACTATGTAGACATGACCGAGACACCTCTACGGCCAATAACCAATGGCGGGACCTGGACGTCCACATTGGTTCCTACATATTCTACGAAGATCTTATCGGTTGAACCTCTATGTCAAGGATTCAGTTAAACCCGTATAACGTTCCCTTTGTTCTTCGGTATGTTACTTGCCCGAGATTCGATCATCGGTATCTCCATACCTAGTTCACTCTCGTTACCGGCAAGTCTATTTACTCGTTCCGTAATGCAAGATCCCGCAACTAACAATTAGTCACATTGCTTGCAAGGCCTATTGTGATGTTGCATTACCAAGTGGGCCCCGAGATACCTCTCCGTCATACGGAGTAACAAATCCCAGTCTCGATCCATGCCAACTCAACAAACACCATCGGAGATACCTGTAGAGCACCTTTATAGTCACCCAGTTACGTTGCAACGTTTGATACACACAAGGCACTCCTTCGATATCCGTGAGTTGCATGATCTCATGGTCATAGGAACATATACATTGACATGCAGAAAACAGTAACAATAAACTGACACGATCATATGCTACGTTTGTAGTTTGGGTCTTGTCCATCACATCATTCTCCTAATGATGTGATCCCGTCATCAAATGACATCACATGTCAATGGCTAGGAAACCCTGACCATCTTTGATCAACGAGCTAGTTCACTAGAGGCATACTAGGGACACGGTGTTGTCTATTTATCCACACATGTAATGTGTTTCCAATCACTACAATTATAGCATGGATAATAAACGATTATCACGAACAAGGAAATATAATAATAAACACTTTATATATTGCCTCTAGGGCATATTTCCAACAGTCTCCCACTTGCACTAGAGTCAATAATCTAGCTCACATCACTATGTGATTTACATGGTAATGAATCGAACACCCATACAGTTCTGGTGTTGATCATGTCTAGCCCTTGGAAGAGGATTAGTCAACGGGTCTGCAACATTCAGATCCGTGTGTACTTTGCAAATATTTATGTCCTTCTCCTCGATGTAGAACCGGATGGAGTTGAAGCGTCGCTTTATGTGTCTGGTCCTCTTGTGAAACCTTGGTTCCTTGGCTAGAGCAATGGCACCAGTGTTGTCACAGAACAGATTTATTGGATTCAGCACACTAGGCACTACTCCAAGATCTGTCATGAACTGCTTCATCCACACACCTTCCTTCGCTGCCTCCGAGGCTGCGATGTACTCCGCTTCACACGAAGAATAAGCTACCACGCTTTGCTTGGAACTGCACCAGCTTACCGCTCCCCCGTTAAGAATAAATACATATCTGGTTTGCGACTTAGAGTCGTCCGGATCAGTGTCAAAGCTTGCATCGACGTAACCCTTTACGACGAGCTCTTCATCACCTCCATAAACGAGAAACATGTCCTTAGTCCTGTTAAGGTACTTAAGGATATTCTTGACCGCTTGCCAGTGCTCCATTCTAGGATCACTTTGAAACCTTCCAGCCATACTTATGGCAAGGCCGACATCAGGTCTTGTGCACAGCATTGCATACATGATAGAGCCTATGGCTGAAGCATAGGGGATGAGGCTCATCTTTTCTTTATCTTCTGCAGTCACTGGGCATTGAGTCTTACTCAACTTCACACCTTGTAACACAGGCAAGAACCCCTTCTTGGCCTGTTCCATTTTGAACTTCTTCAAAACTTTATCAAGGTATGTGCTCTCTGAAAGTTCTATCAAGCGTCTCGACCTATCTCTATAGATCTTAATGCCTAATATGAAAGCAGCTTCTCCTAGGTCCTTCATTGAAAAACATTTATTCAAATATTCCTTCATGCTTTCCAGCATTTCTATATCGTTTCCGATCAGCAATATGTCATCCACATATAACACTAGAAACGCTATAGAGCTCCCACTCACTTTCTTGTAAATACAAGCTTTTCCATAAACTTGTATAAACCCAAACGCTTTGATCACCTCATGAAAGCGCTTATTCCAACTCCGAGACGCTTGCACCAGTCCATAAATGGATCGCTGGAGTTTGCAAACTTTGTCAGCATTCTCTGGATCGACAAAACCTTCGGGTTGCATCATATACAACTCTTCCTCAAGGAAACCGTTGAGGAACGCCGTTTTGACATCCACCCTTCCAAATTTCATAGTCGAAATAAGCAGATATTGCCAACATGATTCTGACAGACTTAAGCATCGCTACAGGTGAGAAAGTCTCATCATAGTCAACTCCTTGAACTTGTGAAAAACCCTGTGCCACAAGTCGAGCTTTATGGACGGTGACATTACCGTCCGCGTCCGTCTTCTTCTTATAGATCCATTTGTTTTGAATGGCCTTTCGCCCTTCGGGTAGTACTTCCAAAGTCCATACTTTGTTTTCATACATGGATCCCATCTCAGATTTCATGGCCTCTAGCCATTTCTCGGAATCCGGGCCCATCACCGCTCCTCCATAGCTCGTAGGTTCACTGTTGTCCAACAACATGACCTCTAAGACAGGGTTGTCGTACTTATCGGGAGTAGCACGCGTCCTTGTAGACCTACGAGGTTCAACAGCAACTTGATCCGAAGCTTCATGATCATCATCATTAACTTCCTCTTCTACCGTCGTAGGTTCCACAGAAACATCTTTCTGCGCTGCGCTACTCTCTGGTTGAAGTAAAGGTTCAATAACCTCATCAAGCTCTATTTTCCTCCCACTCAATTCTTTCGAGAGAAACTCTTTCTCAAGAAATGTTCCATTCTTAGCGACAAACACTTTGCCTTCGGATCTGAGATAGAAGGTATACCCGACTATCTCTTTCGGGTATCCTATGAAGACGCATTTTTCCGCTTTGGGATCCAGCTTTTTGACATAAGCATCACATCCCCAAACTTTAGGAAACGACAACTTCGGCTTTTTGCCAAACTACAGTTCATATGGGGTCGTCTCAACGGATTTTGATGGTGCCCTATTTAAAGTGAATGCAGCTGTCTCTAATGCATATCCCCAAAACGATAGTGGCAAATCGGCAAGAGACATCATAGAACGCACCATATCTAATAAGGTCCGATTACGACGTTCAGACACACCATTACGCTGTGGTGTTCCGGGCGGTGTCAACTATGAAACAATTCCACACTGTCTTAAGTGACTGCCAAACTCATAACTCAGATATTCACCTCCTCGATCAGATCGTAGAAATTTAAACTTCTTGTTACGATGATTCTCAACTTCACTCTGAAATTGCTTGAACTTTTCAAACGTTTCATACTTGTGTTTCATCAAGTAAATATATCCATATCTAGTCAAGTCATCAGTGAAGGTGAGAAAGTAACGATAACCACCGCGCGCTTCGACATTCATTGGACCGCACACATCAGTATGTATGATTTCCAATAAGTCACTCGCCCGTTCCATTGTTCCAGAAAACGGCGTTTTAGTCATCTTGCCCATCAGGCATGGTTCACATGTGTCAAGTGATTCAAAATCAAGTGACTCTAAAAGTCCATCAGCATGGAGCTTCCCCATGTGCTTTACACCAATATGACCTAAACGGCAGTGCCACAAGAAAGTGGTACTATCATTAACTACTCTACATCTTTTGGCATCAATGTTATGAACATGTGTGTCATCACTATCAAGATTCAATATGAATAAACCCCTAACATTGGGTGCATGACCATAAAAGATATTAATCATATAAATAGAACAACTTTTATTCTCTGATTTAAATGAGTAACCGTCTCGCAATAAACAAGATCCAGATATAATGTTCATGCTCAACGCAGGCACTAAATAACAATTATTCAGGTTCATCACTAATCCCGATGGTAATTGAAGAGAGAGCGTGCCGACGGCGATCACATTAACCTTGGAACCATTTCCCACGCGCATCGTCACTTCGTCCTTTGCCAGTCTTCATTTATTCCGTAGTTCCTGCTTTGAGTTGCAAATGTGAGCAACCGAACCGGTATCAAATACCCAGGCACTACTACGAGAACTAGTAAGGTACACATCAATAACCTGTATATCATATATACCTTGTTTGTCGTTGGTCACCTTCTTGTCAGCCAGGTACTTGGGGCAGTTCCGCTTCCATTGACCAGTTCCCTTGCAATGAAAGCACTCGATTTATGGCTTAGTTCCATGTTTAGGCTTCTTTGTAGGAGTAGCAACTGCTTTTCCATCCTTCTTGGTTTTACCCTTCTTGCCTTTGCCCTTGCCATTTTTCTTGAAACTAGTGGTTTTATTGACCATCAACACTTGATGTTCTTTCTGGATTTCAGACTCAGCGACTTTCAGCATCGCAAACAGCTCGGACGATGACTTGTTCATCCCGTGCATGTTATAGTTCATCAAAAAACTTTTGTAACTCGGTGGCAGTGATTGAAGAACTCTATCAATGATCGCCTCTTGCGGAAGGGCAATTCCCAACTCAGCTAGACGGTTTGAGTACCCAGACATTCTGAGTATATGCTCACTAACAGACCCGTTCTCCTCCATCTTGCAAGCATAGAATTTATCGGAGGTCTCATACCTCTCGATCCGGGCATTCTTCTGAAAGATAAACTTCAACTCCTAGAACATCTCATATGCTCCATGACGTTCAAAACGTCTTTGAAGTCCCGGTTCTAAGCCATACAATATTGCACACTGAACTATTGAGTAGTCTCTAGCACGAGCCTCCCAAGCGTTCTTAACATCTTCGGAGGTCATGTCTTCTGGTTGGTCACCAAGCGGTGCATCAAGGACATATTGTTTCTGGGAAGCCATAAGGATAATCCTCAGATTACGAGCCCAATCAACAAAGTTACTTCCGTCCTCTTTCAACTTAGCTTTCTCTAGGAACGCATTAAAATTCAATGGTGCTACTGCACGAGCCATTGATCTACAACATAAATATGCAAAGGTTACTTAGACTATTGTTCATGATAATGAGTTTAGTTAATCAAATTACTAAAGCTCCCACTCAAATTGACATCCCTGAGGTCATCTGAGTGTCACATGATCCAAATTCACCAACTCAAGTCCGATCATCACGTGAGTTAAGTTGGCTTCAATGGTGAACATCATTATGTTGATCATATCTACAATATGACTCATGTTCGACCTTTCGGTCTCTTGTGTTCCGAGGCCATGTATGTACATGCTAGGCTCGTCAAGTTTAACCCGAGTGTTGTGCACGTGCAAATCTGGCTTGCACCCGTTGTATGTGAACGTAGAGTCTATCACACCCGATCATCACGTGGTGTCTCGACACGACGAACTTTCGCAATGGTGCACACTCGGGGTGAACACAATTTATCTTGAAATTAAGTGAGGGATCACCTTATAATGCTACCGTCGTACTAAGCAAAACAAGGTGCATAAAAGGATTAACATCTCATGCAATTCATAACTGACATGATATGGCCATGAACTTGTGTTTAAGATCTCCATCTTCGAAACACCGGCATGATCTCCATCGTCACCGGCACAACACCATGATCTCCATCATCTTGATCTCCATCAATGTGTTGCCATCAGGGTTGTGGCGCCAGCCCTGCTTCTACTTCTATTGCTACCGCTTAGCGATAAAGTAAAGCATTACATAGCGCTTAATGATTGACACGCGGGTCATACAATAATTAAAGACAACCCTATGGCTCCTACCGGTTGCCGTATTCACCGACGTGCAAGTCGTGAAATCTATACATCACATGATTATCTCATACATCACATATATCTCATCATGTAATTGGGCATATCACATCACAACATACCCTGCAAAAACAAGTTAGACGTCCTCTAATTGTTGTTGCATGTTTTACGTGGCTGCTACGGGTATCTAGCAAGAACGATTCTCACCTACGCATAAACCACAACGGTGATACATAGATTGCTTTTCAACCTTCTCAAGGACCGCCTTTGTCGGATCCGATCCAACTAAAGTGAGACAAACTGTCGCCCGCAAGCCATCTAAGCAACAAGTTGCGTCGAGGGAACCGGTCTCTCGTAAGCGTACGAGTAATGTTGGTCTGAGCCGTTTTATCTCACAATCCCGCTGAACCAAAATCCGACCAAGGGAGGAAGCAATCTAAGCATCAACGCCCACAAACCTTTTGTGTTCTACTCCAGATCTCATCGAACCATCAACCTAGCTCATGATGCCACTGTTGGGGAACGTCGCATGGGAAACAAAAAAATTCCTACGCACACGCAAACCTATCCATGTTGATGAGCATCTACGAGAGGGAGAGTGGATCTACGTACCCTTGTAGATCGCTAAGCGGGAAGCGTTAAGAAACGCGATTGGTGTGATCGAACTTCTTCGCGATCCAAATCGCCGAGCATACCGCGATCTAATCACGAACCGTCCCGCGAACCAATCACGAACCGTCCCGCGATCTCGTCACGATCCGTCCCGCGATCCAATCACGAACGTCCCATGGCCTTGATCACGACCCTTCTGATCTAGTGCCGAACGAACGACACCTCCGCGTTCAGCACACGTGCAGCTTGATGACGATCTCCACCGTCTTGATCCAGCAAGAGGAGGTGGAGAGGAGAGAGAGTTTACCGGCAGCGTGACGGCTCTCCGGTGATGGTGGTGGTGGAGCAATTCCGGCAGGGCTTCGCCTAAGCACTGCGGAAATCTAGTCTAGAGGAGCACCGGTGGAACGGGTAGCACGTGGCTGTAAAAAGTGTCAAACCCTAGCTATCCACCAATATATATAGGAGGAGAGGAGAGGAGAGGCAGCCAAGGCCTCTTGGTTCCGCCGGCTAGGAGGAGGGCAATCCTAGTTGGACTAGGATTGCTTTCCTATTGGCTGATTTTCTCTTTTTCCTATTTTTCCTTTAGGAAAACCTCTTCCTGCGCCATGGGCCTTTGTGGATGGGTTTCCCAGCCCACTAAGGGATGGCTAACACCCTCCCACAGTCCATGGACCTCTTGGGGTCGAAATACCCCTCCCATGGGTCCCCCGGTACACTACCGGCACTCCCGGTACACTACCGGTGAGCCCGAAACTTTTCCGGCGACCAAACTGGGACTTCCTATATATGAATATTTACCTCTCGACCATTCCGGAGCTCCTCGTGATGTCCGGGATCTCATCCGGGACTCCGAACAACCCCCGGTCGCCACCATACATAACTCTACACTACCGAAACGTCACCGAACCTTAAGTGTGCAGACCCTGCGGGTTCGAGAACTATGTAGACATGACCGAGACACCTCTACAGCCAATAACCAATGGCGGGACCTGGACGTCCACATTGGTTCCTACATATTCTACGAAGATCTTATCGGTTGAACCTCTATGTCAAGGATTCAGTTAATCCCGTATAACGTTCCCTTTGTTCTTCGGTATGTTACTTGCCCGAGATTCGATCGTCGGTATCTCCATACCTAGTTCAATCTCGTTACCAGCAAGTCTCTTTACTCGTTCCGTAATGCAAGATCCCGCAACTAACAATTAGTCACATTGCTTGCAAGGCTTATTGTGATGTTGCATTACCGAGTGGGCCCCGAGATACCTCTCCGTCATACGGAGAAACAAATCTCAGTCTCGATCCATGCCAACTCAACAAACACCATCGGAGATACCTGTAGAGCACCTTTATAGTCACCCAGTTACGTTGCGACGTTTGATACACACAAGGCACTCCTCCGATATCCGTGAGTTGCATGATCTCATTGTCATAGGAACATATACATTGACATGCAGAAAACAGTAACAATAAACTGACACGATCATATGCTACGTTTGTAGTGTGGGTCTTGTCCATCACATCATTCTCCTAATGATGTGATCCCGTCATCAAATGACATCACATGTCAATGGCTAGGAAACCCTGACCATCTTTGATCAACGAGCT
The DNA here is from genome assembly GCA_022496015.1 of Hordeum marinum. Lineage (NCBI taxonomy): Eukaryota > Viridiplantae > Streptophyta > Magnoliopsida > Poales > Poaceae > Hordeum > Hordeum marinum. The sequence goes on from CM039673.1 coordinate 580,584,914, forward strand.
AGTTCACTAGAGGCATACTAGGGACACGGTGTTGTCTATTTATCCACACATGCAATGTGTTTCCAATCACTACAATTATAGCATGGATAATAAACGATTATCACGAACAAGGAAATATAATAATAAACTCTTGATATATTGCCTCTAGGGCATATTTCCAACACTCACCACTTGGAGTATTCCTAGTACGTGACTGTATGACTTGAGCCGACAAACTTGTTGCGGGAACGTGCATTGGATTGACAAAGGTAATCTTATTACATCAGCGAACTCTTGTATCAAGTGTAAAAATGTCTAAGTAAATCCGCATTCCAAGCTCGTGGCTCTTTCATATGCTTCACGAGATTGTACAGGTGATAAGCCCCATTGTTCAGCACCCTAGTGACTATTAAAGGGCCTTCCCATGAAGGAGCAAGCTTGTGGGGACGATGCTGGTTCACTCGGAGCACCAGATCTCCTTAATGGAATGCCTTAATCTTGATATTTCTTGCGTGGAAGCGTCACAGATCTTGCTGATAAGCAGTGGTTCTGATTAGAGCCATCTCGCGTTCCTCCTCCAGAAGATCTACTCCATCCTGCCTTGCCTGCTCAGCTTCAGTTTCATTGTAAAGTTCCACTCGAGGGGCATTATGCGCCAGGTCACTTGGCAATATGGCTTCCGCTCCATACACAAGGAAGAAAGGAGTTCGTCCAGTCGACTGATTTGGCATTATCCTCAATCCCCACAAGACAGAGGGCAACTCGGTCACCCAGGCACCAGCAGCATGGCCCAGATCACGCATCAAACGGGGTTTCAACCCTTGCAGAATGAGTCCATTGGCCCGCTCGACCTGCCCGTTGGTCTGAGGATGAGCAACGGAGGCGTAGTCCACTCGGGTGACCTTGGAGTTGCAGAAGCTTCTGAACTCATCTGAATCGAAGTTTGTACCGTTGTCCATGATGATGTTGTGCGGGACGCCATACCGGATAATGATCTCTGCCATGAAGGTAACAGCAGTACGAGCATTCAACTTCTTGATGGGTTTGGCTTCAATCCACTTGGTGAATTTGTCAACTGCTACTAACAAATGAGTCAATCCTCCTTTTCCAGGCCGGAAGGGTCCGACCATGTCGAGTCCCCAGACTGCAAATGGCCAGGCGAGGGAAATAGTCTTCAGGGCAGACGTTGGCTTGTGCGAGAGCTTTGCATAGAATTGGCACCCATCACAGTGATCCACGATGTCCTTGGCCATCTCATTAGCTCGAGGCTAATAAAATCCAGCTCGGTACACCTTGGTGACCACAAGTGCCCGAGTGAACGTCCTCCAAGATCATTCGACCTTCTTCGGGGGAAATGCAGCGTTGGGTGACGCCTGTCACACTCTCTCGGAACAACTGATCTCCCATAACAGTGTAAGCTTTGGATCTGCGCACAATCTGGCGGGCCTCGGCTTCATATTCCGGGAGCTCCTGTCTGAGAATGTATGCGATGTACAGCACAGTCCAGTCGGGGATGATAACCAGGATCTCCATGACGAGGTCAATCACGGCAGGAACATCAACTTCAGCCGAGTCAGTGGAACTCAGAATTTGTGGAGGTTCTTCAGTGAAAGGATCCTCCTGAACAGAAGGAGTGTGCAAATGCTCTAAGAACACACCACTCAAAACAGCCCGTCGAGTGGAGCCAATCTTGGACAACTCGTCCGCCGCTTGGTTTTTCAGTCGGGGAACATGATGGAGTTCCAGGCCTTCGAATTTCTTCTCGAGCTTTCGGACTGCATTGCAATATCCAGTCATTAAGGGATTCCTGACGTCCCACTCCTTCATAACTTGATTCACTACCAGATCTGAATCGCCATAAACCATCAAACGCTTTATGCCGAGTGAGATGGCCATGCGCAATCCATACAAAAGTGCTTCGTATTCAGCCTCGTTGTTGGAGGAATCAAAGTGAATATGCAAGACGTAGCTGAGCTTCTCGCCTTTAGGGGAGATCAGCACAACTCTAGCGCCGGATCCATTCAGCATCTTAGATCCATCAAAGAACATAGTCCAATGCGCCGAATGAGCCGGGATAGGCTGCTGCTGCTCGATCCACTCGACCAAGAAATCTGCCAATGCCTGGGACTTGATAGCTTTTTTGGCCTCGAATCTGATATCTAAATGAGCAAGCTCTATAGCCCATTTGACCACTCGACCTGTAGCGTCATGGTTGTTGAAGATTTCTGACAAGGGAGCATCGCTGACGACTGTAATCTGATGATCCTAGAAGTAATGAGCCACCTTCTTTGCTGACAGGTAAATACCGTACACCAGCTTCTGATAATGCGGATATCTTTGTTTTGAGGGGGACAGTACTTCCGAGACATAATATACTGGTCTCTGAACTTTGAGCGGCTTTCCTTCCTCCTCTCGCTCGACAGTCAACACAGTACTGACGACCTGATTTGTGGCCGCTATATACAAGAGCAAGGGCTCTTTGCTGGTAGGAGCGGCCAATACCGGCTGGGTGGAAAGCAGGGCTTTGAGCTCTGCAAATGCTGCTTCGGCGTCATCAGTCCAGTCAAAAGTGTCGGACTTCTTCATCAACTGATACAATGGCAGAGCCTTCTCTCCAAGATGGGAAATGAATCGACTCAATGCCGCCAAGCAACCAGTGAGCTTTTGCACGTTGTGCACTCGCACGGGAGTCTTCATCCAGGTGACAGCGCCGATCTTCTCTGGGTTAACATCAATTCCCTTCTCGGACATGAGAAAACCGAGCAGCTTGCCACCAGGGACGCTGAAGGTGCACTTAGCTGGATTCAGCTTTATGTCGAATCGCCTCAGATTGACGAATGTCTCGGCCAGGTCAGTCAACAGGTCGGAACCTTTGCGCGACTTGACCACTATGTCATCCATGTATGCCTCGATATTCCGCGGGATCTGATCCAGCAGGCATTTCTGAATCATGCGCATGAAAGTAGCACCAGCGTTCTTAAGACCAAAAGGCATTGTGATGTAACAAAAGAACCCGAAAGGGGTGATGAAAGTTGTTTTTATTTCGTCCAGGCCAAACAGACGAATCTGATGGTACCCGGAGTATGCATCTAAGAACGATAACCGCTTGCACCCCGCTGTCGAGTCAACAGTTTGATCTATGCGAGGGAGCAAAAAATGGTCCTTAGGGCACACCTTGTTGAGATGTTTGAAGTCGATGCACATGCGTAATGACTTATATTTTTTCGGCACCATCACTACATTCGAGAGCCACTCGGAGTGGTAAATCTCCCGAATGAACTTGGCTTGCAAGAGACGGGTCACTTCTTCTCCGATCGCCTTGTGCTTCTCGGTCACGGATCGACACAAGTGCTCCCGAACTGGTTTGGCTTTTGGGTCCACTCGCAAACGGTGCTCAGCTAGCTCTCTGGGAATCCCCGGCATGTCAGCAGGCTTCCATGCGAAGATATCCAGTTCTCATGGAGGAACTGGATGACCTCGCCTTCCTATTTGTTGTCGAGTGTTGTTGAGATGTTCGTCGGGGCCGCATCGGGATCTGTTGGGTGAACATGCACCTTCTTCACTTCTCCCGCCGACTGAAATACCGACTCGCAAGCCGGTTTCTTCGCACGGAGCAGGTCGGCGGGATCGGTGGTCTTCTTGTACTCCTCAAGCTCCACCATGGCCATCTGGTGATCGGCGATTCTCGAGCCCTACTGGAGGCACTCTTCCGCCCGCTGCCGATTGTCGGTGACCGTGATCACGCCCTTAGGGCCTGGCATCTTCAGCTTAAGATACACGTAACATGGACGTGCCATGAAACGTGCATAGGCGGGTCGCCCCAGAATGGCGTGGTAAGCGCTCTTGAAATCAACGACTTCAAAAGTCAATTTTTCTTTTCGGAAATTCTTGCTATCTTCGAATGTCATATCCAAGGCTATTTGGTCGAGTGACTTGGCCTTATTTCCAGGGATGACCCCGTGGAACTGCATGTTGCTCTCGCTTAGACGGGACATCGGAATGCCCATCCCTTTCAGAGTGTCCGCGTACAGAATATTCAAGCCACTGCCTCCGTACATCAATACTTTTCTGAGTCGAGTCCCTTGCACCACTGGGTCGACTACCAGAGCCTGGCGACCAGGTGTGGCCACATGCGCAGGATGGTCTTTCTGGTTCGAAAGTGATGGCGTCTGGGACCACTTGAGGTAAGTTGGAGTGTCAAGCACGGCCATATTGATCTCCCGATTAATGACCTTCAACTTGCTCTTGCTCTCGACATCAGCAAAAATCACCAGCGTTGCGGTGACATCCAGGAATGTTTCCTTTTCTTCTTCTTCGACTTCCTTTTCCGAAGACTTCTCACTCGACCAGTCGCCCTTGAACTGCTGGATTAGGGTCCGACACTGCCGAGTGGTATGCTTAGGCAAAATCAAATTGCCTTCGGCGTCTTTCTTCGTGTGAATAACACACGGCTGATCCAAAATGTCAGCTCCTGGCTGACCTTTCCCCTTCTTAGGGGTGTACTGAGCCTTGGCCTTGCCCTTGTTCTTCGGCTGATTCAACAGCACTGCTGCCTCTACTGGTGTTGGGTCTTCGGCCATCCGCTTCTGCTTGCGACTGTTGTTGTTGCCTTCGTTAGCGACGTCTTTCCCTTTGTCGCTTCGAAGGCGGTCTTCTTCTTCGCCGTTGGCATACCGAGTGGCGATTTCTATCATCTTGCCAAGTGAGAGATCACCCGTCCGCCCAAACTTCAGGTATAGCTCCCTGTATCTCACACCGGCCTTGAAAGCGCAAACGGCCTAGTGTTCCGACACGTTCTCCACAGTGTGATGCAGAGTGGACCATCGCTGTATGTAATCTCTGAGAGTTTCGTTGGGCTTCTGGACGCAGTGCTGTAAGTCGACCAAACCTGCCGGGTGCTTGCACGTGCCCTCGAAGGTTCGGACAAACACTTGAGTGAGGTCCTCCCAACAATGTATACTGGAAGGAGCCAAACGGTTCAGCCACGCATGGGCTGGACCATCTAGCATCAAGGGAAGGTGCTTTATCGCGACGTTGTCATTCCCGCCGCCGATCTGCACCGCCATTCGGTAGTCATCTAACTAGTTCTCTGGCTTTGTTTCGCCGGAGAACTTTCCGATCCCCGCAGCCATCCTGAAATTGGGGGGAATCTCTGCGAAACGTATAGCTCTGCTGAAGCACTCGGGACCTGACACCATGGCCGAGCTTCCACTCGGAATATCTCGGTTGGGTCCATCTCTGTGTGCTCTGCTCGTGTCGATCCTCTTCTGGATAAGGTATGTGCGGGCGTCAAAACCCGCATCTCGCTCGCCACCGAAAGAGCGCCTGTCGTCCTGGTGCCGGGGCACATATGGACCACTCCGCGGTGGAGAAGGCACTCGACGGTGACCATCGCGGCGATTGTCACTTCGACGCCACAAGGGTGACCCAGGGCTGTGCTCTGCACTGGGTGAATTGTTGTGAATCCTGTGACGGGACTGAGAAACTGCCGAGTTCTGACGCTGCGTTGCATCTAACAATGCCCTGATCTGGATCAACCCCCTTCCGGGCCTCCGATCGGGACGGCTAAATGGAATCTGCTATCTTTGCAGCCGCATCAATGTTCAGAATAGGTGTTCGGTATACCTCGACATTATCATGAGGCTTCCGCTGGTGACGACTGGGACGAGGAGGACGCTGACGAGCGCGCTCCTCAATCTCCGCTTGGAGCTCTTTCAGTCGAATGCGCGTGGCCTCTGGGCCTGGGCTTCAGCGGTTGTGCTGACGATGGGAGTATGGAGGAACTCCCCATCGCGGCGTGGCTGCCCAGACGATGGACCTCCAGCCTCGCGCTTGCCATGGCCGAAGCCAGGCGGCGAACTCTGATGAGAGCCCGCCATCAGGACCTCTGCAGCAGGGTTGCAACTTTCGCACTCGGACGGTACGTCGGACGGATTAGAATCCGACTAGAGTATGCCGTGAAGGGACTCGGCAGGTTCGAGCGCTGCTACCTGCGGAGAAGAGTGGCGTGCCTCCGCGTGCTGAACCCAACTCTAGAGTCGTGAGCGGCCACACCGCTTTTGACCGCGAACAGCGAGAGGGGCCGACCGACAAGGGGTCAACGGCTGGCGGAGCAGCACGCCGCAGGGACCCGCGCGGAAGTGCGCGGCCCCGCGGACTGGAAGCGCCTCGACGTCGAGAGGAGCCTCCTGGAGCCATGCCGAAACATCGGCGATGAAGGTGAGCGCGCCGAAACGGATCTCGCGGCCCAGAGCGAAAACACCACCGGAAGACATGCTCGAAGAAGAAAATTGCAACCTCGCCGGGAGTCGCTTAGACGCCGGCCCCACGGTGGGCGCCAACTATCATGGGAAGAAGTCTGACAGTAGAAGATATGGGTACGAATGGAGAGGGCAGAGTCCTAGCTACGGCGAGGGTGTACACACAGATGTATGAGTTCAGACCCTCTCATGGAGGTAAAAGCCCTACATCTCAGTGCTCGGAAGCTTATGTCGTGTGGAATATGGAGATTACAACAGTGTTGTTAACCCTTGTACAGGAGGGGGAGGGGTGGCTTATATAGAGTCCGCTACCCCTCATAATTGTCCTGCAGTCAAGAGCCGATCGTGGGGTGTAAAGGTTGCAGTTACAGGTAACGTACGTAATAAAAGCTAATAAAGGCCATTGAAACGACGTCCGCCCGTTGGGCTCTTCGTAACAGCTCCTGGCGTTGAGTGCAACGAAGCGTGTCGAGTGTCACGCGACCGCCGAGTGGGAAGAGGGCTTCCGAGTGAAGTACTGTCGAGTGACCTTTAGGCGCCTCTAAGTACACACTCGGAAGTTCATGCTTGATCTTGAGCTCCTCCATAGTGGTGTCCTTGGGAATGGTATGTGGGCCCTGCTTAGGACCCAACCCTGGGTACATATACTCGTCAGTTGAAATTTTGATTTCTCAAAAATTCCGAGCTCCAGTGAGCTCGGCCACCAAACGCCCGTTCTTGGAGTTCTAGTATGTTTAAACTTTATATCTCCTCTTCTGCGTGTACTGCTTCTCCTTGATCTAATCTTTCCCTCTCCCTTTTTGTTGGATTTCACTGGTAGGGCTTTGGTCCAAAGTTCAACTAAAATCTGAAACTCTCATGACCTATTCATGCATGGTTGTGTGTGGTGTGAATGAAACTAGTTTTTAACGCCATACTGTTTTTAACACCATACTGGTAGTTGAGTGGGATTAGCATCACCTTATAAGGCAAGCTCTTTTGCCACTTGTATGAGCATGGGAAGAATTGTTGGGGAACGTTGCATGGGAAACAAAAAAATTCCTACGCACACGCAAACCTATCCATGGTGATGAGCATCTACGAGAGGGAGAGTGGATCTACGTACCCTTGTAGATCGCTAAGCGGGAAGCATTAAGAAACGCGGTTGGTGTAGTCGAACTTCTTCGCGATCCAAATCGCCGAGCGTCCCGCGATCTAATCACGAACCGTCCCGCGAACCAATCACGAACCGTCCCGCGATCTCGTCATGATCCGTCCCGCGATCCGATCACGAACGTCTCGTGGCCTTGATCACGATCCCACCGATCTAGTACCGAACGGACGGCACCTCTGCGTTCAGCACACGTGCAGCTTGATGACGATCTCCACCGTCTTGATCTAGCAAGAGGAGGTGGAGAGGAGAGAGAGTTCACTGGCAGCGTTACGGCGCTCCGGTGATGGTGGTGGTGGAGCAATTCCGGCAGGGCTTCGCCTAAGCGCTGCAGAAATCCGATCTAGAGGAGCACCTGTGAATCGGGTAGCACGTGGCCGTAAGTTGTGTCCAAAAACCACCCAATCCACTAGTATATATAGGAGGGAGGGAGAGGAGGAGGGCTAGCACACCAAATCCCTCTAAGGGATTCGGCCGGCCAAGGTAGGAGCAATCCTACTCCTACTCCAATCCTAGTTGGAGTAGGATTGCTTCCTATTGGCTGATTTTTGCCTTTTTTCCTTTAGGATTTCTTCTCCCTGCGCCATGGGCCTTTGTGGCTGTTCTCCCAGCCCACTAAGGGCTGGTAATTAGTCTCCCACAGCCCATGGACCTCTTGGGGTCGAAATACCTCTCCCGAGGGTCCCCCGGTACACTACCAGCACTCCCGGTACACTACCGGTGAGCCCGAAACTTTTTCGGCGACTAAACTGGGACTTCCTATATATGAATCTTTACCTCTCGACCATTCCGGAGCTCCTCGTGACGTCCGGGATCTCATCCGGGACTCCGAACAACCTTCGGTCACCACCATACATAACTCTACACTACCGAAACGTCACCGAACCTTAAGTGTGCATACCCTGCGGGTTTGAGAACTATGTAGACATGACGTAGACACCTCTACGGCCAATAACCAATGGCGGGACCTGGACGTCCACATTGGTTCCTACATATTCTACGAAGATCTTATCGGTTGAACCTCTATGTCAAGGATTCAATTAATCCCCTATAACGTTCCCTTTGTTCTTCGGTATGTTACTTGCCCGAGATTCGATCGTCGGTATCTCCATATCTAGTTCAACCTCGTTACCGGCAAGTCTCTTTACTCGTTCCGTAATGCAAGATCCCGCAACTAACAATTAGTCACATTGCTTGCAAGGCTTATTGTGATGTTGCATTACCGAGTGGGCCCCAAGGCTCACACGGAGTAACAAATCTCAGTCTCGATCCATGCCAACTCAACAGACACCATCGGAGATACCTGTAGAGTACCTTTATAGTCACCCAGTTACGTTGCGACGTTTGATGCACACAAGGCACTCCTTCGATATCCGTGAGTTTGCATGATCTCATGGTCATAGGAACATATACATTGACATGCAGAAAACAGTAGCAAATAAACTGACACGATCATATGCTACGTTTGTAGTTTGGGTCTTGTCCATCACATCATTCTCCTAATGATGTGATCACGTTTATCAAATGACATCACATGTCAATGGCTAGGAACAAAGTGTTGTCCATTTATCCACAGATGCAATGTGTTTCCAATCACTACAATTATAGCATGGATAATAAACGATTATCATGAACAAGGAAATATAATAATAAACACTTTATATATTGCCTCTAGGGCATATTTCCAACAAGAATAGACCTACACGAGCGCTCCCCCTCCTCGCTCGTCATGCCACGCCTCGTCATGCGGCGCTGCACCGCGGGATTGAGCCCAGTCGAGCTCATACCTACGCTTTTTGCCGGGTTGAGGAAAGGTCTGACCACTGTTCGGGTGCTACTATCGCTAGCTGCCTCACACGGTCTTCTCGTATATCAAATGGACGTTAAGACGGCTTTCCTGAAGGAAGATTTGGATGCGGAAATTTACATGGATTAGACCGATGGTTTTGTAGTAAATGAACAGGGAGGAAAGGTGTGTAAGTTATTGAAGTCTTTATATGGCGCTAAACAAGCTCCTATGCAGTGGCATGAGAAGTTCGAAAGAACATTAACTGCTGCATGCTTTGATGTAAACGAAGCTGACAAGTGTGTATAATATCGCCATGATGGGGGGCAAAGGAGTTATTCTCTGCCTATATGTCGATAACATACTGATCTTTGGAACTAACCTTGATTTAATCAAGGAGGTTAAGGATTTCTTATCTCGTTGTTTTGAGATGAAGAATCTAGGAGTAACTGATGTTATTATGAACATCAAGCTGCCGAGAGATGAAAATGGTGGGATTACACCGCTTCAATCTCACTATGTGGAAAAGGTCTTGAGTCGTTTTGGATATATCGACTATAAGCCTTCTGCAACTTCATATGATGCTACTGTGTTGCTTCGAAAGAATCGACGGATTGTTAGAGATCAACTGAGGTATTCTTAGATTCTTGGCCCGCTTGTGTATTTGACGAGTGCCACGAGGCATGACACCTTTAGATGCAATAAATCAGAACGACTTACCAATTTTTACTTCAAGATTGTTGATTGTGACAAATGTTTCAAATGGATTTGGGAATCCAAGCGCACTATGAAACTAAAGGTGTTTGTGTGGCTGCTTCTGTCGGATAGGCTTAACACCAAGACCATGTTGTGCCGATGACATTACGCGGTGGATCCTCCCACCCGAATATCTGAAGATTGTAACCTATGCTGAAAATGCTACGAGGAGACTCTCAAATACATTTACATTTCCTGAAGCGCAAGAAACAACATATTTGAATTGCTGGCAAACGGCAAGAGGGCCTGTCCGTTCATGGAAACCACATTGTTGCAAAGTGATTCATTTGGAAAGAAAGGAACAATTTCATTTTCCAGCAGATCTTGCACTCCCATTCATCTTGGCTGAAAAGGTTTAAAGAGTACATTGGGATACTAAGGCATAGATTCAAGCCTGAATTAGGGGACTTAACCTCCACCTTCGTGCTGGGCTACCATAGCCCTTCCATGCCAGCGTGTCCGTTTGAGTGTCGGCGTTGGGATGCCTAAGCTACCCAAATATTCTACAGTACCATACTACCATTCGTCACGTACACACCAACTGACCAGAACATGGATCGTGTCCACCACGTATGCATGGCCGGCACCAAACATTTCCCGCCATTTCCGACAACTTGTACGTACTGTGCTTAATTTACGCATCGACAATGGTAGCAGCGGCAGTATTATTCATATTGTTCCGCTATCACTCTGGCTTTCTCACGCCGTGGCGCATGTCATGATCGACGCACTACGAAGTACGAAGTACCTTTCTTGTCTACCCTCGTACATACGTGTGCAGTACTTGTATTCAACATGCCATCCTATCACAACGTGTCTATTTTTTTTCTATTTTTGTGGGAGAACGTACGTGTCTACTGTCCGCAAAAGAAGGTAGGTCTATTAATGTGTCCGAAGTCCTGTATATTTTTTTATGTGCACTGGACCTAGTAGGTGCTCTGCTTCTGCATTAACAACATGGAAGAACCGGTACTAGTCTTTTTTTTAAATGTGGTAAAGACACATACTCTCACCACGTACAATCAACCTCTATGAATATATATACACATTCTATTTTGATGAGCACCTTCGAAAGACAGATTCATGGCCCCTGGGGTGATGTAGTCACCATAGACGCTTGACTATCGACGAGTACAGGCGGTGTGTCAAAGGCTTGACTGCTTGAGTGCAGGAGCACGAGTGATGGAGAGAATTGGTGGGGGTGCACCGGCGACAGAGACCATGGAGAGCATGGAGGGATATCCAAAGCGGAGAAAGCGAAGGCGGCGATGCATGCGCGTAGCCCAGCCAGACGTGGGTGGCGACAATAGGCGGTTGGGCCGACGTTCCATCGGGAGGAAAGAAAAATTGTGCATGTAGCGTTTGGGAAAGCCGATCCGAGTCCGATTGCGGATTATGTGCGACAGATCCAATGGTTGGGAAGTAATCGACCGACGCATAGAAGTATACTGTAGCAATTGAGGATTATGCGCGACAGATCCTACGGTTGGGAAGTAATCGACCGACAAATAGAAGTATGCTGTAGAGATTGAGCACTATGCGCGACAGATCCAACGGTTGGGAAGTGATCGACCGACACATAGAAGGGTGCTGTAGAGATTGAGGATTATACGCGGCAGATCCAACGGTTGGGAAGTAATCGACCGACACATCGCAGTATACCGTAGAGATACAGGCTACTGTATACTACAAGGATAGGACAAATTATAACTCAGCATGTGAGGGGCTGGTGCTAGATATAGTCACCTTCATATGCATCATTTTTTCTGCCTGTGCCTCTGCCTTAATGTATTTCGGGGCACATGGCTAGTGCGTGAGTTTCTGTGGTCTGTACGATCCGAACCAGTTCCGGTTATAAATGATGCTCGCTACTCGACGTGAGGAAGCCACGAGCCCACCACCATTGCACTCAAAAGCTTCAGCTCAAGCTCAAGCTCCACACAGACAATGGCGAGCAGCAGCTCCGTGCTGACCGTCCTGGCCACCCTGGCCCTGCTGCTCTCCCCAGCCGCCTCAGCCCTGTCGTCCACGCTGTCCCCGGACTTCCACGCGGAGACGTGCCCGCAGCTGGACGGCATCGTGCGCGCGGCGGTGCAGGCCGCCCTGAAGAGGGACATCGCCGTCGCCGCCGGCCTCGTCCGCATCTACTTCCACGACTGCTTCCCGCAGGGCTGCGACGCCTCCATCCTCCTCAACTCCACCGCCGCCCGCGAGACGGCGCTGGGCCCCAACCTCAGCATCCAGCCACGCGCCATGCAGCTCGTCGAGTCCATCCGGTCCACGGTGCACGCCGCCTGCGGGCCCGTCGTCTCCTGCGCCGATATCACCCTGCTGGCCACCCGCGCAGCTATCGTCGCCTCCGGCGGACCCACCTTCCCCGTGCCCCTCGGCAACCTCGACAGCCTTGTCCCGGCGTCACAGGACAAGGTGTTCGACCTCCCGTCGCCGGCCACCGCCAGCGTCGCCGCTCTGGTGCAGTCCTTCGGCACCAGGGGACTCGGCGACGTCGCAGACCTCGTGGCGCTCTCCGGCGCGCACACCATCGGGAGGTCACAGTGCGGCAGCTTCTCCGACCGGTCTCAGCGCGCCGACGACACCTTCTCCAGGAAGCTCGCCGCCAACTGCAGCAAGAAACCGGACCGTCTGCAGAACCTGGACGTGGTCACCCCCGACCTGTTCGACAACGGGTACTACAAGGCGCTGGGATTCAACCAAGGCGTGTTCACCTCCGACATGGCGCTCGTCAAGAACAAGACCACGGCGCCCATCGTGAAGCAGTTCGCCGCGAGCAAGGAGGCATTCTTCGCGCAGTTCGCCAAGTCGATGACCAAGCTCGCCAGCGTGCCCAAGCCGGCCGGGAACGTCGGCGAGATCCGCCGCTTCAGCTGCTTGAGGACCAACGCACAGAGCGCCGTCGTTATCGAGACCGTCGGCAAGGAGGATGACGACGAGGGCCTCGCCGCTTCCGCATGATCGGTCGTTCCGGCAGCCGACGACTGGCATGCAGTGCTCGCAGAACGTGCGTGACGTTAGCGTGTAGTGCACTGCTCTAGTGCTCTTGTGATGTTCGTGTGTGAGTTTGAGGGTTTGTGTTGACAGTTTTAGGTGCGTTGGAAGAGTAATAAAGTGACGTGCGTGCATGTATTTTGACGTGTTCGTCCATGCAGGAGCGGTGAGAGCAGCACGTACTGAGTTTATATCACGCACTAACCAAAATTACTCCCATGTTATGTCTCGGCCGGATATTTAAACGGACTATATGTTTGTATTTCGAGCTGGACAACAAGGGACTGTATGTTTGTTTGCCAAAGCTACACCTGCAAACCCATACGATAAACTGCTTACGAAAGGAAGTTTCGTTCCCTAATCTTTAATAACGCTACACCTATGTATAGTTCACTTTACTACTAAATTATTACGTAACATTCGTATCTAATCTCTCCATCCCTTATTTCAACTGCGTGGCCCCCTCCTCTTAATTCCCTAGTCTCCCCTCCCCTCCCCTCCCCCAATTTCAGGGTGGGGCCTGTGCAATCCAATCAACACAAGCCCACATGGTTACATACATAAGAGCATTTACAGTCGGACCCCTCATACTCTCGTCAAACGCCTGCACAGCCCGTCCCGTCACTGACCGGTCACAAAAAAATAATCCAGACGGACCCCTCATACACATCTCAAATGCCCGGACTGACTGGCATCCCTCATATTCATCTCAAATATGAGGGATCGCAGACGCGTCCGGACACGCCCGGTCAGTCCGCCACGTAGGACGCGACCCCATTCCGAACCACATTTTCTCTTTTTTTCTTTATTATTTTCTTTTTCTCCACCAATCACGTGCGAATGACCGGACGTATAAAGAAAAATATGAAAGATGCGGCTACACAAACGATAATGTAGGAGTTCAAAACAGACACACACGGTCACTGACCGGGCGTATCCGCGGGCGTTTGAGGACCCGAATTTACAAGTCATGACTAAAGATGCTCTAACATTTCATAGCAAATTCTATGTAAGTCTAGCAAAGGTCAAGAAAGAAAGGCTGTTCTCTAACAAGAACATCTTTGATCTTCACCCCACCGCGAGCTGATGATGATGGATACGGAGTGCTACGTACCCATAAATAGATCATGGAGGACATCAATAATGGCCACCACGCGCATGGTGTTTAGACAAGCCACGCCCACGCGCATGCCTGCATCTGCATGGGACCATACATCTCTCTCCATTTTTCCGGCAACTTGCACCAACTTTGCGGATCGACATGGTACATACAAGTACAATATTACTCCAGTATTGTCACTTTCGGCGATCGAGTCAAGTGGCTGCCTCACGCCCTACCATGCCATTCATGATCGACCCACCACCTTTAAGTTTTACATGTTTACCCTCACACATACGATTAATCATACTGTTTATAACATGTTAAAGCTTCTACAACCGGAGCCTTCAAACATTTCATCGGACAACCGACCACTATCCGGACAGAACAAAATAAAAAATCTATCCAATTGTAATTCTCAGTTTCTCCGGTCATGTCCGGACAGTCAACAAGTACTCATATCCAAACCATATATGGGATGATGTGGGGATGTCTGGACGTGTACCAGCAGGATGCCACGTATGAATTGACTTACTGCGGACCATTTTTCTTTTTCTTTTTATTTTTTTCACTCTTTTACTCTCCATCAATCTTATAAATGTGGGCTGTCAATATCAAGGTAATATGAGGGTTTGTTAATTTTGCAAGAAAAATAAGGGTCTAAACGAATGTGCCCGGGCACTGACTCAATAGAGCAATACATTCCCAAAAAACATCACTCCTAAAAAGCAATAATGGTAGAGCGACGGACGGTTACGGGACTTTACGGGGTGAGGTTCAGCTGTCAAATGGCGATTGGATTAAGGGGAGTGAGGGGCCCCACCCACCTGAAAATCAAGGGGCCTGTTTAGTTGGTTAGGACATGTACAATGGTGCTATCTTAGGAGTGTCACATAGGATAAATGATGAGGTGGAGGAGAGAGAACTCATAAGAAAAGATTTATCTTCTCTTATTTAAGAGAAGACAAGAGGTGATCTCTTAACACAATATGTCTTGCCATATTTTTACGAATAACTAGTTATTGAAGATAACGCTAAGAGATGACCCATTGTAGACTTTTTTTGTCATCTCTAAATTAAATGCAAGTCTTAAGATAAGACTATCTTATGTAAGACCCCGTACGTCTAGCATTTTTGCCTGAAAAGTACTCCCTCCGTTCCTAAATATAAGTTTTTTTAGAGATCTCACTAGGGGACTACATACGAAACAAAATGAGTGAATCTACACTCTAAAGTATGTCTATATACATATGTATGTAGTCCCCTAGTCGAACCTCTAAGAAGACTTATACCCCCCTCCCCTCCCACATCGCTCCCACGAACGACGGGCCGGGGGGCTAACCCTAGAGCCGCCGGGCACATCCTCCCTCCTCCACTAGTAGAAAACAGGGCATTGGTTCGGGCCTCCTAATCCCATTAATCCCGGTGCACTCACGAACCGGCACCAAAGGTGGCAACCGTCCCGGTTCGTGAGCCTAGGGGGGCGGCCGGGCCACGTGGGCCATTGGTCCCGGTTCGTCTGGCCCATCTGGTCCCGGTTCCAGACACGAACCGGGACCAATGCGCCTAGCTCCTGGCCCACGACCATTGGTCTCGGTTCTTGGGTGGAATCGGGACCAAAGGGAGACCTATTGTCCCGGTTCCAGACACGAACAGGGACCAATGGTTTGCCTATATAAACCCTCGCTCGTCACTAGCAGAGCCGTGGAGTGCTCTGTTTTTTCAGGCGCGCAGTGTTAGAGCTTTGTGGTGGTCTAGCTCACCTCCTATGCACATGAGGTGTTTGATGAAATGCCCAAGCCACACTTAAGCTTTCTCCTCTCGAAGCTCCTTGTCCAAACTCCATTTTCGTCAAGATTTTTCTAGGTTTGGCGGTCCGTCCTATCCCATCCCCGTCCTGAAACCGCCATCGATCGCTCGCGCGTGGTGAGCCTCTTGATCGTATCTTCTTTTTGAAACAAAATATACTTACTCGTATGATTTTCTTACTTTTATTATTGTTTGTTATTATATAGTGCCATGGTTATGGTATCCGCCCACGTCTGCCCTCGTCCAGTCTATGATTCAGATGTGGTATATTATCTTTTATAACTATTTCACACATCTAATGTCTATGACAACTAATTATGCCACCAACTTCATGCAGATGTTTTTATCTATAGGAAGTAGTTGAACCAGAAATGGATACGACTATGCAATTCTGCTCGACAAGTTAACTAAAGCTGAAAAAGAAATCGATCATTTGAAAGAAAAATTGAAAAGAACCAAAGATGAGAAGATGGGATTGGAGTTTCATGTTGCCGATATCGTCGATGATCACAGGACCGAGATGGCTGCAATACGCTTGAAGCTTAGAAAGATTAGAAAATATGCCATTGATAAAGAGGCTTGATATCATTATGCCGTTGGATCAATTGTTACCTTAGTTTTGATTATGATCGCATTTGTTGTTGCATTGAAATGTTTTAAATAGTTTCAATGTATGGTTTATTAGATGCTCTAGAGAGCTATATGTTGGTCAACGAGAACTATGTATCTACTTTGGTTTTAATGTGATGATGAACTTCTATTAATTTGATCACTTCTGTATTCCTGATGTTCTGTAATGGTTTTTGACACACTTAATTATATATAATGCACGCAGATGAACCAGCAATGGATGTACGGTAACAGATGCACCAACGAGTACATTAAGGGGGTGCATCATTTTCTCGAAGTGGCCGAGGCAAATAAGCAGAATGGTTTTATGTGTTGTCCATGCCCTACATGTGGGAATTTGAAGTCTTACTCTGACCAGAAAATCCTTCACAGCCACTTGTTTGTGAAGGGTTTCATGCCACACTATAATGTTTGGACCAAGCAAGGAGAAATAGGGGTTATGATGGAAGACGACGAAGAAGAAGGGGATGACGACAACTATGTGCCCCCTGAATATGGTGATGCTACAACTGGGAAAGCTGAAGATCAAGAGGAACCAGACGATGTGCCCGATGATGATCTTTGCCAGGTCATTGTTGATGCAAAGAGACAATGCGAAAGTGAAAAGGAGAAGCTAAAGTTCGATCGCATGTTGGAGGATCACAAAGAAGGGTTGTACCCGAATTGCGAAGATGGCAACACAAAGCTCGGTACCACACTAGAATTGCTGCAGTGGAAGGCAGAGAATGGTGTACCTGACAAAGGATTTGAGAAACTACTGAAAATATTGAACAAGAAGCTTCCAAAGGATAACGAATTGCCCGACAGTACGTACAAAACAAAGAAGGTTGTATGCCCTCTAGGATTGGAGGCGCAAAAGATACATGCATGCCCTAATGACTGCATCTTGTACCGTGGTGAGTACGAGGAACGGAACGCATGCCCGGTATGCGATGCATTGCGCTATAAGATCAGACGTGATGACCTTGGTGATGTTTAGGGCGAGCGCCCCAGAAAGAGGGTTGCTGCCAAGGTGATGTGGTATGTGTTGGGGAACGTCGCATGGGAAACAAAAAGTTTCGTACGCACACGCAAACCTATCCATGGTGATGAGCATCTACGAGAGGGAGAGTGGATCTACGTATCCTTGCAGATCGCTAAGCGGGAAGCGTTAAGAAACGCGGTTGGTGTAGTCGAACATCTTCGCGATCCAAATTGCCGAGCGTCCCGCGATCACATCACAATCCGTCCCGCGATCCAATCACGATCCGTCCCGTCAACACATCACGATCCGTCCCGCGATCTCATCACGATCCGTCTCATGATCGTGATCACGATCTGTCTTGCGAACTCATCATGATCCGTTCCGCGATCTCATCACGAACCGTCTCGCGATCTCGATCACGGTTCATCCGATCTAGCGCCGAACGGACAGCACCTCCGCGTTCAGCACACGTGCAACTTCATGACGATCTCTGCCGTCTTGATCCAGCAAGAGGATGTGGAGAGGACAGAGAGTTCACCGGCAGCATGACGGCGCTCCGGTGATGGTGGTGTAGCAATTCTGGCAGGGCTTCGCCTAAGCGCTGCAAAAATCCGATCTAGAGGAGCACCGGTAAAACGGGTAGTACGTGGCCGTAAACTGTGTCTAAACAGCACCCAATCCACTAGTATATAAAGGAGAGAGGGAGAGGCAGCCTTGGTGCCAGCCCAAAGCCTCCTAGAAGTCGGCTAGCTAGAGGGGGAGGAGTCCTACTCCTCCTCCATTCCTAGTAGGAGTAGGACTCTTACTTTTTAGCCTTTTTTCCACCTTTTCCTTTAGGACTTTTGCCTCCTACGCCATGGGCCTTGTTGTGGCTGTTTCTCCAGCCCACTAAGGGCTGGTTATCACTCTCCACAGCTCATGGACCCTCTGGGGTCGAAATACCCCTCCCGGAGGTCTCCCGGTACACTACCGACACTCCCAGTACACTACCGATGAGCCCGAAACTTTTTCGGCTACCAAACTTGGACTTCCTATATATGACTCTTTACCTCCGTACAATTCCGGAGCTCCTCGTGACGTCCGGGATCTCATCCGGGACTCCGAACAACCTTCGGTCACCACCATACATAACTCTACACTACCGAAACGTCACTGAACCTTAAGTGTGCAGACCCTGCGGGTTCGAGAACTATGTAGACATGACCGACACCTCTACGGTCAATAACCAATGGCAGGACCTGGACGTCCACATTGGTCCCTACATATTCTACGAAGATCTTTATCGGTCGAACCTCTATGTCAAGGATTCAGTTAATCCCGTATAACGTTCCCTTTGTTCTTCAGTATGTTACTTGCCCGAGATTCAATCGTCGGTATCTCCATACCTAGTTCAACCTCGTTACCGGAAAGTCTCTTCACTCGTTCCGTAATACAAGATCCCGCAACTAACAATTAGTCACATTGCTTGCAAGGCTCATTGTGATGTTGTATTACCGAGTGGGCCCTGAGATACCTCTCCGTCATACGGAGTATAAAATCCCAGTCTCGATCCATGCCAACTCAACAGACACCATCGGAGATACCTGTAGAGCACCTTTATAGTCACCCAGTTGCGTTGCGACGTTTGATACACACAAGGCACTCCTCCGATATCCGTGAGTTGCATGATCTCATGGTCATAGGAACATATACTTGACATGCAGAAAACAGTAGCAATAACCTGACACGATCATATGCTACGTTTGTAGTTTGGGTCTTGTCCATCACATCATTCTCCTAATGATGTGATCCCGTTATCAAATGACATCTCATGTGCATGTCTAGGAAACCTTAAGCATCTTTTGATCAACGAGCTAGTCTATCAGAAGCATACTAGGGACATGGTTTTGTCTATGTATCCACACATGCATCTAAGTCTCCGATCAATACAATTATAGCATGGATAATAAACGATTATCATGAACAAGGAAATATGATAATAACTAATTTATCATTGCCTCTAGGGCATATTTCCAACAGTCTCCCACTTGCACTAGAATCAATAATCTAGTTCACATCACCATGTGATTCGCATTGTTATGAATCTAACACCCAACGAGTTTTGGGGCTCGATCATGCTTTGCATGTGAGAGAGGTCTTATAGTCAACGGGTCTGTAACATTCAAATCCGTGTGTACTTAGCAAATCTCTATGTCAAACAATAAACACTGCTACCACACTCCACTTGGTACTTTTCTAAATGGCTGCTCCACTATATGTATCCAGATTGTTACTACGAGCCATCCGGATTGGTGTTTAAAGCTTGTATCGACGTAACTCTTTATGAAGAACTCTTTATCACCTCCATAATCGAGAAATATCTCCTTAGTATGTAAGTTACTAAGGATAATTTCGACCGCTGACCAGTGATCCACTCCTGGACCACTGTTGCACCCCTTGACAGACTCATGGCAAGGCACACACAGGTGCGGTACACAGCATGGCATAATATAGAGCCTATGGCTAAGGCATAGGGGACGACGTTCGTCCTTTCTCTTTCTTCTGCCGTTGTCGAGCTTTGAGTCTCACTGAACTTTCAGACCTTACAAATTAGGCGAGAACTCATTCTCTGACTGATCCATTTTGAACTCTTTCAAAATCTTGTCAAGGTATGCACTCATTGAAAGTCTCATCGAGCATCTTGATCTATCTCTTTAGATTTTGATGCTCAACAATTAGGTAGCTTCATCCAGGTCTTCCTTTGAAAATCACTTTCCAAATAACCGTTTTATGCTTTCTAGAAATTCTACATTATTTCTGATCAACAATATGTCATCCACATATACTTATCAGAAATTCTATAGTGCTCCCACTCACTTTATTGCAAATACAAGTTTCTCGTAAACTTTGTATAGACTAAACAACTTTGATCACCTCATCAAAGTGTATATTCCAACTCCGAGATGCTTGCTTCAGTCCATGGAAGGATCACCGAAGTTTGCACACCTTTTAGCATCCTTAGGACTGACAAAACCTTCTGGTCGTATCACATACAACCTTTCCTCATGTAAACCGTTAAGGAAACGATGTTTTGACATCCATCTGCCAGATTTCATAATTGAAAACGCAACAACTGCTAACACAATTCCAACATACTTTAGCATCGCAACGAGTGAGAAACTCTCATCGCAGTCAACTCCTTGAACTTGTCACAAACAACTTTGCAACAAGTCGAGCTATACAAATGGTGACATTTACCATCAGTGTCTGTCTTCATTTTAAAGATCCATTTGTACTCAACGACCTGCAGTCCAACGAGCAAGTCTACCAAAGTCTATACTTGGTTTTCATACATGGATCCTATCTCGGATTTCATGGCCTCCAACCATTTGTCGGAATGCGGGCCCATCATCGCTTCTCCATAGCTCGTAGGTTCATCGTTGTCCAACAACATGACCTCCTAGACAGGGTTGTCGTACCACTTAGGAGCAGTACACATCCTTGTCGACCTACGATGTTCGATAGTAACTTGATCCTGAAGCTTCATGATCATCATCATTAACTTCCTGTTCAACTAACGTAGGCTTCACAGTAACATCTTTCTGCGCTGCGCTACTTAGTGGTTGAACAAAGGTTTAACAACCTCATCAAGTTCTATCTTCCTCCCACTCAATTCTTTCCAGAGAAACATTTCCTCGAGAAAGGATCCGTCTTAGCAACAAACACTTTGCACTTGAATCTGAGATAGAAGGTTCACCCAACTGTTCTTAGGGTTTTCTATGAAGATGCATTTGTCCGCTTTGGGTTCGACCTCATTAGGTGAAAACAATTTCCACACAAGTGTCGCAGCCCCAAACATTAAGAAATGACAGCTTAGGTTTCTATCAAACCATAATTCACACGGTGTCAACTCAACGGATTTAGAAGGTGCCCTATTTAAAGTGAATGTAGTTGTCTCTAGTGCATAACCCCAAAATTATAGTCGTAAAACGATAAGAGATATCATAGCATGCACCATATCCAATAGAGTACGACTATGACATTCAGACACACCATCACACTATGGTGTTCCAGGTGGCGTGAGTTGTGAAACAACTTTCACATTGTCTTAAGTTGTATGCCAAACTCGTAACTCAGATATTTACTTCCACGATCATATCGCAGTCATTTTTATCTTCTTGTCACGATGATCTTAAACCTCACTCTGAATTTGCTTGAACCTTTCAAACGATTCAAACTAGCATTTCATTAAGTAAATATACACTATATCTACTCAAATCATCGGTGAAGGTAAGAAAATAACGATATCCACTGCATGCTACAAGACTCACTGGATTGCATACATCAACATGTATCATTTCCAATGAATCACTTGCCCTCTCCATCCAACGGGGTCCTTTAGTCTTCTTGCCCAAGAGGCACGGTTCGCATGTCTCAACCGATTCGAAATCGAATGAGTCCAAATATCCATCAGCATGGAGTTTCTTCATGCGCTTTATACCAATATGACATTTTGCGGCAGTGCCACAAGTATGTGGTACTATCATTATTTAACTTTGTATCTTTTGACATCAATGTTATGAACATGTGTATTACTACGATCAAGATTTCAACAAACCATTCTCACTGGGTGCATGACCATTGAAGGTATTATTCATGTAAACAGAATAACCATTATTCTCTGACTTAAATGAATAATCGTATTGCAACAAACATGACCTAATCATGTCCATGCTCAACGCAAAACACCAAATAACATTTATTTTAGGTTCGTCACTAATCTTGAAGGTAGAGAGAGCGTGCGATGTTGATCACATCAACCTTGGAAACATTTACAACACACATCGTCACCTCACCCTTAGCTAGTTCTCCGTTTATTTCGTAGCTTTTATTTCGAGTTACTAACATTTAGCAACCGAACCGGTATCCAGTACCCAGGTGCTACTAAGAGTACTAGCAAGGTACACATTAATAACTCGTATATCAAATATACTTCTATCGATGTTGCCATCCTTCTTATCTACCAAGTATCTAGGGTTGTTCCGCTTCAACGACCGCTCACCTCATAACAGAAGCACTTAGTCTCGGGTTTTGAGTTCAACTTTGGGTTGCTTCACTGGAGCGGCAACTGACTTGCTATCCATGAAGTTTCCCTCCTTGCTCTTGCCCTTCTCGAAACTAGTGGTTTGATTAACCATCAACACTTGACGCTCCTTCTTGATTTCTACCTTCGCGGTGTCAAACATCGCGAACAGCTCAGGGATCAATATTCCTATCCCTGGCGTTTTATAGTTCATCACCAAATTCTAGTAGCTTAGTGACAGTGACTTGGAGAACTATATCAATCACTATCTTATCTGGAAGATCAACTCCCACTCGATTCAAGCGATTGTAGCACCCAGACAATCTGAGCATATGCTCAACGATTGATCTATTCTCTTTCATCTTGCTGTCAAAGAATCTTGTTGGAGATCTCATATCTCGTAACACGGGCACGAGCCTAAGATCACAATCTCAACTCTTAGAACATCTCATATGTTCCGTGACGTTCAAAACGTTTCGGAGCCTCAACTCTAAGCCATAATGCATGACGCACTAAACTATCAAGTAGTCATCAGAACATGCCTATCAGATGTTCACAACATCTACAGACGACGCTAGAGTGGTTGGCGCACCGAGCGGTGCATTAAGGACATAAGCCTTTCTGTGCAACAATGAGGACAATCCTCGGATCACGAACCCAGTCCGCAATATTGCTACCATCATCTTTCAACTCTATTTCTCTAGGAACATATAAAAATTAAGGGAGTTACAGCGCGAGCTAGTAATCTACAACATAAATTGTAAAGACACTATTGACTATGTTCATGATAATGAGTTCAATTAATCATATTACTTAAGAACTCCCACTCAAATTGACATCCCTCCGGTCATTCGAGTGATACATGATCCAAATTCACCAACTCAAGTCCGATCATGACGTGAGTTGAGGTGGCTACAATGGTGAACATCATTATGTTGATCATTTCTACTATATGACTCATGTTCGACCTTTCGGTCTCTTGTGTTCCGAGGCCATGTCTGTACATGCTAGGCTCGTCAAGTTTACCCCGAGTGTTCTGCACGTGCAAATCTGACTTGCACCCGTTGTATGTGGACGTAGAGTCTATCACACCCGATCATCACGTGGTGTCTCAACACGACGAACTTTCGCAACGGTGCACACTCGGAGAGAACACAATTTATCTTGAAATTAAGTGAGGGATCACCTTATAATGCTACCGTCGTCCTAAGCAAAACAAGGTGCATAAAAGGATTAATATCACATGCAAATCATAAGTGACATGATATGCCCATGAACTTGTGCTTTTGATCTCCATCTAGAAAGCACCGGCATGATCTCCATCGTCACCGGCATGACACCATGATCTCCATCATCTTGATCCCCATCAACATGTCGCCATCGGGGTTGTCACGCCCTGCATGCTTCTACTACAATTGCTACCGTCTAGCGATAAAGTAAAGCATTACATAGCGCTTAATGATTGACACGCAGGTCATACAATAATTAAAGACAACCCTATGGCTCCTGCCGGTTGCCGTACACACCGACAAGCAAGTCGTGATAATCTATACATCACATGATCATCTCATACATCACATATATCACATCACGTAATTGGCCATATCATATCACAACATACCCTGCAAAAACAAGTTAGACGTCCTCTAAATGTTGTTGCATGTTTTACGTGGCTACTACGGGTACCTAGCAAGAACAATTCTCATCTACGCAAAAACCACAACGGTGATACACTAGTTGCTTTTCAACCTTCTCAAGGACCGCCTTTGTCGGATCCGATCCAACTAAAGTGTGAGAAACTGTCACCCGCAAGCCATCTAAGAAACAAGTTCCGTCGAGGGAACCGGTCTCTCGTAAGCGTACGAGTAATGTTGGTCCGGGCCGCTTCATCTCACAATCCCGCTGAACCAAAATGCGACCAAGGGAGGAAGCAATCTAAGCATCAACGCCCACAAACCTTTTGTGTTCTACTCGAGATCTCATCGAACCAACAACCTAGCTCATGATGCCACTGTTGGGGAACGTCGCATGGGAAACAAAACTTTTTCCTACGCACACGCAAACCTATCCATGGTGATGAGCATCTATGAGAGGGAGAGTGGATCTACGTACCCTTGTAGATCGCTAAGCGGGAAGCATTAAGAAACGCGGTTGGTGTAGTCAAACATCTTCGTGATCCAAATCGCCGAGCGTCCCGTGATCACATCACAATCCGTCCCGCGATCCAATCACGATCCGTCCCGTGAACACATCACGATCCATCTCACGATCTCATCACGATCCGTCTCATGATCTTGATCACGATCTGTCCCGCGAACTCATCACGATCCGTTCCGCGATCTCATCACGAACCGTCTCGCGATCTCGATCATGGTTCATCCGATCTAGCGCCGAACGGACGGCACCTCCACGTTCAGCACACGTGCAGCTTGATGACGATCTCCGCCGTCTTGATCCAGCAAGAGGAGGTGGAGAGGAGAGAGAGTTCACCGGCAGCGTGACGGTGCTCCGGTGATGATGGTGTAGCAATTCCGGCAGGGCTTCGCCTAAGCGCTGCAGAAATCCGATCTAGAGGAGCACCGGTGAAACGGGTAGCACGTGGCCGTAAACTGTGTCTAAACAGCACCCAATCCACCAGTATATAAAGGAGGGATGGAGAGGCAGCCTTGGCGCCAGCCCAAAGCCTCCTAGGAGTCGGCCGGCTAGAGGGGGAGGAGTCCTACTCCTCCTCCACTCCTAGTAGGGGTAGGACTCTTCCTTTTTAGCCTTTTTTTCCACCTTTTCCTTTAGGACTTTTGCCTCCTGTGCCATGGGCCTTGTTGTGGCTGTTTATCCAACCCACTAAGGGCTGGTTATCACTCTCCACAGCCCATGGACCCTCTGGGGTCGAAATACCCCTCCCGGAGGTCTCCCGGTACACTACCGGCACTCCCGGTACACTACCGATGAGCCCGAAACTTTTCCGGCGACCAAACTGGGACTTCCTATATATGAATCTTTACCTCCGGACCATTCCAGAGCTCCTCGTGACGTCCGGGATCTCATCCGGGACTCCGAACAACCTTCAGTCACCACCATACATAACTCTACACTACCGAAACGTCACTGAACCTTAAGTGTGCAGACCCTGCGGGTTCGAGAAATGTGTAGACATGACCGAGACACCTCTACGTTTAATAACCAATGGCGGGACCTGCACGTCCACATTGGTCCCTACATATTCTACGAAGATCTTTATCAGTCGAACCTCTATGTCAAGGATTCAGTTAATCCCGTATAACGTTCCCTTTATTCTTCGGTATGTTACTTGCCCGAGATTCGATCGTCAGTATCTCCATACCTAGTTAAACCTTGTTACTGGCAAGTCTCTTTACTCGTTCCGTAATACAAGATCCCGCAACTAACAATTAGTCACATTTCTTGCAAAGCTCATTGTGATGTTGTATTACCGAGTGGGCCCTGAGATACCTCTCCGTCATAGGGAGTAACAAATCCCAATCTCGATCCATGCCAACTCAACAGACACCATCGGAGATACCTGTAGAGCACCTTTATAGTCACCCAGTTACGTTGCGACGTTTGATACACACAAGGCACTACTACGATGTCCATGAGTTGCATGATCTCATGTTCATAGGAACATATACTTGACATGCAGAAAACAGTAGCAATAAACTGACACGATCATATGCTACGTTTGTAGTTTGGGTCTTGTCCATTACATCATTCTCCTAAGGATGTGATCCCGTTATCAAATGACATCTCATGTCCATGGCTAGGAAACCTTAACCATCTTTTGATCAACGAGCTAGTCTATCAGAGGCATACTAGGGACATGGTTTTGTCTATGTATCCACACATGCATCTAAGTCTCCGATCAATACAATTATAGCATGGATAATAAACGATTATCATGAACAAGGAAATATGATAATAACTAATATATCATTGCCTCTAGGGCATATTTCCAATAGTATGCTCCTATAATACCACGGTTGAAACGTATGTTCAGAAACAAAGAACATAGCAAGAATATGTGATGGCACAGAGAGGACCGTAAGAAAGACGGGAAGTTGAGAGCACCCGCTGACCGGTCGCAGTGGAGAAAATTCGAGAGAAAGTACTGTAAGGAGTTTGTAGGTGATGCAAGGAACGTATGGTTTGGTTTAAGCGCGGATGGCATTAATCCTTTTGGGGAGCAGAGCAGCAATCACAGCACCTGGCCCGTGACTCTATGTATCTATAACCTTCCTCCTTGGATGTGCATGAAGCGGAAGTTCATTATGATGCCAGTTCTCATCCAAGGCCCTAAGCAACCCGGCAACGACATTGATGTGTACCTAAGGCCATTAGTTGAAGAACTTTTACAGCTGTGGAATAGAAACGGTGTACGCGTGTGGGATGAGAACAAACAGGAGGATTTTTACCTGCATGCGTTGCTGTTTGTAACCATCAATGATTGGCCTGCTCTCAGTAATCTTTCAGGAAAGACAAACAAGGGATATCACGTATGCACACACCGTTTAGATGACACCGAAAGTATATACCTAGACAATTGCAGGAAGAATGTGTACGTGGGGCATCGTCGATTTCTTGCGACCAACCATCAATGTCGAAAGAAAGGCAAGCATTTCAAAGGCAAGGCAGATCACCGGAAGAAGCCCGCCATCCATACCGGTGATCACATACTTGCTTGGTCAATGGTTTACAAGTAATGTGTGGAAAGGGTCCCGGCGGACTATCTGTTCCGAATAACGCTGAGGGACGCACACCCATGGAAGAAGAAATCTATATTTTGGGACCTACCCTACTGGAAAGACCTAGAGGTCCGCTCTGCAATCGACGTGATGCACGTGACGAAGAATCTTTGCGTGAACCTGCTAGGCTTCTTGGGCATGTATATGTTGGAAATATGCCCTAGAGGCAATAATAAATTAGTTATTATCATATTTGCTTGTTCATGATAATCGTCTATTATCCATGCTATAATTGTATTGATCGAAGACTTAAATGCATGTGTGGATACATAGACAAAACCATGTCCCTAGTATGCCTCTAATGGACTAGCTCGTTGATCAATGGATGGTTAAGGTTTCCTAGCCATGGACATGAGATGTCATTTGATAACGGGTTCACATCATTAGGAGAATGATGTGATGGACAAGACCCAAACTACAAACGTAGCATATGATCGTGTCAGTTTATTGCTACTGTTTTCTGCATGTCAAGTATATGTTCCTATGACCATGAGATCATGCAAC
Source organism: Hordeum marinum (assembly GCA_022496015.1). NCBI lineage: Eukaryota > Viridiplantae > Streptophyta > Magnoliopsida > Poales > Poaceae > Hordeum > Hordeum marinum. The sequence continues at coordinate 580,612,676 of CM039673.1, forward strand.
TCACTGATATCGGAGGAGTGCCTTGTGTGTATCAAACGTCGCAACATAACTGGGTGACTATAAAGGTGCTCTACAGGTATCTCCGAGGGTGTCTGTTGAGTTGGCATGGATCGAGACTGGGATTTTTTACTCCGTGTGACGGAGAGGTATCTCAGGGCCCACTCGGTAATGCAACATCACAATAAGCCTTGCAAGAAATGTGACTAATTTTTAGTTGCGGGATCTTGTATTACGGAACGAGTAAAGAGACTTGCCAGTAACGAGGTTGAACTAGGTATGGAGATACCGACGATCGAATCTCGGGCAAGTAACATACCGAAGAACAAAGGGAACGTTATACGGGATTAACTGAATCCTTGGCATAGAGGCTCGATCGATGAAGATGTTCGTAGAATATGTAGGAATCAATATGGATGTCCAGGTCCCGCCATTGGTTATTCACCGTAGAGGTGTCTTGGTCATGTCTACATAGTTCTCGAACCCGCAGGGTCTGCACACTTAAGGTTCGGTGACGTTTTGGTAGTGTAGAGTTGTGTATGGTGGTGACCGAAGGTTTTTCGGAGTCCCGGATGAGATCCGGGACGTCACGAGGATCTCCGGAATGGTCCGGAGGTAAAAATTCATATATAGGAAGTCCCAGTTTGGTCACCGGAAAAGTTTCGGGCTCATCGGTAGTGTACCGGGAGTGCCGATAGTGTACCGGGAGACCTCCGGGAGGGGTATTTCAACCCAAGAGGCTTCATCGGCTGTGGGAGAATAATAACCAGCCCTTAGTGGGCTGGTGGAACAGCCACAAAAATCCCATGGCGCCAGGAAGAAAAAGGCCAAAGGAAACAGGTGGGAAAAAGGCAAAAAAGGAAGAGTCCTAGTCCTACTAGGAGTAGAGGAGGAGAGTCCTCCTACACCTTCCCACTTCGGCCGAATCCAAAGAGGGCCAGCCCTTGCGGCCAGCCTCTCCTCTCCTCCTATATATATTGCTGGAATAGAGGGTTTTTGCACTAGATTTTACGATCACGTGCTACCCGGTTCACCGGTGCTCCTCTAGATCGGTTTTTTGCAGTGCTTAGGCGAAGCCCTACCAGGATTGCTAAACCACCATCACCGGAGCACCGTCACGCTTCCGGTGAACTCTTCTACCTCTCCGCTCTCTCTTGCTGGATCAAGACGGCAGAGATCGTCATCAAGCTGCACGTGTGGTGAACGCGGAGGTGCCGTCCGTTCGGCGCTAGATCGGAAGGACCGTGATCGAGATCGCGAGACGGTTCGTGATGAGATTGCGGAACAGATCGTGATGAGTTCGCGGGACAGATCATGATCAAGATCATGAGACGGATCGTGATGAGATCGCGGGACGGATCGCGATGAGTTCGCGGGACGGATCGTGAGTGGATGACGGGACGGATCATGATGAGATCGCGGGACGCTCGGCGATTTGGATCGCGAAGAAGTTTGACTACACCAACCGCGTTTCTTAATGCTTCCCGCTTTGTGATCTACAAGGGTATGTAAATCCACTCTCTGTAGGAGATATGCCCTAGAGGCAGTAATATCAGTTACTTTTGTATCTCCAAGTTTGTAATGAATGTTTATGATCCATGCTATAACTGCAATGATTCTCGAGTCTGCAAATAAAACGAGGCTTGGAGGGAAACTCATGTGCACGTGTGGTATAATAAATGGTAAATTGTATTCCTAGTCTTGCCTCTAAGACTGGCTCAAGTATTGCATGATGACCCTGTTTTCCTGATCATGGGCATGGCCATGCCGGCAATTTTGAGGGCACGATGTTGGTAGAACACTTGTGTTGAATCGATCCGAATTGATGTTATGCTATGAGATACATTCGTCATAAGTTTATGGTTAATAACACAGAGAAGTTAATGTTTGCATAATTCCTTAGACCATGCGAGTATCGAGTTTCTTCATGCTTGCTTCATGAACTTTGGGGTTTGTTAAACGTCATCCGTAAATGGGTGGCTATTACGGCGGCTTACGGGTTCATGGAAAAGTATGTCAAGTAACTTGATAGCTCAAGATTGGGATTTGCTCCTTCGGTGATGGAGAGATATCTCTGGGCCCTCTCGGTGTTACGGTATCCATCATCGTCTGGCCAGACACTTTGTGATTTGATCACGGGGATGCCAAAACATGGGAACAAGAAAATAGAACAATACCGGCAACGAGGTAACTGGCATTGTGGACAAGTGTTGATCCACGAGGATGCCGATGTTTCTCAACTCAGGTAATTGTAACATATCGCGAAGCAACAGGAATAGCTCACGGCAACTGGAGGTTCACTCGAATATTTATTCGTGTGGGTATAGGGATCGATATGGGTGTCCACGGCTCCGATGCTGATCATTGATCGGAAGGTGTTCCGGGTCATGTCTATACTTCACCGAACCTATAGGGTCACACGCTTAAGGGTCATCTATCTGCTGAATACTAGACAGGGAGTCTGAGAGAAAATCACCGAAAAAATTTCGGAGACAACGGAAGAGTTCCGGAGAGAGAACATTGGAATAGTTCCGGTAAAACCGAAAAGTTGTTTCGGAGTATACCATTAAGTCAAAATGGTTTCGGCACACGTCTGGAAATTCTTGGAGGGTGCCAGAATGATTCTGGGGACTTCTGGGATTTTTCGGAGGAAAAAACCGGAAGTGTTCCGGAGCCGCCGGAACCGCTATGGTAGCTTTTCGCTGAAGAAAAACATTGTTCCGGAATTGTTTCCGAACGCGTCCAAAATTGTTTTAGTGGGTACTGGAATTATTCTAGGCACACAGAAATAATTTGGGATTTAACAGACGCAGAAAAATGTCTTCGTGAATAGTGAAAACACTATTTTGAATAGTAGAAACACTATATATATAAATAGTGGAAACACTATATATGTATAGTGGAAACACTATTGTAAAATAGTGGAAACACTATTGTGAATAGTGGAAATACTATTAGGGGATGATGCAGGCATGGTGATGCAGGCATGGTGATGCAGGCAACACTATTTGGAGGCTTTCCCTTTATGCCCTTGTGGTGTGCTCACCTCATGGGCATTTTGGGTATTTCAAGTGCCACCCTACCCCTTGGGTTTTCCTATAAATAGAGGTGGAGATGCACTCTCCACACTCATCCTTTGCTCTCATACACATGCTTTGCTTTGCAAGCTCTCTCTCTCCCTCCCACGAAAAGAGTTTTTCGTAGAGCCGAAAGGCTGTCTGGGTTCCGGCAGGAACTAGTTCTGGACGGCGAAGCCCTGCCGGATAGATGACACCGTATGTGTGCAACCCCGTAGAGAGTTCGTAGTTTCGATCTTTTGCCCGAGGGGCTGTTCGAGTGTCCTCCCGAAGGGCTGTCCGAGTCTCGGGTCGAGTTTCGAGAGTCCTCCCGAAGGGCCGTCTGAGTCTCCGTTCGAGTTTCGAGGGTCCTCCCGAAGGGCTGTCCGCGACATCGTCCGGGGGACTGTCCGACCGCCTCCCGAAGGGCTGTCCGACGAGGGAGTACATCCTCGCGGTTGGGAGGTTGTAAATCCTAGCTGCGGGGATCTGCACCAACGATCTCCACCGACTCTTCTTCCGCTGCGCTACGAGTCGGTACGGATCAGATCAAACCTTGTATGCATTCTCCATAGTGGTCCTGGGCGTGCTCGCTATACCGAAATTTTTTGTTTTCTGTCGCGTTCCCCTACACTCTCCCTCTCGTAGATGCTCATCACCATGGATAGGTTTGCGTGTGCGTAGGAAAATTTTTGTTTCCCATGCGACGTTCCCCAACAGTGGCATCAGGAGCTAGGTTGATGGTTCGATGAGATCTCGAGTAGAACACAAAAGTTTTGTGGGTGTTGATGCTTAGATTGCTTCCTCCCTTGGTCGTATTTTGGTTCAGCGGGATTGTGAGATGAAGCGGTCCGGACCAACATTACTCGTACGCTTACGAGAGACCGGTTCCCTCGACGCAACTTGTTGCCTAGATGGCTTGCGGGTGACAGTTTCTCTCACTTTAGTTGGATCGGATTCGACAAAGGCGGTCCTTGAGAAGGTTGAAAAACAACTAGTGTACCATCGTTGTGGTTTTTGCGTAGGTGATAATTGTTCTTGCTAGATACCTGTAGCAGCCACGTAAAACATGCAACAACAATTAGAGGACGTCTAACTTGTTTTTGGAGGGTATGTTGTGATATGATATGGCCAATTACATGATGTGATATATGTGATGTATGAGATGATCATGTGATTTATAGATTATCACGACTTGCATGTCGATGAATACGGCAACCGGCAGGAGCCATAGGGTTGTCTTTAATTATTGTATGACCTGCGTGTCAATCATTAAGCGCTATGTAATGCTTTACTTTATCGCTAAACAGTAGCAATAGTAGTAGAAGCATGCAGGGCGTGACAACCCCGATGGCGACACGTTGATGGAGATCAAGATGATAGAAGATCATGGTGTCATGACGGTGACGATGGAGATCATGCCGGTGCTTTCTAGATGGAGATCAAAAGCACAAGTTCATGGCCATATAATTTCACTTATGATTTGCATGTGATGTTAATCCTTTTTATGCACCTTTTTTGCTTAGGACGACGGTAGCATTATAAGGTGATCCCTCAGTTAATTTCAAGATAAACTGTGTTCTCCCCGAGTGTGCATAGTTGCGAAAGTTCGTCGTGTTGAGACACCACGTGATGATCGGGTGTGATAGACTCTACGTTCACATACAATGGGTGCAAGCCAGTGTTGCACAAGCAGAACACTCGGGTTAAACTTGACGAGCCTAGCATGTACAGACATGGCCTCGGAACACAAGAGACCGAAAGGTCGAACATGAGTCATATAGTAGATATGATCAACATAATGATGTTCACCATTGCAGCCACCTCAACTCACGTGATGATCGGACTTGAGTTGGTGAATTTGGATTATGTATCACCGGAATGATCGGAGGGATGTCAATTTGAGTGGGAGTTCTTAGGTAATATGATTAATTGAACTCATTATCATGAACATAGTCAATAGTGTCTTTGCAAATTATGTTGTAGATTACTAGCTCGCGCTGTAGCTCCCTTAATTTTTATATGTTCCTAGAGAAATAGAGTTGAAAGTTGTTGGTAGCAATATTGCGGACTGGGTCCGTGATCTGAGGATTGTCCTCATTGCTGCACAGAAGGCTTATGTCCTTAATGCACCGCTCGGTGCGCCACCCCATCTAGCGTCGTCTGTAGATGTTGTGAACATCTGACAGGCATGTTTCGATGACTACTTGATAGTTTAGTGTGTCATTCATTACGGCTTAGAATTGAGGCTCCGAAACGTTTTGAACGTCGTGGAACATATGAGATGTTCTAAAAGCTGAGATTGTGATCTCAGGCTCGTGCCCGTGTTGCGAGATATGAGATGTCCAACAAGATTCTTTGCCTGCAAGATGAAAGAGAATAGCTCAATCGTTGAGCATGTGCTCAGACTGTCTGGGTGCTACAATCACTTGAATCGAGTGGGAGTTGATCTTCCTGATAAGATAGTGATTGATGTAGTTCTCCAAGTCACTATCACTGAGCTACTAGAACTTGGTGATGAACTATAAAATGCCAGGGAAAGAAATGTTCATCCCTGAGCTGTTCGCGATGTTTTGACACCGCAAAGGTAGAAATCAAGAAGGAGCGTCAAGTGTTGATGGTTAATCAAACCACTAGTTTCGAGAAGGGCAAGAGCAAGGAGGGAAACTTCATGGATAGCAAGTCAGTTGCTGCTCTAGTGAAGCAACCCAAAGTTGAACTCAACCCCGAGACTAAGTGCTTCTGTTATGAGGTGAGCAATCGCTGAAGCGGAACAACCCTAGATACTTGGTAGATAAGAAGGCTGGCAACATCGATGGAAGAATATTTGATATAAAAGTTATTAATGTGTACCTTGCTAGTACTCTTAGTAGCACCTGGGTATTGGATACCGGTTCGGTTTCTAAATGTTAGTAACTCGAAATAAAAGCTAAGGAATAAACGGAGAACTAGCTTTGGGTGAGGTGACGGTTATTCATTTAAGTTAGAGAATAATGGTTATTCGGTTTACATGAATAATACCTTCAATGGTCATGCACCCAGTGATAATGGTTTGTTGAAATCTTGATCGTAGTAATAGACATGTTCATAACATTGATGTCAACAGATACAAAGTTAAATAATGATAGTACCACATACTTGTGGCACTGCTGCAAAATATCATATTGGTATAAAGTGCATGAAGAAACTCCATGCTGATGGATATTTGGACTCATTCGATTTCGAATCGGTTGAGACATGCGAACCTTGCCTCTTGGGCAAGATGACTAAAGGACCCCATTGGATGGAGTGGGCAAGTGATTCATTGGAAATGATACATGCTGATGTATGCAATCTAGTGAGTCTTGTAGCGTGCAGTGGATATCGTTATTTTCTTACCTTCACTGATGATTTGAGTAGATATAGTGTATATTTACTTAATGAAACACAAGTCTGAATCGTTTGAAAGGTTCAAGCAAATTCAGAGTGAAGTTAAAGATCATCGTGACAAGAAGATAAAATGACTGCGATATGATCGTGGAGGTGAATATCTGAGTTACGAGTTTGGCATACAACTTAAGACAATGTGAAATTTGTTTCACAACTAACGCCACCTGGAACACCATAGTGTGATGGTGTGTCCAAACATCATAGTCATGCTCTATTGGATATGGTGCGTGCTATGATGTCTCTTATCGTTTTACTACTATAATTTTGGGGTTATGCATTAGAGACAAGTACATTCACTTGAAATAGGGCATCATCTAAATCCGTTGAGATGACATCGTGTTAATTATGGTTCGATAGAAACCTAAGTTGTCATTTCTTAATATTTGGGGCTGCGACACTTGTGTGGAAAATGTTTTCACCTAATGAGGTCGAACCCAAGGCGGACAAATGCATCTTCATAGAATACCCTAAGAGCAGTTGGGTGAACCTTCTATCTCAGATCCTAGTGCAAAGTGTTTGTTGCTTAAACGGATCCTTTCTCGAGGAAATGTTTCTCTCGAAAGAATTGAGTGGGAGGAAGATAGAACTTGATGAGGTTGTTAAACCTTTGTTCAACCAGAGAGTAGCGCAGCGCTGAAAGATGTTTCTGTGAAGCCTACGTTAGTTGAAGAGGAAGTTAATGATGATGATCATGAAGCTTCAGGATCAAGTTACTCTCAAACTTCGTAGGTCGACAAGGATGTGTACTACTCCTAAGTGGTACGACAACCCTGTCTTGGAAGTCATGTTGTTCAACAACGATGAACCTACGAGCTATGGAGAAGCGATGATGGGCCCGGATTCCGACAAATGGTTGGAGGCCATGAAATCTGAGATAGGATCCATGTATGAAAACCAAGTATAGACTTTGGTAGACTTGATCGTTGGACGGCAGGTAGTTGAGTACAAATAGATCTTTAAAATGAAGACAAACACTGATGGTAAATGTCACCATTTGTAAAGCTCGACTTGTTGCAATGTTGTTTGTGACAAGTTCAAGGAGTTGACTGCGATGAGACTTTCTCACTTGTAGAGATGCTAAAGTCTGTTGGAATTATGTTAGCAGTTTCTACATTTTCAATTATGAAATCTGGCAGATGGATGTCAAAACATCATTTCCCTAACGGTTTACTTGAGGAAAGGTTCTATGTGATACAACCAGAAGGTTTTGTCAATCCTAAGGATGCTAAAAGGTGTGCAAGCTTCGGTCATCCTTCCATGGACTGAAGCAAGCATCTCGGAGTTGGAATATACACTTTGATGAGGTGATCAAAGTTTTTGAGTCTATACAAAGTTTATGAGAAACTTGTATTTGCAATAAAGTGAGTGGAAGCACTATAGAATTTCTGATAAGTATATGTGGATGACATATTGTTGATCGGAAATAATGTAGAATATCTGGAAAGCATAAGTGGTTGTTTGAAAAGTGATTTTCAAAGGAAGACCTGGATAAAGCTACCTAATTTTAGAGCATCAAAATCTATAGAGATAGATCAAGATGCTTGATGAGACTTTCGATGAGTGCATACCGTGACAAGATTTTGAAAGAGTTCAAAATGGATCGGTCAGAGAAAGAGTACTCGCCTGATTTGTAAGGTGTGAAAGTTGAGTGAGACTCAAAGCTCGACAACGGCAGAAGAAAGAGAAAGGACGAACGTCGTCCCCTATGCCTTAGCCATAGGCTCTATATTATGCCATGCTGTGTACCGCACCTGTGTGTGCCTTGCCATGAGTCTGTCAAGGGGTACAAGAGCGGTCCAGGAGTGGATCACTGGTCAGCGGTCGAAATTATCCTTAGTAACTTACATACTAAGGAGATATTTCTCGATTATGGAGGTGATACAGAGTTCGTCGTAAAGAGTTACGTCGATGCAAGCTTTAAACACCAATCCGGATGGCTCGTAGTAGCAATCTGGATATGTATAGTGGAGCAGCCATTTGGAAAAGTACCAAGTGGAGTGTGGTAGCAGTGTTTACGGTTTGACATAGAGATTTGCGAAGTACACACGGATCTGAATGTTACAGACCCGTTGACTATAAGACCTCTCTCACATGCAAAGCATGATCGAGCCCCAAAACTCATTGGGTGTTAGATTCACATGGTGATGTTAACAATGCGAATCACATGGTGATGTGAACTAGATTATTGACTCTAGTGCAAGTGGGAGACTGTTGGAAATATGCCCTAGAGGCAATAATAAATTAGTTATTATCATATTTCCTTGTTCATGATAATCGTTTATTATCCATGCTAGTATTGATCGGAGACTTAAATGCATGTGTGGATACATAGACAAAACCATGTCCCTAGTATGCCTCTAATGGACTAGCTCGTTGATCAAAGGATGGTTGAGGTTTCCTAGCCATGGACATGAGATGTCATTTGATAATGGGATCACATCATTAGGAGAATGATGTGATGGACAAGACCCAAACTACAAACGTAGCATATGATCGTGTCAGTTTATTGCTACTGTTTTCTGCATGTCAAGTATATGTTCCTATGACCATGAGATCATGCAACTCATGGATATCAGAGGAGTGCCTTGTGTGTATCAAACGTCGCAACGTAACTGGGTGACTATAAAGGTGCTCTACAGGTATCTCCAAGGGTGTCTGTTGAGTTGGCATGGATCGAGACTGGGATTTGTTACTTTGTGTGACGGAGAGGTATGTCGGGGCCCACTCGGTAATGCAACATCACAATAAGCCTTGCAAGCAATGTGACTAATTGTTAGTTGCGGGATCTTGTATTATGGAACGAGTAAAGAGACTTGCCAGTAACGAGGTTGAACTAGGTATGGAGATACCGATGATCGAATCTCGGGCAAGTAACATACCGAAGAACAAAGGGAACGTTATACGGGATTAACTGAATCCTTGACATAGAGGTTCGACCGATGAAGATCTTCTTAGAATATGTAGGAATCAATGTGGACGTCCAGGTCCCGCCATTGGTTATTGACCGTAGAGGTGTCTCGGTCATGTCTACATAGTTCTCGAACCCGCAGGGTCTGCACACTTAAGGTCCTGTGACGTTTTGGTAGTGTAGAGTTATGTATGGTGGTGACCGAAGGTTGTTTGGAGTCCCAGATGAGATCCCGGACATCTCGAGGAGCTCCGGAATGGTCCGGAGGTAAAGATTCATATATAAGAAGTCCCAATTTGGTCACCGAATAAGTTTCGGGCTCATCGGTAGTGTATCGGGAGTGCCGGTAGTGTACCGGGAGACCACCGGGAGGGGTATTTCAACCCAAGAGGCTTCATGGACTATGGGAGAATAATAACCATCCCTTAGTGGGCTGATGGAACAGCCACAAAAATCCCATGGTGCCAGGAAGAAAAAGCCCAAAGGAAAAAGGTGGAAAAAAGGCAAAAAATGGAAGACTCCTAGTCCTACTAGGAGTAGAGGAGGAGAGTCCTCCTCCACCTTCCCACTTCAGCCGAATCCAAAGAGGGACAGCCCTTGCGGCCAGACTCTCCTATCCTCCTATATATATTGGTGGAATAGAGAGGTTTTGCACTAGATTTTACGGCCACGTGCTACCCGTTTCACCGGTGCTCCTCTAGATCGTTTTTTGTAGTGCTTAGGCGAAGCCCTGTCGGAATTGCTACACCACCATCACCGGAGCGCCGTCACGCTGACAGTGAACTCTTCTACCTCTCCGCTCTCTCTTGCTGTATCAAGACGGCGGAGATCGTCATCAAGCTGCACGTGTGCTGAACGCGGAGGTACCGTCCGTTCGGCGCTAGATCGGAAGGACCGTGATCGAGATCGCGAGACGGTTCGTGATGAGATCGCGGAACAAATCGTGATGAGTTTGCGGGACAGATCGTGATCAAGATTGTGAGACGGATCGTGACGAGATCGCGGGACGGATCTCGATGAGTTCGCGGGAAGGATCGTGATTGGACCGCGGGACAGATCGTGATGAAATCGCGGGACGCTCGGCGATTTTTATCGCGAAGAAGTTCGACTACACCAACCGCATTTCTTAACACTTCCCGCTTAGCGATCTAAAAGGGTACGTAGATCCACTGTCCCTCTCGTAGATGCTCATCACCATGAATAGGTTTGCATGTGCGTAGGAAATTTTTTGTTTCCCATGCGACGTTCCCCAACAGTATAGGAAGACAAAAGATATACCGGAGGCATGGGAGGACCAGCAACGTGTTCACGAAAAAGACGGCATGCCTCCAAAGCAGTATGAAGGTCCTGCCAGCTACGCTCTTATCAAAGAAGAGAAGGAAATATTCTATGAATGCCTGCTTAGTATGAAGGTCCCATCTGGCTTCTCGTCGAATATAAAGGGAATAATAAATATGGCAGAGAAAAGGTTCCAGAACCTAAAGTCTCATGACTGCCACGTGATTATGACGCAACTGCTTCTGGTTGCATTGAGGTGGCTTCTACCGGAAAACGTTTGATTAGCCATTGTGTAGCTATGTGCATTCCTCAATGCAATCTCTCAGAAGATGATCGATCTAGAAATCCTACCAAGGTTAAGGAGTGATGTGGCGCAATGTCTTGTTAGTTTCGAGCTGGTGTTCCCACCATCCTTCTTCAATATCATGACGCAAGTCCTAGTTCATCTAGTTGACGAGATTGTCGTTCTGGGCCCTTATTTCTACACAATATGTTCCCCTTTGAGAGGTTCATGGGAGTCCTAAAGAAATATGTCCGTAACCACGCTAGGCAAGAAGGAAGCATCTTCATGGGCCATCAAATAGAGGATGTCATTGGGTTTTGTGTTGACTTCATTCCTGACCTGAAGAAGATTGGTCTCCCTCAAAGGGGAGACTGACTGGAAAAGGCGCGCTAGGAGCGAAGTCAATAATATGTGGGGACGGGCATTCTTGGTCTTAGGCACACTACACGGTTCTACAGAATTCTACCTCGATGACCCCGTATGTGGATGAACACAAGAACATTCTTCGCTCCAAACACCCAGAGCAGTGTGACGACTGGATTACACGTGAACACATCAAGACTTTCGGCACTTGGTTGCAAACACCTCTCAGGTGTGAAACACTGTTTTTGATGAGCTGTACTCGTTGGCCAGGAGACCATCTTTGACGGTATTGACTTACAGAGGATATGAGATAAATGGGAATACATTTTACACGATCGCCCAAGATCAAAGGAGCACCAACCAAAACAGCGGTGTCCGCTTTGATGCAGCAGCGACCAATGAGAAGGTCGACACATATTATGGTTACATAGAGGAGATATGGGAACTTGACTATGGACATGATTTGAAGGTCCCTTTGTTTCAATGCAAATGGGTCAATCTTACAAGAGGCGGGGTACAGGTAGACCCGCATTACGGAATGAAAACAGTGGATCTCAACAATCTTGGGTACACACACAAACCATTCGTCCTAGCCAATGATGTGGCGCAGGTTTTCTATGTTAACGACATGTCTACCAAACCGAGAAAAATAAAAGATAAGGAAGCGAATACATCATACAATGAGCCAAAGCATCACATAGTTCTTTCAAGCAAAAGAGACATCGTGGGATTGGAGGGCAAGACAGACATGTATGAAGATTATGAAAAGTTTCAGGAAATTCGTCCCTTCAAAGTCAAGGCTAACCCAAGCACCCTGTTAAACAATAAATATTATCCATGGTTACGGCGCAATAAGCAAACGACATAAGCGGAGAAAAAGTGAAGAGTTTCTCTCCACAACTATTATGATGATGCCTTTGATCAGTTACATGTGAAGAAATGAAATGCCTTTTGTAACAGATGAGTTTCCGTCCGAAACCTGATACTTCGAAAGAGACTGTTCGTTTTGTAAACGAAGTGCATCCAGCTTTTACCGTAACTCTCTCAAATTTTTAGCACATGCTATCTGGGTGAAATGATGATGCTATGCCAACTTTCAACCTTTTCAGAGTTTATTTGTAGTTCTTTTCAATTTCAGTGTCATTTAGCTCAAAAAAATCAATAATTGCATGAAAACAAACAAATGAGGTCGGAAAGGGTTGAAAATTGATGATATGGCACTAACATAAAGTTTATAATTTTTGTGACCTAAAAGGAAAAAAGAATCACTAAAAAACTATAAGTAGGAACAAAACAAAATAAATAAAGCAAAAAACAAAACAAAAAAATAGGAAAAAAAATTAAAAAAATGCTGCCTACTGGGCCACCACAGCCTGAATACGACTAGAAACCAAACCAGCTAGTTGGGCCAGGATTCAGGCCCGCAGCAAGCCTAGTAAGCCCACAGGCAGAGGAGAGTGCGATTAGGCCCGTAAGCCTACAGTTGAGAGGAGCTCGAGAGGGTTGGCGCAACAGCACTTATAAACCACTCTCAAGCCCTCTCAGCTAGCGAGGTGGGACTAAACATTTGTCCCTGGGCAGCACCCCCCCTTTCGTCCTGGTTGGTGGCACGAACCGAGACCAATACTAACCTTTCGTCCCGGTTGGTGGCACCAACAGGGACCAATACTCACCTTTGTCCCGGTTCGTTCCACCAACCAGGACGAAAGGGGGTGCTTTCCCGCCCTTTGGGCTGCTGAAAACAGGGCTTTGGTCTAAGTTGGTGCCACCAACCGGAACCAATGCTCCCTGTATAAAAGCCCACCCTTTGCAGTTTTCGACCCATTCGCTCCTCCGAAGGCCAGATCCGTACCCACGCCGTCAGGCTGCCCAAATCTTGCACGCTCTCCATCGCCGTCGCCGCTGCCGGCCGCCATCCCCGACCTCGCTACGGCTGCCCCGCCCTACTCCGGCCCCCCGTCCCGCTCCGTCCGCCCCGCCCCGCTCACCCCGCACCGGCCGCCCTGCCCCGTGCCACCCCGCTCCGGCCACTGCTCTGCCCCACTCCGGCCACATCCCCCTCCCCTATAGTGAGGATGATTTTTTGTTTTTATGATATTTTTGTTCATATATATGTGTAAGATGTTTTTTGTATGTGAGTTCATATATATGTGTATGTATGTGTTCATATATTTGTATGTGTATGTATGTGTTCATATATGTGTATGTATATGTGCGTTTTATTATATTAGCTCTCATTAATTACATGCTATTTATAGAAATTTCCGTATCCCGTATCGCCGTATTGATGTTGCCATATCGGTGCTTCGTAGGTTACCGCCGCCGCTTGATGATATGTCCGGCCGGCATTTTTTTGTTCATATAGAAAACTCCGGTAATTTCGACATGAGGGGGGACATCAATCAACCCCCTCTCGCCCAACCAACTCTCGAGTCCACCTAAACCAAGATATCCCTAGAAGCGTCGATGCCACCCAATATCCCTAGAAGCGTTGTCGAGGCCACCCCAAACCGTAGAAGCGTCGAGGCCACTAATATGATCCCTTGTCTATGTTTGCCACTAATTAATATATCCATCTCTCATGTTTGTATATTAATTGCCATGCTATAATATTTGCAGAAACTATGGATCCAACCATGAACAGTGACTTTGAAGCAGAAGCGTTGTTGGGGGACATGATCTGCGGCGGCGGCGATATCTTATCGTTAATCAATTTTGACACGGAAGAGCTAGGACATGATGATGACGGATCCGGTCACCGAATGCCGGAGGAAGAAGGAGAACATGGTGACGGCTCTGGTGATAGAGAGCTGGAGGAAGAAGGAGACCATGATGACGGCTCCGGTGACCGAACGGAAGGAGCTGTTGCAAAGTCGCCCGGTGTGGTATATATATTAATTAAGCTTATGCTGACTAATTGATGCATTAATTTTTTTTTGTATGTGCATATATTAACTCAGCTTGTTTCTTCTTTTATAGCCCTTCAGATCGACCGAAACTTCGGTAACGAGACGAGGCCCGAAGAAAAGGTTGCCCGCTGATAAAAAGTTCACGATCACCTTAATCGCGAACGATGGCCAACTGATTGAACCAAAGAAGACCAAGGATGCATTTTCTGCTTAGTGTACAGATATTGTCAGGGACAGCATCTCGATCACCATCCAGCAATGGAATGAGCCGGCTAAGAATGCTAAGAACTACGACCCTCAAGTTTCTTATGTCACCGATAGACAGAAAGAAGATCTTTGGAAGGACCTGAAGGCAAATTTCACCCTACCGCCAGAGGAGGATGAGAGTAATCCAGTTATAGAGCCACTGGTCAGGTCGTGTGCTCTTAAGAGATGGCAGATCTTTTCAGGAGGTGGAAGAATGAGTTGAGAGCTAAGTTTGTTGACCAAGAGAAGACTCCAGTATTCGTCGGCCGATATTCGGGGATAAGAGAATAATGGGACGCGTTTGTGGCCTACAAGACTTCTGAAAAGAGTAAGAAAATGTCAGCGATAAACAAGAAAAATGTTGAGAAGAAGGAGTTTCACCATCGCACGGGGTCAGGTGGCTACCTCAGAGCCCGTCCGTTGTGGGCCAAATGGGAGGATGTCGTCCGAGCTAAAGGGGTCGAACCAGAGACAGCGAACTGGTCAGACCGTTCAAGGACTTGGTTCTTTGGGGTTGGGGGAACTTTGGACCCTGAAACAGGGAAGTGCATTTGGACGGATGAGCAACTTGCAATACCCATCAGGAAGCTTTAGCAAGTTATCAAGGAAGCACTGGAAGGGAGGTTCATCCCCAACAGAGAGAAGGACGAGCTGACTGAGGCCCTCGGGAATCCTGAGCACCCTGGACGAACACGAGTCACGCCAGGCTCCGTTCCGTGGAAGCGTGGGTTTCCCGGCGCAGGCGATTACAAAAGCCGGGAGAGGAAGAGGAAACAGGAGCTGAGCGTTGTGCAGCAGCTCAATGCAAGAGTACGAAGGCTAGAGGAAGAAGTTATGAGCCGGCGAGCTCCCAACCAGCAACTTGATCAGGGGCACGAAGCCACCCCGGAAGCTACCCCGCCATCTCAGCGGAGAAGTAGCGTGGCTTCCACGGAGCTCCTTCAAGAGCCTGACTTCACGACTCCTAGCTACCCCGTGGATGCTATCACAGATGGCCAACATTGCGAGATTATGACAAAATGAGTTAACCTCACCTTCAAGGCGGATGACGGCTTTGTTGCACCTCCCGAACCGACGGAACTTTTCACCATGGTCAGATTACACATGACTATGTTGTTGTGCAAGTGGATGAAATAATGGGGGGATTTGAGGAGCTCCAGCTTGACCACCCCACAGGTGAAGAGGAGACTCAGCTGAGATTTGCTCTGAGGAGTACATGTCTGTGGCGAAAGGAGCACATCAAGCTTCCAAACTGGACGCCTCCACCTCCTCCTCCTCCTCCTCCAGTGAGAGATGAAGTCACTCATCCTCCTCCTCTTCCGGCGAGGGATCAAGGCACTCCACCTCCTCCGACGACGACGACGACGAGTGATGAAGGCACTCATCCTCATCATCCTCCTCCTCCTCCTCCTCCGGCGAGGGAGCAAGGCACTCTGCCTCCTCCTTCGCCTCGTCCGGCGCGTGACGTCGATGATCAAGGCACATCGCCTCCTCCAGCGGGTTCGAGTAGTCCGCCTCCTCCTTCGCCTCCTCGGCAACGGCGGAAGATAGTCGCCGCCGCTCCTCCTCCTCCTCCCCCGCCTCCTCCTCCGGCGCGTCGGAGCACTCCGCCTCCTCCTCCGACGCGTCGGAACACTCCGCCTCCTCCTCCGGCGCGTCGGAGCACTCCTCCTACTACTAGAGATTAAGCTTGAGCGGGGAGTAGTAACCGTCTTAGACTTGAGACGAAATAACCCCAAGTTTTATGTGAACCTGACTGAAATGCTCCGGAGGTAAGTTCAATCGATCATTATCGCACCATATCGGCAACTTTGTTCATTTCCTGATATATATATATATATATATATATATATATATATATATATATATATCAAGTAATTATTTTCTTTGTCTTGCAGGGTTTGGAAAGATTTCACCAAAATTGCTCTAGGACTGCCTACCGAGCTGCAATTTAGACACCCGAATGTAAGTAATATATACTACCTAGTTCCGCCCATGTCCCATTGATTCTAGCTAGTTTCATCAATATATACCATTTAGCATGCTTGCTTATCCATTTGATTGACCTCTATTTCTCGTATAGTGCTTGTCGCAGGAACAAGGAAATAGTTTTTGTGGATACCACGTTTACGAGTTCATCTACAACGCGATGAATCCTAATAAGCGGGGCTACACTGAAAAAGAATATGAAGTGCGTAAGCAAAAATATTATTCACAATTATATTTTATTACCATCATTTGTGTTGAGTTTCATTCATATACATGTATTGACCATACATCTTCTTCAATTTAGATGTGGTGGATGCAGGATGAACTCCTACCACAAGATCGTATACGAGCAATTCAAGAGGAATTGGCGGGATTCTTTATTGACCACGTCATCAATGAAGCCGGAGAATACCATTTGGAACTTGACATTAGATAGTAGGGATTGTAACATAGGATAGATATACGAAAACTTGTTGTTTGACCAATCTTTCGGAGAAGGAGGAGGTTATATATATATATACCAACAATATAGCGACCAAATATAGGGAAATATACTAATTAACACTTTATTTAGGTTAATATGTGATTAGGTGAAAGTGGTAGACACATGCTTTTTATCTTGAATAGTATTCACTAGGTAGGTCACTATTCACAATAGTATTTACTATTTAGTACACTATTTGGAATAGTACTTACTATTTGCGACAATATTTAATTCTTTTGCTATAATTTGTACGTTCTCACCTGATTATGTATTTAATGCAGGATCTATTATGGGCTGGCGAGGCCAACAATACGTCCAAACGGTGTGCGCAGTGATGTAAAAATCCTACTCAGTACTCACCATATTTTTCATTATGTTGCATCAGATGTAGCTAGTTAAGTTCACTTAGTAGTTTTAATTGCAAATTTACGGGGTAAATTCCTATCGTCTTCCCAGGCAGTTCCACCCGAAGGGAACACTTCTCTACGGCCACAAGGTCCTCATTCAAACGCCACTCTGGGCTACACAGAGAACTACACACGCAGAGGTTTCTCCTATAGGATCCCTAGCATAAGAACTCGTCCCATAAATTCATAAATAAAAATACCAAGTGAAACCAAGAAACTACATCATTTCAACAACATAAATTACATATGGCTTTCCCTTTCCGGAGGCCCCGAAGGGATTACACAAGCTAAAGGAAATTACCTTCTAACTACCTTCTTCAGCCTTACAATGCTTTGGATATTGCGGCTCTTATGGCAGGACTACTACTACTACTACTACTACTACTACTACTACTATTGAGCAATGAGCTTGCTAGCTGGGTTGCAATGCTTTGCTCTATTGGTGGCTGGTTCTCCTCCGTCTGGTGTTGTGTCCTCCTCACAGCCAATGTCTCCTTTTATAGGCGAGAGGGGAGCTCTCTGGATGTCTTCCGGGAGAATGCACCTCTTTATTTTATTTTTAGTAGGGATGCATGCGTGTCCCTCTAGGCTATGGATAAGAGAGATAGTGCCCCGACAAACTTCAATCTTCAGGAATCTATCAAGTCTTTGCTTTTTTCACGTGGGCAATGTCTCTCCGTGAATAATTTGCTGGCTCTTCTTTTCTTCTTCGCTTGCCAGCGACGCACTTCTTCATGCCTTCAGATAGATAGCTCTTCCTTAGGAATCCTTGTGTCAGTGTATGCGTACATACATGCCAAGCTCCTCCATATTGAATGGGAATATAGTCATTCTATGACAAATGATTGGCCTAAAATAAGGGAAAGAGAACTGTTTATTATTAGAGAAATTGCAAGGTTAAAGAAACTAAAAAATGATAAAAAGTTTGCCACTAGTAGTTCGACCATAGAAGATAAAATTATAGCATCTGCAGAAAGAAAGGCAGCTGCTATTATTAATAAAAATGCTATCATTAATAATAATAATAAAGATAAGAATATTGTTCAAAAAGAAGAAGTTATTAGTAAAGAAGAGCAATGGGATATTAATAATAAGTTATTACAAGAAAGTTATGAGGAGGAGGAGAAATTAATGTGGTTAGAAGATGAAAGATATGATGATTCAGAACAAAATAGTGATTTTTATAACTCACTAGATGACGTGGAGCTCCATAATTTAGATAATGCAATGGAAGCTATGGAAGTAGAAAGTAGTAATAAAAGAAGAAAGGGATATGGAGAGTCCTCAGTAAAAAGGGAAGGAGAAAGAGAGAGACCTACTAGATCAGCTGGACAATGGCCTCCAGAAAAAGATGATTATCAACCTACATATATCCCAGGACAATATAGATATATGGGTACTAAAAGAAGAGATTTTGAAAAACCAGTGCAATTTCAAAATTATAAAAATGATGGCGCTATATTAAACTTAGCCGCTCATGACCCAATAGATTGGCCAAATATAATCAGCATATGGAAAGGATTAATAATGCAAAAATATATACAAAACCAGTATAATATAGGCACTAAGGTAGAAGATATGTTAACATATCTTGAAACATTTTTAGGAGAATCTGTAAAGGTTTTATGGGAACAATGGGTAGAATCATACCCTAGTCAATATGAAGAATTAAAAAGGGCAGGAAGTAATCCTAATAACTTTGCGAATGTTATCTCAAATATGATCATAGCAGAAGATCCAGAATTAGGACACACCTCATTACAAAATGAAAGACTAAGAGAGATTGAAAAGCTAACATTAACAAGCTGGAAAGGAATAAAAGAATTTTCCCAGCATTACCTATATAATGCTACTACCGCAAAACAAGGTTTTAATGTAGGTGTAGTAGAAAGATACTTTAATAAGTTGCCAGATCCTTTAGGGTCAATAATATTTGAGGAATATAAAAAAGAAACAGCAGGAAATGTGGTAAATATATCTCAGGCCGTAACATTTGTTTTCAAACAATTAAGAAAGGTATGTACTAGTATTCAAGCCCAAAGATCTATGAAGAAATCAGACTATAATTTTTGCAATAATATAGTCCAAATACCACTAACATATGGAGAAGAAAGGCATAGGAAAAACAAATATTATAAACCACAAAGGAGAGATAATACAAATTTTAGAACAAAGAAAAGATATTTCTTAAGAAGGTCAGACAATAGAGCCCCATTCTTGCATAAAAGGAATGTAAGAAGATATAATCCTTAGAAAACCTATGATAAAACATGTAGGTGTTTCATATGCAACTCTCCTGATCATCTAAGTAGAACTTGCCCCAATAAAGACCAGAAAAGGTACTCCGGTAAATATGAAGAACAAGAGAGAGTTTTAATTATAGATAGTGTTAATGAGAATATATTAGTATGTGATGATGAAATAAAAGATGATGAGTCAATATATTCAATCATAGAGACAGATGAGGTAGAAAATGAGACTCCAGAATATGAATCAAGTGAAGATGAAATAGACCTAATAGATGATTTAGCCGGTTTAAAAATTGAAATGATGAACCAGGTAGATTGTGAACATGATTGGATTAGAGGAAAGGGTGATTATAATATAAAATGTGCTTTTTGTATATATTATCCAAGCCAAGATAATAGGTTCACATGTAGCTTGTGCTTAAAACAAGCCTGTACCTCATGTCTAAAAGCCAATAATCAAAAGTGGAGACAGGAAATAGAACTAGAACCAGAAGAACGAATACTATCCAGCAGGGTTAGAAATTTAGAAAACAGAATAAATAAGCTAGAAGCAGAGCTAGAAAAACTTAAAGATGAGTTAGAAAATAGTAAAGAGCAAAATAATAATGTTGCAAAAAACACGGAAATGAAAGAACAGATGGTAACAGTAAGAGATAAAAAAGGTGACAAATTAATACAATTGAAAGATGCAATTACTAGCTTTGGAAACAAATATATTGTTCGATTACCATTCAAAGAAGTGTTAGGGATAAGGATCCCAGTTAGGGTGGTTCTGAAGCCAAATATTTCATATAAAATACTGGCACTATTAGATACTGGTTGCACTAAGAACATCATCCATGATAAATATTTTATGAGATGTCCTGAAATAGTTGAAACTATAGATGATAATAAGGCTGAAGTATCTACTGATATGTCAGGAATAAAGAAAATCCATAACCGGTTGGCATATAATATTGAAGCTTACATAAATGGCACAAAATATATAATAGATGAAATTACAATAAGAGATTTGTCAGTAATAAATGATGACATGATAATAGGGTTAAGATTTTTACAACAATCTTTACAAACCACAATCATACATGAAGAAGGGGTAACATTTATCCCTTATCAAGATAATGTTCCATACATATCTGAAGTACGAAAACAAAGAAAGTCCTTGCAATATGTTGAAATATCTAATTTAGATGACGAGTATAGCACAAGTCCAGACCCCCTTGAATTTTGTAAAGACGAAGAACTTAGTGAGACCATAGAAGAATATCATATAGAAAATACATGTACAGAATGCATTGGGTTACAATCGTTTTCGCCAAACTGGTATAGAGATATAAAGTCCAAAAAATATATAGATAAGATTGTGCAAAGGCTAGAAAGCATACAGATTATTGGGGAAATATCAATGAAACATTGGGAAAAGAACTCTATAGTTTGCAAAATTAATATCATAAATCCAGATTATATAATTAAATCAGGACCAATAGAAGCTACCCCAAAGGATATCGAAGAATTCAAAATGCATATTGAAGAGTTATTAAAATTAAAAGCTATAAGAGAAAGCAGAAGTCCTCATCGATCTGCTGCTTTTATAGTTAGGAATCATGCTGAAGAAGTTAGAGGTAAATCTAGAATGGTGATTAATTTTAAGAGGCTTAATGATAATACGGTTGATGATGCATACAATATACCCAATAAGCAGGAATGGATTAACAGAATACAAGGAAGTAAATATTTCTCTAAATTCGACTTAAAGGCAGGATTTTGGCAAGTAAAAATGGCTGAAGAATCTATTCCCTGGACAGCATTTACTTGTCCACAAGGCCATTATGAATGGCTAGTAATGCCATTAGGTCTAAAAAATGCCCCTGCACTATTTCAAAGAAAAATGCAAAATATATTTAATGAGAATCAAGCATTTATATTGGTATACATAGATGATTTGTTAGTATTCTCAAAATCATACAAAGAGCATATAGCCCATCTTGAAGTATTCTTTCGAAAAGTAGAACAAAATGGGCTCATATTATCCAAAAAGAAGATGGAAATTTGCAAAGAAAAAATAAATTTCCTTGGTCATGAAATAGGGGAAGGAAAGATTTATTTACAAGATCATATTGCAAAGAAAATATTAGAGTTTCCTGATAATATGAGTGACAAAAAGGTTTTACAACAGTTCTTAGGAATTGTAAATTATGCACGAAATTATATAGATAACTTAGCAAAGCAAGCAGGCCCTTTATATGCTAAATTAAGAAAAAATGGTCAAAAATATTTCAATTCCGAAGATATAAAATTAGTAAAAGCCATCAAGGAAAAGGTCAGGAATTTAAAACCCCTAGAATTGCCTCTAGAAGACAATTATTTTATAATTGAAACAGATGCATCTAAGGTAGGATGGGGTGCTATATTAAAACAAAAACCTAATAAATATTCTCCAAAAGCAGATGAAAAAATATGCAGATATGCTTCAGGAAGTTATAAGTTAAAGACAGTAAATAATATTGATAGAGAAATTCTTGCAGTTGTAAATGCAATAAATGCATTTAGGCTATATCTAGGATTCAAAGAATTTACAGTGCGAACAGACTGTGAAGCCATATGTCGATATTACAATAAAATTAATAGTAAGAAAAGCTCAACCAGAAGATGGGTCTTATTTGAAGACACCATAGCTGGGAATGGATATAAAGTTATTTTTGAGCATATTAAGGGAAAGGATAATACCTTGCCTGACATATTCTCTCGTGCATCAAATTTGCAGATATGATGAGGAAAGGATTATTCCACACCAAGGAGGAGTATATCTTCTTTGGAGAAGAAAATAGGCTGAAAGTATTCCAGCCAAATACATTCAATTTCAAGCCAAAGGTTCATATCAAGCTTGATGAAGTTCAACGCTGCATATTGGATAATTTCTGGTTCCAATATACCACCAAAAGAGAGGAAAAGGGATATATGCTTTCAATTCTGAATAGCTTGGCAGAATATTTCAATGAACTAAACAAAAAATTGCCAAAGTCAGGAAAGGCTGAAATACCAAAAGGAGAAATACTATATGTCATATTTGACGGAAATAAGCCTGGCATATATCTGGAATGGGAAAACATTAGGATTCAAAAATTAGATGCAAAAAAGAGAAGGTAAAGATTTAACATTCAAAAGATATGATAATATAGATGATGCCTTATCTTGGGCAAGAAAGGTATTCGGACCAGATTATTATATTGACCCAAAAGCTTGGCATGTATGTACGCATACACTGACACAAGGATTCCTAAGGAAGAGCTATCTATCTGAAGGCATGAAGAAGTGTGTCGCTGGCAAGCGAAGAAGAAAAGAAGAGCCAGCAAATTATTCACGAAGAGACATTGCCCACGTGAACAAAGCAAAGACTTGATAGATTCCTGAAGATTGAAGTTTGTCGGGGCACTATCTCTCTTATCCATAGCCTAGAGGGACACGCATGCATCCCTACTAAAAATAAAATAAAGAGGTGCATTCTCCCGGAAGACATCCAGAGAGCTCCCCTCTCGCCTATAAAAGGAGACATTGGCTGTGAGGAGGACACAACACCAGACGGAGGAGAACCAGCCACCAATAGAGCAAAGCATTGCAACCCAGCTAGCAAACTCATTGCTCAGTAGTAGTAGTAGTAGTAGTAGTAGTAGTAGTAGTAGTAGTAGTAGTAGTAGTAGTAGTAGTAGTCCTGCCATAAGAGCCGCAATATCCAAAGCATTGTAAGGCTGAAGAAGGTAGTTAGAAGGTAATTTCCTTTAACTTGTGTAATCCCTTCGGGGCCTCCCGAAAGGGAAAGCCATATGTAATTTATGTTGTTGAAATGATGTAGTTTCTTGGTTTCACTTGGTATTTTTATTTATGAATTGATGGGACGAGTTCTTATGCTACGGATCCTATAGGAGAAACCTCTGCGTGTGTAGTTCTCTGTGTAGCCCAGAGTGGCGTTTGAATGAGAACCTTGTGGCCGTAGAGAAGTGTTTCCTTCGGGTGGAACTGCCTGGGAAGACGATAGGAATTTACCCCGTAAATTTACAATTAAAACTACTAAGTGAACGTAACTAGCTACATCTGATGCAACATAATGAAAAATATGGTGAGTATTGAATAGGATTTTTACATCACTGCGCACACCGTTTGGACGTATTGTTGGCCTCGCCAGCCCATAATAGATCCTGCATTAAATACATAATCAGGTGAGAACGTACAAATTATAGCAAAAAAATTAAATATTGTCGCGAATAGTAAGTACTATTCCAAATAGTGTACTAAATAATAAATACTATTGTGAATAGTGACCTACCTAGTGAATACTATTCAAGATAAAAAGCATGTGTCTACCACTTTCACCTAATCACATATTAACCTAAATAAAGTGTTAATTAGTATATTTCCCTATATTTGGTCGCTATATTGTTATATATATATATATATATATATATATATATATATATATGTGTGTGTGTGTGTGTGTGTGTATGTATATATGTTCATGACGATCTTGTGTACTTAATGGTTTCCTTCATTTGCTTACTAACTAGCGTGTTGCGAGTTCTCTTTATACGTATAGTACGTAGCGTCGCAACAAAGCACGGAGATAAGAGAGGTCACTTCTCTCTATTAGTTAGCTAACAAAAGATATGAAACCCCTAAATTAACCCTTCAAAACCCTCAAACCCTCCCCCTCTTTAAAAAGAATAGCTCCTGAGCTGCTGACACGTGGACGCTCTTTGGTCCCGGTTGGTGTTACAAACCGGGACCAAAGGCCATCCTGTCTGGACTCGGCGGAGCGGCCATGTGTAGCTCCATCTGTCCCGGTTTGTAAGCGAACCGGGACTAAAGGTCATGGGCTTTAATCCCGACCAAAGGTCATGGGCTTTAGTCCCAACCTTTTAATTTCGGGTCCAGAACCGAAATAGACGGGCCTCTAAAACCGTAACAAGTGGCCGTTTTCTACTAGTGCTCCTCCCCTTGCTGCCACGGGAAAAACGGTGATGACTCGTCACACGTCACGTGTGAAAGGGGTTGTTGAGAACTCGACCGATCCAAAAAAGAAGAAAAAGAAAAGGATCCCTTGGGCAGCGGAGCGGAACTAAAGACTAGTGAGTCGTCAAGGAGTACTCCTAAGTTCCTTGGGACGCGCGTGCAGTCACTACGTTGGTTGTTGACAGCCGCGAGATCGATCGATCGATCTGAGGCACCCAAATCAAATCAAATCAAATCAAATCAAATCAAATCGATCGATCGGTGGATCCAGCCGCGTACGTGCAGGCAAACAGTTTCGTGTTGGTTACATCCATGGCTTCTCTTCAGTCAATCAAATCACAGAGACCGTTCATTGCTCAATCAAAAATTTAGTGACGAAAACAGGATACTCGTTTCTCAACCAAGAGTAAGTAGTAGAGTAATTAACAGGCGTGGAGCGGAGCACCAAAACAAGAGTTCGGTAGTTTATCAATCACAACCGATGTCAACACTGAGCACAAGAGGGCCGCTGCCTCCGTGTTGAACCTCGGGCACAGCGCAGAAGCCACGTTCATCAGGGAGCCCGTCAGCGAGGGACGTGATTGGGATCATGTCCAGCGTCACAACCTGGGTCTGGCCCCTGAACCAGGAGAAGTCTCAGCGCGTACTCCGGCATGTGTGCCTGCACGCGGAGCAGCGAGACCACGCACAGCCTGCTGTCCGGGGCCGACCCCATGTCCACGTCGAGCAGGAAGAGGTCGCTGTCCTTGTCTTGGTCTCTCTCGTCTTGGTAGCTGCCGTGGAGGACATGCATGCCGGCCTTGACGGGCACGTCGAACGGCTCGAAGTATTCGAACTCGCTGATTGGCAACTCGTGCCTGCCGGCCAAGTGGTCCAGGAGCGCGGCGGTCGTGCCAGCGAAGCCGCAGCCTTGCTCCGGGCAGAAGCACGGTGCGTGCGGGCACGCCACCTCGTGCTCCTCCTTGTCGCCATAGCCCATCATCATGGCGGTGCACCCGTGCGCGGCGTTGGAGCACGGCACGAGGATGGACTCGACGACGCGCTCCATGCCGTGGCAGCGTCTAGAGACGGGCCTGGAGCACACCCCGCACGCCTTCTTCTTCTTCTTCTTCTTCTTCTTACTCCCCGGGAGCTTGTCGCGGCAGGCCGAGCACACCAAGTGCCCCAGTTTGCACTGCATGCTTATATAGAATTAGAATAACACGACGCGCTCCAAAACTGTCCGTGTCCTTCCTCGAGTCAGACTGATAGGGTTCAGCCGTTCAGGACAAGTGTTTAGTTTCCTTATTAGTTGTGGAGGACGTGCATGTTTGAATCCGACTGGTATAGGAGTCCGAAATGGTTCTGTACTGGGTCTGCTTTCCTTCTTCATATTAAACGAATTTGTATTTGTACGGGAACTCGTCTGGTATTGGAAAAGTCGGGAGTGCACTTGCAACTAGAGAAAAAAAAATGAGCCCCAGTTACAAGTCAGAGTGGGATTGCAACTAGGACAAAAATATTTTGACCCTAGCTGCGAGTCGAGGATGGTCTTGTAATTGGGACAAAAAAAAGTCGGCTCCCAATTGCGAGTCGAGTGTGAACTTGCAACCGAGATAAAGTCGGACTTCAGTTGCGAGTCGAGTGTGGAGTTGCAACTTGGACGGAAAAAGGTCTGGCCATAGTTACAAGTACAGGATGGACTTACAAATAGGACAGAAAAGGTTGGGTCTGATTTGCAAGTTGAAGGTGGACTTGCAACTAGAAAAAAATGTTGGGCCCAGTTGCGAGTCTAGGATGAATTTGTAACAAAGAAAAAAAATCGGACCCCAGTTGCGAGTCATGGGTGAACTTGCAACTGGAAAAAAAGGTCGAGTCAAGTTGCGCATCGAGGATGGACTTGCAACCGTGACAAAAAAAAATGAACCCTAATTGCGAGTGCAGGATGAATTTGCAATTGGGAAAAAAGTTAGATTTGAATTGCGAGTCGAAGATGGATTTGCAATTAGAACAAAAGAACATTAGGTCCCAGTTATGATTCTGGCATAAACTTATAACTGAGAAAAAAATGGCCGAACTCAATTACGAGCTAACGATGAACTTCCAACTGGCACAAAAACAGTTAAACCCACTGGCGGAGGCCCCTGGTAGGCAAGGTATGGCAGCAGCCATACCTTAATTCTGGGTAAAACAAAATTTATATATACACATGTATTGATTGATCTGTTGTGTCAGTTTGAGCACATCAAGAAAACGGTGATAAAAGAGAGGCCGCTAGCCTGATGGGCCGACCCATCCAGTTATTGTGCCAGGAACCGATCGAGCTCGATTCTAAATGAAAAATGAGCTCGATTTGGTCGACCGCCCATGTGACTATCACCCGCACACGCACACCCCACTCAACCCTAAGCAGCTAGCGCGGCGGCGGCGGCTGGCCAGGTCACGAGAAACATGCGGGCGACTAACGATGGGGTAGCCTACGGAGGCGCCAGGCTGAGGGTTAGAGCATCTACACCTGGACCTCTTAAAACCATCTCAAATGCCCGGGCAGACCACTCGATCATTGACTGATCCAGAAAAGTGATCCACACAGGCACCGCAAACGGTCCTCAAACGGCCGAGCTAGCCTGCACCCCTCATATACAACCCAAATATGTGACGGATATGGGGGCACATCCGCCACGTCAGACCCAGCTCATGATGGCCCACTTGACCCGTATATATTCCACCTCATCCGTTCACCGGACCAAACACTAGTTCACTCAACTCATCTGCACTCCCCTCCGTCGCCCAATCTCACCCCCGACGATCTCTAACCTTCTCCGGCATGGTGGGTAGCGGATCTGGCTCCAACTAGTCCAGATCCGTTGACTAGGGTGTCATCCCATGCGGGTTGGAGGAGGCAATGGTCGTTCACATTGCACTCCGTCACTCTCGCGAGGACCGCGTCCGGCCGATGACATAATATGTCCGACGCGACTCAACAGCTTTGGAGTGATCTTCGGTAGACTTTGACACACCTTATTTTTTTCATCCTCCGCCTCTGGTTAAACCCAATTACTAGTCGATGATAAAAAAAGAAATAAAGAGAGTAAAGACTAAAGTGAATAGTAGAATCATTTTTTGGTAATCATTATGACTTACCATCTACGGGTCTTCGAATTTCAGTGCAAAAGCACTAATAACACGACTGCGGCCCACGACATGACACGCTACCCAAAAAAACGAAACAAAAGAACGGCCTAACCTCCACTCGCGCGACGTGCACGCAGGGCGCCGTGCGCGACAACAGGACGACGCGAGCGAGCACGTGACGGAGACGATCACGTTGCAGGAACTTAAAAACAAACAAAAATCTATTGTATCTAGATGTGAAATAATAATACCGTTACTTTTTTGACATACATTAAGTTCGCACCAGAATCTCCCCTAAATTCAGAGCATCTACTACTAAAGGAGTGTTTCGCTAGAGCATCATCCACTTCGTTAGCTTCCCGGAAGTAGTTGAAGAATATAGTTTTAGATTTTTATTTACATCTTTTACTGAACTTGTTTTTTTACATCTCCGTACACTATCATTTGTTGGAATTGGTTCTTTTTTAAAGATGTAAACAATTTTTGTGGTGATGTAAATTATACAACACCTAATTTTACATCTCCAAATTTACATCTTCTATTAGAGATGCTCTAATGGTGTAACATGCATCTTCTATTGGAAACGCAACGAACTACCCGCACCCCCCAGGTCGTCCAGCCCGGGCGACCATGGGGGCCATCTCATCCAGCCATCGCCGGGGCTTCGTTCTATTCACCTCTCCTCAGCGCTCCATGAGGCTAGCTTCGGGCAAGCCAGAGACGCGGTCAGGGCTTGCAGCGACGAGGCCCTATGTTGCTCCCTGGTGATGGATGGCCATGGATCCGGGGCAACTCGAGACACGACCAATACTTTGGTCATGGTGGCGGCGGTCCACGCCAGCCGGATCTATGACAGTGGCATGAGGCAGCGGCGACCAGGTTCGGCAGCATACTGCTCCTGAGCTCGACCTGCAACACATGGACATCGGGGGCTCCAGCCCTAGGCATGGCGGTGGTGGCCACTTTCTTTGCCGGAGGTGGTCGGCCCGAGGCTGAGTGGTTGAATCTCGAGATCCACCATCTAGTTTCGGCTACGAGTTCGGACACATAGTTTTCAGTGAAAACCGAGCTGTTGACGGACAATGGCGGTGTTCTGCGTTGTTACCTTGATGAAGGCAGCGTTATGTAACTATTTTCGACCCACTCATGTTGTTTCGGGGAAAACCCTAGAATTTGGTGTTGCAAATCGAACGATGGCGACACTACGATGTCGTTTCTCTCATAGGAGCATCGTCTATGGAGCAGCGTTGGAAGACAGAGGCAGGAGGTGGAGCGATTTCATCTTTCACGGAGTTTCGATGGAGATGTCAAGTCATGCCTAGCCGACGGTGCAACACTGTGCCATGCATGTTTGACAGGTGCTATGCATGTGTCAGTTTGGTACTTAGCTGCATGGTGTTGTGGTGTATCGACTGCGACCTTGACATACTGAGCAGTCTGCGCACAAGGATGTGGTACCGTTGGGCGTCAAGATGGCGTCGAAGGATGTCCGGACTGGTAAGGATGATGCAGATCTTTTTTCTGAAGATGGATGAGTGGTTCGGTGATGATGTCGGCTTCTAAAACTTATGCATGTGGTGAAAGTTTTAGGTTTGCTGCACCGGCGGTAGGTTTCGATATCTTATGTGGATTGCGCGACGACGACACCTGTTTTAGATATGTGCACTAAGAGCATTTTAAATTATCAAATTTGTAGATGGTTTCAGATGGCTTGATGGATGTTTTTTGTCAGATCTTTATCAAATAATTAAGAAAAATGATTATATACTTCAATTGATGCACCGCTCAAATTTGTTCGCTTGTACAACTTGACTCGAAGGTGCATGCATATGTATGCATCGACATCCTTGATATTATTGTGCTGTCGCCCAGCAGCTACCGGACCTAGTTATTAAAGGCACTGTACACTGGGTCCTCTGCGCCATGGACCCATCACCCTGGAAAAAAGAAGAAATATATCCATATCTACCCTCCTGTTCTTGATAAGTCCAACGAAAACATTTTCGACCTCCATTCCATGCACCACACCACTCGATCGAGCTGATGATCCAGGCAAGAGCTGAGCTGCAGTTCGGTACTCCTCCTTGCACGTGCCACCCACATACCGATCGATTATCCAGGGCATAGATCGTGGTCGTGGGTATCGATGGCCAAGCCACGACACGCACGGTGTTCATGCCGGACACACACCAGCCATCTCCCCGGTTTCCGGCAATTTGCATCGTACTTTGCGGGTCTAGCTACTCTTTCCGTCTCGGTGTATAAGTCATTTACGTAGTTTTAGATCGATAATTGAAGTATCTAAATGTATATTATATGTGACAAAATTTATATATTTAGAAATTACATTTGTGTAGAAATCTAGTGATATATTTTTCATAACATATAACACATATTTAATTCTTTAAACCGATGACCTAAAACTACGCAAATGACTTATATAACGAGAGAAAGGGAGTATGTTGTTCCACTGCTAGTACGTATCACTTTCAGCGATCATGTGGCCGCCTCACGCCCCTATCTATCATTTTCGGTCATGGTCGACCCACCACCTTTGCTTTCCTCGTGTTTACCCTCGCACGCACGTACCAGTACTATTCTCGCTATCAATACGTACATAGGTGTTCAGATTAATTGACGAAACAGATCGGGGTTCCAAAGTCTTCAAGCGCGCAAGAGGATCCGTGGCCAACTAGCAGAAAACACGACACAGTTCATCAAGATCATATGCAACGACGATGGAAAGCTCCGTCCGTTTATTGCTACACAGACATTACACGCAGGAAAACGAAGCATGCCGACAACTCAAACACGATTGGCGACGGCCTACGGCCATGCCGTGCATGCACGCTAACACAACACACTCGTAGCTAGCCTGCTTGCCGAACCATCAGATCAAGCGGACGCGGCGAAGCCCTCCTCCTCCTCACCGGCGGCGGCGTCCACGGCAGCGTCGGCGCGCTGGGCGTTGGGCCTGAAGCAGCTGAAGCGCCGGATCTCGCCCACGTTGCCCGCCGGCTTGGGCACCCTGGCGAGCTTCTCCATGGACCTGGCGAACTGCCCGAAGAAGGCGTCCTTGCTCTCGGCGAACCGCTTCACGATGGGCGCCGTGGTCTTGTTCTTGACGAGCGCCATGTCGGAGGTGAACACGCCCTGGTTGAACCCCAGCGCCTTGTAGTACGCGTTGTCGAACAGGTCCGGGGTGATCACGTCCAGGTTCTGCAGCCGGTCCGGGTGCTTGCTGCAGTTAGCGGCGAGCTTCCTCGAGAAGGTGTCGTCGGCGCGCTGGGAGCGGTCGACGAAGCTGCCGCACTGCGACCGCCCGATGGTGTGCGCGCCGGAGAGCGCCACGAGGTCGGCCACGTCGCCGAGGCCCCTGGTGGCGAAGGAGCTCACGAGCGTCGCCACGCTGGCCGTGTCCGGCGCCGGGAGGTCGAAGACCTTGGCCTGCTCCGCGGGGGCCAGGCTGTCGAGGTTGCCCTGCGGCACGTTGAACCAGGGCCCGCCGGAGATGACGATGATGTCGCGGGTGGCGAGCAGGGTGATGTCGGCGCAGGAGACGACGGGCCCGCAGACGGCGTGTGCCCTGGCGCGGATGGACTCGATGAGCTGCATGGCGCGCGGCTGGATGGTGAGGTTGGGGCCCAGCGCCGTCTCGCGGGCGGCGGTGTTGTTGAGGAGGATGGAGGCGTCGCAGCCCTGCGGGAAGCAGTCGTGGAAGTAGAGGCGGAGCATGCCCGCTGCCACCGCCACGTTCTGCCGCAGCGCCGCCTCCACGGACGACCACACGATGCCGTCCAGCTGCGGGCACGACGCCGAGTGGAAGCCGGGGGAGTCGTCGCCGGTGAAGACGGGCAGGGACGTGGCCGGGGAGAGAAGCAGCGCGGCCACGGTGGCCACGACGGCCAGTGCTACTAGTGAGCTGCTCGCCATTTTTTGTGCTGGAGAGTGAAGCTCGAGCTTGAGCTGAAGCTAGCTTGACTGGGCTTGTGGCTTCCTCACGTCAAGCAGTGGGCGTCATTTATAACGGGAACCAATCAACAAAACCGGGTGAGATGCAGAGCGTAGAAACAGCGGCACCAATCCGGGCTTAGATCACGGACCAACTACTCCCTTCCGTCCATGTGTCTTCGTGTAATATAGAAATTGATAGGTTTTCTACACAGAAGAAAAGGGATGAAGGTGACTCGCGGCTGCCTCTGGATCACATGCACGGCAGCACAGCCACGGGCGCTCACGTGATGAGCATTAGGTTGGTTGTAAGGGAAAGTATACTACATTTATAATATCATATTTCCACTGTTTCAAAATAAGTAACTTAAAAATGACTAAATTTTGTATTAGTTTTAGTACAAAATTTAGTTATTTTTAAGTCAGTTATTTTAGGACGGAGAGAGGATATGTTAGTATGTTCATGTATTACCATGCATGTCATACTCAATCATTTCTTTTATTTAATTTTATGTCACATTATCAAAATTGCCTAGTTAACATGTATTGTACTATTTATGATACAATACTTCAATTACTACCAAGCTTAATTTGTGCTATCCTTATGCATTGTACCCCACCTACGTACTGTTATGGATTCACAATTTGTCATGGCATCAAATTAGCATGTCCCTTAAGCTTGATCAATTTATTTGATGAAGCTAATAAAAGCTGAGTAAGATACCCTGTGGAAAGGAAAACATCTGAATTCCCATGTTGTCACGGTGCAAAAGCAGAGCACATACTGGCTACTGTTTCCTGTTAGAAAAGTCTTTGGAAACTCTGTCACATCAAGCCATTAAACCTTGCATCTCCCCATCGACCCGTTAATTTCATCAATTATTTAGGACACGTAGTACTACGTGTTGACAGAGATGACAGGTTAAATAGTACTTCCTCCTTCCTCCGTTTCACAACGTAGTACGTCCACGTTTTCTCAAATCTAATTTTGATCATAAATTTAACCAACGAGACTGATTACGACGAAAGTAAAAATTATATCATTAAATTCATATTCGAATCAAGTTTTCGATGGTATAATTTGTTCTTCCGCTACAGTCGGTTTAGTTGGTTAAATTTATGACAAAAACTTAAAGCTTAAAAACTAAAGACGTACTATATTATATATTATGAAACGAAGGGAGTAGTACTACAGCGTACGTGTGAGGCTAGTCAAGAAAGTTGTTGCGCCGATCATGGCATGGGTATGGGCGTGAGGCAGCCAAAGTGATGGCGGGACAATATTGTAGTACTAGCAGCCAGAATCATACTGCTACGTGCAAGTTGCCGGAGAGGGCGGGAAATGTTTGGTTCCACATGCATGCGCGTGGCTGGTCTGGACTCTGGACACCGTGCACGCGCCGTGGCGGCCATGATCCATGCATTTCCTAGATGATCAATTGGTGCGTAGTTTACGTGGCACGTGCAGGAAAGTGATGAGATGAGATGGAAGATGCTTTAGTTTCTACTACGAGGATTTGTCAAGAACAGGACATATATCTGTTTCCTTTCCCGGTAATCGGGCCGTTCATGTGAGGACTACAGCGACGTACCCGCCCACGGTGTTGATAGGCCCCGGGTACTCGAGGTTATGTGGTTGTTGACTTGTTGGCGACTGGCAATGACATCTCGGATCTCGACGCATGCATGCACCTTCACTTCTTGAAAGGTGGTCACTCGCAACTTTGTTTGGACCACATGCATGCTACTTATTTCGTTTTTAAATATAATACTTTTTTAAAGATGAAATATATACAGATATATCTACACATATTTTAAAATATAGATTCAATTTTTTCGTTTCATACGTAATTTATAATGAAATTTCTAAAAAATTATATATTTAAAAACGGAAGGAGTAAAATATTATTTTGAGAATCATCAAATGCATGCTAATTGACGAAACTAAATGTTCCCATGTTGCTGCTGCAAAATCGTACTAGGAGGCACTTGCTACTTCCGGACGGTCAAAAAAGTGTCTGGAAAACAGGTCCATTACGGTTGAATTTTCCCCAACGATCCATTTCTTCACATATATATATTTTAAAATCAGTTCCGTTTGACTAAAGTACTGCTATTTCGTGCAACTATAGAGTACGTATGTGTGAGTATACAATCCAGAAAAAAAAATGAAGGTGGCGGCTGATCATGACACAGAGGCGTGAGGCAGCCACTCGACTCATTCGCCGAAAGTGATCATGCAATAATACTATTATACTATATCTGTATAATTAGAATAATATTTCTCCTATGTAGTAGGTGCAAGTTGCCGGAGACGGAGGGAGATGTTGCCATGTTGGAGCTGGACGTGGTGCACCCGTCGTCGGCACGACGGACCGGTCGATGTCTGGATCAGCCCGTACGTACGTGGCACGTGCGAGGACGTGGAAGTTGTAGCTCACCTCACTGGATCAAATTTGTACTTTGTGGTGGAGTGGGTACGAAAGTTGTTTTGCTTGCTGGAAAGAGTTTTTTTTTCATTGGACCTGTGAAAGCAGTTTTAGGGCCAGCGCTTTCGTCCGCTACGCGCCCAGAGTTTCTGTTTTTCTACCGCTTCCAAGTTAATTGTGAGTTAGAGCAAGTATAATAAAATTAAGTCAATGGGTTATGAAAAATAAAATAATATATTTTGCTTAGTTAAAGAAAGAGATAAGAAAAAAGAAGGTAAACGGGCTCTTAGTGAAGAACCAACTCTAACACTTGCTTCTAAGCATTTTATAAAAATAAAAAATGAATCATTTAATAAATTAATAATACGTTTTTCTAACTAATTATTATACATGTTAATTATAAGATGAGTTATAGATGACATTACAATGACTTATGGCCAACAGATGGCTATACTATTCTGTATTAACGATGCTCTTAGGTCCGCGATGTCGCGAATCTCGACGCACATCCATGCAGATGCAGTCTTGAAAGCTAGTACTAGTACTGCTCGACTTTGCAAACAACTTGTACTCCATGTCAGTACACGTACAGCTCTTGCCGTACGATTAGCCATATGTAGACAAGCATGCATGTGTCTTATCTTCTCGTGGGTATTGGCCTTGCGAATGCAAATGGAGCACAATGCACAACACACTGGAGAGTACGAAAAGCTGCACGAATCCGGGCTTAGATCACCCAGTCGCAAGTCATAATCACCAACTAGTCCCTTTCCTAACCATGTGTATGTCGCGAATATAGAAGTGGAAAGGTTGAGAAAAAGAGGTGACTCATGCATGGGTGATCACGTGGTTGAGTACTTTTGTGTGTTTGTCGTATGCTCATGAACCGTAGTTCTCGGACTGTTTTTCATGGACGTAGTTCTCCGAGTTGCACCCACTGCTATGGGTTATATTTTACATGAGAACCTTTTTATATGAGGAAATTGCACAAACCATCACTTGTTGGTGCTAGTGTTGCACAAAACACCTACTGTGCGGGTTTGTTGCGGAAAACACCACATATTGGTGTAATGCATTGCAGCTAGGTCTCATGAATACTGAATATAGTCTTGAAAAGAACGCTACCGTGTCGTCTCACCCGAGGCGACACGGGCGGAGACCTAGCCTGCGTCGTCGGGCCGGCCTCCCGCCTCATGCCTTTCCCTCGCCGTCGTCGGAGGAGGCCTTTGAGCTAAGCCCGGGCGGCGGACGGCGGCGTCGGGGCCGTCTTCCTCCCGTTTGGGCACGGGAGCTCGGGGTGGGGAAGGCTCGATCCCCTCCGTGGCGCGATGGATACAGGCGGCCACGAGCTCTTCCCGATGGCTTCCCCGGTGCGGCGGCGGCGGGCTCTTTCCAGCGGCTTCTCCGACACGGCGGCTCCGAGCAGCGGCTCTCGCGGGTGGTAGTCGCGGCAGCCTCGTCGGCGGGCTCTGGTCCTGTGGCCACCAGCTCTTCTCCAACGAGTAGGGACGGGTGCGCCCCCCCCTCCCTGCTCTGTGGGCATGTCCTCGCGAGAGCCGGCTGGGCGTTGGCCCCTGGTGGAGCCACGATGGTGGGTTTTCATATCTGACCGGATCTGGCTTGTCGGTTTCTAGCCGACGGGGAGGTGTGATTGTGGTGGCTTCCTCATGGTCATGACGAAATGGCTCTGTGGGAGGTGGACGGGCTAGCGGAGGTGCGGTGCGTGGGGGCATGGTGTTGGCCATTGGTCCGAGCGAAAGCTTGTCGGCCTCTTGCCGACCCATGACGGCGACGTCCGTGGACGCCGCTACACCTCCTTGGAGGCGTCGTCATGGAGTCCACCCCTGCACACCCTTTGATCCTGTTCTTCGGGTGAAAGCCTAAGACCCGGTCGGGTCGGGTGACGGCATCGACATTGTCGCTTCCCTTTTTGCGGCGTCGCTTTGAAGACCTTTGGATATCGTTCACGCTCTCCATGTGCTAGACGGTCACGGCGTTGCGATCGGCAGGTGCCTGGTCGGTAATGTGATGATGTGGAGTTCAGTTTGGCAACGATGAAGATGGTCAGCAGTGCAGGGTAACAGCAGAGCGGTTGTCGGTTATTTCCTGGCTTGCTCAACAGGTCTCGTTTGGGTCTCGCCATGCCCTCGTGGAGTCGAAGCTGCCCTGGAGGTGCCTAGGTGACGACAATGACAAGTGGTTGGTGGTCTTCAAGGAGGTGTTGGTTGGTGCCATCTCTGCCCATTTCTCATGTCTTTTTGGTGGCCTTCTTAGTCAGAGTTGTCTGGCGCCGACATAGGCGGTCGACTGTTTGGCATGGGCCGACATGGGTTCTGGCGGTTATGGCGACGAGGGCATCGTTGGCAGAAGTCGATGGTAAAGTCAGGGTCGCTGGCTCGCGGAGGAGTGATGACGATGACGCTTGGTGATAACCTCGACTTTGTGGTTCTTCTCTACAACATGTTTGTGTATCTCCGTGTGGGTGGCCAGTCGCTAGGTTGGCCGATTTTGCCCCGTGTGGGCTGTTGTAACGGTTTTAGCCCGGTTTTTGATCAATTAACCATGCAACCCTCTTCTTTTTTAATGAAATTGAGACCCTAGGGGCAGATTTTGGAAAAAAAGAATGTAAATCATTTTTAATAATACATATGTTTATAATATTAAGAAGCATTAAAGTTAGTAAGAAAAGAAATGCAAAAAAATCAAAACAAAAAACTTGAAAATAAAAAAGACAAAGGGTATGGCGTCCCGCGCTAGGCCGACCTAGTCTCGTGCTCTCCTAGGATGGTTACCCTACATCTCGATATAATAAGCTAGACATAGGCGTTCTCTAGCTTTACGGGCTTGTTGTTTGTGGTGTATGGCGTACCATGTGCTTCCTCATCGAATAAGTTGGCTATTGGGTTGTGTTTTGACAAATAGAAAAGTTTTTTTGAATAAAAAGGTAGATCGATTTCTACTTCATGTATTCGAAACAGGCGGTTGCCCGAATGACCGATGGTCATTTACATGAAGATGATGTTAGCGCTGCACAAATTGTGCAACTCGCCATCATCAGACCATGGTGAAAAGAGAAAAAAGCAGAGATATAAAGGGGTCTGGGTTTGTTGAAGAGGGGGAAGTTTCCTACCTAGTTATGAAAAAAAGTAGCTATCACCCATGCTAGCAACCTCTGTTGTGCTATATCTCCTTTAGCCCTAAACGACCATAGCCTTAGCAGCTCGTTGATCTCATTGTAGAGGCGTCTGTCCTGCCAGGATTCCTCATGGAACACTTGCGCATTCCTGGCCTTCCATAGGGTGATGGCGCAGACTGCGAAGAGAACATGTCACATCCTTCCATATAACGCCCATGGTTGAGGTGAGTTGAGGAAATCTCTTGTTGTCGACGATGAAGTTGCTATCTCATTGAGTCCCAACCTCGTCCATGTTTTTTGCGCATGCTTGCATCGAAGTAAGATGTGATGCATAGTTTCCACTGCCGTGAAGAGATCGCATCCATTATGTGTTGTCACTTTTGTCCATTGTTTTTTGATCATATTATCCCTTGTATTGTGTCTGTCATGAAACGCAATCCATAGGAAGATACAGTGGTTGGTCGGTATGATCTAGTCCCATATGTATGGTGCCAGTCCGCAGCTACCTCCTCGAAAAGTGAGTAGCCTATAGAAATATGCAGTGGAGGCCTCCTTGTCTTCAGTAATAGGTGACCTGACATCTAGTCTGTCCGCATGAAGGCACGTCCTGCTTAGGATTTGTTGTAGTAATCCCAGCTCCTCTGATGCCATAGCCGATAGGTTGGGGTGTAGTTGCACTTCCCACTGTCCGTTCCTAAACTGAGAGGCCATAGTGCAGAATTTTGATGTAGAGAAAGAGAACAACATGGGGAAGGAGAACATTGGTCGTCCTCCATCAAGCCAGTGGTCATACCAGAAGGATATTCCATGTCTGTTTCCCAGCTTACATTTCATGGCTTGGATGACCAGATGCAAAGAGGACTTAAAGCATCTCTAAATAGCAGTTTCTCCAGCATTAGCAGCCCATGAGATTGTTCTCTGACAGTGATTGTTAGCAAACCATGTGTAGCAGGGCATCCCATTTCTTTCTAGTACCTTAGCCATGAACTTGCAGACCATGGCCATATTATGTGCCTGGAGATATCTTATCCCCAATCCTCCATTTAGTTTTGGTAGTTTTGCGGTTTCCCAAGCCACAATCCTCCTGGCGTTGAACTTCTGCCCTCCAGTCGGCGTTGGACATTCCCGGGGGCTTGGACGTTGGCGCCCTCTGCTTCCTCTGCTTCGGCTGGGCGACGGCAACGGTCGCAACCGTCGCGACGCGGAGGACCACGTACTTCTTCGGTTGCATAGCGTCCGGATGGAAGGGGAGGAGGAGAAGATTGGCGGGAGAAATGGAGAGAATGAGAGAGAAGCCGGGGGGAAGCGGGAAGAAATGGCGAAATCGTCCCTCCTCTCGCCAACAGAGCGGCCCCATGCCCCTTTTCGCTTGTACCGGCGCCCCCAGGCGTCCCCAGCGCGCCGGGGTCGGCTCGGGTGCGTCGGCTCTTATTCGGCCCAACCCGACGAAAAACGGACTCCTGGGACATGACTGAGCCGATTTTCGTCCGTCGACGCTAAAAAAACCCGTCGTCCGTGAAATTGTGAGATAATACTCAGGATGAGACATCCACAATTTGAGACACATTTAATATTTTATACATGATCACATACCCATCATGCCCGTCCTCCGTATGTCATCTTGATCCAAGAGAAAATACTCCGGATGAGACATCCACGTCAATCCCAGTAACCAATTTTAGACGGGCTGGGTAACCAGTGCCAACCCCAATCATGGCACCACGGCTCGTCCTCCTTGTTTGGCAGGATTATTTTCTGTCCTAACACCGGGACTGTTGAGTGCACATGATACGTGTCTAGCCATCATAAGCAGTACTTACATAACTCGCGCGCGTGGAGGACACGTACGCTCACATGGTGTCCAAGCTGATCAGTTGGTGCGCTATACGTGCAACAACACTGGACCCGGGCCAGCCTAGCTATCACTCGAAGATGATGTTTCTATTTACAGGCCCATCGAGAACCGGCTAGATGTTTGTTTCTTTTTTGGGTGATCGCTCATCTAGACTAGTCGTCCTCGTGAGATGGGATATGAAGAGAGGGGGAGCGAGGACGTGAGCCCACAGTTTTGCTAGTCGGCAAAATAGCACAGTTGGGTTGGTAGGTGTTAATTCGAGCAATGACATACGTGACGGATCTCCATCCACGCATATGCTTGCATTGCATGGACCATCGACGTTTGTCACAAGTCACGACTTATCTTTGGGTTGTGACATGGGCCAAGAAGAACGTGATTGCTATCCACTGAATCATGCTTCAAGATTCATGGCCACGTGGGGATCTCAAAAGCGCTGCCGCCCACGGTGTAACGTAGGGGTACGTTGCGCACATGGCATGGGCAGAAAGCAAGGACGAAAGTTTGTCGCCGCCCAATTTACTCGGTCGGGCCGCACGCACTCGATGCTGTGAAAATAAATTCATCACACGCATCATAAAATAACTTGTCTACTCCCAAGTGGTAAGCTAATTACCGCCGACCCGCCGCTCATCAAGTTGAAGGGAGAAAAGGGGAGCATATGCTGGGCTGGGTGCTGTCGCCAAGTATATCTGCACGTGTAGATTCCTTGATGCTTCTACCTACGTTGGGCAATCCATCCATCAAACCTCGACATGCATAGCGGTCAAACCTGGCTCCATCCTACACATCATCGCTCATCATCGCGCACGCACACGCACCATGTGCTTGTGCATGTTAGTAGTACCCCCTTCGTTTCATATAAACGGATGTATTTACATTAAAATATGTTTAGTTTTTTATAAAGAAAATATATTAATATAGCAAGACACCAATTATTCTCTTCATCTACAAGATATTGCACTAGTAGAAAAATGCCCATTTGTCCCGGTTCGTAAGGCCCATTTGTCCCGGTTCCGGAACCGGGACTAAAGTGTCGGGACAAAAGCCCAAAACCTTTAATCCCGGTTTTCTTACAAACCGGGACAGAACAGGCTCCACGTGACCTCCGCGGGGAGCCTAGACAGAAGGACCTTTAGTCCCGGTTGGTAACACCAACCGGGACCAACAGGCATCCACGCTTCAGCATCTGGCAGTTGCTTGTTTTTTATTTTAAAAGGGAGGGGGTTTAGGGGGTTTTAGAGAGTTAATTTAGGGGTTTTATATTGTTATAGCTAGCTAATTGATAGAGAGAAGTGTCCTCTCTTTCTTCGTGCTTGGTCGACGCTAGCTACTATAGAAAGAACTCAACACGCTAGCTAGTAAGCAAATGAAGTACGGAAGATTGTCATGAACATATAGAGATAGAAGTGATCGACCTCTCTTTCTCCGAGAGATTGGTCGTATAACAAGTTTTCGTATATATATCCGACGCTACTAGCTACATATATACAATATAAGATCTCTTACAATCCCTAACATCTAATGTCCACTTTCAGATGGTATTCTTTGGTTTTATTTATGACGTGGTCAAGAAAGAATCCCGTCAATTCTTCTTTAATTGCTCGTATGCGATCATGTGGTAGGAGTTCATCCCGCATCTGCCACATCTAATTTGAAGAAGGAGGTCAATACATATATATGGTAATAAAATAAAATTGTGAATATTATTGCTTACGCACTTCAAATTGTTTTATAGAGTAGCCCCGCTTAGGGGCTGTCGCGTTGTAGATGAAGTCACAAATGTAGTATCCACAGAAGTCAGTCCCGTCTTCCTGCCACAAGCACTTTACGAGAAATAAAGTTCAATCAAATAATAATCAAGTATGATAAATGGTATTGATGAAACTAGAATCAACGGGAGATGCGCGAAACTAGCTAGTAGTACTTATTTTCGGGTGTGTAAATCGCAGCTCTTTCGGCAGTGCCGGAACAATTGTTGTGAACTCTTTCCAAACCCTGTCAGACAAAGAAAATAATTACTTGATATCAGGAAATGAACAAATTAAAGTTGCCGATATGATGCGATAATGATTGATTGAACTTACTTCTAGAGAATTTTAGTCATGTCCGCATAATTCTGGGGATCTTTTCGTTTCAAGTTTAAGACGATTACTACTCCCCACTCAAGATGAACCTCTAGCAGAATAAAGTGGAAACTGCGCACGCATGCATAAATCATCAATTACATTAATATAAACCTCGAGTAATAAGGAAAACCGAATATGCACAAGACAGTAACACTCACTTGAAGTTGTAAGGAAAGAGTATTGTCCCTTTGTTTTGATTTTTAAGCAACGATTGTAGCAAGTTCTTCTCGGTTTCTGTGGGCCAATGTTTTATATTATGCTCATGTATGACATTTGAGTTAATGAACCCATGTCATACATTTGTGCTTTTCTGCATTCGACGATCTTCAATCTGCATAATATAGTAGTGAGGATAATTATATATACATGCGATGAAATAGCTGAGCTATATACATAGAGAGACTTAATTACAGAAGTAGTACTTACAGACAGTAGCAAGTCACGATTGTTTTGTCGATGACCTTCTGATTGTATAACTGTCATATCTCCTCATATTCAATATTCAACATATCAATTTCAACGAGGTCGTGCTCCTCTTTAATTGACAGTACCAAAGAATCCATCACAGATTCGCGACAGCTTTGCATGTACCATTCATGGAATCTTCGCATCATCGTTGTTAGAGGAGGATGACCGGGTTTGACGAGAGGATGCCCGTACCGGTATTTGAATTCGTCCACCTCCAACTTCTCAAACAGTACATCATTGCTCAGGTAATCACCAGGTTTGGTACCGGGGACCATCCCTGGATGATTAGCGATGATATCGCTAGAAACCTTAAGTGGGGGGCATGATTGGTTTGCCTGTTCGCCAAGCTGGGATTTTTTTCCCACTTCTTCGTTCATGAAAGGACTTCCCGACCGCCGCGCATCTTGATATGCCTTTTTAATATAGCGTTCATAGTTGGAATCCGGCGGAGCCGGTGGTGGTCGCTTCAGGGCATCGATAGTGCGCATAGCTTTCACCGGATCTATCTTCTCCTTCGGAGTTGGAGTTTTTTTTGCAAAATGGTCCCTCACTTCGGCCTGACTTATCTCCTTGTTTTCAGATTTGGTCCTCTCATATGGTAACTTTTCCATAGGCTTGAGAGATGGACCATATGTGTATCCCGTGCTGCCTATGTTTGTACTGCTAGCCGCTGGAGCGGCGGCGGCTCCCTTCCGTCGTTGCTTAGTAGGTGTCGGAGGAGCCATTGCGGCGGCGTCTATCTTCCGCCGTTGCCGATGAGGCTGAGGAGGAGGCGTATTGCTCCAACGTGCCGGAGTAGGCGAAGGAGGAGGCGGAGTGCCCCCACGTGCCGGAGGAGCCGAAGAAGGAGGCGGTGCGCCCTGATTCGCCTGAGAAGAAGGAGGAGGCGGAGGCGTCCACTTTGGAGGCTTGATGTACTCCTTCTGCCATAGACATGTACTCCTTAGGGCACGAACCAGCTTATTCTCTCCTTCACCTGTACAGTGGTCAAGCACGAGTTCCTCAAATTCCGGCATTACTTCATCCACCATCACAACAGCATAGCCATGTGGAATCGGACGATAGTGAAAAGTTCCGTTGGGTTGAGGAGGTGCAACAGAGCCGACAGCCGCCTTGAAAGTGAGGTTCCAACATTTCTTCATAAGCTCGCAATGTTGAGCCTTCGTGATAGTATCCACGGGGTAGCTAGGAGACGTGAAGTCGGGCTGAACGGGCTCCGTGGAAGTGATGCTGCTTCTCCGCTGAGATGGCGGGGTAGTAGCTTCTGGGGTAGCTTTGTGCCGCTGAGATAGTTGGCTGGCAGCTCACTGGCTCTCAGCTTCCTCTAGCTTTTGTAGTCTTGCATTGAGCTTCTGAATTTCGCTCAGCTCCGCTTTCCTCTTTCTCTCTCGGCTTTTGTAACTGCCTGCGTCGGGAAAACCAACCTTCCACGAAACGAAGCCTGTTGTACCTCGTGTTCGTCCAGGGTGCTCAACATTCCCTAGGGCCTCAGTTAGCTCATCCTTCGCTCTGTCGGGATTGAACGTCCCTTCCCGCGCTGCGGTGATATAGTTCTGAAGCTTGTTCATGGGTATTGCAAGTTGCTCGTCCGTCTAACGGCACTTCCCTGTTTCAGGGTCCAAAGTTCCCCCAACCCCAAAGAACCAAGTCCTTAAACGGTCTGGCCAGTTATATGTTTGTGGTCGGACCTCTTTAGCAAGCAGGTCATTCTCAGCTTTGTCCCACAACGGCCAGGCATTAAGGTAGCCACTTGACCCCGTGTGATGGTGAAACTTCTTCTTTGCAGCATTGTTCTTGTTTGTCTCTGACATCTTCTTACTCTTCTCCGATGTCTTGTAGGCCACAAATGTGGGCCAGCAATCTCCTATCTTCTCATATCGGCCGACGAATGCTGGAGTCTTCCCTTTGTCGACAAACTTTGATTTCAACTCATTCTTCCACCTTCTGAATAGATCTTCCATCTTCTTAAGAGCACACGCCTTGACCCGTGGCTCTATAACTGGCTTATTCGGATCCTCGTCTGGCGGTAGGGTGAAATTTGCCTTCAGCGCGGTCCAAAGATCTTCTTTCTGCCTATCGATGACATAATCACCATCAGGGGCGCCGTCCTTAGGCTTATTCCATTGCTTGATGCTGATCGGGATGTTGTCCCTAACAATAGCTCCGCACTGAGCAAAAAATGCGTTCTTGGTCCGCTTGGGTTCAATCGGATGGCCATCGTACGCGAGTGCTGTGATCATGAACTTCTCATCCTTGCGCAACCTCTTCTTCGGGTCTCGTCTCGTTACCGAAGTTTGGCTCGATCCGGAGGGCTATAATAGAATTAAGAAGAGTTAATTAATATATGTACATACCAAAACAATTAATGCATCAATTAGCTAGAGTCAGCACATGCTTAATTAATATATATACCTCGCTGGACTTTGCAACAACTCCCTCATCCAATCGGCCACCGGAGCCGTCATCATGGTCTCCTTCTTCCTCCGGCATTCGGTCACCGGAGCCATCATGATCATGTCCTTCCTCCTCCATTGTTCGATCACCAGAGCCGTCATAACCCTCTCCTTCCAGACCATCGGTGTCATTGAGATACGACAAGACATCACGTCCGTCGTGGATTATGTCCCCCAACAACTGTTCGTGTTCTGCGTCTCTTGGATCCATAGTTTCCGCAAATATTACAACATGACAATTAACTTGATAAATCTATGTTACCAGAGTTTTCTTCATTTAGCTTGGTAAATTTGGGTGGCCTCGACAACGCTTCTAGGGTTTGGGGGTGGCCTCGA
Organism: Hordeum marinum; assembly: GCA_022496015.1. Taxonomy (NCBI): domain Eukaryota; kingdom Viridiplantae; phylum Streptophyta; class Magnoliopsida; order Poales; family Poaceae; genus Hordeum; species Hordeum marinum. The sequence continues at coordinate 580,657,149 of CM039673.1, forward strand.
CAACGCTTCTAGGATTTGGGGTGGCCTCGACAACACTTCTAGGGTTTGAGGTGGCCTCGACAACACTTCTAGGTGCCAACAAAATACATATATCATATATACAAAAACATGGGATACCTTAATTAGTTCAATTTTTTGCCTTGACAAATCATTGAACCTTTTGACAGAAACCTCCCATAAACTCTTTCATAATTTTCTTTAGCATACATCCATAAAAAAACAGGAAGCTATGATATTTTTTTATATCATGTGATAATTTTCTATATATATCCATCCATCCATCCATATACACACACATATATACATGGACCAAAAATGCTATAAAAAATTATATTAACAAAAAAAGCATACATCATCTATCATCAACATCATCAGCTATCATCAACATCATCATCTAACTATCATATATCATCTATCATCTATATATCATCAAATTAAATCAGAAAAATCGGACAGGGGAGGAAAGGGGGCCTGCTGGACCGAACGGGGAGGAGGGGCGTCGTCGTCGGGTCAGGGCTATGGCGTGGGGCGGCGTTGGGGAGCGGCGCCAGCGTCAGGGCAGGGGTGGCGCGTCAGGGCAGCGCGGCGCGTCGGGGCACGGGGCGACGCGTCGGGGCAGGGCGGCGCGGCGGGGCACGGGGCGACGCGTCGGTGCAGGGCGGTGCGTCGGGGCAGGGGGCGTCAAGGCAGAGGGCGTCGACGGCGAGCTTGGGCAGCTTGGCGGCGTCGATGTGCTCGGCGTCGTCGGGGGCAAGTGCTAGATGAAATCTAAAAAAA